>OY728146.1:1654150391-1655350391 GCA_963277665.1 Viscum album
GCTTCACAAGATACCAATAACTGCCCTAGTTCCGGAGACATTATATCGATGCGTGAAGTAATTTGTTGATAGACAAAAACTAGCATCAGACAGAATACAATAGGGGATAAGGTACAGAAGACACATTCAACAAGATATTGAAAAGAATATTGAAGAATCATCGGGTTATCATGTCTTCCTTTTTCGACGAGAATAATCTTAATTTTAAGTTCAAGAGTGTTTAGACCCCATCAAAAATCACATCGGTGAAAAAATGGTTGTATTACTGGAAACGAGGCAATGTCAATGTGAAAACTTTCAGTCCTTATGGTTTCCATGCACACACGCCATCGCAGTATGTGCCTCTGTGGACATATCATGGGAAGAATATGTTGATCCATTGTACTGGATGGATACCATTGCTAACTGTTATGATGCACCCTGGACACCTATTAGGAAGTATCGTTATTTTCCTATGCCCGAAGGCTAACCGATAGTGATACCCGACATCAATCAGTTGTGTCCTCATGGGTGACCAAGGTCCAGTTGGATGCATAATGAGATGGATTGTCCTCAAGAACAAGGGAAGAGTTTGAGATGCACCATATGTCATAAAGAAGGTCATAACCAGAAACGATGCCCTAACATTGTTGGGACGAGTTTATAGTCTTAGCCAGAATGATGTATTGTCTTCATTGTGACATTCTCATATTTTAAATTAAATGATGTTATATCTTTTTTTTCTGGGTTTTCTAAACCCCAAAACCCAAAATAAAAAAACTAAACCCAAAAACATCTTTCCTAAACCTTAATATCAAAATTCTAAACCCTAAACCTTCAAACCTAAACCCAAACCCAAAAACATCTTCCCTTTACCATGGTTTTTGATAACATTATGTGTTTGATATTTTAATAAACATTTATATAACTAAATAATAGTGTCATAATGATTAGAATAAGTTATTAAATATTGATAATTAGATAAATTTCTAAAACATCATTAGTAATTCCCATGGATTATCTTAATCAAATCCATAATTAGTTAATCTTAAAACTCTTCCAAAATATGTCTAACAAAATTCAAGATCCATTAATTTAGAAATATTGTCCCTACGATTCTAAAAATAAGTATACAATTATTCCAAAAATGTATATCTTAGTGGCACATACATAATATCTAAATACCCTATTAATCTTAAATCCTTAATAAAAACATGAATGATTTCAAGAATTAACTTTCTCCTTATTCCTTAAATAAAATATTAGATTATAGAATTTATTTCATAAATCCAAAAGAAGAACACTTCAACCATATTTTAAATTAAATTTTGTTATCTCTTCTTTTTTTTGTCAGTTTTCAGAACCCCAAAACTGAAAAGCAGAACACATAACCCAAAAACATCTTTCATAAACCTTAATATCAAAATTCTAAACCCTAAACCTTAAAACCTAAACCATAACCCAATAATCATAAACCTAAACCCAAAAACCTTACATGAAATCCAAAAACCTAGATATATTCACTTAAATCATGTATCAATTAATAAAATTATTAAAAAAATATTTTAATTTATAAAATTATTTCACAACATAATTATTTCCATCTAGTTTTTCTCTTCTTTCCTCTTGTTATCTTAAATTCATTCAGAACCAAAAGACATGGAGAATTATATTTCTTTTGGTAAAAATAACTTCATTAAAAATGTGAATAAACATGTCATGTATTGAATTCTACAATTCATAACATTATGCTGACCATAGATTTATATTTACATTTTACACTTACAACTCATTTCATTTGTTTATATGCAAATGGATGATACCATACTACTCACTCAGTATCATACCCATATTTCCCAGGCCGTATTAGATGGTGGTGAGGATTGATCGATCAGGGTGGGTCGAGCGCACCATTTTCATTACAGGGAGCCTCCACATGACATTGGACCATACTTGCGCTCTGCTAGCTTCAATGGCCTTACGGTATTTGATTTCACATTTGTAGACCATCACCCACTTGCTTCCCCCATTGAGAGTTGGAGATGAGAGACACACACATTCCACCTGCCTGAGGGAGAGATGACCATCACCCTCAAGGATGTGGAAGTGCTTCTCGGTCTTCCTATCAAAGGGAGACCCGTTATTGGAATCACTTTTGTAGCTTAGTTGGAACTTGCTTAGTGCTTGTTAGGAATTGAAATTTTGTCTGACCGTAGGGCTACAGATGGAGAATCCATATTTATGCCTTGGTTGGAGGCACATATTCCACACTTACAGGATGATGATGACAAGCAGACTATCATGAATTATGAACATGCATATATATTACAGCTCATTGGTGAGACCAAGTGTACTAATCACTCGGGGATGCACGTGCACATGATGTATCTACCCCTACTAGATTACTTTGATCGGGCCGGGACGTACAGCTGGGGATCAGCCTGCTTGGTACACAAGTACATAGCATTATGCAGGTTATCCCCTAGGGATTGCACATGTCTTGAGGGATATGTCATCCTTATTCAGATGTGGTCATGGGAGCGTATCCCTGCATTCTGCCTGGAGCTTGCTGGTCCACCGGTTGAGATAGAGGTGTTATATGATGCTCCACATGGACGCTGGTATGATTAGTCATTTCTATTTGTTTCTGATTCTACTATGAGTTATTGAATTTAATTTCTCATTATTTTTCACTATCGACCATGTATTTTATAGGTGGTGTTCGATGTGGTTCCAAGACAACATTTGGGCATATATCAGATCTAGTTGGATTGTGTCTTACCTGATGAGGTATGTATATACAATATATAACTGTCTAACGTATTTTATAATAGAATCAATTTTGGTTTTCAGTTAGGTGCTTTTTTGACAGTCACATGTCATTTCATGTTTCATGGCTTCCATACTGGAATATTATGGACTAGTTTCCACCATACTGCACTATTGGTCTTGAGGATTATATGACTGTAGTGCCCCTCATTTACTTCCATATTATTGTGTGGTAGCAGCCTAACAGGGTCATGCACCAGTTTTGATGTACTCATCTGATTCCATTTTCATTGAGACAGACAGATCAGCTTCATGGGATGAATTTGACAGTGAGGTAGGATGAGGACTGGCCTTGAGTACATGACTTTGTTATTGAATGCTATCACAGACATGAAAAGTTTCATATTACGGGTGTTCTTATGAATTGATTCTTTCTTTCGGAGAAGGTTGAGTATGAGCCATGATATAGACTCAAGTATATATTGTATCTTACCCAGCCTAACATAGAGAAGTAGAGGATGGAAAGTCAATAAATTTCCATTAGTTTGTTTATTGAACTATTTTCTAATTCAATTTGAATATTTGTATAGGGCAGTCACACATATCAGCTTGATCGCATGAGTGATGAAGAGGAGGAGGTGGTCTTTAGCCAGGCAGCCGTCCATGTTGTAGCGCTGGAGGCAAGGGCATCTTTTCATGCACTTTATGAGAGCATCTTAAAGCATACGTCCTGGAGAGAGGAGGTTCCTACCCCAGAGGAACATCCTGCAGCTGGTGTTGGTGTTGAGGAGCCATGACCACAATGATGTAGACAACGTCCTGATGCATGTGAGGCCTCACCTAGTCCACATACAGAGGTCGACCCTCTAGTAGTCCAGGATCAGCCGATTCAGGATGTGCCTCAAGTGGCATGAGATCTATCTTTCTTGACCGGATATCTGCAGTTCTCTCCATCTTGGGTTCCAGATCTACCACAGCCTTGGGGTCTAGGTCCATCAAAACCTTGGGATTCAGATCCATCACAGTGTTGGGTTATAGCTCAATCGTAGGCTTGGTTCCCCATTGCGATGATGGAAGGTCCTTCTACCACCCTAGTGGGAGAAGGATCATTAGGGAAGTACGATATGTAGTTGATAGATCCTCCCACTTACACACAGATAGAGGTTACACCAGTTGACATTCTAGTTCTTGAGGATCGAACCTCTCCATGTCATCAGACTCCACTACGCACTCAACGCAGACATCCTATTCGTTGACCACCATGTGGGGCGGAATCTCCTCACCATAGACATATACATTGATTGTACATGTTCATATACATGTTTTATGTCTATTGAAATGAAAATAATATTATTACTATTATCTCTTATTATATTTTTATCTAGTATTTCAGTTTTCATTTATATTTTAGGCACATTTTATATTTGACATCTTTCAAAGTCGATTACTAGAAACATAGAAATAATTAGTAAATTTCAAGTAAATAACTATAAAAGATTAAAAAAATCTATAGTATAAAAAGAATGAAAATAAAATTTAAAAAAATACTAATTGTCATAAATGTTGTTGAAAATAAAGAGTTTCATAAATAAAATAAGTAAATGATAATGAAAGGAATGTAAGAAAACTATCTCAAAAGTGAGAGCGAAAAGAATGAATGTCGAGGAGGATCCTAAGCCACCTAATTTACTTTGAAAGCCTCTAAAATATAAACTATAATACCCATATAAATAAAAATTAAAAATTCAACTACTTGTTATATGTTTAATCAATGTTTAAATTTTCATTCATATGGGTCTTATAGTTTATATTATATAGGCTAGAAAAGGTACATAGATGAAACATTTTTATTTTTTATGTAGGTGGATTAGAAAGCTTATAAATTATTTTTCATCAACATTTTTGTAAGATTTTTTTTTATTTTTGACTACTTAATATATATTTAATCAATGTTTAAAATTTCATGCGTATCAGACTTATAGTTTATATTATATAGTCTAGAAAAAGTACGTACTTGAATTTTTTTAGGTTTCAAGTAGGTGGATTCGAAATCTTATAAATTATTTTTCATAAATTTTTTAAGAAATTATATTTATTTTTAACTATTTATTATATGTCTAACCAATGTTTAAAATTTCATTCATATCGGTCTTATAGTTAATATTATATAGGCTAGCAAAGGCATGTACTTGAAACATTTTTAGGTTTCAAGTAGGTGGATTCGAAAGCTTATAAATTATTTTTCGTCAACATTTTTTAATAAATTATTTTTATTTTCAACTATTTATTATATTTCTAACTACTATTTCAAATTTCATTCATATCGGTTCTATTGTTTATATTATATAGGCTAGAAAAGAAACGTACATGAAACATTTTTATGTTTCATGTAGGTGGATTAAAAAGCTTATAAATTATTTTTCATCAACATTTTTTAATAAATTATTTTCATTTTAGACTACTTGTTATATGTTTAGGCAATGTCCAAAATTTTATTCATATATGTCTTATAGTTTATACTATATAGGCTAGAAAAGTCACGTACTTGAAATATTTTTAAGTTTCAAGTAGGTGGATTAGAAAGCTTATAAATTATTTTTCATCAACGTTTTTAAGAAATTATTTTTATTTTAAACTACTTGTTATATGTTTAATCAATGTTCAAAATTTTATTCATATCTGTCTTATAATTTATATTATATAGGCAAGAAAATTCACGTTGTTGAAACATTTTTATATTTCAAGTAGGTGGATTAGAAAGCTTATAAATTATTTTTTATCAACACTTTTAAGAAATTATTTTTATTTTAAACTACTTATTGTATGTTTAATCAATGTTTAAAATTTCATTAATATCGGTCATATAGTTTATATTTTATAGGTTAGAAAAGTCATGTACTTGAATAAAAGATAAATTATGTTGAAACATTATGCTTTATATATATATATATATATATATATAACCATAACAACATAACATTAAAATTTTACATATACAAAAAAATAATTAAAATTGAATTTTTTTATTGTTTTAGGAGAAAGGCAGCATCGACGATGCTTCTTTTAAGGTGTATTTTTAAAAAAAATTTAACCCAGGTCATTTAATTTCTTTCTACAAGCGTATAAGGAAACTCTAAATGTTTAGGATAACATAATAATTTCATTGTTATTAACATGAATGAATCATACGGGTGAAAATTTATAAATGAACATTCATAGTGATGAATACATATATAACATATGCATGCACATCATCATAATATAGTTAATCTTAACATTTGGAACATAACTCACAATCAAGTAGACAAATAAATGATATGATCATATAGATTCAATTATACTCACACATCAATGTAATAAATATATTTATTATTTAAAAAATTAATTATAATTTTATAATTATTTAAATATATACCTATCTATTTATAATCTTATAAATACTTTTTTTAAAACATTATATATATATATATTTTAATTATTAAAAAATATATATTATAATTTATTAAATTTATATTAATTATAAACATTTTTTATTTAATTAATTTATATAAATAAACATTCTTTGAATATAAATATAATAATTTTATATATATTAAAAATATTTTTAAAAAACATTTATTAGTGCTAAGGATAGAACTGCTAAATCTATCCTTTATCAGCGCCAAAAAAGCAATGATAAAGGATAAAACTTTATCATCGCTTGTTTTAGCACTGATAAATGTGTCATTTTTCAGTTCTTTTAGCTAGCACTGATAAAGGTGAGAATTTTATCAGTGATTTTTTCTTATCGCTGATAAAAGCCGGTGTATCCCTTTCCCAGATTTGTGGTAATGATAAGAGATAATAAAATATGTGGCATGCTAATGATCTTTATCTACAAATTTTTTAATGAGTGAATAATAAATTCACAAATGAACCTAAGTGAAAAACTCATCAAGTCGATATTGTATAATATTTTTTGTTTTTATTTTTTAAAAGAAGTTCAATTAAAAATACACAACAAGAAGATGTTTTTTAGACAATATTTAAAAGATCTAATCGATCTAACTCTACCTATTCATTTACTTATTAATAATTATAATTTAAATTAACATCCACTTAATTATGATACAAATTTTTTTTAACCCCTGAACCCTATGAGAATTAACTTTACCACAAATATGAAGAGAATTAAACCCTATGTTATCTTAGGAACATGCAATCGCAACACCCTGGTTTGATTGATGTTCTAAGGATAGCCTATGCTCAGTGGTAAATTAAGGTACATGTCCATTCTGGAAAATGAGGGTGAATTGATCTGAGTTATTATATTTGATCTCTATAAATATATCCTATGGGGTCTTGTTTTTCCGATTAAGTTTGCGCTCTCACAATTTACACAATACACGACGTCACGTGTGTTTGTGTTAATTGTTAAATTGATTTCTTAGTTACTTATAATTCAAAAAATCAATTTGTGAATCATATTATGTGAATTACAGTAGATTAGTGATTCAAAATAATTAAATTAAGAGGGTATAATATAGATCGATCACTAATAGAACTACTCTTCCATGGGCGGTGTGGTCATCGTAGAGACGTTTTTCATGAGCAAAGAATCGAAAAGGTAGAACCCAATATCATCTCTACTGTTGATTCCAACCCCAATAGGATGAGTAAATAATAATATAATTGAACAAAAATGAATAAAAGAGAATAAATAAAATAATAACAAATAAGATTATTATAAAAATGAAAACATTACAACATGAAGAAGAGAAGAAGACTTCAATGAGGGGATCCTTACTTCAAGAGCTACCCCTCTTAAAATGGTTATAGAATTTGGGTGAAACCAATTATCATCTGCCTTAAATCTCTTAATCCACGACCCAAACCTTAAAAAATAGAAAAATACATATTTATAGAGTGGAGGGGAGTCTAGGATAAATGTGGTTTCTAGTGTGAATGATAAGATTCTTCCTGATATTTTAATCCCACTTTCACCGCCTTCATGGCCACCAAAATGCGTGAATTAGATGTCCTTATAGAAGGGTAATATGTGAGAAATTGGGATTTAGATCTCCTCAGAAAATATGGGCACAATCCATCCACGGATGTAGAAGATATGGTCCAAACACAAAAGTCATGTCCAATCTCTCGTGTCCAGCCCACCATTGACTTAATGGCCCATTAACTCCATAAAAATGCACTCGTTAGCTCTAGTGTTCTGAATAAAAGTTTTAGAAAATAAAATTATAAACACTACTACAAAATTTTAAGTTCAAATATGTCATAGTAAAATATTTATGTGTGAAATACTACAGTGCATTTTAAAAGGGTAAAACTGGAATTTTTATCAAAATTTCAAACGAATGATCAAATCCCAAATATTTCATAAATGAACATATTTAGCACAATTTGAGGAAATTATTTCATTTATTATCAATAAAATATTCAAAAAAAATAGTGTTTTATCAAATGACAGGGGAGGATTTGGGATCTCATAGGACATTAGTCATATGACTAACTTCTACACACAATTGTTGGGGTGTACTAGTTTCACCAAATTTGACAGTATTCTCATTGGTGGGACATGAATCCCTAAACACAACATTATGGGTGGTATTGGTGCTTCTCATTTCTTTCTATTGAATGTTGAGTCTACTTCAACTCTACTCTCACTTCATGTTCCATCGCTCCTCTCCTTGTTGGTTTGGTGTAGTTTTTTAAGGAGGCTTTGGGATGTGTTTTTGGATGGGTTATAGTGTTTTGGGAGGCACATATTTTGTAGTATTGGTCCCCCCTTTGGGTTCTCTATGGAAATGGGGTGTGTTGTTTACTTATGTGGTGGTTCTCAAGATTATTACTATTTTATGATGGTTCTTTGTGCTGATTTGATTGGTAATGCTCCTCAGATATCTCATTCAATATGGCGATGGTGGTTTGGTTGTGTGGGGATGAAGATGGTGGTGATAGGTGGTGGTA
The DNA here is from genome assembly GCA_963277665.1 of Viscum album. Classification (NCBI taxonomy): domain Eukaryota; kingdom Viridiplantae; phylum Streptophyta; class Magnoliopsida; order Santalales; family Viscaceae; genus Viscum; species Viscum album. Next base: position 1,654,159,104 of record OY728146.1, read on the forward strand.
AACATGGGGGATGACACCAGGATGGAGGGTGACCTAGCCGAGATTTTTTATGGCTTTTGAAATTTAATTATGCAGTGTGGTTTTTTACAGGTTTTTGAATTATTTGATTTTTCTTATTCTGTTTGTGATACTGTCATAGTGAAATGTAGTCATCAAATGTTGGTGTTGTAATATTATTTAATATCCTTTTGAGGGGGCTATAACTAAACCCATACAGGTGTTTTTTTCTTGAAAATAAAAATATTGACTTGGAGGTGTACTATTGTTATGGAATCCTCATCCCAAATAGACTTAGGTAGACTATAATAGGACAATATACATCTCATCCTCTCTATAATTTTCCTATTCATACTCTCAGATAACCCATTTGTTGTGGGGATTAAATAATTGTTTGGTACCTATGAACTCCCTCAAAATTATTAAAATCAATAAATTCAGTGGAAAATACTGAAAACCATTATTAATTGTTAAAGCCTTGAGCTTCTTACCATATTTATTTTCACAATTAAAATTCCAATTTTTTAAAGTCTAAAATGTATCAAACTTATGTTTTAGTATGTAAATCCTAACATTTTAGGAGTAATAATCTATAAACATGGAAAAATAACCACCACCCTTAGAGGTAGTCCATGAGGGACCCAATGATCAGAGTGAACACATTCAATTGGGATTCTATCTTTGTATGATGACTTAGTAAAACATATCCACTTAGACTTACCATACAAATAATCCTCATAAAAAGGTAGGATATTAATATTTACATTAGTCAATAGGACTTGTTTTCTTAGCTCAAAAATACCCTTGGCACTAACTTTCCCTAGTCTTCTATGCCTAAGGGTGTTATTTTCTAACACTAGGGCCTGAGAGACATTAAGTTACTTCATGTGAGTCATACCTTCTAGAACATTAAGGAAATTTGAGAGAATTAATTTCATCATAGTAAAGGTTCCATAATAAATTCAAACACTACCAGAAAAATGCCTATCTTGATAGCCTTTTTGGTCTATAATACCTACATAAATGGGTTTTATATAATGTTTAGGTACCCATATAACCTCCTTCTATGTTTTAAATATCCCATTATGAAGTTCCAGAGACACAAAAACTATACCCATAATGTGAAAACTCATATTATCTTCTAAGTAAAAATCACTTAATTTATTATCCCTTAATTCAATGTAACACTCCCTCTTAGAAAACTTATGAAAGTAATATCCTCAATAGAGTATCCATTCATCAGAGGTTGGTTGATCCCAAACATTTAACACATTAGCTATGTCTAAATCTTGTTCAATTAACAAAGAATGATCACTATTATTTTTTATTATAGAAATTATTCTTATTAAGTTGATTTCCTTTCATGTTTCTAGGTTGTTTATAATGGAATCATTTAGGCACATTATTCTTAGACTCTTTATTCTTCGATTTAGACCACTTCATTCTAGATTGAATTCGTTCTCACTGTGTATCAATATGCTCACTTATGTCACTAACATTAAAACTATCAGCCTCACTCTTAACAATTACTTTTTCTTGAAGTTATTTGGATAAAAAAATATATTCATAACCTCTTATAGCATCAAATAATCCCTAACATACATCATTGAGTCCATAACATATGTATAAAGACTCATCCAATGATATTAAAATAATTGTAGCTTGATCCTCGCCCCCTATTTAAATATCTAGGTTAAAATGATCTAATAGTATTATATTGAAATCATCAAGGTGATTCCTGACTACAGTTCCAAGATGCATCTTGAAAGTGTAAAGTCTCATTTTATTATAAAATATTCCAATTAAAGACTTAGTCATATACAGGGATTCCAATTTAGACCTGATACAATCAACAAAATGACTCAAACTCTACTTCCCTATGAAAATTTAACCTAAAGACAACAAAATAAGAGTATATGATTTTTTAATAACATCATATAAGACATCAAAATTAGTAGTGGTAGTCTTTACATCATGGGACATCATGGTAACATTATTTTTAGGTCCACCAAGAGGATCTGGTAAATCATTATGTTCCAAGAAATCTTTCATCTTGGTTCTCCATGGGTTGAAATTATTATCCACATCGAGTTATTTTATTTAAAACTATATAGATACCATTATAAAAATTTCAAATAGCTATAATACTAATTTTTAAGGGTAGCATTGAGGTGGTTGTACTTCATAATTTCCAAGTTATACAGATTCATTTTATAAAGGTTACAAGGTGATTGGGAAAATCATTTTATTTAGAAAACATGAAACTGATTAACAGATGAATGCTAATACATCACATAAATCCTATGTTCATGGTGAGAACACCACCCCATGAAATATATATTACTAAAGGAATATAACAAGAAATAAAGACTTAGATTAAAAAAATAAAACACCAGAGAATCCATTTAAGAAGGCCAAAAATGCTAAAATTTATGAAGGTGATGAAATCCATCATGGGAAGTTATTACTGAACACTATTGGATAATCTCACATAAACACACACACAACATACATGATATAATATTATAATTACATAAGTTAATCACATACGATGTCAAATTACTTTACCGAAATATGGTTATGATTGTAAGGATAAATCCATAGCAACCATTTCTATGTAATGATAGTATAGTTTTGGTTCCAGGATATAGTATCCACCAAATTTCTACCAGAAGAGTGATCTAGTTATAGGTAGTCATAACTTCATGCACCATGAATAATTTAGTTGGTTTTGGGACTCATTACTCAATCTTTCTCATGAAATATTATAAGAAACTCAAAGTATTATTTCGTTTATTTTCACACCACAATTAGAGTGAATGAGGTGATAAAACCTAATAATGAAGGAGGTAGGCAACACTAAATAATGATTCCCAAGTGAAGTGACAAGTGATGGAGGTGAGGTGAAAGGGATTGAGACATGTGGACAACCTAGATTAAATATATCATTCAAATATCTATGAATGAAATATCAGGTAGGGACACAACAAGTCATACTAATGATCATGAGACAATAACATGGATCAAGACCAACAGAGCAATAAAACCCACAATGATTAATTGGGGTCATTGGATCAAAATGATCAGTGGTCCAAAAAACGTCCTTTAATAATTAGGAAAACATATATTGAGATTCCAATTAAAATAAAATGGATAATATAAATAAAATTCCACAAAATATGATTTCACATGTACATTTCGCATAAAAACCATGATTCTTTTAAAATAATTCAATTACAATATCAAAAGTCCAGTGAAAAAATAACATAAGAGATAACTCAAAAAAAGTTCATAAAATAAACAAACATATTAAAAGTTGGATCGATGTTCATGTATATATATAGTTTCAAATTTATACCTTTTATCGATCGATGTAAAATCTGTGAATATTACCATCATTATATATCATAACATCCTTTTCTCCAAATTCCTTGACATAAAATATTAATCCCAATGATAATATGAAATCAGTGGAAACTATTTTATATTTAAATTTCTCTAAAATCATATATATACACATTTGTTTTCATACTGAATCATTCAAAACATTAAATTTCACTCAAGGGGAGAATATATAACAAAATGGAAAAGTTTTAGGGTGTCATTATATATGAATTATAGAATATGGATGTTGAATTTATCTCTCCCAAGAGCCAAAATTTAGAGTCTTCATATGAAGTCCACCACTATGTTATGGTTGAAAATGTTCTTCATCGGTTGGGTTTACCCTAAAATATTATTTCAGAGTCTAACTAAATTTTATTGGAATATTTTTAGTAATAAATAAAACATCTAAAATGACTATCATATACTCTTCTTACTCAATGTTTAGTGAAAATCAAGTGGGCATGTATGTTATTATTACCATTAATAAAACACCATGTTTGAGAAAAATTATAGTCAACTCCAGTAATGAACATTAAAACTAAGAATCATTTGGACTCGGTAAAGTATACAAGAGATGGGTCACAATTTTTATCCCATGTACCATAATATTCAGCGCATAAGTCAAAATATGTCCCATCATAAAACTAATATGTGCTTAAAAATAACTCAACAATATTATATATTAATTTTCATGTATGATTTCATTCTATTTTTCTATAAAAATTCTCCAGTTATCTATTTTTTTGAAATTATTTTTTCTTTTCTACTACATGGGTTTTATGTGTATGGTTCATGAAATTTTAATTTTAATTTTTTTCATTCAATAACTCTAGAATTTTGATTTTCCATACTAATTAATGGGATCTTGGTATTTTCACTACTACACTTAAACCTTTAAAAAAATAAATAAATGACTTTTAACATCACAAAAATATCATTGATGTGTGGGGAACCATTAAAAGACAATCCTTTTTATAAATGTGTGAAAAAACTGATAAAGTGAACCTTCATCATCTCTTTTCTAACAATGAGAAGTGATGTTTTTTAATGCTAAAAATACTTTGATTAAACAAGTTTTTTTTTCAAATATTTCCATATTCAACTCACCTCTCCCCTCTCAGTTCTCATCAACCCCCTTTGTTCGTGTTTGAGAACTTCCCCCTAACTACTTATCTGTTCTGCCTAGATTCAAACCTAGTACCTCTATGTTCAAACCGAACATCCTTACAAAATTTCTCTCTTATTTTAATCTATTATTTACAATATATTTTTAATATATATATACACATACATAAAATATATATATATATATATATTTATATATATATATAATTATTTTAAAATAAATTTAAAAAATTTCGATTTTGTGTGTGTTTATGTGTGTTTATAAAAATGTAGTATGTATTTAAATAATATATATATATATATATTTGTTTATTTAAATATATTATATATTAATATTTATTTACATATCTTTGAATATATATAAATATATATCTTTTTATTAATGCACACACATAACCACATGTTTATCCTCAACATTGACGTTGATGAATTTGAGGTAGGAAGTTCCTTACCATTTTTTGGGCCTTGTATATTGCGTTTTCAGGATGTATTGATTATTATTGATAACACTTTCTTATTATATGGGTGTTTTAGAATCCATGTGGTTTTCTTGATTGCGATGATCAGGTTATGTATAGCATCCTGGCGTTTGTTCTTGATATGCCTTATTATTCACTATCACAACATGTTTTTCTTTTCGTTTCTTTATATCCTTTGAAACCATGATTCAGTTATCAACATGTCCAAGTAGATCCTTAGGATTTTTTATTATGGTCTAAACATTATTAAAGGCTTTCATGGATATACCTGTAGAGTGTTGTACATAGATGTTTAGTTAACCAACATGACTTAGTCCAAATTTCATTAAAGTAAGGCATGGGTATCCCTATTGAGGGATGTGTATATGTGGTTAGCTAGCCGACAGATAGATGGTGTGGTCCAAATTTTCTTAAAGGTGGTCATGAAAATCCATATAAAGATATGTGCATAAGTAACTGGATGGATGATTTTTAGTTGGTTTGTTGTGTTACAAATGATGACCACCATCATAGTGGGATGTGTAGTGTTACCATAAAGGTGGTTATTTGTTTAACTTATTATGTATCCTTGTTAGAAATGAGTCGAAGTAGGTGTGGCTGGGGTTTTTGGCAGCTTTGTTAGTGCATTATAACTCAACACATGTATGATTGTATAATTATTTGATCATTTACTTATGTCATGGAATACACTGTTATATAATATTAGATCTTATTTTAAGGATTCAATGAAGGTTTCCTAATAAGTCTTGTACTCACACCCTACTCGTGCATTTCACTGTGCTTGTAAATTTCATAACTAGGGATCCATCTAATGGGAAGGTACTTATGGTGGGCAACTGACAAATGGAGTATAGAGCTAGTCACCAATTGGGATGGAATTCAGAGGTCCCCATTATTTATTAATTTAATTATCCTTAACTACATTTATGTGGTTGGGATTTCCATGTATGGATCCTATTTATTCATCCTTATATGACACGTATTCCATCTACTAGTTCAAAATTATTACTTTGATTATTTATTATCTTTATTGGTTTTATTATCTTCTTGATGACATAATACTGAGGGTATAATCTTGTTATTGATGGACATATCCCATCACTTATAGTTGGAAGCCTCTTTTGAAAGGGGATGCATGCTTAAGATTAAGTGGTACTCCAAATCGGACCCTTTGGTTTGGGTAGGGATGTTGCAATTTCTATATTTTTTATATATTTAGAAATATATTTTACATATAAGAAATATTTCAATATTTATTTATAAAATTAATTTTTTATGTAAATATATCACTTTCATCTCTTGTTAAAGTACTCGATGATGTTCTGAGGCTAATGGAAAAAATATATACCTTCTCACTTCCTTATTTCTGCTCACCCAAAATTCCTAACTTCATGTTAGGTAATTTCACCAAAAATAATTTTATGGATCTTGAATTATTTCATAATTTTATCCAATAACATATTTAGTTATTGATTTTCTTATCTAACCACTCTAATTTAAGCCTTCATGGATTGAATATTTTCATCCTAATTTTGATGTACGATTATAATTTTTTGTAATGGGTTTTTATATTTTTTTTCTAGGTAATGTTTTTTATTAGAATATGGGATTGCTGAGCCTCAAATAAATTGGCGATCCAACGTCTAGGAAGATATTTCAATTCATTGGATTCCCTCTTCCATATTTTCCTTTTAAAAAAGTAATCTTATTTAATATTAATTATATATTGATATATATATATATATATATATATGAAAATGGGTTCCTTTTTCTAGGGAATGGAAACTCTCATCTATATTTTAGGTTGGGGTTTTACCCCACATTTTATTTCTCCCTAATTTAATTGGGGTGTGGAGTAACCAAGAAAGCTGATACCAAGTGTGATGAAATAGAGGGCTCCACCATAAGGGCATCAACTATTTGGGAGATGCGGGATGATGACGGGGTGACTTTGGTGGTGTGGGTACATGGGGATGATGGTAGGGGTGACACTGGTGGTGCTATACTTGGGGTGGCACCGGTGACACAAAATTACTACAGCCTTCGATGGTGTAGGAATATGTGACCACAAGATGATGTGGAATGTAACGTAAGAATTTTATCGTCCAATGGGTCAAGGCCTATAGGCCGTATTGTATTGGGATATAATTCCCCTTCGTCCTGCAAGCCATGTAATGGGTTCCCAACTACCCATCAATGAAAAATAGTTATTTCATTGGTTTAATAACAATGTGCTCCCCCAGCCTACATCGTGGTGGATGAGGTTTAAATCCAATGAACTGCATTTATTTTACACCAAATTAAATTAGGGTGGTACTTGTTGTTGCTGGTGATTAATGTATGGCATGGATTGTACCATCAGGTGTAGGTGGTGGATAGATGGACCCCTTACTTGAAAATAATATGGTTCATGGGAGGTTACCCCAAGCCCAAATGAGGGTACATGAGAGGTTATCCCTATCTCGATGTAGGTACATAAGTGGTTATCTGAGTATTAACATGTTGTTAAAGTCTTTTTGGGTATCCATGAAAAAATAATTCTATGATTATAATTATGAAATATTTTATTCTACTCTTCTATTACATAATATTATGCCAATGTTATGTTGACATGGGTCATGTTCTTTGATCCATTTATGATTCATTTATTATTAAATTTCATTATTTATTTGATGAATAATTTTTATGATCTAAGAACTAATGGGTATTATTTTCAAAAGTTAAGAACATGTTATCCTAAAATTTGTACTCATGTAATGTTTAAATGATCCTTGAGAACCCCCATTTTTACCCTTACTGGGTATCTGAGCATACCCTTTATTATTTATTATTTTACCAATGATATAGAAAAAATTGTTAAGTATGATGTGTCTAAAAAGGGTTATATTTATTAATAACATAGTTTTAGATGATGTAGATATTTTATAAAGAATATTTTTGTGTATCCAAGTTTCTAAAGACACCAAAAATTTACGGTTCTAGAATTGATCATAATGTTATGTATTTAATATTAATCTAACAAGATGTGATATTTATGTATGAAAATATGTGTGTCCATAGTTTGAATCATTGAAAGTTTTAGTTACATTTGAAAAAATGATGATAAAACTTTAATGAGAACCATTATGATAGTTATATTTATATGAAAACATCATATGTTATAATAAAGAAAGGATTGTGTTTTTTTCTAAAAAAACATCCTTGTTTAGATACTGCAAGTGGACATAGTTTTAACACAGATTCATCTCTATGTAATAACCTAAAAAAGAGTTGATTGTATATATATTGGTATTAATTATAGTTCATGGTGAGTGTGCACTTATTATACCCCTGGTTTAACACTCCTGGGGGATATTCTTTGGTTAATTCATATTTTCTTTATAAACCATCAGAATGTATTTTGAATAGATGATGATCATGGATATCCTATGTTTAACCTAAGGTTTCATAGATTAAAAATAATCTTTCATGATTTATACAACCTATAAATAATTTTTCATGATTATGTGGTTTCCCACTATGATTACTATTTCTCACACTATGCATTTAAGTATCAGTCAAGATATGATGACCAAAGGAACTGTGTTGATGATGAATGTGATGAAAAATGAATTGAATTTCATCTAAAGAAACCAAATATTAGGGTATTTGGAATAAAAATATTATTTATATGCTTATAAAACCTTCTCAATCCATGAATCATGCTAAACATCCCAATGAAAAAAGGAAGGATAAAATTTCTATAGAGTCCTTCATAAGGAAACAATCCACTTATTTTAGTAGATCTATAAATCCAATAGATTCTGATAAATGGATATGTACCATGGATAAAGAATTTTTCATTCTTGAGTGTTCATAGAATGAAAATTCTATTTCAGATGCCTATTTTTTGGAAGCTGAAGGGGATCAATGGAGGACTCTCATCAGGAATACGAGGAAAAGTGGAAGAATTGACTCCACAAATTGGGATGATTTTATAAGGTTATTTTTTAACAAGTATTTTCATCATATGATCGATATGAAAATAGAAGAATTATTTTTTTGAGCTATGGTAAAAGTACGATGAATATATTAGTACATTTAATGAATATTTTATAATACTTGCGAGGAATACTTCTGGTATTTTCTTTAAACTAGAATGTAATATTTATCAATTCTTTAGTGTCCTAATACAATGATTCCAAATGGTGTTAACAATATGATACATTAGTAGTTATGAAGAAATCATTTGATGTGCTGAAAAGGTAGAAATAGTTATTTAAATTACCCATCAATCTCATGGTTTTGATCATAAAAGAAAGATCAAATTCAAAGGAAATTATTACAATAAAAACTAGAGGGTGGATGATAACCCGTCTGTTATGCTCTACGTGTGGAAAGAAAACACGGATAAAATTGGATTAAGGGGAATAGTTAATGAATTACGTATATAAATAATGGTAATTGGGAAATTGAATATCAATTGTACATGAATTCATTATTGTTTTTCAAGATTATTTTACTATTCTACCACCAAATAGTGGCGTTGAGTTTTCAATATAACTCATACATTGTACAATACCTATTTTAATGAAACTTTATATAATAGAATCTATTGGGTTGTGATAATTGAATAAGTAACTCTGGGAGAATCTTGAAAAGGGATTCATTCAAAAAATTTCAACACATTGGGGTGCACCTATTCATTTTTATGAAGAAATGTGGATAAATGAAACACTTTATTGATTATCGAGAACTAAACAAGAAAAAAAAATAAAAAAATAAGTATCATATACCTTGTATTTATGATTTTTGTGATAAATTATGAGGAAAATAATATTTTTACAATAATTATCTTCGATATAGATATTATTAGTTAAGGGAAAAAAGTGTATACAAGACCATGCTAGCCTTCCATATGTGGTATGAGAAATATGAATTTATAGTGATGTCATTTGGTCTTAAAAATTCCCCCACTATACTCATTATATTAATTAATATAGTATTTATATATTACCTTGATCATTTTTTGGATTTCAATATATAAAATATTCTTATATATTCAATGATCTAGTAAGAGCATGAAGATAACTTGAGGATTGTACTTAAGACCCAAAAGAAGGATAAGTTATATGGAAGGTTTACAAAGTGTGAATATTTGATACAAAATTTATCATTATTGGGTCATATAATTTCATGCAAGGGTATATCACTGGATCTATCGAATATAGATGTTATTAAACATTGAACCAGAAAAGCCACTATAATTGAGACCTGTAACACCCAGAGATTTTGTGAAATATTATTTTCCAGATTAATTTAATCTCATTTATATTTTATCTTCATGCAACACTGAATATATATTTTAGTTATTTGATAAAGGTACCAGATTTTTATTACTTTATATGAAACACCAAGTTACGTTTGTACTACATGCAACACCGACTTAGAGTATGTTATACACAACATTGAGTTTCCATGAAACATCATTTTCTTGTTATAATTATTTAAATAAGATGGTTCTAACCTAGATATTAAGTAATATAAATACTAATAACTACTTTTAAAATGTTATTTATAATTGTTTTATATAAATAAAACATTTTTATAATGAGAAACATATTTTTTGGTAAAGTATTTATTTGTTAAAAAATATTATTTTGTTAAATGAACTACTTTTCATGTCCTTTGATGTAAAAAATAATAGAAATTTTAGACACTATAAGAAAAATAATTTGATAAAATAAAAAACTTTTTCGAGTTTGTAATGTCACAATTGACTTTTTCTTAATTTTTAGTATTTTTCTGAGAAATTTCACTACTTGATGAATAATAAAAAATACTGTATTGTAGTTAAAAACGACCTTTTTAGTTTAAATAATTAATATAATTTAAATTGATTTTTAATATCCTAATATATAAATTATTCATATATTAATCCAATAAAGTTCATTAGAATCATTTTTATATGGAAATTGGATATAAAAACTTTTTGAACTTTTGAATGTTCTTTTTACCAATCTTCTCACCATGTCTGTGGGATTAACACTAAACCTAATTTTTCTACTTATGTGGGTTGAATTTAGAGAAATATAAATACATGGTTGTAATAAGTATGATATTTAGAGTTGAATATGATCAACTTATTTTTTGTACATTATGAATAGTATCTTTAATAAATTTTTATCTACCACGGTTAAGGGTAAATTAGGTAATTGAGAGTAAAAATAATATTTTAATATTATAAAATTAACCTAAAACTTGTAATAATTTTATTAGATGAGTTTTTTGAACAAAATAATCCTTATTCCAAAATTATTACCTTTTTATGCCACTTGGTTAACAATATGACATTTATTATATTTTATTTGAAGATAAGTTAAAAATGTCATGCTCATAACATTAATAAGTAAAAAATTTATAATATAGGGTTATAAATAAGATAAATTTTACTATAAATAGTAATTATAAAGATAATAAATTTATATTCATCATAATAATTTTTTTTAATTTTTAGAGAAGAAATAATTTTATTAATGGATTGTATTATGATGATGCAGTAACTGTTTAATTAATGTAAATATCAAATAAATGATATTAAAAAATTAAAATAAATTTAATTTAACATAATTAATGATATTAAAAAAATTTATAAATAATTTTGACATATTTTTGAGATATTAGCAGTGTTTTATCTAAGTTATCATGTCAATATAATTTTTTTAAAAGACAAATAATTAATAGTATCAAAATTAATATAAATGATTATTTAAAATATATAATATTTTATTAAATTGTATAAAATTCATAAAAATATAGAATTCATCCAACAAATATAATAAGGTTAAAAATTTCATCAATGATCTAGTTGGGGTTTATTTGTCATTTTATGGTAACAATATTAACTCTAAAGAGTAAAAAATCTAAGTTGACATGATAAAAGTTAAAGGTCTTAACTAAGGGTTAAAGCCAAAAGATATTTTTAATATTGTGATGTAAACATTTCTAAACTTCATTGGTTGAGTTTATTTTTACCAAACTCATCTTAGATTATAAATAACTCACTTCCTTTCTATTTGAAATTGAAAATCAATTAATATTAATTTAATATTTTATGAGTTTCCTAAAGTGCCCCTCACCACAATTATAAAAGAGAACCACCTACTTTACTTCTTCACATCACATTGAGCCTTCAATTTTAGCTATCCCCTTCCAATTTGCCTTCTAAACATCCCTAGAAACATTCTAGAGGTTCCAGTTTTCTAAAAATACAAACCCTAGTGTACCTAAGTGGAGATATAGAGAGATATCATCATAGAAGATGTGTTTTAGACACGTACGGAGGTAATTAAACATAAGTTAAGGGAATTTTAACTCACTTTAATTTCGTGATATATGTTCCATATTCACCACTCGCTTATTTTGTGTGGTGCATATAACGACCTATGACATGTTATATCATTTTTTTATTTAATTTTATTTAAATATTTAATTGATTTTATACTTTCACGGGGATCATGATTCCAAAGTTACTTTATAGTAAGGGATTTTTGTCTCACATTTACTTCTATTAGAAACATGACCCAAACACTACTTGTTTCTTCCATGTGGTGGATATACATCCAATGAATGACTTTTATGAGTTTTAAAATAAGTATTATGGTATTTTCAGATATATATATATGTATATATATATAATTTTATTTATTTTATGGGGTATATGATTATACTGATTATAATGTTGTAAGGGTTAATTCCACGATCTCATTATGAATGAGATTTTTTTATACGTAAGTATCTTCTAGGAAATATTTATCATCCATGTCCGTGTTTCTTAAAAATGTATTTCAAAATATTCTAACTATTTTTCTTAAATTGTTTAAAGTTATTTGTATTCATTTGTTACTTTTTTTAAGTAGTTTGAAAGGAATCATTTTTTATTTTCGTAACGAGTTATTTTTCAAGTTTTTTGGAAAAAGTAAGAGAAGAATGTTTTTTTAACTTATATGGAATGAAATTATTTTAACAATTTCATGATGAATTAATACCTTGAAGTTCCCTTACAATATTACAAGGTTATTTTCAAAGAAAATTCTTTCTTTTAAAATTTCACGAAATTTTAATAAAAGAAAATGATTTCAAAGAAGAAATTACATTTTCCTCAATAATTGTTTTCACGTGATGTCTTAAAATTATTTTCTATATAAGATAATATTTTTAATATTAATTATGTTTTACTAGTTATATTCTTCAATATTACAACTATTATTCTTTTTATGATTGGTTTATGTTTATAATGTAATGATATTTATAAAAACCATTTCTTTTCCATGGATTATGTTATGATTAAATTATGTTTATGAAACTCATTTCATTCTATGGGTTCTGATATGATACATGTTTTATGATCTTGTGGAACATGATATGGGTGGTACCTATATCTCTCTCCAATACATTGGGTAAAGATTTATATCTAATGAGATAGACATAAAGGGATTTGTTCATTGACATAATCATGTAATGAACTATAACTACCAATATCGTACATGAAATAAACCCGTACAGCCAAGATAGCCTTAGAAGATATGCCTTGACTACTATGGAAATCATTATTATATGCTTAGGTGTCAGCCATGGTTCCATTTTTTTTCTTATGACATGATTTAATAGATCATGCTGTTTATTTCCTTATGATTTATGTATTTTGAACTACCAATATTTATGATATGATTCATGTTTATGATCTTCAATATGTAGGGTATGATCTTCTACTTTCATGATCATGTTCTCATATATTTATTCTCATCATTATGATTACACATATCCCTTATTTACCCTTACCAACCATCTTATATCACCCCTTCTTATGCTTCCTTTCACCCTCATTATATAGATATGTATTGTGTTTGATGTGTCTAAGTATGGTGTTGGTCAAGAAGAACCCAATGGGAGATAATGAAACTCAATTATGTGTCAGAGTTTATAATTCCATGTTTGCAAAGGCGCTAGTCTAATAGAGTCTTTGGGAATTTATTTGTGTAATGTATTACGTATTCCTCAAAAGTAATGTAATTCTAATGTATGAAAATAATGGGTCTCTTCAGTTGGTATTAATGAAAAATTTTAGTTAATCATTGGAAACTAGGATGATAAAACCTTGGTAAGAACCATAAAGACATGTCTGAGGGTGTATATATGGATAAAGAAAAGTGTAGAAATTTTTTCTAGAATTTTGGTAAAGGATAGAGCAAGTGGTTTCCTAGTAATGAATCCATGGTTGGATACAACTATTGGATGTGTCTCTAGAAAAAATTTACCTAGGGGTAACACTCTGACAAGGTGTGTCGGGCTTGACTCGATCATAACATGGTATATGAAAATAGACCTTACTATACACCTGGTTTGAAACTCTTAGGGATATTCTTTGGAAGTTCACAAAATCTTCAAAAACCATTATGAATTATTTAAATACAAGTTGTCTATGAATAGACTAGAATAAAACTTAGGTGTCATAGATTAAGTAACGTATCATAATTTGGACATTCTATAACTACCTTTTCATGATTATATGTTTATCACCATGATAAGTGTTTCTCACATTATGCATTCTGGTTTTAGTCAATTACGGGAACCAGAAGGAATTACAATAACATTGAATGTGATTGAAAAGTTGTTAATGAGCAGTAAAATGAGATGATCACTAGAGTGAAAAAAATTTGAGATCATTCATAATCAGTTTTAATAGAATATAATTACCAATTTTTACATTTTCCAACTCTCAGACTCACCAAATAAGAGATAAAATGAGTTCACTAAGAGTTCGGGTAATGGAGACCATGGAATAAAGAATATTTTATTTACTTTGTGTCAAGATTGGAAAAAGAATCACCTAAGTGAATGTATTAGAGGAACAAAAAGATGTTTTAACTATGGAAATAAAGGACACAAAGAAAGTAAATTAAAAGAAAAAAATTAAGGGTTAGGGTAACAAAATTGGTGGAAATATTGGCCTCCATAAGACAACATCAAAGGTTAAATGCTTTAATTGTAGAATTAATGGTCATTATGAAAATATATTTCCTAAGTGGAAATCTCCCATAGAAAATCCGAAATGTGGTATGAGTAATAGTTATATCAATGATGATGATGATACTCTAGATGAAATGTTGAAGGAAAAAGGTATTAAGTAATAAGATGAGGTATGCTTGTTATGGATTAAGTATGAAGTAAAATAATCAATGTTTTAACATATTTGGATTTATGAATTATGTCATATGAAGGGTGAAATATACCAGGATTGTTAATTTTATGTTTTTACTCAAGATTTATAAGTTTATTTTGAATGTTTTTAATGGATCAAATAATTGATTTAAAGAAAAGGTAACATTTTCAATAAATAATGATAAACCTTAATATATTCCTTGTGTTAAGAAAAAGATATGTTGGATATGAATAACTAAATTGGATGGTAATGAATTTCATGGAACTAATTAAGGATTTTTTGAAAATTGCTTTATATTATCATGGATAGAGTTTATAACTTCTTGGAATTAAGGAATATATCCAATAAACATTGGAATAAGGAAACATGCATGTTTTCAATAAGGATGTATGGTAAATCGAGTTATTACAATGTTTCAAGAGAATGCATGATGAAATGATTCACATGATTTGATTGTGACAACCAAGATCTACCTTATGATATATGAAAAATAAATGTTAAGTCGTTTTAGTTAGCTTATTTATTTTGGATTTTCATTAATCTGAAAATTTATATGCATATACATTTATGGAATGTTTAAGTTAAACATTAGATACGTTTTTGATATTAAATTATTATCTCAACATAGGTGGATTGATTAATATTCGATAATTTGTGATAACCTTTTGTTGTGATAAAGACATACGGAGTGACCTATCATTCTATTAATGATCATCAAATATTTCAGAAATGACAATATAAACATAATTTCTTGGAATGATAGATTATGTGGGAATTAATCAAGGCATTAAAAAGTGTGACAGTATACTGGAATAATGTAAGTATATATTCTCTTGAAACATATTCAACACTAAGAAATGAATATTTATGTAAAATCTTATCCTATTATCCTAATTTTTTATGATATAAATGACTTTTTTTAAACCTATTTGAGTTATGGATTTATGATTTTTAACTTTCTACAGACCATGTTCTCGATCTTTCTCCATCAGAAATTTATGGTTGGATTTCTATTCTATGTCTATGTTTTTTACTTTTCTCCTATGTTCTCTTATGTTGAAACCCATTTATGAGTTACATTGAGTAAACATTATGTTTCCAAAATTATTTTTTAAGGAAATTTTAATATTTTTATTTAAAATGTGGGTTTTTAGGAATGAAAATTTTAAACAATAAACCTTTCACAAACAAGGATAATTTTGAGGGATTTTTTTTTCAAGGGTGGTAGAATATAATACCCTGAGATTTTGTGAATCATTATTTTTCCTAATTAATTTAATATTTATTAAATTTTAACTTAACACAAAACTGAATATAGATTTTTGATATTATATAAAATCACTCTATTTTGGATACATTATACACAACACCATGTTAATCTTACGCTACACACAATGACTAGTGGAAAAACATAAATTAACGTCGTTTCTTTTAATTTTTGACGTTGGTTTTAAACTGACGTCTATAAAGGCGATGTTAAAAATATGGTTTTCAGTATTAGTTTTTCAAAAATCGATGCCGAAAATAATTTCGGTAAGAGTTTCGGTGTTGGGTTTACATAAAACCGACGCCGAAACTTATTTTAGACATGATTTTCGGCGTCGGTTTTATCTAAAACTGATGCCAAAAATCATTTTTTTATCTTTTGGCGTCAGTTATGTAAATAACCGATGCTATAAATAATTTTTTTTTATAAAATAATTCCAAGTACACTTCCCAAAAAATTAAAAACCCCTGTAAAAATAACACAATATACAAAAACAATTAAACATTATTTATCATCCAATGCCTCGTATAACTTCAATGCTTATATCTAGTTAATCAAAAAAAGTATCTATACATTGTTATTATAAAGTAAAATTACAATACACGTACCTTCAATCAATGACATTAAGAAAATTTGTGACATTTGCAAGTCCCACGACTCCAACATTTACGGCATGCTCATTTCAAACACCCAATATATAAAAAGAGTTAGGTTTTTGAACCCATATGTATTATTATTTAAAAATAGAATATACATACCTCAAATCTTAATCAGACTTAACAAATAGTTCACAAAAGTAGATTGAATATGGGTCTTATCAGATTGGGAATAAGACTATGAATCATTGAATTCCTACAATAATATTGAATGATATGAAATTAAAAAATAGAATAATTGTGCAGAAAATATATAAAAAATTAATACAACTAACCTTATGAAAATTAGTAGTTTTCGCAGTTGTTATTATCTTGTAAATGAATCATAGAATATAATAACCACATTCAACATGTCCATTTTGACGATGACACTGCAGTTATAAAACATTTAACTAAAAAAAATATATAACAAAAATATAATAAATAATTACCTGTACTTACACATATTTGATTTCCGTTGGTTTCTTTTCTGACATGTATTCCTTGTTAAAATGTTTCCATGATCTGCATTTTTTATATAATAACTAATAATACTTGTATAAATAATGAAAATTAAACATAATGAGCTTATAAAAAATAAAAAAAACATACCTGTTTAATAAGGTGTAAAATGGTTTACGAACTACTCCTAATAAAGAGAAAAACCAATATAAGGTGCATTCACTTGGGAAAAATACGCCTAACATCCAATGCCCCCTACAATACAAAAATTTCACAATTAATGACATTATAATGATCATTAGTTCATAAATATGTTGATATTCTTACTTATCAAGAAATGGAAAAAACCAGCACTAAATCTTTTTCTGTATTAATCTCTCGGATATATATTGACCTCTTTCATGATTCTTCACATATTTAGCTTCCAAGGAAATGTACTCTAGATCTATAAAGCTGTAAATGCCTGTTGTTTCCTTTTTTAAAATAATCTTGTGTAGATACCTAATTTTAAAAGAAAATATAGTTAGTCAATGACATAACAATCTTTTATTAAAGAAATAGCAATTCAAATATCAATTTACTTACATGATAAACAACTGCACCACACTCTGCATGATCTCTTAAAAATTAACTAAATTCATGATATCTTCTTTTAATAATTTCAATCCATAATTTCTTCCACATATATCGGACGTCATCTGAAACTCATAGATAAAATTCAAGGAAGAAGAGAACTCAGATAATCTTTTTAACCCATAAGAAATTTTAGAAGTATATACATCCAACTGTTCTTGAACATTTTGTTGCATTTGTTCAGTTTCTTTTGCTTTTAGATATTCCTATATAAGTTAAATGTTAGAAAACATTATAAGTAATTTTGAATCATTTGTAATTAATATTTAAAAAAATGCATACCTCAAGTGAAATATAACGAAGAAGGGTAGTTGGCCAAAGTAAAAAATGGCCTATAAATTCCCCAACACTGGTGATCTCCACAATAAGAAATGGTTGTAGAGAAGTAGGATCTATAATAACAAGTACTGATACTCTAACCTGACCCATCTTTATAGGCTGATGATGTACCGAGTCCCCCAAAAAATGCACCTGTCCTAACGCAACAATATGTACATGAGGATCTCCCACAAACAACTCACAATATAAGGCTTGATCTGAAGGAGTAGGTGGAGGCTCAAAGTAAGTAGGTGGGGAAGGGTAGTCCAGATAAGGAGGCTAAGAAGGCAGAAAATTGAAAAATTAATATTAGTGTTTAAAATTTATAAAATAGATAAATTGATTAAAATAAAATAATATACCTCGAAAGGTTGCGCAGACGGGGCAGGGTAAGCAGATGAGGCAGGGTAGTCCGAGTGAGTAGGCTGAGAATGCTGAAAAATGTAAAAGTTATATTAGTGTTTATAATTTATAAAATAGAAAAATTGATGACAAAAAAATAATATACCTCCGAAGGCTGCATAGACTGGGCATGGTAAGCAGATGGGGCAGGGTAGTCTGGGTGAGCAGACTGGGAAGGCTGAAAAATGAAAATATTATATTAGTGACTATAATTTATTAAATAGAGAAATTGATGACAAATAAATAATATAGCTGGGAAGGCTGCGTAGACTGTGATTGTCTTGTGATGTGGCCTTAAAAACACATGTTTTGCCACATCTTTTTAAATAATTTTTATCAATTTAATTATTTATTTTAACACTTTTTAGTAAATAATGACACTTATGTAATTTTATCACTAAATTTATTAATTTATCAATTTTACAAATAATTGTGTATTATAAGCTTTAAATTAGTTAATTTATTCCTAACCATAATTTAATATAATTATTACTTTTTATTTAGTATGATATCTTTGTCTGCATAGTTAATAATTTAACATTAAATAATTAATTAATTCTGCTACTACACGTAAATAATGTACTCTTAATTTAACATTGCATGTACTAACAAATTAATTTAATATAATATAATTAATAGACGACTTTTAATAATTCATTTATTAAAATAAAATATTGTAGACTTACTACAATTATTAAGTCTCTTATTTAAAATTTCATTAATTAACATAATGGTTTAATTATATAATAATAATATGTCTACTTTAAATTAATTTAATTTGTTACACTAACTATTTTGAACTAATTTTACTTTGATATATATATTTTTAATTTTATAATTTAGTTCTTTTAATCTTTAATTTTAGATTTAGTTTTGTGTCAATTTAAAGTTTATTAATTGAAGTTTTTAATAATTTAATTTAGGTTTAATTGGTTTTATAAATTTATCAAAGTATACTTTTTATTTAAGTTTTCAA
Organism: Viscum album; assembly: GCA_963277665.1. Lineage (NCBI taxonomy): Eukaryota > Viridiplantae > Streptophyta > Magnoliopsida > Santalales > Viscaceae > Viscum > Viscum album. The sequence goes on from OY728146.1 coordinate 1,654,178,986, forward strand.
TTATTTTAATTATGTTTTATTTTCAATTAATTATTTTGTTTATATTTTAATTTAAGTTTTAATTCAATTTATTTTTCTCTTTTTATTATTCAGGTTAACGGTGGCACCGTAAACACTTAATACGGTCTCACCGGTTTGAGTCACGGTCTCACCATGACACTCCTTTCACGGACGCACCATAACCACTTAATACGGTCGCACCGTGACCACTTTTAATGTCTCATCGTGATCCCTTTCCACGGTGCTACCGTGCCACATCTTTACTATCTCACCATCAATTAACTTCACAGTCTCACTGCTTTTCCCTCACACTGCCACTTCACACACCAGTTTCAGCCACCGTTTCTTTTTTTCTACCATGCCACACCTATACTGTCTCACCATTTCCAAATGGTTTCACTGTAAACCCACATCAATCCTTCTCATTACCACCATTTCTCTTCCATTCCCACAAGAGTCTTGCCACAATTTTCCCTTTCAATTTCTTCCACCGTCACAGAATCTCCCTTTCTGCAAATCTCATGCCCTAAAACCAGACTCGGACAAGATTTCCACACAAGAACCACTCAACAAAACAATATCAAAACCAGATTCAAAACCTACAGTTGACTCAACCACATAATTGAAATCGATTTCACTGCTTGATCTTGCCACATGATCCGTGCTATTATTTGCGACTTCTGAATCCCAAACATCAGAAGTTGTGCACCGTTGAAGACTTCAAGCCAAATCCGAGCCACGTGGGAATCCGAGGAGGAGGCCAGTGCGCGCTGCCGTTGGAGGTGTTCATTTACCTGGAGTCGCTACTATGTTGTGCGCCACGCCAGAACTGAAGAGGGTCGAGCCAGTGCTGAGGGAGGCTACTTCCAGGTGCCGTGGAGCCACGTCTTCGCTAGTGTGGGAGTCAGAGGATCCGCCACGGGTCTGTCCACCACCACCCGCAGGAGCCGGGTTGTTGTGTTTTTGCTGTGCGCAGCTTCAACGCCGCCGCTGTGAAGGAGCACCGAGGCCGGAATAAAGTCGCCATCTACTATAGCCATCGTGCCTGAAGGAACTGCTGCCGCGTTACTGTATGTCTGAGGAGGAGGAAGCCGCCCCATCAGCTATCTACTACAGGTTTGTTTGAGCCGTGGAGAAACCAAGTCGAGTCGTCGCTGGAGGAGGTCGACGCCCGAGCTTTGCTACTGAAGTCCACTAGAGCCACCTCATCTGAGCAGAACCGCCTTCTGGAATTGCGTTGAGGAGTAGTAGTTCCTTTGGACTGCATGCCAGTGGAGGAGTTATACCCATTGTCGCCACTGCTGGAAAGAATATAATCCTTGTACCATCGGAGGGAGAAGGAAGGATATGTTGTCGGTTTGTGGAGTTGCGATGAGGAGCAACAGCCGGGGCTGTGCGAGGAGGCTTCCTCTAGAAGCCGTCGACCCTCCTCCCCTCATGGCGCATTGGAGAAGAAGATAGGGGGGATGGGTGAAGTTTAAAAAATAAATAGTTAAAATATAATAATAATAATAATAATAATAATAAATAGATAAAAGAAAGAATAAAAGTAAAGTAAAGAGAAGAAAAAGAAAAAAATAAAAGGTAAAGTTAAAGTAACTTTATTTAGTCAAATTAATATAATTAAATTTATTAAAGTTATGATTTAAAAAAATTATAAATTTAATAAATTAAAATATAAAACTAAATTATTAATAAAAGTTATTTAATAATTGACTTACTATTTATAATAAATAAATAATTAAAAAATAATTATAAATAAACTATCATATATAATTATTAATTTAAATATATTTAAAACATAAGTTTTAGTTTTAATTACTTTATTAAAATTAACTAATTAATAGATTAATCTAGAAACTTAATTTCTTAAATGGTAATAATAAAATTATTAATACTTTTTAAATTATTAAATTTCTAATTGCTTATTTACTTATGATATTAAATTTGAATGATTTAGTTAAATATGATAAACTAAAAAAATTAGTATTTAGTATTTATATTTATTAATCTAATTAAATCTTTATCGTTTGATAAGTTTATAATAATATTATATAAAAGTAAATAATAATTATTAACTTAAATATTTATTAATTATCTTTAGTTAACTTTTTTCTTTGAGTTTTAACTGCTTTATTTTGTTAATATTTTGTGCAGGTTCATTCCAAAGTCGGAAACACGTCTATGTGCACGCAACTAACTCATCCAGAGTTAGTTACATGAGGAAAACTCACGTGACGTGCCTGTCACAGATTAAACAAACGTGTGCGGTACGTTTGTGAAGGACAATTAAAGTCGGTGGAAGTGATCAGTGACATGCAGTAGATGATGGAGGATATAAAACAGAGATGCAACAGAATTTTGGGGGACTCTCATTTGCTCTCTCTCATTTATTCCACAACCACATCTATCCGAGAGCAGACTCCGAGGAGTAGCATTGGAGACGAGCAGGAGACCATGGAACCCGAAGGAAGAGAAGCACTTGGGGAGTTCATCCTCCCCCTTTCTTTAATTCTTGTACTCTTTTTTCGAATGTTTTCAATGTAAGATTTCATTATGATCATAGGCTGAATTGTTAAACTTAGTAATTTTATATTTTATTGGTTTATTCTTTAAAATTATTCATCTTATTATTTTATGACATTAGAATTGATCGGAGAGATAAATTTTAATGATCATGTTGATTGTTCACACCTTACATTATTTAAAAAATTCATAGTTTCAAGTTCAATCGGTGAGATTGAAGTTGATCATCGTCTTTTTGATGCTTTAATGTCATCATAGTTGGAGTTTTATGGCGAGTTCAACTTCAACTTTATTCTTTTTCAAAATTTTAACAGACGATGATTTTTTAGAGTGGCGAACTCTAAAATTCATACTTCTATTTGATTTGTCTTCTGGCGAGGAAGATATATCAATAAATTTCTAAGGTGTGTTTCAATTAAAATTTGTGGAGAGTTATCCATTCAACCGTCAAGTATGGAATTCCTGAGAGAACTATTGATCTCTCTCATTTGTCTTGCTAGTTTATATTAGTATACTGTATTTCTCTAGTTTATCATACTTAGTGTAAATTTTAGTTTTTATAAAACAAATACTTGTTTCATCATCCTATTTCAGCATCATTTTAATAAAAAAAATAAAATGTAGAAAATGTTCACTTCCTCCACTATTGATAACAGTGGAGTTTATCTTTGAATTAAACCTAGAATTATCGTCTGCCTTCTCTGTGGATCGACCCTACACCACTGTGCTAGTGTAGGAGTAATAAATGTAATTTTGAGGGCCGTGACGACCTCTGGTCTCATCAAAATTAGGCTCCATTGCTGGGGAAGGCTCACACTGAGAGTCTAGGGTTTGAAAATAAAAAAAAACATTAAAAAAAACATTAAAAAAAATCAAATACAGAAAAAAAATAAAAAAAAAAAACAGTGAACTGTAACATACTGCTTTTGTTGAACATTAAAAATCTGCATCAATTCTAAAACTTTGTGTGTTTAACCTCATCAGTTTTTAGTTTAAAAAAAGACCATTATGAGGACTATAATCACCAACTTGAGCAGTTTTGTGTTTGTTGCGGCTGTTATGGGCATACTGCCTGGCAGTGTGTTTATAACCAACCACAACAGACTTATTACATTGAAGAAAATTAAAACATTGAATCTATTCATGACACCCTAGCTAAAATTGAATTAATTGATTCTAAATTTGAGGCTAGGGTGGAACTAATTAACAATTGGTTAACTAAAACCCATGAAATTCAACTTAGAGATTCTCAAGAACGAGATCAAAGAATGAAAAGGTTAGAACACATGCTCTTGGATTTACAAAAAAGGGTTAAATAACAAAAATAATTTAAAGAAAATGAAAAGGAAAATGTGTTTAAAATATTTGAAAATAAAGTGGAAAAGGAAAGTGATAGTGAAACTGGACAACAAACTATTCACCTTGAAGAATCTGAATCTGTTGAACCAAATCTAGAAATAACCAACTCATTTAACAAAGAACACATTGATGAAGACCCTAGAATGAACTTTATTGCTAATGAGTTGGACAATTTTGAAGATGAATTGAAAAATATTGAAAATGAATGTCTAGTTATTTACATCATTACTACATTGGATAAAAATCACTATTTTATAAGCTTTAAAAATGATGTCACTTGGGTAGAAGAGAAACTTGAAACTGAAAACTTGAATGTTAAAAACTCTTCACCCAACATTTCTGAATTTTTAAACAATAAACTTGAACTTGATATTGGGTATAATCTGGATGAGAACATTAAACTAGAAGTTAAAGAATGTGAAATTTTTGAACTTGAACTGAACACTTCTCTTCCATGTTTTGAAACTGTAAACCCATCTATTTCTAAAATTTTGTTGGATGATGAGGATGAGGGAATGATTTTTGAAGAAAAACTTACAGATGAGTTTTTATTTCCCTATTCTCATTGTAATCACTTTTCTGAAACTTTGTGTACTGAATTGGAAAATAGTGTTGATTTACATGGGGGTAAATGTTTGAATTTGAACAATCTATAATTTCAATTTATTGATGCTGAATTGATCATTACTCCTCCTGATTTAAACTTTTTGGAATACTCAAATGACATGGGTTTAGAAAGTGAGCCTTTTCAATTTGAACATGAAAAAGAGGTTGAGCACAAACTTGATCTAGGCAGAGTTGATTTGATAGAAGCAGTAGATGTTCAGCGTGAGTTAACAGATGAGGATATTTTGGAAGAGATTTATAACATTGTTAGAGCTGAACCAGTTAATGATAAAATAAATTCTATTCCTTGTCTTTCACTTCCATCCTCACCTGTGAAGGGTGTTGCGCCTTTTTATGATACTGATAGTAGTCTAGAGGGGGAATCAAACATGATTTCCTTTGTTTATGATTCTGTTCAGCACGTTATTGAATCCCCTTTTGAACCAACTAATCAGGATTTACCCATTTTCACCCTTGTATGTGAACCTGTTAGTTTTGAAGTTGAAGAAGATAGATGCGAGGACATTGTCATACCCTTTAGAGAACCTAATACATTGCTTACACTTCCTAAAAATGTTAATATTGTAAAATATGAAACAATCATAGGAGTTGAGAGTCCTATGTCCATACCTGTTAATGGGTTCTATTTGGGGATTTTTGATGAAAATGAGAAATTGGTTTTAGTCTATTTAAGTTTTGGAGCCCACAATTTTCATTGTTCTGTTAAAAACATTTGGGCCAAACACATGTGTTGGTTCCTATTAAGGAAACCACATCCACCTAGTGACTAAGGTTAGTTGCTAGGTAAATCTGGCTGGGGACTTTAAACCTAGAACTGCATGGGAGGCAACCCATGATTTTTCTTTTGTTTCCAATAAAAATTTTGTAATTAAATAAAGTCTAACTGAAGACTTTAAATTTAGTGCTTCATGGGAGTCAACCCATGCTACATTGTTTAAATTTTTGTACTATTTTGTGATTAATAATGTGAAGCTTTGCTTCCAACTGTATGCTATGTCTCTTCTAGATTTTTTTCCTGGTTTTCATGTTCTGTGTTTTTAGGATGCTGCTGCTGTGCAATAATGGAGTAGAATTCCCATGCACATCTCTGAACAAGAACCTAGTAAGGGAAGTACTTCAACCTTTTTCATTTAATTCTACTCCTATTTTTTCTAAATAAAATTCTTCTCATTTAAAAAATTCTACTTGAATTGAAAACATCTGCTACATGTGTACTGAAAATTCTGCTACATTTTATAGTATAAAATTCTGCTGCATGTCTTGCTACTGAATTTTTAAAAGTCTGCATGGCCTCTTTCTGAAAAAATTGAATTTCACCATTGTTAAGATCATTCACTGCATGAAATTAAGTGTGTGTGTGTGGGGGGGGGGGGGGGTACATTCTTGCTGGTTTGTGAGTTTTTAATTAAAATATTTTTACTTTATGGTGTTTAGCATGCATCTTTCTGCTATATTGAACACCCATTTGAATCATACTTTGTTAAAATGCTTACACCCAGTTCAATTACACCCATAAGTTACAAGATTTGTTTTAACTTTAATGGAAAATCTACATCACTGGACTTATATGTTTATGCATATACTTGCTAATGAACCTGCTGATTATTTATCCCTTGTGGAAAACAATATTTTTTAACTTCAAGGAGACCCTTTATAGATGTCATCTATCTACTTAATTGAAAATATATTTTGAACCTTATTTGATTAATTGTTCTTCTCTCTATTTATAAGTCAACTTTGGGGAAAAAGTTGAGTTTTAAGTGTGGGGGAGGGGGTCAATTCTTGACTGTGATTAACTACGATTAATTGAAATCCAATCAATTCCCACTGCAATTTCAGACTTTTTTTTTAAAAATGGTTAAATTTTTTCAAAATCCTTGCATAATTTTAGGCTTTACATTTTTCTCAATTGGGTCTTGCCTTAGGATAAGTTCCTTTCTGGTAGTTAAGTACTGCATAGAACCTGAAATTAATGAGTCCGGATGATTGCTGAGTGGTTTTACATGGTGATTGAATGGATATCATGGTTTAGGAACTACTTCTGAGAGTGACATGGGTACCCTAAGTGATGATTAAAATTCAAAGTTCCTAATGTTAAGGTCTTAATTCCATTGATATTTTATTTCCTGTCACTCTTGGACTCTTGACTTGAGCCTGAATTGAAGTTATTCATTAAGCAGTACCACATATGAGGCATGACACTTTCATTTCTTGTTGATTCTTTACTCTCTTGACTACCTTTAAGTAATTTATCTAAGAAATATTCTTATGATAAAATTATTTTCTAAGCCTAATGGAATCCTCAAAGTCCTCTGCTGGAAGTTCTAGACATGTTACATCTTGAGCAATTCAATAAGAACAATTTTTCTTTTTCAAAGATAATAAAACATGGGATTGTTTGAGGACAAACAATGATTAAGTGTGGGAGAATTTGATGTTGCCTTAAAAACACATGTTTTGCCACATCTTTTTAATTAATTTTTATCAATTTAATTATTTCTTTTAACACTTTTTAATAAGTAATGACACTTATGTAATTTTATCACTAAATTTATTAATTTACCAATTTTTACAAATAATTGTGTATTATAAGATTTAAATTAGTTAATTTATTCCTTACCTTAATTTAATATCATTATTACTTCTTATTTAGTATGATATCTTTGTCTTCATAGTAAATAATTTAACATTAAATAATTAATTAAGTCTGCTACTGCACGTAAATAATGTACTCTTAATTTAACATTGCATGTAATAAAAAAATTAATTTAATATAATATAATTAATAGATGACTTTTAATAATTCATTTATTAAAATAAAATATTGTAGACATACTTCAATTATTAAGTCTCTTATTTAAAATTTCATTAATTAACATAATGGTTTAATTATATAATAATTATATATCTACTTTAAATAAATTTAATTTGTTACATTAACCATTTTGAACAATTTTTACTTTGATATATAAATGTTTAATTTTATAATTTAGTGCTTTTAATCTTTAATTTTAACTTTAGTTTTGTGTCAATTTAAAGTTTATTAAATGAAGTTTTTAATAATTTAACTTAGGTTTAATTAGTTTTATAAATTTATCAAAGTTTACTTTTTATTTAAGTTTTAAATTATTTTAATTAAGTTTTATTTTCAATTAATTATTTTGTTCATATTTTAATTTAAGTTTTAATTAAATTTATTTTTCTCTTTTTATTATGCAGGTTAACGGTGGCACCGTAAACACTTAATACGGTCTCACCGGTTTGAGTCACGGTCTCACCGTGACACTCCTTTCACGGAAGCACTATAACCACTTAATACGGTCGCACCGTGACAACTTTTAATGTCTCACCATGATCCCTTTTCATGGTGCTACCCGTGCCACATCTTTACTGTCTCACCATCAATTAACTTCACTGTCTCACTGCTTTTCCCTCACACCGCCACTGCACACACCAGTTTCAGCCATCGTTTCGTTTTTCTACCGTGCCACACCTAAACTGTCTCACCATTTCCAAATGGTTTCACTGTAAACCCTCATCAATCCTTCTCATTACAACCGTTTCTCTTCCATTCCCACAACAGTCTTGCCAAAAATTTCCCTTTCAATTTATTCCACCGTCACTGCATCTCCCTTTATGCAAGTCTTATGCCCTAAAACCAGACTCAGACCAGATTTCCAAACAAGAACCACTCAACAAAACAATATCAAAACCAGATTCAAAACCTACCGTCGACTCAACCTCAGAATTGAAATCGATTTCACTACTTGATCTTGCCGTAGGATCCGTGCTATTATTTGAGAATTCTGAAGCCCAGACATCAGAAATTGTGCGCTGTTGAAGACTTCAATCTGAATCCAAGCCACGCGGGAATCCGAGGAGGAGGCCAGTGCGCGCCGCCGTTGGAGGTGTTCATTTACCTGGAGTCGCTGCTATGCTGTGAGCCGTGCCAGAACTGAAGAGGGTCAAGCCGGTGCTGAGGGAGGCTGCTGTTTGGTGCCGTGGAGCCATGCCATCATCGGTGTGGGAGTCTGAGGATCTACCGCGGGTCTATCCGCCACCACCCGCAGGAGCCGAGTTGTTGTGTTTTTGCTGTGCGTAACTTCAACGCCCCCACTGTGAAGGAGCACCGAGGCCGGATTGAATTCGCCATCTAATATAGCCATCGTGCCTGAAGGACCTGCTGCCGCGCTGCTATATGTCTGAGGAGGAGGAAGCCGCCCCATCAGCTATCCGCTGCAGGTTTGTTTGAGCCGTGGATAAACCAAGCCGAGCCATCGCTGGAGGAGTTCGACTCCCGAGCTTTGCTGCTGAAGTCCACTGGAGCCGCCTCTTATGAGAAGAACCACCTTCTGGAATCGCATTGAGGAGTAGCAGTTCCTTTGGACTACAAGCCAGTGGAGGAGTTGTACCTGTTGTCGCCATTGCTGGAAGGAACATAATTCTTGTGCCATCGGAGGGGGAAGGAAGGATCTGCTGTCGGTTTGTGGAGTCGCGATGAGGAGCAGTAGCCGGTGCTATGCGATGAGGCTTCCTATGGAAGCCTTCAACCCTCCTCCCCCCATGGCGCATTGGAGAAGAAGATAGGGGGGAGGGGTGAAGTTTAAAAAATAAATAGAGAAAATATAATAATAGTAATAATAAATAGATAAAAGCAAGAATAAAAGTAAAGTAAAGAGAAGAAGAAGAAAAAAATAAAAGGTAAAGTTAAAGTAACTTTATTTATTCAAATTAATATAATTAAATTTATTAGAGTTATGATTTAAAACAATTATAAATTTAATAAATTAAAATATAAAACTAAATTAATAATAAAAGTTAATTAATATTTAACTTACTGTTTATAATAAATATATAATTAAAAAATAATTATAAATAAACTATGAAATATATTTATTAATTTAAATATATTTAAAACTTTACATTTTAGTTTTAATTACTTTATTAAAATTAACTAATTAATAGATTAATCTAGCTACTTAATTTCATAAATGGTAATAATAAAATTATTAATACTTTTTAAATTATTAAATTTCTAATTGCTTATTTACTTATGGTATTAAATTTGAATGATTTAGTTAAATATGATAAACTAAAAAAATTAGTATTTAGTATTTATATTTATTAATCTAATTAAATCTTTAGCATTTGATAAGTTTAGAATAATATTATATAAAAGTAAATAATAATTATTAACTTAAATATATATTAATTATCTTTAGTTAACTTTTATCTTTGAGTTTTAACTTCTTTATTTCCTTAATATTTTGTCCAGGTTCATTCCAAAGTCGAAAACACATCTATGTCCATGCAACTAACTCATCCAGAGTTAGTTACGTGAGGAAAGCTCACGTGACGTGCCTGTAGTAGATTAAATGCACGTGTGTGGTACGTTTGTGAAGGACAATTAAAGTCGGTGGAAGTGATCAGTGACATGCAGTAAATGACAGAGAATATAAAACAGAGCAGCAGGAGAATTTTGGGGGACTCTCATTCGCTCTCGCTCATTCATTCCACGACCAATCTATCCGAGAGCAAACTCCAAGGAGCAGAATTGGGGACGAGCAAGAGAACAAGGAGCCCGAAGGCAGAGCAACACTTGGGGAGTTAATCCTTTCCCTTTCTTTAATTCTTGTACTATGTTTTTGAATGTTTTCAGCGTTAGATTTCATTATGATCATAAGCTGAATTGTTAAACTCAGGAATTTCATATTTTGTTGGTTTATTCTTTAAAATTCTTTACGTTATTCTTTTCTGACATTAGAATTGATCGGCGAGATCAATTTTAATGATCATGTTGATTGTTCACACCTTATGTTCTTTAAAAAATTCATAGTTTCAAGTTCAATCGGATAGATTGAACTTGATCATCATCTTGTTGATGCTTTAATGTCATCACAGTTGGAGTTTTATGGCGAGTTCAACTTCAACTGTATTCTTTTTCAAAATTTTAAGAGATGATGATTTTTTAGAGTAGCGAACTCTAAAAGTCACACTTCTGTTTGATGTGTCTTCTGGCGATGAAGATATATCAACCAATTTCTAAGGTGTGATTCAATTAAAATTTGTGGAGAGTTATCCATTCAACCGTCAAGTATGGAATTCCCAAGAAAACTATTGATCTCGCTTCTTTGTCTTGCTGCTTTATATTAGTATACTGTATTTCTCAAGTTTATCATACTTAGTGTAAATTTTCATTTCTATAAAAAAAATACTTGTTTCATCATCCTGTTTCAGCATCATTTTAATAAAAAAATAAAAAGTAGAAAATGTTCACTTCCTCCACTTTTGACAACAGTGGTTTTTTTTAATTAAACCAAGAATTCTCATCTGCCTTCTCTGTGGATCGACCCTGCACCACTATGCTAGTGTAGGAGTAATAAATGTAATTTTGAGGGCCATGAAGACCTCTAGCCTCATAATCTTTCCAAGTGTTCTAATAAAGGATTCTGCATTGCTGCTTGAATTTGATCACCCATAGACTGTTTCATACCTTTCAGCTCATCTTTTAAGGATTCTATTTCTGGGTCTTTGGATTGCTTACTCTTACCAAAAACCTTCCGAATACTAACACCCACCTGATATCCTCTAACACGGCCGGGGTGTTCTATCTTTACCAAAGTAGTGGCTAGGATGTCCATCCTACCCTCAGGGATAAAAGATCCCTGTGTCTCTTTCTCCTGATGTTCATCCTGAAATGAAAAATAAAAGGGTTATTTTAGTGTTTAAAAATTATAAAATAGAAAAATTGTTAACAAAAAAATAATATTTACTTACAATTTTATCAGCCACTTGATGAACTTCCTCTGTAAGATATTGTTCATTTTTTCTTCTTCTTTCTCGTTTCCATTTCTCAAGGCGAGTGGGAGGAGATGGAGGACCAAACTGGACCTCTTCTGAACCACTACTTGATCAAGATCTTAATGCTTCAAATTTTTCTTCAATCATTTTCTACTCCAAATATGAATACCCTCCATGTGATAATGTATGAGGGTATACGTTTTTCAACTGGATCTCCTGATGAGATCTCCTGGAGGCCTGTTATATAAAAATAAACTACTAAGTAATAAGAAAAATATAGCATAAATTTTAAAATATAAAACAATTACCATACCTAAAATTTCTCTTCCTGACGACTGTGAACAAATTGCTTCCATGATTCTTCATCTATATACGGATACTTATGACATGGCCTTTCAAACCTTCTCTTTCCAAAAACATAATTTTTTGTCAGTTTGGTTTTAAAATCTCTCCATCGAACTGCCGCTAAAGAGAGACGTCTTTTCTTAATTTCTTTGTTTTCCTCAAAATTGAATGTCATCTGTAATTGAATAAATTAAATATGTCATTTAAAATATATAATATTCAAAAAATGAGATAAAATAAATAAATAAAGATATTGTACCGTCACGACCTCCCAAAGCTGTTGCTTCGCCGTCCTGTCCACTGACTTTCAATCAGGATATAAAATACTAATCCTGCAACGGCTCTACATCGCTATATAACAGAAAAACTAAACTGCATTTGGGCCAACTACAATATTATTATCATAAAAATGGATGTGTACATTGTTATCATCACTAGCAAGTGATAGTTTGGGTAAATGTGTAATACCACGTTTACCAACTTGAGAACTTGATTTTTGAGTAGCAACAGGAGAAGTCTCCTCCGCCGAGGATGCATCAGTAGTCCTGAAAATTTTGTTTTGTAAATTAACAGTTTTATTTCATTAAATAAGTATATTAATTAATATTTAATAATATGTCAAAATTGATATACCTCAGTAACTTCTCCTCTCTATCTATATCTGACATTTCTACTAGAAAGTGTAATTAAATTTTGTGTACCTGCATATCATTAGAAAACTAAATAATTAGAAACAAGAAAGAAAAAAATAAGTTTGTAAAAATAGAGGCATGCATTTGTAAGTTTCAAAAATGGACACAAAATATAAATATTTACCAGAAAAATTAGGAGACTAATTTAGTGTTTTCTCACATGCCTTCATCATGATCCGTACGTACTGCATGAAATATGTCTATCTTATACTCATTGTAATCATCTGGAAATTGCGTAATAGATGAATAAGGCTCATGTAAATCACTAACATCATCAGAATCATCCTCATCAACCAAATGATATCTTTTTCCTTTCAAAACAACTGACCACTGATCATTAGATGGATCAATGACATAAAATACTTGTTTTGCATGTGTCTCCATGATAAATGGTTCCTCATTGTAATTAAATCTTTTCAAATCAACCAGTTTAAACCCATATTCATCATGTTTCACGCCACTATTACTATCAACCCAATTACACTTAAAACAGGGACTCAAAATTTAATATAATCAATTTCCCATATGTATTCAATAACTCCAAAATATGACGTTGATGCAGAAATTGGGTTTTTATCTTTGGCACTCGAAAAATGCATTACTTCAGCGAAAACCATCACACCACTATTCTGAACAGTACTCTTGTCATCAAGGTTTTTTGTGTAAAATGTGTATCCATTGATATCAAAAACTGGCCATTTGATCACATTAAGAGATGGTCCCCCTGCTAACCACTTCAATGTTTCTGATACAGATATATCTGGGGTGACTTTCTCTTTAAATCATGAAACAAATGTCTTCTTATGCTCAATCATCAACCACTTTTCATTTATTTTCTGATATCATAACTTTAATTCAGCAATATGTGAGGATATATATGGTTGAACCTCATCCGCGTTGTTCAAAATGTATAAATGTTCCTGCATCACTTCATCACGTGGAATGAACTTTACCTTTAAGCCTCGAACCACTCTACCTTCACTATCAACTGTCATATGTTGAGATACAAGGAGACCAATATGCTCTACCTCATTCAAATAATCAGTACAGAACTCAATCACCTCTTATGATACATATTTTTGAACAATAGAGGCCTCTAGTCGATAAAGACTTTTAACATATCCTTTCAAAATTTTCATATATCTTTCAAAAGGATACATCCATCTTAAATAAACAGGCCCACATATTCTTATCTCATGCACCAAATGAATCAAAAGATGAACCAATATATCAAAAAATGTGGGTGGGAAATACATTTTTAGTTGACAAAGAATAAGAGTTGCTTAATTCTACAACACATATGAAAAATTTGGATTGACGAATTTGCTACAAATGGATTTGAAGAAATTACATAACCTGATGATAGTCTTTCTGACAGATTTTAGTAATATACCACGCACAACTACTAGTAGAATTTTTTACATCAACACATGGAAATCATGAGATTTAATACCTATTAATTTACAATCCTTCAATGACACAAAATTATTCACATTTGAAGAAAAACCACTGGGTACTTTAATACCATGAAGACACTGACAAAAATTCATCTTTTCAATCTTTCTTAATGTGTGACAAGACGAAGGTAAATATGTTTTGTTTCCTTTCACAACGGGAGCTAACTCCAAACATATTCTCATTAATATCAAGTCCAATATATCATGTAATACCTCTTTTGTCTTTCCTTTTATGTCTAAAAAATTTCCAATCAAACTGTCCCATGTGTTTTTCTAAACATGCATAACATCAATGGTATGTTTTATCTCTTAAAATCTCCAACAAGGTAGTTCGAAAAAAATCGACTGCTTCTTCCAGATATGTTTTTGAAAACCAGAACTTCTTCTCTTTCCGAATGTCGAATCAATATCTTTCACTCTGTCATAACATTCTTCAGCTGACAATGGTCGAGGGGGAAGGTTGTATTCTTGTAAATTGTTAAATTCTTTTTTAAATATATGATAAGGATGATCAATTAGAAAAAATATTTGATGTTCCTTGTACACTGTCTTTCTTCCATTCTGCAATTGATAATATGAAGTTTATTCTTCACAAATTGGACATGATTTATGTCCCTTAACACTATATCCAGATAAGTTTCTATATGCAAGAAAGTCTTTTATAGTGAACATTATCATATCACGCAAAATAAAATAATCTTTCTTGTAAACTTTAACACCTTACTCCTATAGGAGTTTGAAATCATCAATCAATGGTATACGATACACATCAATATCATTTCCCAGTTGTTTTGGTCCAGAAATAATCAGCTCATCATAACATATTTTTTCTTCATACATAGATGTGGGGATATGTTGTAATGTACCAGAAAAACAGGCCATGAACTATGTTGGCTACTGAGGCTCCGATATGGATTCATTCCATGAGTACACAATCCCATTCTAAGATTTCTAACTTCACTTCCAAAATCATGAATTTTTTTATCAAAACTCTTCCACTATGGTGAATCGGTAGGGTGACATAAGTTACCATTAGAGATGAACTCATTTGAATGGAATTTAAACTTTTTTGCATCAATTGAATTTGAAAATAGACGCTTCAAAAGGGGAATTATTGGAAGGTACCAAATTTCTTTAACTGGAGTTTTGATTATGGTACCTAAAAATAAATCAGAATTGAATTATCAGAACTGTATGCAAAAAATATTGGATGATATCATTGGAAAGTAAAAAATTGATTTTTCATGACGTTAGATGACATCACCTGAGAATTAATCTGAGTTGACTTTCTCATCCATCTTATAGCATGATTTCCCACATGTAGGACAACTTGATAAATGTTCATTTTCTTTCCTATACAGTACACAATCATTGGGGATAGCATGTATATTTTTATACCCAAATCCCATTGGGCGTAATATTTTCTTCGCCTCATAATTGGAATCTGAAAGCCCATTGCCTTCTGGAAGTAGCTATTTTAAAAGCTCAAGTAAACTGGAGAAACTTTTATCACTCCACCCATTTTTTTCTTTTAAGTTAACTAATCTCAAAACCGCTGATAACACTATATATTTACTACAACCTGGGAATAATGGTTTCTCAGAATCTCTATACAATCGTTCAACAATTGGTGTTTTTTCGATGGTATCAACACCTATATCATGAATTGATTCTTCAATACGATCCTCTACCTCATTATGAATATCGTCATCAACATTGGATGTTGAATTTTCAGTTCATTCACCATGCAAGATCCAACGTGTATAATTAAGGCTAAAACCATAACAAATGAGATGATCCTTGATTTCTTTGGAGTTTAAATTTCTCAAATTTACACACTTCACACATAGACAGAAAATCAAATCAATATTTTTAAGATGTCGTTTAGAAAATTCCAAAAAATTATCAACTCCTTTTTCATATTCACTAGTGGTTCTTCGTAAATGAATCCAATTACGATCCATTAATACCTGATATCACAATATAATTGATGAATATATTAAAACATATAAACATTTAAATATCTATCAGATAAATTGTAAACAAAAAAACATTTAATAAAAACTATTGATAATCAGATAAAAGACATCAGATATGAAAAATGTTTACAAATAGAGTAAAAAGTTTATTTTCATATTATATACATGTGTGTTATATTGATATTATAATTTAATTATATTATCATTCTTTTAAAATTTATTAGTTCATTTTACATAGTTGCAATATTTCGATGTTTCATGTGTCAAAAATATTGAAGAGTACATTAATTTAAAGTATTCAATAAGTGTATTGGGTAAAATTTGATTGGAGTCAATGTAAAAAAATCTTGCAAAATATAAACTAATAATTAAAACAAAATTTAAACTAATAATTAATGAAAATCAATAAAAAATTGAATGATAAATTATTTATCTACAAAATTAAAAAAAATCTTGCAAAATTTGAATTTTTAAACATGTCCAAACTACAAAATTTGAATATTTAAACATGTCCTAACACATTTAAAACAAAATACAAACTAATAATTAAAGAAAATCAATAACAAAATTGAATGATAAATGATTTATCTAAAAAATTAAAAAAAAGCTTGCAAAATTTGAATTTCAACCCAAATGGAGAACTTCAATCCAAACTGCACTCAGTATAATGACTTTGAAAAACAAACACTACAAAATCTATACCAACAATTATAATACCAATGAAAAATAATGGTATACAACAAAAATCAAACCAATATTGAAAATCGCGTAAAATAGGGTTATGGAAGAAGAAATAAACAATGGAAGATGAAACAAGCGATAAAAACGAAGAACGCAAACCCGAAATCGTGCAAATGGAACAAAACCTTCAACAATGGCCTTCCAAGATCACAAATGAGCTTCGAAAGTCATCGGGAGTCAAATGCGCCGTAGTGGGTTTCGATTTCGACAATCAAATAAAATGAGGGTTTCAGACCCCGAGTAATTTTAAAAGACTTTTGGCATCAGTTTTGAGAATAACCGACGCCGATAATCCTTTTTTTTTAGTTTCAGCGTCGGTTTTGGAGAAAAATGACGCCGAAAATATACCTTATGGCGTTAGTTTTCAGAAAAACCGACGTAAAAAAGTTTTCTTTTAAAATTTTCACCGTCAGTTTTTCTCAAAACCGACCCCGAATTTTTTATTATTATTGGCGTTGGTTTTCTTAAAAACCGATGCCAAAACATTTTTTTTAACTTTTTTGCGTCGGTTTCGTGAAAAATGATGCAAAATATCATCGAATAATTGTTGTTGGCGCCGGTTTTACTAAAAACCGATGCCAGAAATTTCCCTCACATACTATTGGCGTCAGTTTTTAAAAAACTGATGTTATTACGTCGACTTTAAATCCCGTATTTCCACTAGTGAATACTAACTTTCCATATGTTACATGCAACATCAGGTTTCCCTGAAACATCATTTCACTATTATAATTATTTAAGTAATATTTCTATAATCAAGTTGATAAATTTGTAGTATGAATAGTAATAAATACTTTTAAAATATTATTTATTATGGTTTTTTAATAATAAAACATTTTTATAATGAAAAGAATAATTTTTTTGGTAATTTCTTAATATGTTTAAAAATAATAATTTCCCAAATGAACTACTTTTCCTGTCCTTATATGAAAAAAAATAAAATTAATTTTTGAAAATATTAGAAGTTTAATTTGATAAAATAAACATAATTTTTAATTTTTAATTTGAAAATTAACTTATAGTGATCTTTTAGTATTTTTCGGAGAAGTGTTATTTTTTGATGAATAGTGAAAAATACTACATTGAAGTAAAAAACAACGTTTATCATTTAAATATTTATTATAATTTAAATTGATTTTTAAAGTCACAATAGATAAATTGTACATATTTAAATCCAATTTAGTTAATTTTAATCTTTTTTTTATTTAAATTAGATTTAAAAACATATTGATTTTTTGAACATTCTTTTTACCCGCCTTCTCACCATGTTTGTGGGATTAACATTAATTTTAGTTTTACAACTTCCATGGATTGAATTTTTAAAAATGAATATAAATTGTTGTAATAAGTATGAAATTTAGAGTCTAATAGGATCAATTTTTGTTAAATATTATGAATAATCCCTTTAGAAAATGCTTATTTACTACGGTTAAGGGTAAATCTTGTAATTAAAGGTAAAAAACATATTATAATATTATAAAATTACCTTAACACTTGTCCTAATTTTATTAGATTGGTGGGTTATACAAAAATCAACCTTATTCCCTAATTATAACATTTTTAAAACACTTGGGTAAGAATATTACATTTTTTATATTTTATTTAAAGATACGTTAAAAATATCATACTCAAAACGTTAAAATGTAAATAATTTTTAATATAGGTTTATATAGAATATTAATTGGACTATAAGAAGTAATTTAAAAAAATATATTCATCATGATAATTTATTTTTAATTTTTAGAGATTAAATAATTTAATTAATGGTTTGCATAAAGATGATGCAGTATTTGTTTAATTTATGGAAGTATCAACTAAATGATATTAAAAATATTAAAATAAATATAAATTAAGATAATTAATGACATACACGAATTTTATTGATAAATTTGACATTTTAGTGATATATTAGAAGCATTGTTTTGATGTTATCATGCTAATATGATATTTTTTAAATGAAAAATAAGGAATAACATCAAAATTGAAGAAAATGACAATATAAAAAAATTCATATTTTATTTAAAGTTATAAAATTAATTGAAATATAGAATTTGGTAAAATATATAGAATAAGTTTAAAAATGTCGTCAATGATCCATTTGGAGTTTTTTGGCATTCTATAGTAACTATATTAACCTTGTAGTGTAAAAATCTATGTTGTCATAGTAACTGTTAAAAGGTTTAGCTAAGGGTTAAATTAAAAAGATAAGGTTAATATTGTGACCTCAACATGTATAAAAATCATTGGTTAAGAGTATTTCGAAACATAATTATCTTATTTTCGAAATAACTTACTTTGAAGCTGTTGGAAATTGAAAATGAATTTATATTAATTTAATTTTTTAAGTGTTTTTATTGTTCCCCTCACCTCAATTATAAAACGGAACCTCCTTTCTCACTTCTTCATATCACTTTGAGCCTTCAAGCTCAGCCACACCCTACTCATTTCCCTTCTCAACTCCCTTAGTAAAATTATAGAGGTTTTTTTTCTCATAATACCAACTGTAGTGTCCGTATGAGGATATATATAGAGATATCATTGAAGAAGGGTATTTGTGTATATGTATGGATGGAATTTGACCTAAGGTAATGGAACTTCTCCCACTTTTTAATTTTCTGAGATACATTCCATATTCACCACTAACTTATTTTTGGTTGTGTATATAATGACCTATGACATTTTATATCATTAATTTTTTTATTAAATGATATTAAATTCTTTAATTGATGTTATACTATCATGGGGACCATGATTTCAATGTTACTCTAGTAGTAAGGCATTTTTGTCTCACCTTTACTTCTGTGAGACACATTCCTCACGCTCTACTTTTTTCTTCTGCATAATGTTTATACTACCCATTAATGTATTTTTTGTGTATTAATTATATGATTATGGTATTTTTATATTCATATAATTTTCTTTCTTTCAGGGGGTATATAATTTTATTGATTATAAAGTGGTAAGGGTTAATTCTACAATCACATTATTATCAATATTGTTTATACGTAAGTATCTACTAGGAAATATTTATCATCTATGTCCATGTTTATTAAAAATTTATTTTAAATTATTCTTACTATTATTCTAAAATTGCTTAATGTTGTTTTTATCCATGTATGACTTTTTTTCAAATGGTTTTAAAGGAATCTTTTTTCATTTTCATAATGAGGTACTTTTGACTTTTCAGGAAACCATACAAGAATAATGTTTTGTTAACTTATATGGAATGAATGTATTTTTACGCTTTCATGAAGAATTAATATCATGAAGATTCTCGTACAATATTATAAGGTTATTTTCAACAAAAAATTTCTATTTTTAAATTGTTTTGTATTTTAAGAAAAGAAAACGATTTCAAAGAAGAAAGGATATTTTCCTCAAGAATTATTTTCAAGTGATCTATCAAAATTATTTTCCATCTAAGATAATATTATTTGATATTATATATGTTTTACTGGGTATATTATTCAATTTTACATTTCTTATTCATTTTATAACTAGTTTATGTTTATGGTGGAATTATACTTTTGAAACCCATTTCTTTTCTGCGGGTTATGTTATGATTAACTAATGTTTATGAAACCTTTTTCATTTCATGGTTCTGATATGATAAAAGATTTATAATCTTGTGGAAAATGTATATATGATTTCATTATGGGATGGGGGAGATCCATATCTCCCTCAAATGCATTGGGAAAAGATTTATATCTCAAGAGATAGACATAAAGGACTTTGTCCACTAAGATGATCATGGGAGTGAACTATGACTACCAAGATGGTATGGAAGGTGAACCCATACTACCAAGATGGTATTGGAAGTGATGTATGGACTAATATGGAAATCCTTATTATATCTTTATGTGTCTACTACATTTATATGTTTAATTCCTATGATATGGTTTCATGGATCATGTTCTTTATTTCCTTATGATTAATGTCTTATGAAATGCCAATATTTATTTCCATGATTCCTATTTATAATCATTGATATATAGGTTATGATAAAATATTTTATTGATCAAGATATCATACCCTTATTCTCATGATTATGTTTATATATCTTTTCTATTTAACCTTACTGAGCATACGAGTTCACCCCTTTTTATGTTTCCATTCACTAAGGTTATAAAGATCTATATTATGATTGATGTGTCTATGAATGGTTCTATTCAAGAAAAATATAGTGGTAGATAATGTATCTCAATTATATACCAGTGTCTATGTTTCTGATTTCCAAAGGAACTAGACTAATATGGTCTTTGGGTGTTTTTTGTGTAATTTATTAAGTATTCCATAAAAGTAATGTGATGTTAATGTATGAAAAGCATAGATCTATTCAAGATCGGTTGTTTCTTTTTTTTTGATGGATTTTATCTAAGATTTATGGATAATTTCACATGATTATCTTATCCACTCACCAGGTTAACCTAGATGGGAGCCAAGTTTCTTTGTACATATGAATGTGGAGAAAAATTCATGGAAATAAATAGAAGATTAGTCGTTACACATTTTCATAATATAACCTACATTAGATAAGGGTTTGTGATCTATAGTGATTCATCAAATAAGGGAATGGGATTCTTCCTTATTTAGAATTATATGGTGATAGATTATGCCTCACACCAATTAATTTTTTATGAGAAAAATTACCCAACCCAAGATTTGGATGTAGCTACAGTATTTTTTCATTTAATATATGGAGACATCATATTTATTGGAAATGGTGTGATATATATATAGAAAATAAAAGTTTCAATTATATACTCACTTAAAAATAGTTTAATATGAACTAGAGAATAAGGTTATAATTTATTAAATATTATGATTGCTCAATACATTACCACCATGGGAATGTGAACTAGGTGGTCAATGCTTTATGTCAAAAGGATCATGCTATCTTATAAAGGATGAGGGTAAAAAAAGATCCAAGATTTCTATATTTTCAAAGGGTAGATCTAAAAATATTAAATAAGGGGACAAATCCCATCTTACTCAAGTGAGTGTTCAACCATCTCTCTATGCGAGGATTAAGGAGGTGTAGAAGGAAGTTTTGAGACTACAGAAGAAGGTCAGAAATGTTCCCAAGAGAAACATTGATTATTATGTAATGATATTGTTTTTGAACCTCATAGGTGTTCTATAAATACAATATTTAAAGAAGGATATATAAAATGAATCTCATAGTTCATAATTCTTTATTCATCCTATAATTATGAATATGTATAGTGATCTAAAATTGCATTTATGGTAAGAAAAAATTAATAGAGATAATGAGGAGTATGCATCTCGGTTATTGGTATGTTAGAAAGTTAATTATATGAGATACAAGTATAAGGGGACTTCATAACCATTAGTAATACTAGAATTGAAATGGGAAAACATCACTGTTGATTTTTTCATCAGACTCCCCAAAACATATATATGCCATAATGCTATTTTTATGGTAGATGAATGAAATAATAATTTACCACACATCATTATTATCTGAGAAGATTTATCTCTTGATTAAATTTTAAAAATATATCATTAAATAAGTTATAAGGTCTCTTGTATTATTACATTCTATTATATCTGATCAGGATCTAAGGCTTACCTAGATGTTCTGGTGAAATTTTAAGGTGGCTATAAATACATAGTTTCATTTCAATAGAACTTATCATCCTCAGATAGATAGTTATCCTGAGAGAACAATTAAAACCCTATAGTATATGTTTTTATCTTGTTATATAAATTTAATTTATGGTTGGGATCAACACCTTCCTCTAGTATAGTTTACTTACAACAATAGCTTTAAATCACGTATTCAGATGGCTCATTATGATGCCATTCAATGAAATGAAGTATGTAACCCCAATGTTTTGGAATGATGTTCGAGAAATAAATCCATCGGTAACTAAGCTATCTGAGTAAATGGAAGAGAATGTTATATCCATTAAACATAATATCAAGATAGCTTAGAGTAAAAATAAAATGTATACATACAATCATCAGTGAAATTTGTAATTTGAAGTTCATGAGAAGGTGTTCCTAATAATTTTCCCATAAAATAAGGTTTGGATATTTGAAAATAAATGAAATATAATACCTAGGTACATTGTACCATTGTATATTCTTGATTAAGAAGGGAAAGTAGATTATCTCTTGGATCTTCCAGTAAATTCTCTCAAGTTTTCGATGTGTTCTATGTATCTCTTCTAAATAAGTACATACATGTTCCATCACATGTAATGAACTTATATGTTGTACTACTAGAGCATTATCTTTCCTATGAATAAAAAGTATAAGAAATTATAGATAAAATAAAAAAGTGTAATGGAACAAGATTACTCAACTATTTAAAGGACTACGGTGGAATCATAAATTTGATGAACCTACTCAGGAAATCGATGATTTGATAAAACAAAGATATCCTTAGTTTTTTATATAAGAATGATAAAATTTTAAGGGAGAAATTCATTTTGAGGGGGAAAAATGTAACACCCTAAGATTTTATGATATATTTCTCTTCATATAAATTTACATTATTTTATAGATTATAATTCACACAACCTTGAGTCTAAATGAATCATAATATAGTATATTGTTATAACCTATCCATTACATTAGTAGATTGAATAAAAATAACCAAATTTTAAAAATTATATATATATATGTTTTAGATAAAGAAAATAAAATTGAGGTCTATAAATAAAATTTAAATAAAAAAATTAAACTTATTTTTTAAATCATCATATCAAATTTTATATATGGTTAAATATTTGGATTTTTTTTGAAATGACGATTTTTCTATGAATAGAGAAAATGTACAAAATTTTCAAATATTGTTACTTATTTTTATTAAATAAAATAATTTAAAGGTCACATTACACTTATGATTTTTTCTTAACATTATATATGATCCATTTGATTTATAATAGTCTAATTAATTCAATTTGAATCAATAAAATTCATGATTTTTATATAAGTTAAGTTTTATACTTAATTGTTTTTTGAAAATGTTTTTTTTCTGTTTTATGAATTTATATTAAAAATTATATTCTATAAAATCTAATAATTGAATATTAAAAAATGGATATCATATTTGGGATCATGAATTTCATATTGGTTAAATAGTTCCCTTTTATTTTTTTTCCATTATTAATAATAATCCTGGTGAATATTTCTCACCTCTGTAAGGGTAATATGGGAAAACATGGTTAAAACCATGAGACAAAGTCTCCAAATCATACCAACACACTAATTTATCCTATTAGATACGTTTATTTCAGATATTTCTATACCAGTTCCAAATATATGGCCACTTTGATCCATTTTTCATTGATTATGACATTCATATTAATTTATGAAAGGAATTAATAAAAAATGTCACTCTCTTGATTTTAGAATCTATAAAATTTATATATAAATATAAAAGGAGGATATGTTAGGTTATAAATGATTATTTTAAATATAAATTAATATTTTATCATGATAATTTATTTATAATTTTTAGTGATGAAATAATTACCCTAAATACTTACACAATGTCGACCTAGTGCATATACATGTAGTATAAAAAATCATGTAAATGTTTTTAAAAAACTTTAAAAGTAATATTGTTTGGGTGAGTTATAGTTCTCTAAAATTTGTATATATTAATAAAAAATATATAGAATTATGAAAGTTTTATATTTTAATTCCATTAACATCATGTTGTTTTTAAATTCAAACTATATGAATTGTTTGTAAAATTACATTTTTAGTATTTTATAATAAAAATATTTTATTAAATTTTTTAAAAAATAATAAAATATGGAAATAATACAAGTAATATGATAAATGGTATAAAATATAATCCATTTTTTTTTATTTTTGATGAAATTGATAACTTATAAGTTAAATGATAACCCTTTAATATTAAAATGTCATTACCATGGTTTATATTGAAATTTGATAAGCAAGGGGTTCAACTAAACCATAAGGTTTAAAATAACACAAAAAACTATCAAATTTCATTGATTGAAGATATTTAAAAATTATCCCATTATTATTTAAATATATGGATATTTTAGAGCATTTTATTGAGAAAAAATTATTTATATTTCAATCCTTTTACTAACTTCAAGTTACTTATTTCCCTGCCTTATAAAAGGACACACCTTCTCTCGTTTCTGTACACCACTTTGAGCCATATATCTTGACCAAACCCATCTAAATTCTATTATCAACATTCCGATCCACAAATTATAGGTCTTGGTATTCTTGTAATATCATTCTAATGGTTCTTATGAAGTTATCTCAAGGGACCATTTTGAATAAGAATATGTGAAGGTGCTATTGAAGTAAGCTGGATTTGATGTAAGAGATTTATGTTACTATATCATTATTTATTGGGATTTTTTTGATTAAGTTTCCAATAATAAAATATTATTATCTATATCTCAATAATAGTATGATTTTTTTATCCTCAATTTATTTCTTGAGATTACATTTTCCTTTCATTTTCCTCACCTTAAGTACACAAGAGACCAAAAGAACATTTTTAATGATAACCAATTTTGTTTCTCCCTTCGATCAAAATACCTTTTCTTCAATATACACATTTTATAATTAAAAATAAATACTATTTTTAATATTATGATTGTATAAAGTCATTTTTTACCCATTTTCTAATTTTTAAAAAATGGTTTAAAAGGAATGTTCTTGTCATTTTCTGAATGAGATGTTTTTAACTTTTTAACAAAAATTTGAAAGGATTCATTTTTTAACACACATGAAATAAAGATAATTTTATGCCACAATTTCTACTGAATCCATTCAAGAATAATTTTAATGTTTAAATTGTTCTTTTAAAAGAAAATATTTTCTTTAATATTTAAATTTTTTATATTTTAATATGTTCTTTAATAATGAAAATGGTATCTTCCTAAAGAAATATTCAAAATATATTATAAAGGAATATTAAATATACAATAACATCAATTGATGTTACTTAGGATTTATTGGTGATACTATCCAATGATATCATATTTATTATTTATCTGGATGGTTTATGGTTATAATAATGAAATATCATTAAATCTATTTTTTTCCATGGGTCATGTTATGATGAAAGTTTTTATGATATTTTTTCATACATAATAATGGATTTATGACTATGGAACATGTGATCTAGAAATTACTTACCTCTATAATGAATTTGGTAAATATTAATTTTTTGATGAACTTTAAGGGTACACGAATGGTTTTTCAATCCCAAAAAAAGATGGTACACGTGAAGTTATCCCAAGACTAAAAGAGGGTAAATGGGAGGTTATCCCAAACCCAAATCAGGTAAATGGGTAGTTATCTCAAATTTTATATGTTATGAATGTCTTGGTGGGTAGTCTCGACATAAGATTTATATGATTATGATTATGACTCACTTTATGAAACTCTTTTTGGACATCATCTTTACCAATGTTATGTTCTCAAAGATCATGTTCTATGATCCCTTTAAGATTAATATATTAATTACCACCAAGATTTATCAAATGAATCATTTTTATGATTTAAGAATTGATGGGTTTGATTTTCAAAGTTAATATCCTGTTCTCACACCCATTATGTTCATGTTATTTTCAAATGATCATTTAAATCAACCTTGATTACACTTAATTTTAATCTGAGATCACCCTTTATTATCATTTCTTTTCTCTATGATATAAAGAAAAGTTTTAAGTATGGTGTGTCTAATAAGGATTCTAGTTATGGAGAACTAGGTGGGTGATGATGTTGATATTTTATAAGCTATTTTTTATCAATGTTTTAAAAGAAACTAAACCATTATGGTTATAAAGTATATCCTAATGTTACGTATTGAATATTCATCTAGTAAGATGTGATATTTATGTATGAAAAGTTTGGGTCGTTGTACAAGTTGTGCATTTTGTAAGGCTATTTAATAGGTTTAGATTTATATTATAACAAAATCTGATTTACAATGGTTAAAGGGATATTCCATGGAAGGTATCTTAATGGATACCCTATATACCTAGCATTTTATTTATGAATTTTCTGAAGCTGGTACTCTTGATTGGGATTTAAATTTCTTTTCATTGTGATTAGTAGTTTTTTATTTTCTTTAAGGGAACAATATTTCATGTTAGATTGCAATAACTTCAGTACACGATTAGGGGTACATTTAATGATGTTTTCAGCTCAGTTATATCCATAATTATATCCTACATATTAAGGTATATGTTTTAGTGAATGTTTTGAGTAAATAATAAAAAAAATCTCAATTTTTTTTTAAAATATTCATTAAAAAAATAACGATTAAGATTATTTTTAATAATATATTTATCAATGAAATAATGTGATTAAAAATTTATTCCTAATTTGATTATATCATCAAGCATTTCAATTTATTTATTATAACATCAAGGATATTTAGAATAAATTAGTGATTTGTTCCCATTATGGGTATATTGCATTGAATCTACGATGCAAATGTTCATTTTCTATTCCCAAAAGACCTTTGAAAATTTTCCATCATTAATATATTTTTTATATTCTTAACATTTTATGAAATTAACTACTTTAGATGATATGGTAATGGGATTTACCTATTTATTCTACTATGTTTAAGATGTAAAAATATGATGAGAATAAAAACCCTTCACTCTTTCCAAAACAAGTACTAAAACTTCTATTGGGTAGATAGTGGTCTGGTTAGCATGTTTTATAGACACCTAGGTTGGATTGAGTTCTTCTATATATTGGGAGGAATTAAAAAATTAAGTCATTACAATAATTGATTCTACCAAATCACATATTGTCTTTGAAAAATTGATTTCTCATACGGTGTAAGGGATAGTGAATGTATGTGGGTCTTTACATTTCTTGGGAAATTGTTGTGTTAAAATGGTAGAGAATAAGATACCTAAACATAATTTTTCATGTCCTTATAATTTTCACTCCTTGGTTAATATCACTTTTTGAAAACCATCATAACCTTCAAAAAAAATATCATTTATCAGTTTTTTTTGAAAAAATACATGTTTTAAACCAACTCACTTTAATTGGTGATTTTTTTTAAAAAAAATCATGTTTTTATAAGCCTTAAATTAATTCACAATGGTTTTTTGGATGTGTGGTGGATTTAAGGAATATTTACACATCCAAATTGTAGTTCAAACGTATGTGGTTGTAAGTTTTTATTATCTTATTATAAATTTGATGGTGGTTAAAACTATTGTGAATAATATTAGAAGAAGTTATTTTTATAGATACTTTCATAAATAATGTCCATTATAATTGCTTCAAAATAATTAGAGGTAGGAAAGAAAAATTTAGTGATGGTTTTATGGTGCTAATAATTATTTTAAACCAAATCTAAATAATTACTAACTATTTGACAATTTCACAAGAGATAAAACCACTTGTAATTATTAAAATTAGAGAAGAAATTAACCACTAAAATAAAATAACATATCTATTAGAAAAAACAAATATATCAACAATATATATAATTCATAAATTTCAATTTTCAAACCAAACATACAAAATAAAACATCAACATATATACATAGATAATTTAAATATAAAAAAATGTCAGTTAGATACTTCACAAGTAGAATATACAAGTTTAAATTACAAATAAAACCCAGAAAAATGTGAGTCCAACATCAACACTACTCTCCTTGGTAATGCTGACTACCTCTAGGTGAAACCTACTCATGATTTTTATGTTTTCTAGTAGCTACTACTACATCAGGTGCCTACATTAAATAAAATTCAGAATATTAAATTTTTAATTATATTATACGTAATAAAATATTTAATTTTTTTTATAATAATATAAAAATGTTAAAACACCTATAAAAAATTTAGTTTATAGTGTTATGTCGTATTAGGGATGCAAGGTCCAAAAAAATTCCTCCTATCAAGGAGGATTCATTTAATTCACAACACAAACTATGATTTAATTTTTTCCACTTTCCCCCTAAAATTTTCAACATCCATTGATTCACAAATATGTCATGATCTTTAAAATGGAAAAGCATATACATATTATATATGAAAAAATAATTAAATTGAAATATAATCGAAATAAAAGATAAAAATATTATAAATATTAATTATGTCTTACTTTAAGTTGTTTATTAAAAATACCATTATTCCAATTAGTGGGAATATATCTCCAATGATGATAATCTATGGGTAGGGATGTTGTCTCACATTTAAACTAACCCAATATCTTCCCATATAATCTTCCTACATCCTATGTTGGCACTCCAAACATGTCAAATGGTATAACTACATTAAAATTTTCCATCTTCCAAACATTCAATGTATTTATGTTTGTTTCTGTCTTATTATCATCTGAATATACTCAATAAATATATTCAACAATTAGTATAAAAATATAATAAATTATATTTTCACATAAAAAATTAAATACCAATAATTGTTACCCTTCAGTATCCTTGAGATGGAAATGGGAGAAAACTAAGAATAAGAAACAAATTAGATATAAGCATGAGTATATCAAAAGGGTCATCTAACACCATAGGAATTGTGGATTATCATCTTGTATAATTAAATCATTTTGTTCTTAGCTTTTATATATCCTAAAAAAATATAAAACAAGTTAGTATATGATATAAAATATATAACAAGAAAATGATTTGAATATTTTATACATAGATTTTTTAAATTCATGTATTTTGAATATTAAAAAAACAATATATGTTAAATGAGTGGACATACAATAAATTAATTTATCATTATCCATAATATAGTCATCATCCACTGATAACATGATTCCATCATATTCACCCTCTCTTGTAAGAAAAAATATTTCAGTAACATCCTAAAAATATATAATAATATTTTATTATTGATGAGGTTTGATGAAAAAAAATAATTCTACGACTTCATGACCCATGTCATACAAGTATATTGGTTTTACATAGACTAAAATAGTTTTCCCATAATTAGATCCATCATCAAAATAATATAACATTTTATATTTTTAATCAAAAATATATGGATCATATTTTTCTTTCTCCCCATTATCAATTAACTGAGATAAGTAAAGATAAGTAAATTTTAATGAATCATTCAATATTCCCCTATAAATATCAGTCCACTTTCATTTGAATAACACAATAAAAAATTTTCATGATACTTTAATTCACCAATGTCTTTCAATGTCCCATAATATCCCTAGTCTATGATTTTATTATGATGACACAATTTTTTGTTTTTAGACCTTCTTCATGAAAAAGTGTGAAAAATAGAAATCCATTAATATTATATTCATCAAATACACTATACTTAATTAAAGTTCTTGTGGTGAAATATTTCAACAGAACTCCAGCTTGATTATCATCACGTATTATCTATGCATATAAATAAAAAAATATTATTAGTTATAAAATATAATTAATTCAATGTTCTATGAATAAGAAATTGATAATGATCTTAGAAGATGTGAAAACCAATAAAAAATGTATTTATAGTGGATTTTTTTCTCTTTATAATTTTTTTCATGACTCTGAAGCCATATATTTTTTCACAGATTCAATTATTCAATAAAAGTATCTAAAATATCAATATTTTATAAAAAATAACTATATTATTGTATGAACTCTATTTATGTTAATAAAACTAATGATATTTTCCAAACTTGACAACCCCGCACTAGAATATTTTTTTAATAACAGTTGGATTGAAATTGATTTGTGTCATCATTAATACATACAACTTGATTGAATCAAATCTAAATAGTATTAAATACTTAAAAAAAGTTGGGAAACTCTTCCCCTATATAGAATCTAGAAATAGAGCCTTCTTTTTGAGTTTTTTCCACAAAAAGATGTAAAATGACATAGATACCAATCAAAATAATGTAACACTAAAGAATAAAACACATATGTTAGGGGTTTGAAAATTTTAATGTATTCTTTATAGAATGTTATGATGAAAATACCCCTCTATGGGATACATCCATTGATTATGTATTGGTCCCCCTGCTTTTTCATCTGTAATCAAATGAACAGTTTGATGAATCATCATAGAGAAAAATGATGGGGGAAATATCATCTCAAAATGAAAAAGTTTCATTAAAATTATTTCTTGAAGTTTATCTAGCACAATGGATTTTAATGGTTTCCCAAAAATCTATTATAATAATGTGAAAGACTTCATTACAATAGTTTTTATTTTATCAATTAATAATTTATGTAATTACAAAGGTATAGATTTCCTCATCATAATATATGAGTTGTTACCATTAAGTACATGAAACTTATGATGTTTCAAGTAAATACATATTGAAATTCTAATTCAATATCCATCATGTAATTTCATATTTTTTATTCTTCAATGGACAATTTTTTTTTCTTGTCTTTTAAATGCAAACACTTCTGTGGGACAATTTCCATGATCATTTTCCCAAAGATCATTCTTTATAATAATTTATTTCACTCACTTATTTTAATTAATATGATTTTTAATTTCCCTACACGTTCAATATTTCAAAAACAAAATTATCACATACATTTTTTCAAATAAATTACCATAAATTTTACGATGTACTAATTTAAATTCCCAATAAGGCAGTTTGAAAAAAGACCTCATTTCTTTCATTGTTGTGTACCAATTATTTCTAATGAGTTATAACCACTTTTACCAAAATCCTTAGCTGGAATTCTTTTCCAAATTCTCATCAACAATGGATAATTGTGACATGTTTTATGAAATTGATGACAATTTTTCTTATTAACATCAACTAATGTTTTCCAAAAATTCATGATTTCTCAAACTAATAACCATGACATGAATTGAAAAATCAATGATGAAACATGAAGCATAACTTTATAATATATAGAAATCATATTGGATTGAGGATAAAGTTAAAAAATGGACATGCCTAACTAGTTTGAGTGTTCCAACCAGACAAGATTCTTAATTTAAATAAATATTAATCATCCACATTAGATAAGCATACATTTTAAACATTTTGGATGTCAATGAATCATATGTATATACACCATTTTCCCATAAATCTTGTAATTATTCTATAAGAATTTTAATATATACATCGATATCATTTCAAGATGATTTTTCCTGGAATGATAATCAAAATAATGAAATAATTTTATTTCGTACACATCTAGAGAGGTTGATTGTAAGGGAAAAAATAACTATCAATATTTTATAAGTTGAACATAGAGTACCGAATGGATTAAATCCATCTGTCAAAAATCCAAGAAACACATCCCTATAAAATTAAGTAAAATTTGTACCTAAATAATCAAACTATTTACATGCTTTTGAATACCTAGGATGATGCAGAAACCCATCATTGTTATTTTCCATAGAATTCCACTTCATTTGTTTGATCATTTTAGAATACATGAACAATATTTATAATCTTTTTTTAATGGAATAAAATGTAAAACCATAATAATAGTTTTGTTTATCTTCTTCTTCACAATTCATTCATTTATAATTTCATCAGGATTCACTTATTTTCTTCAATAATTATAACCACTATTACACTCTTATCTATCTAAATATTATCCCCAATTAAACAAGTAGTCATTGGGATATCCATGAATATTTTTATACTTGAGACCAAATTTCTTAACAAATTTCTTCAACACATAAAATTATTGAGGGATATTAGCTTGAAAAAATGCATCATGTGAAAAATCCAATATTATAGACATTTATTTTCAATTAATTCCATAAAAGAACTTGATATGGTATAAATTCAGTAAAAATGAAAATTTTTTCTATTTGATACATCCTTTATACAAATATTGATTTTTATCTTTTAATAATTTATACTCCACGTTTTATTTCTTAGTTACCTTATTTATTATATTAATCTCATGAAAATAGGATTGTGGATCCATTGATGTGTTATAATCATTATCAGTGTAATGTGGAAAACATATTTAATTAGGTTATGAATCTCATTCTCCACTGTCGAGGTAGTATTTTATTCATTTTGATGATGGTCATGTGGTAAAATTTCTATAATATCGAATTCACCATGCCAAATACATCTCACATATCCAGCATGAAATTTTTCAATATCAAGTAATCATAAATTTCATGTATTTTCATCTACCATTATAAATTAAAATCATGACATGAACATTTTATTTTTCCATCTATAGATCGATTTTAGAGTTTAAAAACTAAACACTCCTTCAAACCATTAATATATTGTGCTTTTTTGTGGTGAAATTAATCTAATTTTTATCCATTTATATGATATTGATAAATATTTGAGTAAAAAACATAATTATTTCTAATTAAATAATGTCATGTTAAGAATAAAAAATATTTTATGGAATAAAAAGATTTTAATATAAAAAAATAGTACCATTTTAAAATTATAAAAAAAAATAATTATATACATTTATGATAAAAAAAATATTTTTAATTTAAGAAAGATGAAACCTTGAAATAGTTTGGTATACAAAATGAATACAATAATTATTTATTGGTGAAAGTAACTGGAAGGTTATATATAATTTGATATGTGTAAGATCACTTTATCTGGAATATATCATTAAAGAACATAAAACTAATATTTTTACATGTAATTATAAAATATGGTATGTTTGTTTAGATGTTCTTCTATATATGATTAAAGAAAATAGAAACATTTCCATATATAGACTAACATAACCAGATTAGGTTATATTGTGTAATGAATTAGAGAAGGAATGACTGTATAAGTAACTGTATTGAAGGATACGTGATAAAAGTGTATTGATCACTTTTATTATCCATCTTTTTTCTCATAAGTCTATGATTGATATCCTATATGTGGTAGAGTATAAGTAATGGTTTATGAAAAAGATTCACATGTATATTTCAGATATTCAATGATGGGTTACGTTATGAAAATATTGGGCGTAGTATCTTTAGATAAATTATAAGAAAATTATTGGTAAATATAATCTTGGCCTCTAGTCAAGGATAACAAAAAATTCAATAAATGTTTTATATAATATCTCAGGGGATAAGTGATTAGAGTTCGAGTAAAAAAACATGTCTTACTAAAATACTACGTTCGAAAGGGGATATATTCATTGAATGTTCATCATAAGGGGAAGGCATTGAGGAGGGTAGGACATGCCTAATTCTTTCTATGATGAGGAGTATTAATCCACAATGATATGTTGGGGAGGATGATTTTCCATTGAGTACTTACCAATGCAAGAAATATAGGTTGGTTAACTGGGTGATAGTGGTGGATGAAATGGGGATTTTTCTATTATATGCATTCATTTTTAGTAGTGGTTCAATAATAATCTTCCACTAAATATAATTTTTGTGTAAAATATTTTAATAACCCTGACTAAAAAATTATTAGTAGTGGTAACAAGAATAATCATTTAAAAAATGATATAAATTTAGATTTATATTATTATTGGTTGTCACATGAATCCATCACTAATAAATTACCTATATTTAGTGTTTTTACTATATATATACCATGGGATTCAATGGATATAATTCAATAAGGTAATTTTTATATCCACTCTTTTGAATGACCCAAATAGCTCTTGTTATAATTATTCTTCTCTAGTTTGTTTTGGAGGTTTTACTCTTGAAGGTAAGGGTGGTTAGGGTAGATTTAGAACTCTTATTTTAAATTTTCCTTATATTTCTTTACATTGGTGTCTCCATAGAGATCTCCACTTCAAGTTACTTCTCAGGGATAGACCGATCAGATGCCTTGGGTGATCCACTATCATCTTTAACTTGAGATGGTGATTATTCCCAAAATTTCAACTACAATCTACTCTATAAATTTATATAAATTAAATTTCTTTTGGGGTTATTAATTTGTTAGTTATTAAGTTTACCCAAAAAATTATTTTTTAAGTAAATGATAGTAGATATGATATAGATAAACTATCCTTTTATCATCTTCAAATTTGAACCATGGCTATTGGGGTAGTTTTTTAGTTGTCTTGGGACTCCATAAGTTGTTCCAGAAGGCCCTTTATAAAGGGTTCATGAGATTGTACTTATTGGTCACTTGATGTATGTTGAGAAATGTATCTTTTAAATTGTTTTGTCTTGAAAAATTGTTGAAAATAATAATGTAATGGTGGTCTTTGGGGATATTAGTACCTCTCTCCATGTTAGATGTTTGAGTATTCTTTAAATCCTTGGATTTGAGTTTTTTATTTTTTCATTCCCTCTAAAACATTGAATCGCAACTCTATTTCACATGATTAAATCTATCAGTGTTTTTCTCTAACTAATTGAAAATATTATATACTTGAATGGGTATAGAAGTTATGATCTACAAAACTTTATTCAATGTCAACTATCTCATAAGAGAGGATAGCTCTTTAATTTTATTTTAAATTAATGGATAGTTAAAACATTTTAAAACAAGAAATAATCTAGTTTTTCTTGTTATGATGACTTTATAGGAGATTTGGGAAATCCTCTATATAATATCTATGACATCAGAATGGGGCTTTTCGATCAGTTCACCTCAAGAGGAAGCATACATAAGGATCTATTCATTTTTTATCAATAAAAGGTTAATTAATAATAAGAAATGATGGAAATTGAAGGGATGGTGTGGGAAGGATGTTTTTAACAACATTATTCACTCCCAAAACATGTATAGTATTTCCCCACTTTATTTTTGACTACATAAATTTTATTCTACAACTGGGTACTCTTTTAGATAAGGAAATCATTTTTGAGGGAATTATTTTGATGTTCATCTTAGTTGGTGACTTATCCAAGATATTAGTTGTATATCCAATATTTTTATGATCCTTAATTATAAAATAGAAACACCTACCAAATTATTTGGGATTTTAAGACTCCTTTGGGCTTAAAGTGATTGCAATAAAAAAAATTCTATTATGTGTTAGTTAGAATCCTATCATGTCAATCCATGAAACTTTGATAGGAGGTGTATCATTCCAATTATAAGTATAAAATATTATAAATTGTTTGGTTGTGGAAGATTATTATTATTTTTGAAATTATGTTCATATTAGGCTCTAAAAGTTCTATCTAATTGATCAATATTTTCATCGGTTCTTTCACTTCATATGGTTAATCTGATGGAATAAGATCATAATCATGTGTATTTTTTTAATGGAACAATGAAAAATTCCATTTATTCTTATTTATTGATCCTTATACTTATAATAATTGACATAATTTTTCACTCAACCTATAGTTCAATACCAATGAGATGATTTAAACTTGCTAGAGTGTTGATTTTATGTAATTTTAAATGTAACAAAACAAAATAGAAACACAACTCTGACATCCTTAGCAATAGTTCTAGGTTGATGAGAGGATTTTTAAATGTCCCTCATAAAAATTTTTATGAACACATGATTAATTCATTGATAATGGGACTTTGGTTTTCTTATGAGAGGTATGAGTTATAGATGTGTTTTTACATTTTTATTTTGGTTATTTTTATGATATAGATAGTGACCAGAATCGATTTAGGATGTAATTGAATTGGTTCAAAATTAATTTTTAAAGATAGTAGCCTAACCATAGATATACTCTTTCTTACTTATTAAATAATTATTCTATTTTAACACCCATTTTTATTCTCAAATTAGTTGATACCTCACTAATCAACCATAACTACAAGTTTTGTATTAATAAGAGAAATGCAATAATCACTACATTCCCTAAAAAACCAAGAACAGTGATTAGTTATCCCTAATAATCAATAGATCAAACCATTGCTCACTGTCATGGATAATGAATAATCTATAGGTCACTTATGTGTTAAAACTAGAATGGAAGGAGAGTAATTTAACTTCATAAAATGAAGGAAATCATCTAAGGTCTATAATAATCAATTTATTCCAGATAATTCAATTGTAGAGAATTAAAAATTAAAATATATTTATATTAAAAAGGTTAGTGGGGTCTCCTTGGATCATGCACAAATTGCCTAGTGGTCCCTAATTTGAGACATTATATCAAATGAAAAAGAATACAGGACACAGTAGTATCTTAATGCTTACATTTAATGAATACTCTTTATAGTATTTTAAATTATGACTATTTTAATTTTATTAATCATTATTGATGATAATTAATTTTTTGTTTAATTTTTTGTGAGATACAAATGATTTATGGAAAATAATAATTAATAAATAAGTGTGACAACATTTTAATCGTAAGAAGAAATTCCTTGATGTGGGGTGACCATATGATTTTTATAAGGATTAAAATTGAAGAGACAAGATGAAATAGACTAAAAACCACTATAAAACATCAATCCACACCATTAATTGTCTATTTATGACATGAGATGAGGATTCATGATGTGAACATAAGATGTTAAAAACTCACCTAGAGATACAATATGAAAATTCACAGTGACACTATGTGTTACACCATTAATCATGTGGATATAAAAACATTTTCTTCATCAATGCCCAAATAATAACCATATCTCACATATTTTGACCTAGAATCCCCTTTCACTCTTGGGATTGACTTGGGATGAATTAATGACTACATTTATGGAGAATTAAATCAAACCTACGTTTTTGGATGCCTATAAATTGAATATTGAGGCTCTTACCTAGTGATAATTCATTCAAATTTGAAATCCAAGGGAAAGGTGTTGCACTACAATATAGTCCTTAAATAGTTCCTCTTAATATTTTATTTTATGAATTCATCTCTTTTCACCTTCCCTCTCACCCCCGTGTGGCTAGTATTAGGGGATAACTCCGAATATGTGATGGGTTGTGTTTACAAAGGGGGAGGTGTTGTGAGTTGTATTTCTTTTATTTGTTTCATGTTAGGGGTCACAAAAATAATTATTCAATTCCCATTTCTTTCCTCTTCATATCTCATGACTATTGATATAATATTATTGAATGATCCTTTTTAATTACTCAACTAATAAACCTAAACTAGTAATGACCATTGAGTAGTATAGGGTAATTATACTTAAAAATAGTATTGAGACAATTTAACACATTAATACCCTAAAATACATATACATTAGAAATAAGGAATTTCTGTATTAATGGGGATACTAATATAAATGATCTCCCACATCTAGAATCCCAAACAATCACAATTAACTTATTTAATTTCTAAATTCATTGTCACATGAAACTACAATATGTAAAACCACTTCATGCTTACTCTAACTATTTTTGAAACCAAATTTTTTTCTTCAAAAAACTCAATCAATTATTTTTTAAATTAGTAATAATGTACTTGAACCATCTCATTGGATCAACCCTAAACTAACTGATTTATATATTTAATTATTTAATCAAAAAGATTATGTATTAATAATTTTTTATAATTTTATAGCCCCATAGATATTTAATGATGCTCTTTGGGATATCAAATTTCTAGAACTACTGGTGGGGATGGTGACCAAGTAGGATTATGAATTTTTATTTTATTTTATTATTTATTTATTCTTTTCCCATTTTGTGTTTAGTGATCTATGCTATAATTTTAGTTCTAAATAATTTATGTATTGTTACCACACATGGGTAGAAGGGAAATACATCCTTTAGTTCATTCTCAAGCTTGAACAAAACCCTAGGAAAAGAAAAGTAGTTTTTACAATGGATGGAACATAACTAAATCAAGTTACTAGGGGTATGGAAGCAAGAGATACAAGCTTATGAGTCTAAAAATATTATGGAAGACCATTGAATATCATAGCTCAGTTGATCATACTCTTACCACTTGTGGAAACCTTACACTTAAAGATCAAGATAAACATCCTTCAAATGATCTTCAATATGATTCAATTATTTGGACTACCTAAAAAAGATCCAAACATTAATCTATTGATATTTACCGATCTTTTAAACACCTCGTAATTTTATAACATCTCAAAGGATGTGGTAAGGATTCACCTTTTTCCATTTTCATTGAGTGAGAGAGCCTATGAATTGATCCAAAGCTTTCCTACACATTACATCACAACATAGAATGATTTGGAAATACATTTTCACACCAGATTCTTTCCTCCCCCTAAATATATCTTTATTCATGACAATATTCTAAATTTCAACACATATGATGATGAATGATTATATAGTACATTTGAGAGATTCAAGGACCTAATTGGAAAATGATCGCTAATGGTATTGAGATATAGATTTAAAATCAATGTTTTAATAAAGGTTTTATGCTGGGAAATAGGTCAATGGTGGATTCTAAATCTTAAGGATCATTGAGAAATAAATATCTAGAGGGGAGCTATAACTTATTAGGTGAAATGGAAAGAAACATATTCTAATGATAGACTAAAGGAATTTAAATAAAGGGTATACACATGGTTAACAAAAATAAATGGATAGTGGTGTAGATGGATGAATTGATGAAAAATATTGATACTATGATGGGACAAAAAAAACCATGGTATATATGTTAAAAATATAATTACAATAATTATAATTGGGGAAACCAATTGAGGTGTTTAAAGATAAAATAATAAATATTTTATGGGTATCATAATACTGTACTAGTCTTTAAAGAATAATAAAGACCTTCATTATTGTGCTAATTCCACAAACTAGAGGAGACCACAGCCACATTCATGACTACCACTAGTGTAGACATATAGAAACTAACCAATTGTTCAAAAAGATAAATGGGAATATATGAGGTAGATAATGGATGATTATAGAGATTATAAGATTGTACTATGTAAACTAGAGCTCCATGTGAGTTAAATTGTATATAAACACAGATAAAAACTATGAAGAATAGTGCCAAGACACTCAGATTTCATCCCACATGGATAAGATAATGATATCACTCTGAGAAGTAGGAAAAAACCTAAATAAACTATGAATTTAATGGTAAATAAATATAATGTAAAAATGAAAAATAATAAAAGAAGGTATGAAAGAGTAAGGATATAGAGAAAATAGATTATAGAGAAGAACCTCTACTATATAAGCCAATAATAACTTTTCCATAGAAGCCAGTGTAATGAAAAATGGACACACAAAAAGGTATGTGTCATAACCCGTCCTAGTGGAGCCCATGTAGTGACTCCCTAAGCCAGCCACCAATATTCTAGAGACTAGCGACTAGCATTGAGAAGGTATATCACAGATATTAGAAGTCTTATCCTAGGATCCCGTACACACACACAATTCTACAGGCCTACACAATGCTAAAATTTAAAAAATTATGAAAAACCATGAATGAATATATCTAAATCCCCTAACCAGAGGAAGAAAGTAACTAAAGGAAAGTAAACAGGGCCAAATAAAATCCCGCCACGAAGTGTCTAAAAACACAAGTCCAACCTAAAAGTAAGTACTGAGACTGTTATCATAAAGCTGTAGGAACACACATCAGTATGTCCAGTCTCACTAAGAACCGTCTGGTATTGGTTTTCCTAGGACTCTTTCAAATGGTCAATCATCTACAAATACATGAAATGTGTGGGTAAATCCCTTGTCGGGGTTAGTATAACAATACTTTTTAGGGCACCCTGAAACCAAAAAACATACAAAAAAGGAAAACACAGTTATCTCTACACACTTATATGCCTACAAAAAATATAACAATAATATCTAGATATACTCAATAAATAAACACAGTATAGAGGTAAGTCACAACCATAGTATACCAGCCTAGGATTCCAGCTCAATGATTCCATGAAGCACTCATCCGGGAGAACATAGTTTTAGGTATGATAGCACAGATGACGTCCTTCCGAGAGGTACTTTTGGTCAGGTCTCATCAAGAGAAAGAACATGATGATAGTATGAAGAGAATATGATACACTAATGAGGATCACTGCCAAGTTCATGGGGCCATACAAACAACTCAGTCTAGATTAACCTTATAAGTAGAGGATCGAGGACCGCATAGTGTTTGACACAATGATACCAGGAACTCCGCCTAGGGAACAAATATTAATAGAGTATCTCACCCCGGACCTCTTAGAGAGATTACAATGACTCTACCCATGATATCATGCTGAATGGATTATAGTCCTAAGAGTGTGAAATGATTCCATACCAACCTCTATGGAAGGTAAAATGGGAACAAACCCTAATGAATATTATCCAAAATATGGAAGAAAAGCTTTCTATGGCATGCATAAAAGAGTACATGATGTATAGTAATAGTCACACATTGTGTCCCTTGAACTTTGGTCCAACCCATGTAAATGGTTTGGGTCTCAACCCATGTTCATGTAGTACTACATGTCATGTAGGTTGTATGTGTGATATTAAACGACTTAGCTCATGTACTTGGTCCAACCCGTATTCGTGTAGGGGAGTACAAATCGTGTACGCAATCAGTGTACTCCAACCTGTGTCCGTGTAATTTACGAAGTACTTGCCGAGTCTACCTAGGAGGGACCAGACACTATGTGATAGGGGTCACATGTCTTGGGATTCTTAACATCCTCTAGAAACTCTAGCCACCACTTGGGGAGGCACAAGTCATGTAATACTAGATTACACTTCGTGTTGATATGGTTTTACCAGAAACCTCGGTTCTTCCTCCCATGTATGCTCATGCTTCCACCACCTCAGAATCTGCCTCAATATCACCATTATATATATATCTACCTCAACCAAGCATTCTCATCACATTCCATTGGATTCTGAACATCCAATTCACTAGGAAAATTGATCAAATCATCGATCTTGGTTGAGTGCTAAAGAATGAAATATCGGGTATCCATCATCATTTGAATTGCTCTATCTCTATTATCTCACCTCTTTGTGCCATGCTGATACCATATCTATAATATCAGATCGTTGTGCCTAAAAACATGTGTTAAATGAATGATCGATTGGGATAAGTTGAGCCACATGTGAAATGAAGAACGTCTGGTATAAATGATGAATGAGGGGAGAAAATAATAAAAACATATTGAAGGAATGAACCTTGATCGATGTTCATACCAATCTTGACCTGTCTGTGTTAGAAAAAAATGAAATAATAAAATCACAAAGAAAATACCCAGTTAAAACCCTACAAAATAAACCCATCCCACATAATGATTGAACTATGAGTCAATATATTCGTTGTGGGATTCACATTCATCATATAAATAAATAATAAGGAAGAATAAAATCAAAACACATTTCCCTACCGAGATTCAGATCGGTCACTAATGATGAATGAAGTTGTGTCATATTTGTTTGTGATATATTTTTAATTTGAGGTGTGTTGATCGTCGATCCTTAATCTCATCATCATTTTCCTGAGAAAATTCTCCAAAAATATCTCCAAGGACTATTAGGTTTTGAGGATACATATATAATTATAACCTATCCATCTATGTAAATATTTGGCAATCTCTATGTCAAAATAAAATGAAATAAAATAATTTATTCAACCATTTTATTCATTTCCACACCCACAATAGATTTTATACAAACACCCTGTGTCGACTAATGTGAAGTTGTGCCTAAGGAAAAACCTGAATTCTGATATAAATAGTGCCCTCATATTTCTAATATGGGAACCCATTTAGAAGTAATTCCACTTTTTTAGGAAAACTCTGCATGCGTTTTATTTAATATATTTAATATATTTCAATAATTTATTCCAGGAACACTAGGCCTCATAATCATAGACCATATCAGCACTTAGTCTTGAAAATAATCAATATAATATCCAAAAATAATACATGGAAAATACAAGACATTACATTCTCCCCACCTTGGGGATTTTCATCCCTAAAATACCTAAAGAAGGTATACTCATAAAGATGTTGGTATTAATAATGAATCTATTCCTCCCACCCCCATGTTATTTCCTAGATATTCCTATGCTTCCACTATAAACAAACTAAGGGAATAAATCAACCATGAAGGATCCTATCCTTCCAATCCTTGATCTCTACTGGGTACTCATCAAATGTCACTCCATCCTCAATGTCTAGCTCTCCCCAGTCGATAACATGTGATGGGTCATTCATATACCTCCTCAACTATGACATGTGAAAGATATCATGTACCTGGTATAATTGTAGAGGTAGATCTGAGTGGTACACCACCTTGCCAACTCTACATAGTATCTGGAAAGAGTTGATGAGCCTCATAGATATATTTCCACCCTAGATGAATTTTTTAAAACCCACACCGAGGTGAAACTTGAAGGAACACATGGTATCCCTCCTTGACCTCCACAGGCCTCTATTTCCTATCATCAGAATACTTTTGATGGCTCTGTGCAGTCTTCATCTTGTCCTAGATGATTATCACATTCTTTGTTGTTGCTCATGCCAACTCTAGGACCATGAGTGCCGACTCTCCAGGGTTATTACAACAAAGTGGTGACCCATAGGCTTGCCTATAAAAATCCTCAAATGGTTCCAAATTTATGGTGGAATGATATCTGTTGTTGTACACAAACTCCACTAGTGGTAGGTGATCCTACCAACTATGGCCGAAGTCTAACATGCATTCTCGTAGCATGTCCTCTAGAACCTGAATGGTTTTCTCTATCTAGACATTAGTTTGGGGGAAAAATTTTGTGATGAAGTGTAAATAGGTCCCAAATGTCTCTGATAATACCTTCCAAAACTAGGATGTAAAGAGAGAATCATGAAAAGAAATGATCATTGATGGAACTCCATGGAGTCAGACTATCTCTTAAACATAGAGGCATCTCGTGCTCTCTACTAAACTCTTCTCTCAAATATCTAGGAAGTGGTCCGACTTATTGAGTTGGTATAAAATCAATTTGATGGAATCATGTCCATTGGATGTACATGGTAATCCCATAATAAATTCCATAGATATCAA
Source organism: Viscum album (assembly GCA_963277665.1). NCBI lineage: Eukaryota > Viridiplantae > Streptophyta > Magnoliopsida > Santalales > Viscaceae > Viscum > Viscum album. Next base: position 1,654,222,290 of record OY728146.1, read on the forward strand.
ATTCCACTTTCACTCTAGCACCTCAAGGGGTTGAGCTAAACCAACCGAAACTTGGTTCTCAGCCTTCACTTACTAAAACGTAAGTCAACGAGACAAACTATGAAACTCCTTTCTTCTTCCTTGGCTAAAAAAAAGATGTCAGAGGTCCTAATACATCTTTTAGTCACCTGTATGTATCACCAATGGAGAGGTATGAAACACTCTTAGAACCTCCTCCCACAATATCACTAGTACCATCGTGTGTCCTCTAAAAAGAAAGTTGTGCTCCCCATGTTTAGAATATTCACCTGGAGCATGCCATGTAGATACTTGATCATGTATGGCCTCACATTTGGTATCCCAAAGATGTGCCTCCCTGAATCACTGTAAGAGAGAAGGGGAAACAACCATAAAATAGAGATAATATGCTTCATCTCTATCTATAAAGGATAACTACAATGAGGCTAACTACTATGATTCCTCATTCATCAATTGTGAACAAGATCTCTTGTTGAGATCATCTACTACCATGTTCCACATTCTATATTTATAGAAAATTTTGAAGTCATAATATTGGAATAAATATATCCATAAATTATGTCTCAAGTTGGTATCCTTCTGAGTGAATATATACATGTGACCCTTGTGATCAGAGTAGATGATTAACTGGTTACCCATCAGTTAGTGTCACCACATCTTCCAAGATAATACCACCACTATTAGCTCAAGATCATGGGTGACCTAGTTCTACTAATGTGGCATCAACTAGCATGAACCATAGACAATCACCACTTACCTCTACATCAGAACAAAACCATTTCTGTCTCCAGATGCACAGTAGAACACTATGTACTCAATACCCTCCTTCATAAGTCTCATGTTGGGAGTGATCTTCCAAATCTAACTCAATAGCTAAAAACCCTACTATCACTACTCTTTCAACATGAAATATTTTCCCTTTTGATTCAACTTTTTCATGGATGCTGATATCCTAGAGAAATAAGTTATGAATCTATGGAAATATCCTTTTAACCCAAGAAATCTATGTACCTTCACTGCAGTCTTAGGTGGATCACAATCTAAAACTAACTCAAAATTGGATGAGTCCACTACCACTCCATATGATGAGATAACATGTCCCAAAAAGTGGACTTAAAGAATCCAGACCTCACACTTTGAAATATTTCTATAAATCTAGTGCTCTTGGAGTACATCCAATACTATCCACAAATGTCTCACTGAGTAAACATGGATATTTTTGATGAAGAATACCGTGAACGAGTCTATGTAAGGTTGAAATATCTTGTTAATGAGTCCCATGAACACTTATGGGGTGTTTGTTATGCCAAAGTTAATCACCAAGTACTCATAGTGACTGTAGAAACATATTAATGTTGAATTCGTTATATCATTTATCTGTACCTTCTACTTGTGATAACCTGATCTAAGGACAATCTTCAAGAACCATTGCACCCCTTAAAACCGATCAAAGTGGTCATTGATCCTCCCTAGTGGATATTGTTCTTCATTATCACCTGGAAAAATAACTGACATTCCACACATAGCCTCAAGACCATATCTTTATTTTTGACAAAAAAAACTAGGGATGCCTAGGGTGAAACACTGTGTTGAACAATGACCATCCTCTACAAGTCCTCCAAATACACCCTCAACATGAGAAGCACTGCAGGATCCATCCGATATTATGAAGAAGATATTAGTTTCATCCATTGGTGAAGATCAATATATAAGTTTACCTCTCAATAGGGAGGTAAACTTGGAACATCTTTGGGTAATTTGTCCTCATACTACGCCACCATTATAGAAAGCTATGAACTCATAACATCTAATACACCAAAGGTTAGGCTATCCACCTGATGAGTAATTGTATTTACCCTCCCATGCACATGTCCATCCTTCACTGCCTTGGTTTCTTAATCACCGAAAAAGAAGAACCTGGTTGCATCACTGAGGACACGACGCACCATTCGCCTAAAATAATCAATCTTGGAAATGAACTGTAGATAAACAATCCATACCAGGAATGATGTCATAAGTCCTTGAAACTTATATAAATATATTCCAAAAAAAATCTAACCTCTAAGATTCCAGTCACACTGTCATCACAAGTGTGTAATCCCTGAGTATTCTCTAGTAGAGGTCTCTAAGCATAAGGGTTGAGACAATGGTTCAACCGAAATCTCCATGTCTCTTACATGGTATGTGGAATGAAAGGAATGACAAGAAAATGTTTCTATCAGTAATTCATTTTAGGTATAAAAGTCACATATTATAGCTCATATCATTCCCAAACCCTCTGGGTTGTAAACATTGATCGCCTACAGCTATCCCTACCCTATCCTCATGCTCTATAAGCCTGGAGTAGACCACCTATGGGTGGTGGTGGTAAAAAGTAAAAACATCAACCAACTCCTACTTCTCTCCCAGCTCATCAACCACATCTTAAATCCTACAAACCTGACTACTCCTTCCATTGTATCTACCATGGTGGCCCATCAATGGTCTCCCTATCAACTGTACGTTGGTCTGGTCAATCTTAGGTGAGATGTATCCTACTGTCACATGAGTATCCCCTCCTTCCTATGGGATGACTGGACCAACTTTGTGAGCCTTGAACTATAGATCATATGTTCTGGGACCCATCCTAAAACTCCTATCATGTCCAGGTCCCTGAGACCGCTATCAACTCCCTAATGCTGAGGTCTTTGGTATTGTATTCCCACTGATGACAACCACTGGTTGTATCCACTCAGCCAAGAAACTCTCAACCCCCAAAGCTTGATCAAGAACCCCAACATATGTAGGAATACATATAGGTATAAAACTAGATCATATTTCTCAATAGAGACCTCTCATGAAGGTCTGATCCCTAGAGAACTAACCATGAACCATATTCATTGTGTACCGAGATAGGTTGATAAACCTCAAGTAATACTTAGCTATAGTCATTCTACCTTCCTGGAGCTACAGATGATCATGGATATGTATAGACCTCAGCATAACTGGTGAGAAATCCTCTATAAAAAGTAACTAAAACTCTGTCCATAAAAGAGTTGCCTCATCATAAGACTAGGTAACTGAACCCCACCATCGCCCTACTGAACCATGATGAAGGCTCGTCTCCATGACCACCATCAGATCTGCTGGTGGCCTGACATGATGTAAAAATTTGATCACTGCCTCAAGATAGTCCTCACCCGCCTATGGGGTGGTATCACCATGGAACCTGAGGGGTAATTTATTCTGAAACTCATGAAGCATGCTCAACCTGTGCACCTCATCCACTAGTACTGCAGGGGCAACATGCTTCTCTATAGGTGACTGTATGGATGGTGCACCACCTGGAGTTTAAATCATGGGAACTGAACCCTTTATTAACAACTCATCACTGAGGGGATCATCCTCATGATCGTAATATAGAATCCTTTAGAGAATAAATCATGTAGGAATCCTGAAACAATCTAGATATACCACAATAAATGAGTATATCTGGAGTGTTGACTCAAGAAGAACATAGAAATCACAACCCCTTCCTATATGATCCATGTTCTATTGTTTTTACCTATAAATGGAGTTCTCATGCACCAATTGGAAAATAAGGTGATCAAAGTCCTGGTGTATGGAAACATCAGTTATCGCACCAACAATGGAGTCCCTAGAATAAAATCTAAACTTGAAACACTTAATAGAGTTAACCTAAACAAATATCATAGATTCTTGATACTAAAGTATAACTAATCCACTCTGATACAAATCTGTCATGACCTATACCAATGGGGCCCATGCCATGACTCTTTAAGTCTGCCTTCAATAGGCCAAGGGCTAGAAACTATCACCAAGAAGGTATATCATTGTCATGGGAGGCCTTAGCATAAGTAACTATACACAATCAAACATATCCACGCCTATATAATGCTGAAATGTAAAAACTACTGAAAAAACATGAATGCATACATCTAAATATCATAATCAAAGTATGACTGGAAGTAAAAGAAAGTTAATAGGGGAAAATAAAATCCCACTATGAAGAGTCTAAAAAAAAGTCCAACCTAAAATTAAGTACTGGTACTGGTGTTAGAAAGTCGCAGGAACACACCCCAGTCTGTCTGGTCTAACTAAGTAGTGTCTGGTCCTAGTCCTCATAGGACTCTTCGAAAATTCCGATCATCTGTGCAAGACATGGTACATGTGGGAAAATCCCGTGTAGGGTTGAGTATGACAATACTCAGTAGGACACCCTTGAAACAACAAAGACTACAACAGAGGATAATACAGTCATATCTACACAAGTATATGTATGAAACACATATAACAAGAATTTATAGATATAGTCAATAAATAAAAACAATCTAGAGGTAAGTCACAACCATAGTATACCAGCCTAGAATTCCAACTTAACGATTCCACAAATCACTCATCTGGGAGAACACACTCCTGGGTCTGATAGCACATATTACATCCATCCGAGAGGTACTTTTTCTCGGGTCTCATCACGATAAATAACATGCTGATGACCCAAATAGAATATGATACATAGATGAGGATCACTATAAAGGACATGGGGAGATTCCAACATCTCAATCTAGAATAACCCTCTAAGTAGAGGATTAAAGCCCGCGTAGTGTCGGTCCGGATGATAGTAACAACTCTACCAAAGGAATGAAGATGAATAGAGGATCTCACTATAAGCCTCTTAGAGGGATTCCAATGACTCGATCCAAGAAGACCTAATGAAAGGATCGTAGTCCTAGAAGTAGAAAAAGATTCCATAACAACCTTCAGTAAATGGATAAGGGAAATTAATCCTATCGAATATTGTAATAGATATTAAGGACAAGATTTATAATCCATTTATAATAGATTACATGGCATTTTGTAGGGGTCACACATCATGTTCCTTGACCATGGGTCCTACCCATGTAAATGGACCATTTCTTGACCCATTTTCATGTATTAGTGCATGACATGTAGGTTTCCCATGTAGTCTAACCATGTTATAGTACATGGATTAGCCCATGTACTCGGTCTAACCTGTGTCTGTGTAGGAGAGTACACGTCATGTTGGCAGTCTGTGAACACCACCCTATGTCTATGTACCTTCCAAAATACATGCCAAGTCAACACAGGAGGTACCACACACTGTGTGATAGGGGTCACACATCATGTGGTTCTTAACTACCTCCAGAAACCCTAGACTCCACTTAGAGGGAATACATTCCACGTAACACTAGATTGCATGCCATGTTGATCAATGTTTTCAAGAAACCCTAGTTATTCCTATAGTGAATGCCCATGCTAATGCCGCATCAAAAAAGGCCGCAGTCTGACCAATATTTGTGGATCTACCTTGAATGAGCATCATCTCCTTCCATTGGATTTCGATCATCTGATTCACCCAGAAAATGAATCAAATCTCTATTCTTATATATGCATTGAAGAATGTGAAATCGTGTATCCACCATCATTTGAATCACCCAGTATCCATTTTTGCACCTATATTGTGTCATCCTCATCCCAGATCTATGATATCAGATAATTTATCTATGAAAAGGGTATGTGGTGGTCGATCAATCGGGATAATTCGATCCATGAGTCAATCAATGAACACCCACAATGAATGATGAGTGGGAGGAGAAAAGCACAAGAACATTTTGGAGTAATAAACTCGATAAATGTTCATGTAGATCTCGATCTATCTCCATTAGAATGAAAATTAGAAAATTCAAATCAAAAATAGAATCTCCTATCAAAACCTTGCAATATAAATTCATCCCGAATAATGATCAAACCACAAAATAATATATTCATTGATTGATTCGCATTACTTGTTGAAGTCAAAATTGGGGAAGAATCAAATAAAAACAAACACCCTAGCTCAATTCAGATCAATCACTGATGAAGAATGAAGCCATTTCAGACTCATTGGAGAGATCCTTTGAATATGAGGTGTGCGGATCACAGATCCTAAATATTGTTATTGCTCACTTGATAGAATTATCTAATGGTATATCCAAGGTCTCCAGGTTTTTTTTCTAACCATATAATTCCAACATAAACATCTATTTAAAGTTTTTTGAATCACTATGTTGACACAAACTGAAATAAATTAATTTATTTAATTAATTTATTCATTTTTACACCCATGATGACTTTTATACAAATGACCTACACTGACTAATGTTAAATCTCACATAGGGTAAAACCCACATTTTGAACTCAATGATGCCCTTAGATTTTGGATTCCATCACTTATTTTTATGTTATTCTAATTTTTTAGTTAAACTATGAATGTGTGATATTTAATATGTTTCAAACATTTATTCCGAGAAGATAGAGCCTCAGAATCGCATGTCATCTTAGTGCCTGATCTAAAAAATAATCCATATAATATGAAAAAATAATACATGCAATATTAGAGACATTACAATATGTTTTAGAAAATTTAAAAAATAGTCATTTTAATATTCATTTCATAGAATTCCTCACCAACATACCGACATATACTAAATTAATGGAAGAGATAGTGACTAACAAGATGAAACTATAGGATATTAGTAGAATTCCACTCACATGGGAGTGTATGGTTATTTATTCAATAAGATTACTAAAGAATAACGAAGAACAATGTATCATTTAAATTCTATTTAATATATTGTCTAACATATTTTGCAAATCATCGTGTGAATCTAGGTTCCAAAATTAATATCATTTAATATAATACATTCAAGAGCCTTGGGTCATAGAAAATATAGAACAAAATATTTTAACTCTATATGGAGGGTTCGATGGTGAAATATCCATTGGTAATGATTGAAGAAATCACAGTCAAAGTGGATAAATTATACATCTTGATGGAAGACTTAGTAGTAGACATGGAAGAATAGATCAATGAACTCATTTTTGGAGGACCGAACATGTATAACTTTTGAGCCTTGATATGTGTGAAAAGTGGTAAACTATGCCTAAGAGTTGGTAGTGAAGAAGTAAGTTTCAACATTCACTAGGAGATGATGAATTATGATGTGAGAGAATATAATAAACTTGGATAGGAAAACATATATAATGTTAAAGATTCTATTGTAGATGAAGACAATCATGAGGTGGATACTATCATGTAAGAGGAAATAAATAGTGGAACTACTGACAAGAAAAATAGAATGATCTAAGACAATATTAAAGATATTAGAGGAGTGGTTGATCTAAAAATTCTTAAAGAGGGGAAAAAGGTATGGTTGGTAGAAAATCATCCATTTTGTTTTTCAGGAATAAAGAAACTCTATAGTATCAGTTTGATGGAAATTGAGAAACTGGTACTTGTAGAAAGGTTTAAGTTATTTTTAAATAAATTATAGGTGAAAACATATATGGAAAAGTCACAAATGATTCTATTTTTAGATCCAGAACAATTTTAATCTTTCTTGTAACTTATCATATAATCTAAATATATAAGTTAGAAATAATTAATTTAAATAAAAACACTTTAGTGAGGCATCCTTTGTATTTAGTATATTTATTTTTTATCATTTTATGAATAGACACTCCCCCACAAAAATTCCATTTCATTAAAATATGGCATGTAATATTACTCATGTATTTTTATTTTTAGGTATATCATGGAATCCCAGGGCTGCATAACAATAGTATATAGAAACTGTTCACATCATGATATGAATATTCATAGAACGAACCAGGAATAACGGAACCTTAGCAGTGAAATCCAATAGTTTCATTGAAAATAGGTGTAAGAAATTCAATTCTTTATATTTCTTTTTCTATATTTCACATTATGTTTGAACTCTATTTTTAGATTTTAATTGGAATTTCATTCACCAAGATTAGTTTTTCTTTTACCATCAATCTAGAAGACATGAACTAAATAGAATTTTCATCATGTTGTGACATAAATTTATGATAATAGGTAATTAGAGATAAACATGGGTATATTTAATTGATAATACATTATTTTGAAAGACAAGTCAATTTTTTTAATGAATTTATTTTCTGAGATTTGATCAATATTTAAATTTTGATATTTTTGTTAATTTATTTTAATATTCAAATACATTTCCATGAGTGATTTTCCAATCCATTTGTTTTAATTCCTTAGAAATTTTATGAGCCGAATATTTCTCACTCTTTTCTTTAGTATATTTCTCAAGTGAAACTCATTTATGTTTTTCTTCTTGAACATTATTTACATTCATTCAATATATGATTATAAAAATTCACATTTATAATGATTGATGAATATTTTTTAATCCTTATATTGATACCTACCTATACATTAATCGTTCTCAAGCTCATAGAATCTATGAACAACCCTGTTAGGTAATAACTATGTTATAATCCCATTTAATACTTTCTAACCCTAATCTTAATATCTTTTATGACTATAAAATAATAGTGTTGGTGATACAGTTCCATAGTAGAACGGTTGCACATATTGAAAAGGATTAGTTTAGGGATGCTTTCTTGGTATTTTCAGAAAGGACCACAATCTTTATACATTTTACTCATTTATCACCCGCTTGAAAAAGAAACAAAACAAAATAAAATAATGTTTCGTTTCTTTGGAAATAAAAAAATACCCATTTCTTGATAGGTGATATTTTTATAAATATTAAAAATTGTGTTGTGGGATATAATTTGAGTTTTGTTGGTTGAATTGATATTTTTTCCAATAAGTAAAATTAAAAAATAAAATAAAAAACTATCAGTGGGTGTATAATTCATTATACTACATTGATTCATGCTCTTACTTTGATATTTCAGTGAAAAGGTAGATAACTTTTTTAGAGGATATTTAAATTTAGTTGTTTTTTATTATCTTGTAAATGGATTTAGAGTTTAACCACTTTTTTTATCTTTACATTCATTAATTATTTTTTCCACCAGCTTTTAATCTTCAAGGTCATTGGAACCTATCAATGAATCTTTCATTATTATTTTTTATTTTTTTTCTTAGGGTTGGAGAAAGTATATACATTAAAAAACTATGATAAATAGAATGATTTGAGATACAACCATTAAATCTATTTATATTTATACCACAAGGATGAGTAAAATGATTTAAAGTGAATTAAAATATTATTGGAATGTATATTGAAAGTAATTTTTAAATATTAAATGGAATAATTTATTGGCATGGTTAGTTAAAATATGGAAAAGTAAAATATATTGTTAACTTGCTTCTCTGAAAAGTGAGGAGTTGTTAAAAAATTTCTATGGGATGCTTAAAAATTAAATTCCCAAATTTTCCAATTTATTTTATTTATATTAAATTTAAATCTTGGTAGAATGATATTCTATTGTAGAATGTTATGATTTCATTCTTGAGGATAATTATGTATTAAAGTGTGGGGTTATTTGAAGCTTACATTTTATGTATACAGTTTATGATATTTAGAATTATGGTTATTGTAATTTTATTGATCATTACTTATGATATATAATATTTTTATTCATTAATGGTAGGATACAAATGACTGATAGAAAACAAGAATAAAGAGAAAAGTGGGACATGATTTTCTGTGTGAGAAGACTTTCCTTAAAATGGGGTGTCTATAAGACGTTTACAATTCTTGAGACTGAATAAAAAATATAAATCATAGTTAAAACCAATAGAAACAATAATCTTGAATCTTGAATTTTCTATAAAAAATGCGATAGGTGAGAAGGATTCATGATGTGAACAAAATATGTTAAAAAATCACTCAGTGGAAGAGTATGAAAATTCAACGCATTGCACTATATATCACACATTGAATCATGTGAAAGGGAAAAAATTTCTTTTTAACTCTCAAATCATAACCCATTATCATTCCTTTTGACCAAGATTCCATTTTCACTCTTAATATTGTCTCAAGCCGACTTTATAACTTCATTTATAGGGAATTAATGATATCCTAAGTTCATTGTATTCTTATTAATTTAAGACTAGGTTTATGCTCTAGGGATCATTAATTTGAAGACCATACCATGGGGAGGGGTTTTGTGTTACTGGTGAGTCCTTCCCCAGTTCTTCTCCATGTTTTTTTGAGTAATATTTTCTTTTCCCCTTCCGTCTCACTTTCTCATGGATAACATGAGGTGTAACTCTCTATCTATTATGGGTGATTTATATAAAGGGGGAGGTGTTTTGATTTGTATTTATTTTATATTATTCATGTTTTGTGTTACATCTAGAATTATTCAATTACAATTTCATTCTTATTCCTGTCTCATAATCATTGATATAATAATAGGGAAAATACCTTTCTAATTTCTCAACAAATTAGTCGAAATTAGGCATGACCATTGAATGGATTAGGGTAATCTTGATTAAAATGTTTTCAAGAAAACTGAATTCATTAAAACCATAATGTACCAAACTATGTGAAATAGGGAATTAATATGTTAAGGAGGGGATACCAAGTCCAATGATCTCAATAATATTTACATTGAAAATAATCATGATCAACCAATTAAATTTTTTATTCATCAAAATATAAACCTGTAATATGAAAACCCTAGAATGATTTATCCAACTATTTCAAATTTTTTTTTCCTTGTCCCCCTTTATTCAATACAACTCAATAAATAGATTTTAAATTTATTTATACACTACTTGAATAATATCATCTATATTAACTCAAACTCATTCCTATCTATATTAAATTATTAATTCAATCTTTTAAGAGTTATTATAAATTATATAATTTTCATTGCCCCATAAGAAATTTAAAGCACCATAAATATTATATGCTGAAGGTAATCATTAATTTCATATGGGGCTATACAAATTTAATAATTTATAAAGGATGAAATAAGTCTGAATAACTAACTAAATATAGAAATTAGTCATCTTGAGGTCAAACCCATGAGAGTATTCAAGTAGTTTATTGGGAATTTTAATAAATTATTGATTTTTTTTGTTTTGATGAAAGGAATTTAAGTAAAGAATGTTTGGATTTTAAAATAGTTGGAGAAAGCTTGACAAGGTTTTTCATATTTTTGTGTTATGGTGAAAATGAATTTTGAAATTAAATTGGTTGATCATGACTATTTTCAGAATTGATATGAGGGAGAAACTTTTTCTTAGTATCCCCTCATTAATGTTATAATTTCTTATTTCCCATGGTCATGTATTTTAGGGTATTAATGAAATAAGTTGTCTCGATATCATTTTTATGTATAATTATCCTAAACCATTCAATGGTCATGCCTAATTTATTGTAATTATTTACACATCTAAAAAGTTAATTTCTATATTATCATATCATTTTCATGAGATTGGAAGAGAAAATAAATTTTAATTGAATAATGATTGAAGAAAACCAAAACATGAACAATGTATTATGACTCACAACACCTTCCACCTTTATCTAAATCACCTGAAATAGATTGAAATTTACCCCATAATAATATCCATGAGATACTGAAAGGGAATGAGAAAATAAATTATTATAGAAAAGAAATTATGGATAAGAACTTATGAAGGAATCTCTAATAGTGCAACAACTTTCCCAAGGAATTGGCCTCCAAATGAATTATCCCTAAATTAGAACCACAATATTCAATTTTTAGGCATCCAAAATTATTAGGTTGGCTTCCATTATTTGAAAATGTAGTCATATATAATTCCCATGTCAATACCAAGAGTGCACATGGATTCTGAGTCAAAAGGCATGAGATAGGGTTATGATTTCAAAGTTGATGAAGTGAAAGTGTTCCCATCTGCATGATTCATAATATGATACATAGTTTCACACCTTAAATTTTTATACTCTTCCTCATGGTGAGTTTCACAATGTTTTTTCATGTCATAAAACCTCATCAAGTCTCAAAACATTAATAGAACATTCACAATTTGAATTTATGTTTTTATAGTGGTTTTAACTCTATTTCATCTTGGTTCATCAGTTTCAAGACTTTTAAATATCATATTGACACCCCACCTTCAGGAAAGTATTCTCATGATGAATATTTTGGCCAAATTTTATCTTTTTTTCTGTTTTCCATCTGTCATTTGTTTCATAGCATAAATGAATCAAACTATTAAATTCTGGAAATAATGATAAATAAAATGATTGAAATCATAATTTTATATACTATAAATAGTATGCAAGAAATGTAAGAATCATGTCTCATTTTATTGAATAGTTGTGGTAATTAGCCCTTATTTGATTGAAAAGTATTATTATTATAGTATTTCATTAGGGTTATTTTATTGGTTTGACCCCTTAAAAATATTCCTTGGATTCAGTTCCCAACTCCCTTTTTATTGATTTCCACCACATGTATAGCTTGGGGGGTTACAATTTCTTTAGTTAGATTCTCATAAAATCTTCCTATTAGGTTGAACCCCTTCCCATGATCTATATATTACACATCATTGTTATGATGACATTTTAGAAGTTCCTTTGGAATTCATATTTATTTTCCTTATCTACAGAAAACGATTTTTATTACTGGTCAAACATTTCAATTTTTGAGAATTTTAAATTTTGATCCTCTTGATCCCAAAAGTTTCTATGTATGAATGAATTGTGAAAAAAAGTCTTCTCACATCATATGAATTTGAAATTCATATATTGAGTATGTTTGACGATGCATTTCCAAAAGGATTTCAATCATCTATTATTCATAAGATGAAAGTTTGATGATGGTAGATTCATATGATAATACACTTATAAATTTGAAAAATTCCTAAAGTATTATGATTGGGGAATGTCATTAAATAGGTGATGAAAAATATTTATTCTTTATAAAATACCTACTATGGTGAGAAAAGTTATATGATCGACATAAAAAATTCATACAAAGATTCTAAACTATAAATCTGAAAAAAATCCTAGATTAATTGTATGGTAATGGAAAGTTATAATGTTAAAGTTAGTTAAATAATGAAATTATAATTCAAAAATAAAATTCTTGGATTCTCAATAAATTATCAAATGAATATAAATAGTTATAAATTGAGACTTATTCCATTTATCAGCGATATAATATATTTTACCATGTATTAAAAATCAATGATTTAATTGGGTTTTATTTAGATTATTGGGTTAATTTCTACGGAAAAGTACTTTAAAATTTCATAAATATTGGCTCCCATCCATTATCATGTACAATGATAGGACATGTGTGCATTTGATATATGATTAAAGATGGTGATGTTGGTCATAAGACATGTTGAATCCTAGTACACACTGTTTACTTATTTAGCTGTCAACAAAATTAGTTAATATAATTTGTTTAAAATTATAAATGATGGAATTTAAAGGACTGTTCAGATGAATATTAATAAAAAAACTAATTAATTAAAATGTTAATTAATTGGATTAATTTAGGATTATTTTATTTAAATAAACTGATGAATTGAATTGATTTTTTCTACAGTACAAATATTTATTTGTTTCCTATTTGGATAATCATGAGATTAGAAAAAATAGTGTATGATTTGTTTCTTTTAATTTAATTTTTATTTAATATGTTTTTATAGTTGTTTTATTAAATTAAAATGATATCCAGTAAGTCATACCCTCATCTATTATATAAGGTAATGTGTTACCACAATATCTTTTAAATAAAACCCCAAAACACATCTTTTATTTGGAATCACCTGTGTGAGAGTGAAATATTATATAATGGATTGAACTATCAAGAGAGTGGAGGAAGCTAGAATTTAGAGTTGAAGTGGACCCAACTCAGGAGTAACATTGGATAATAAGTGGAATAATTCAACTCGAACCAAGATAAACTTAAAGGATTTTCCCCCAGGTCAAGGGGACAGTTTATCATTTTCTAGATAAACTGAACATGAGATAAGATCATGATAAATCCACATTTATTATTTTATTTCTATCAATTTCATGGTTAATTATTTATTATTGTAGATTCATTATCACAATTATAAAACTAAATGAATTAACAAGCATGGAAGATGGAATTAAGAAAATGAAATTATGAAAAAAATTAAATATAGGCAAGGTTAATTACATCAGTAAAATAAACTTGATATTGTAATCGTGTAATAATATAAAATGAGAAATTTACATATAAATATAAACAACCCTCAAATTAAAATATCAACTCATTAAATCTTTTAATTACTTGGGTTATGATATAATAGTCCAATGTACTTGACCAATCTTGGTTGGGGTTATTTCAATTATAGGGGAGTTTCAACTTTAGTTTTGGGTTGAATTAATATAGATTTATATAAGGGTTGATCATCTCCATGAGACTCAATATAAATAGTAGATAATTGTTAAGGAAATCCATGTCCAAGACTTCATGATTTAGGAGTCCCTTGAATAAATCCAAGAGCTGTGTGTTAATTTAGTTCGCATATTATGCCTACCTAAATACCCTTAAATAGAATGTCATACCCGCATATAGGATATGAAAAGTTGCATATTGATCCTTTAAACAAGAAAATTCACATTAAATTATATTCTAAAACCAATATTGAGAGATATTTATTTTTTATAAAATAGTGGTAGAATAATAAATAAAACACATTATATAAAATATTTTGGTAATCGAGAAAATAACACTAAAATCCAATTTTAATTAATGTAGAGTATGGAAAGAGAAATATGAGTAAAATTGTGTAAATTCAAGTCACAGAATACATACAAACCCATACATATTTCTAAGGGTGGTAAAGTTGTTCTATAAACTATACTAATATTTTAAAATTTATACTAAGTGTTGTAATTGCCTATAACTGTCTTGCTACCTAATATAGCAAGTTAAAGTGAAAATTATTCCAATGAGAGGTATAAGAGGATTATCTACTTGTCTATTACATCATAATATTAGTAATTTCTAGCAAATTGATAATGCAACATAATAACATGGATGCCTATACCATGAAATATAATCTCCCATATCTTTATAAGATATCCTTTAGATAAATTTATTTTTTACAAAACTATACTATTGTAAATTGGATGATAATACTTAGCTATTGATCTTTTCATTAATATACTGAAGCATATTAATATGTTAGAAAATATTGGGAACCCATATAGATAATGAATTTTACATTAATCTCATATTATCATCATTACCTTCCATATTATATTGATTCATCTAGATTATGATATATATATCATGAATTTACATCTTAGGAATCATTTAACTATGAGTTATAGATAAAATATTAGTTACAGGTAACTCAGTTCCACAACACTTATGGTGAATGAGATGAAATACCAATTTTTCAAAACCTATAATCAACTCTAGGTCAATAGTGCCTATATAACGTCTTTAAAATAGACAAAAGATTCAAATGTATTTTTGTGATAAAAATTATACTTTCTTCCCATGTTGATAGAAAGGTCATTTGAAAAGAAACAACAACGAATTGAAGAAGAAGTAATTAGTTGAATCTACATTAGAAATATATGCATAATAGTATATAATTTATCTATTTCACTTCATGGGTACTTAATACATTTTTATTTTAATATAACAAACAAATTCGTATGTTGTTCTATCTTAGTGGTTGTGAAAGGGTGATTCCAATTTCAGTAGTGATATGCCCATAGAAACATTACATGAAGCAAGGTGCGTTCTCCCATTGGTTGAGAAAGGTTGATTATTATGTTAGTAATGAGAAACACAAGAATTCATAAGTAAGGTTTTTTATTCCAGTTGTTGAGAAAGGGTAATTCCCATAGAAATAGTGAGAAACCCAAAAATTATGATTATCTAATATATTGATTCTTGAATTATTATTTGTGTTAAATGTAATAAAACATTTATATAAGTGTTTTACTCAACAAAATAAGGCAATACTTATTTTTAAATTAATTTTGTAATGTTAAAATAAAATTATTTAATAGTTTAGTAAATCATGAATAATACATATCCAATATTATAAATATAAGATTAATATAATTATAAGACTTATACCCAGTTATGTAAATATAGTTATTAGTAAAGTAAATTTATAAGTTATCCTGTACATACCCAGTATCATGTTTATACTCTTTAAAGTTAAAACTCTTAGGTATAAAATATACTTATGTTTTAGACTAAGATAACATTATATATAACCCATAAATCTTCTGGAGATATTTTGTTTAGATATTTTAAACTATTCCCTGAAGAAGCTATACATAAATTCATGTACTCCATGAAATTAAAAATTTTACGAATGATCAATGATTTTATGAATGCACTTGGTAAAAATGAAGGATTCTCTTGGATAATATGTTAGAGTAAATTTTAACCAAATATTCATTGATTATTTAATATTGAGTGAGTGTTTAACTAATATGAAATATCCTTATTCGAATCATGGGTATAATTTAAGAATGATAAGGAGTCTTATATATTTATTTTAGTCTCTCAGTATTCCTTTATAGGAATGTTTTACAATTATTGGCATTATAACCAACAATATTCCAACTATATATACTAATTGATATCATATAAGTTATGATATGAAGAAATCCTATTATGTCATAGCCTCTATTTTTTTGATGGGATCCTTTTTTAGATACGGTGAAGGATTCAAATGTACATCATGAAAACAAATAAGTGTATCTCAGTTAATGATACTATTACTACTATGGATATTAACAACCCTAGATATAAAAATAAATTTATCATACCAACTATATTTCTATAATATAAGTGAATATCTTTTGAGATAATAGGAGAAATAAAGACTTCGATTAAATATTATCTAATGTGATGGTTCTGGGAATAATGTATGTTCTTATTAGGGATGACCCCAAATCAGCAAATTTCATATTTAATGGATCATTCTCATATTTTATAAGACATAAACATCCAGACTAATGAAAATTTTCCAATAAAATATTGATTATGAAGGACATTAGAACCAAGGGAATATGTTACCATATAAAATTTATAATTAACTGAATTTAATGAGAATAAATATTACATAATTATAAATATATTTCTTTACAGTAGGTATTTATCATCTGAAAACATTTTTTGTAATCATTAATTACACTTTTTAGATCCAATTTATAATCCCTTTATTAGTGATCCACACATGCTCCTATGATCTTCAAACAATAGTGATAAATCTTCGGGTGGTATCATTGTTGATTGATCATCTTGCTTTGTTCATCTTGATTGATTCATGTTTATTTGGTTATGAATAAATTCTCTACATCTTCTCCTTCTAAAGGGGATATAATAAAGAAGATAAGGATTCTATAGTGAAATCTTTTGTGAACAATGATTCTAAATTAACCTCCCATAGAATTTAATTGTAGTTTATTTACATACCTAGGTTTAGAGTTTTTGATTTAATTATTTAGAAAAGTGACCTTAATAAAATTTTAAACTCATGTTGGACCCCATTCCATGTATCAAAATAATAATTTCATTTTTATTTCAGGGCATATGTTAACTTGTGCAATAATAAATATTATTTTACAATTTTTAAAAGTATTACTTATCACTAGACTCAATCTTGTTCTTCCAGTACCCATAGGAATTTAATGAATAATTGAATAAATTAAATATTTATTCAATAAATAAGTTAATAATTAAATAATATATATCTTTGTAATTTAACAATTAACTTGAGAATAAATATTATTTAAATTTTAGTAATCATTAATCTTGAATAAATTTATACCTTGGTCTTGAGAATAATATTTATTATAATAATTAAATTCAAATAGATTTCAATTGAGGTCAATGGAAACACATTGTGTGTGACCCTATAGGATCATTTATCATGAGCATTAGGATGGATTCCCAAAAGTTGAATATTATTGTATAACAACGAGTGAAGGCACCCAAGAAATATAATTTAATTTATGATCATAGAAAACTACATACTAGAGCCCAATGTGTAATATAATCCCTTTGTACCAATATACCAACAAGAAGGTTTCATACACATGTCATCAACCTATATTCTTGATAAATATTTCACTGATTATTTGAAATAAAATCATTATTACACCATAAGAATGGAATTTAATGTGATTTTTATATTTCAATCAAAGGATTCAGATATCACGTTCATTAATATATATGATATTGTAATTGTGGGTTCCCTAGAGCCAAATAATAGGTACTTTTATATTTCTATACCATATATACAACTAGTTATTCTTGATGCACACTTACCATAATAGTGTTGATATTTATTTTTTAACTGTTTAAGTGGTAATTTCTATGTATTATTTGTTATATCAAAAGGTTATAATAACTTCAATGATATAACAAGAACCTTGAGATACTATGAAATTAATTTTAAATATATGTCCTATAGTCTAGATACATCATATTGGCTTGACACAAATGATGTATGACTATTTGGTGTTGGGGGCTTATAATAATTAACACTTATTCTCATCATGTTATGACAAGATGATCTTATGTAGATGATATCATGATGACTAACCCACCAATAAGAACACCAAATGTTTTAGGTGCAATTTTTAGTTCCTATCTGGGAAGATGTGTAATGGTCTTCTTACATGATATTATTATCAGTGCATACCCTTTGATAATATACTTTGATGAAAGTAAAAAATATGGAATTAAAATTTTAGCAAGGTATCTTGTGTTGGGTGCATCATTGGATGAATGAAATTGATTGAATTATCAATATAGAATTTTTCATTTCTAATAGGAAGAGCAGTAAGTTCAACAAATAATAAATCAAAAAGGGATGATGACACAAGTATGCATCCTTCAATATAAGATATCACAAGATAAAGATATTATATTACATGATATGTGTTCATAGGAAGGTTGTCATTGCTATAACTACTCCTTATCTATTTAGGGGCCTTGATGGGTTACTATAATCAACTCTTGGTCTATGAATAGTATTCAGTACTATCGAGATAAGGTCCAAGAGGTTCACATACTATTTGTATTCAAAAGTCTCACCTTTTTTCTGAATAGGAGTATCAAGCATGGTGGGGCCTACCAATGGCGTCTGGGAGTTTTCTAAGAATATTTGATCACTATGTTATAAATAAATTAATATTATTCAACTTTATAACAATTGGTATTGAATCTATTTATTAAATTTATTTACATATATTAAAGTAAATACATATAATATATTATAAAAATGAATATTATTTTAATATTCACTGTTCACTTAATATTTTCATGAATGACGTGTCAAGTTAATGACCCTCTTTTATCATGTAATATATTTTAATATATTTCAAGTAATTTATAAAAATAGAAATTATATTTATGACACATTAAAGCAATCATAAGATTTTGTTTATAGAGGGTAATAAATATCCAAGTGCTGAGACCCCTTTTTTATATTTAGAATCTTACTATATAAGAAAAAAGGGGATCTCATGTAATAGATTATTCATTGCATGAGATCCAAGGCCTCTATAATATCTCTCTTACTTCATAATGAGTGAATCTCTTATTCCAAAGAATTGATCAAATCATACCTTCATAGATCAATGGAATGGAGTTGTGATAATCATCATGATTTCGAAGCCGTTATTGGATCAATGTGCTAGCACCTTGTATCAAATGATAGAAACTCTCATATAGTTTTAAAGTGTCTGTGGATGACCTAGAGGGAATCATATTTTGATACATAGAGAAATGATCACTGGAGATTAGTGGATGCTAAACATGCGGCTTCAGATAGAACCATGTATTTTATCTAGTTTAAATTTTTTGCTTAATGTTTCACGTAAGATCCTATTCAGTATTGGGATACACTTCTATAGTGACAAATCAGTTATAACAATTATTGGTGAAATTTTAAAATTATCCTTCCCATTAGCTTCCACTGCAAGACACTTGTTCCTGAAAACATTCAATTGGTATCAAAGTGAGGTTTTGTGAGAAAATTTTATTCTATAAAATTAAATCTGTAATAGATTAATGTAGTGGGAATCGTTATGATTCCAATGCCACAAATGTATTATCAATCTTGCATTAGACACCCAAGTTGTGATTATATAAAGATTTAAGATTGGATTGATATTAATATTATAGAGGGTCACAAGAATGAAAATATATACAATTCTATTAATATATACTTTATTTAACTAGTCATAGATGGCATTGGTGAATTTTAGTGAGAAACTATTTCCCATTGGAATTCTGGTGGCTGGAGTATCCTTTTTATGGTGAACCGAATTTCCACCATTTTTTGAATTTTTGAATTTAATTTTCAATTATATATAATCAAAAGGCCTAATTTTATATCCTTTTCACCATTTTAATGAACAAAGTGGTGTAAAGGTGATAGGGGTGACCCAATAGTGATAAAAAATGAATCTAAACTAATATGGGTGGTGGGATCTTGAAAAGTTATGTAGAAAATGGAAAAAAATGAAAACCTTTTTCTTTTTTTTATCAAGGCCCAACATGTGTAAAACTATCCGACTATAGGATACTCTATCCACTGTTGGTTCCTCCCCTTCCCGAGTCCACTATGCCAACAATCTAGGACATGTGCTTCACTTTTTGGTAAAGGTGGAATGTGAAAAATGTACAAATAATTGAAAAGTGAATGTGTAATGTGAATAAATTTATTTCCCTTTAAAAAAGCCTGAAAAAATAAATGTAGATGCACAATGAAAAAATATAGATGTATGAAAATTAAATGTTGACACCATCAATTTTTAATGTGGAAAACCGAGTAAGGAAAAAACCATTGGACATAGTCCAGAAATAAGATCCACTATAATCAGCGATACCATGGTAGAGACTCCCAAAAATTAAAGGGATATCAAAAGTATATCTCTTTAATGTAGAAGAAGATAATACCAGCGGATAAGAGGGTGGAAAATAGATCTGATAATAGAACACCATCCAAAAAAGAAGAGAACATAATAAATATGATTGTATGGATCTGTATATTTCTCACTAAATAGTCAAATGATGAAAAATCACCAAGATTACAATAAAAAATGATCTCTAATAAAATCTGGTCAGAAACTAAAATCTACTATGTATAGGGAATTCATGTACTCTAAAGACCCAATCTCTTCTTCCGTGTGATGAGAGGAAACTGCACACCACTACAACTTAAAAAAATATGAATCCTAAAATGTACACAACCCATCTTCCCATACCCATTTCCTTTTTTGGTTTTCTTATTAATTTGAATTGGAGAATGTACATACATTTGAGGTGGAACCCCAAAAAACTCCCCCTATGACTCAACTTTGGATCACTGCCATCCCTGAAATCAGATGACATGTCTCAAATTTACCTCTAGGTAAACTCTTTTTCAATAGTTTTGAACCATTTTAATAATTGTGGATCTTTACATGCTATAACTATCTCGAATCTAGGATATCACAGATCCAATGATACCAAAAATTGATATGTTTTGACCTTATATAAAATGTGGATTTTTCCCAAACAAAGAGAACTCTGACTATCACAAAATAAAATGTACCCATACAGTTTTAAATTGAGCTCTAAAATAAAAATTTTCATCTACAGTAATTATATTCATACCTCTATAGCTGCAGTAAAATCAAACTCTATTGTAGATAAAGAAACACATCTCAACAATCTAGACTATCAAAATACAGATCCCCCTGCAAAAGTGATCAAATATATTAAAGTAGACTTCCATGAATCCATATCTCCTTCCATATATTAATATATAAATCCATAAATCTTCGGTTCCCCATTTCAAAAACACAATATCTAATCATAAGTACCGTGAATAAAATAAAATATATACTTCACTATTATCTAATTATCACTAAATGGATTAGATATAAAATGGTTGACCACACCAATTGTGTGAGCTATATCTGTTCTAGTACATACCATCACATACATCAAACCACCAATAAAAGATGAATAAGGTATGTGCTAAATATACTCTCTCTCTTCATCAGTAGAAGGTAAAAGCTGGTATTGAGTAATAAATTTAAATAAATATGATTAATAACCACTTTTTCTATATTGATATAAAATATTTTAAGAACCTTATCAACACATCCCTCCTAAGATAACCATAATTTCTTAGCCTTTCTATCATGGAAAATTGAAATGCCTTGAATCTATCATACTTTCCCCAATTGATTCATCTCAAAAGGTTGAAAAAAATACTTCTACAATCTATCAATGATAGTTTCATCCTGGAAAACAATGAGAATATCATCAATATAAAGAAATAGTATAAAAAAATCATCATCAGTAAATTTCTGAACAAAAACACAATGATCAAAAGATTTATTCTTGAACCCCTAAGAAAAAATAGCAGATTTAAAATTCTTATACCACTTCCTAAAATCTTGCTCTAAACCATACAAACTCTTATTTTAACTAAATACATGATTATATTTACCAATTTATATAAAAACCTATATTTTCTCTATATATATCACCTCATATAAATCTCCATGGATAAAATCTATCTTCGTATCCATATGCTCAATTTGTAGATCCAAAATAGTATCTTAACTAAGAAAAACCTGAATGGAAAACATTTTGACAACAGGAAAAAATATCATCAAGATTAATACCATTTCTCAAAATGAATCCTTTAACAACTACCCTTTCCTTTAATCATGGAAAAAAACTAGAATCTTTATTTTTAATCTGATAAATCCACCAAATTTTCAAATCTCAATTACATATAGGAAACTTCACCAGATCAAATGTATGTTTGTCATGCATTGATATTATTTCCACATCTATTTCTGAAACCCATTTGTCCTTCTAATAAATATCCATCACCTCCTCAAAAGATTATAGTTCTCCACATTTTGTGATGAGAACATACTCATCAGGTGAATACCGAGTAGAAATAGTATGATTCTAAGATGACATCTGGAGTGTAATAGTGTGTTCATTAATAACCCCTATAACTGAATCATCAGAAACAAAAGGTTCATCAGAAAATGTGGTTATGAATCTAAAGACCCGAACCTAGAATGTACCATGGAAGCTTACTTCTCATGAGAATGAATTTATTACTCATTCCACTCAGCTTGATCTTCATATTTCACATGTGTATAGAGAGGTAAATCTAGTGGCAGATTCTCTCTTCAAAATATCAATCATGGAAGCAAGTAAGTTGTGGTCATTTAGAGCCTCTGACTACTATAAATCACTGGTGGATGATTACTTTCCTGGAGTGGTTCACTCCCATATTTTTAATATCCCAAGTAATGACTAACATTATTTATATATCTTTTTTGAAAAAATTTGGGACCATATTTTTCCGGATCCCTGATTTTCATGGTAATAAAATGCAGTAAATGGGGATCAGAACCTATCTTAAGATTGAAAAATCCATCAGATGTTGGAGTATTATACTTTTTATCCCTTATCAATATCTATAATAGTTTGATCCTACTTAAACACTGAATCATGAATTCTGAAAAGTTTCATCAAAGATGGATCATAGAACTTATTCCCAAAATATTGTGTCCCTAACCAATAAAAATACACTCTTGTAATTTACAATCTATCTTGGATATCAAATCTCTAGGAACATGAACAAAAACCTTGTAACAAAAAACATGCAAATGACCATACTTGATATCTTTATCATACCAAATCATATAGGTAGTGTCTATCCACAAAGTAACCGTATGTGATAAATTTATAAAATAAGAAATAGTAAATAATGACTCACCCAAAAAATGTCCAGGTAAATTTTCTTCCAAATGAAAATAATAAACTCTTTCCAACAAAGTCTTATTCATCTTCTCAGCTACAACATTTAAATTAGGATTCCAGGGAGGCACCTTCTGATGATGAATAACTTATTTCCTACAATATTGATCAGACATACTGTAATACTTAACCCCATTTTTAGTGTGAATACATTTAAATTGTTTACCAAATTCCCTCTCAGTAAAAACCTAAAATTTCTTAAAAAGACAAACCAATTGAATTTTAGAATTTAAAAACATTAACCAAAATATTATGTGAATATCCATCAGTAAATATTAAGAAATAAATACCTCCACTAATGGTATTATATTTCAAAGGACCACATCCATCATAGTATACAAATTCAAGTACCTATGACTTCCTGTGAAAAGGATGACTATTGAAAATTACCCCGCTCTTTTTTACTGCCATACAAAGGTCACACATGTCCAATTTGAAACTCTTCAAATATAGAAGTATAATTATATTTTCTAGTGAAACAATCCCTTTCAAAAAATTTTGTTGGGCCTATTATACTATAACTTGGAAGAAATACTAAACCCAACAACATAATCAATACCACAATAAATAGATTCTCTAGTCCCATAAAAACTTGACTCCTTTTTCCTCCATTCAACAATTAAAGAACCCTTGTAAATATTACATTGTCCATCATTAATTGTATTGATAAATCCATCATCATTAATAACACTAGTAGAAATAAAATTCAAGCGATCCTCACACACATGTCAAGCATTATTCACATAAGCTTACTTTATGTGCTCATCTCTAAAAAAGTTGTCATGATACCTACAACATCAGCATGACCATCATTCAAAATCTTCCAAATCACAACATTACCTAGGATATAGGATGTAAATAACTCATTTTATGTCAATTTAAAACATTCACTACTTTCAACAACCCAACAAGAATCATCAAAATTAATATTAATGGAGTCATAAACATAATAAGATCCCCACCTATAGCAGTGGTGACACTATAATCTCTGTCACCATTTTTCTTCTACTAATTTTTTTTCATTCTATTTTCCCCTCATAGATCATATAAAAATTTCTTCACATGTCCCTTTTAGCATAATTATGACATTAAAATTCTCTAGGCTTCAATATACATTTTCTTTATCTATTTATCATACTTCAATTGCTTCATCCCTGACTCTTTTGTATAATAATAATGATATTCACTATGACTATTATCTATGAATAAGATCACTCTTGAGTACATATCCTAACATAATCATTCCAAACAACTAACTTAAAAAACTGAACATAACACCACTATTAAGAGACAAATTGATAAGAGTAACACACAAATTCACAAAATAATAGGTCAAGTTATTAACTAAAAAATGATCTAAAACCTCATCTTCAAAATTAATAATAATACCATAAAATTTATAAAATAATCCTTGATATTTAGTAAAATATTAAGAAATATATGTACCTTATTTGAAACTAAAATTAATCATTTTTTATAGAAGAAACAATGTATTTTTTCCTGTCTTGGAAGCATAAGTCATCTCAAGATTCTCCCAAAAAGATATAGCATGAGAGATGTTGACAATATTGTTCATCATATTGTTATAAAAAAACTAGAAAATTAATCCATAGACCATTTCACACTCAGACTCCCATTCTTCATCTGGTATTTTATCTGGAATCTGTGTAAAAAACATCGGAAGATGCATTCTCTCAAGAAACAAAAAATCCTTAATTTTTAATCACCACATTTGGAAGTTAGTACCATTCAAAAAAAATCATCCAATATAATAGGATTCCATAATTTATCTAATTTAAATTAAACCCTCTGATACCATATGTTGGGAAAGACAATAATTGACAAATGTGAGAACAAAAATAATTTGGACACACAGCGGAAATAAACTTATTTCCCTTTAAAAAACATGTAATAATTAAAGTGGATGCACAATAACCAAATATATGTGAAATAAACAAAATTTATACCATAAATTTTTAATGTTGAAATCCTAATGAGGAAAAAACCATGAGTCCTTGTTCAGAAAGCATATCAAATATAATCAATGATTAAATAGTAGAGACTCAAAAAAATGAAAGGTATCTCAAAAGTATATCTATTCTATGAAGTAGAAGACAACACCAGTGGAAAAGAAGAAGGGTATACATGATAAAATAATATAATCTGGTAAAGAAGCACACATAATAAATTAGGCCGTATATATTTGAAGATCACTGATTGAATTACAGACTACTGAAAAATCAACTAGATCAGAAGAAAAACTGATCTCTAATCAAAGATGATTAGAAACTTAAACATGTTATCTATAGGGTCTTCACACACACCAAATACCTATCCTCCACTAAATTGGTCTGAGAGGAAACTACACACCACTCCCTCTTAGAAAAATATTTGTATCCTGAAAATTTTGAAACTTATCTTCTCATTTATATTTCCTTTTTTGTTTCTTTTTTTATTAAGTTTCACATAGGCACATGCATGATGTTGAGGAGGCACCCTAACACCGCCTCTACTTTATAAGGGAATCCCAATGAAATAATTCTTCCCTAGATAACCACTACCACTTCCCCATCCACCATGACACTTCCAATGAGTGCTTCTACCTAGCTTGATGTCTGCCACCTAAGTCATCCCCATCGGCTAGAAGACATCCCCACCCATATCTAGAAATTACCCACTATCTCCCAACCATTGTGACCATCCATAGCCTCCTAGAACACTGCTGCATGTCGTGCTATCTCCCCCCATCAGATCATTACTTCTACCCCACCCCCTCCCACCATAGTGACCTATTTTGACACATGCTACCTCACCAACTCATCCCTCCATTAGCAGACCACCATGCATTGGTCACAAGTCTCCCCCATGCGAAAACCAATGGTTAGTTTCCCCATGCTTGGTTTCTAGATAGATAATTATTAACCAAGACAATAGTTCCAACCAGTAATGGTCCACAATAGGTTTACCTCATCCTAGAATGGGTTTGGGCAGGGATTACCCAATTCAATGTAGTTCAGGATGGGTCTTCTCAACCTGTCTGACCCAATTCTGGTTGTGTAGGGGTTGTAGAACACAAATATATTTAGATATAAACACACACACTAATATATATCTATATCAAAATTATGTTTAATTTTGGTATATAATTACATTAATTAATGCGACTGAACGAAATAACTTTTTGAATTGAAAAATAAGTGTGAATTAGTTTAGTTCATTAAAATTTCACTCGAAAAGAATTTATTTTGAGTTTAATTTCTATTTCTCAATTTATTTAATATACGAAAGTTTAATTCATATGAACTAATAATTATTCAAAGACCAAAAAATGAATATATGGTGTTTTATTATTATTTTTAATTATTACAATTCATGGTTTTTAATAATTGTTTACTAAATGATGGTTTTTGTATCATATTTGACGTAATTTTATGTATAAGTTCTTGTGCAGCCAGATTAATGTTTTTTATATGTATTATGTATTCCGAAGATCCCTTCATCTACTTGTGAAAATTTTGTATAATGATAATAATTATTTATTATGTAGTTCATGTATAGATTTGGTGATGCACTAGAAATTAATTTGATGCATTAGAAGAGCAATCAATACAACTCAAGTTTCATATATAGCAACTCAAAGAGTTACCTATAGGGTCTATGTTGATATATTATTCACTCAATGGATCAATAATTAGTATCTACTCATGATCATATTGTTTAATTTTATTTATTTATGGTTTATTATTTTATACATGTGTAGTTTATACATGTGATCATATAAAATAATAAGCAATCAGGCACAGATAAAATAAATGTGTATTGGGATGAATGTTTTCTATTTAATGCATGGTAAATTGTGAGCATGATAACATAATACATATATATCATATAGAAAATGATTTCATTAATTGAGAAATAAAAAACCTCAAAGATAAATTAAGTCATAATTCCTTCCATAATTAGAATTTGAACAAAACCGAGTGTACATGGTGTTCATCTGCCCTAGTTGAGGGTTACTCCTACTACTAGGGTGATCTTTTGATAATGATGGATTAACATAACTAAATATGGTAGAAAATAAATATTTATATATTTATTGACGCATATTTAGAGTAAAATAATTTTGTAAATCATGTTTATTATTTTAGACATTGGGACTTCACTGAATAATTCAACGAGACATGAGTTAATGTGGTTGGCCAATAGACTCCTACCATGAAAATATCTGAGTTGTGGGATAACCCTATCATGGAATATGTGGATAGGTTTCATGGATCCTTTCCATTAGAATAAACTATATACTGGTTATTATGAGTATAGTAGTGAGGGTTACTAGGGTTAGAAAAAATAGTGGGATACATTTAATGATTTAATTAATCGATAATGTCTAATAAAAAATCTAGATAAAAGTGTTAATCTATTAGTGTTTACTTTTATAGAATAGTAGAAAGTAATACTGCAAGATCACGAAAATTAATATTGGACCAATTAAATGTCCTAATTAGCATGAGTTTCCCAGATAGGTATATGCATTTTTGTATTGTATAACGTTATATGAAATTCAAGGTGCTTGAGTTCCCAAATACATATTGAGTTGCCTCAACAAGATAGGTTTTGACAGGTTCTTATAGGATACTCATGTATGACACATTTTATGTTTACATCATAATGATATCATCAATGTATAATTATTTTTTGATGCTTCATGTGAACATGGATTGTTATATCATGTTTTCTCATCTTCAATAAGATTATGAGGAGAAAGTGAAGTAAGATATAAATAAGGTGATGTTTACACATGATATGTATAAAATAAAAGATGGATCATGACCTTAAAATACATCCTTTTATTATATCATTTTCACACCCATTCTAAAATTTCATTTATGTTTACAAAACAAACAATATTGAGAAAATACTTCATTACCATTTGGGTAAGGTTTAAAAAAGTAATAAGAACTTAAAGAAATATAAATATTTTTTTATGTTGAACTTGTTGAAAGGAAAAGAAAAATTCCAATGGAAATCATGAAACCAAATGCACCTTCATGATGACTTTAAATGAAAATAGGTTTATAACTTTATAGGATGATATCTTCTTATCATGTCATGAGATAAGAAAATGGATGTTTAAAATAAATGAACTAAATTGACAATATAGTCACATATTATTTAATTATATTTATCACTCAAATTTTAGGTTTCTGTAATATTTATTGGGGATTAAATATAATATTCCAATCACATATGTGTATTTAAATACAGTAACCAAGAAAGAAAAGAAATGCTACTAGAAGTATGTAATTTATCCAATAAGCTGGAAAAAGGAGATTCTTAAGTCTATGAAGAGAAGTACATAACTTATAATTTTCACATTTAATGATTCTATTATAAATTTTATTGAGTATAAACAAAAAATTTATCTCGTGTATTCATTGTAAATAAATGTAAAATTATTATTTTATATGAATGAATTATTTTTGTAGTGTCTTATAGTCAACTAATTGTCTGTTAATGCTTGAATAATTATAAATAACTAATGAATACAAAATGAAAGACTCACTTATACCATGTTTTCTCTATATAATTAATTTAAAAAAAAAACTAAGTGATTTTCAATGATATAAAATTATTGATTTTAGATTATTTGGATTTAAAGACCTTAGGTATTATCAACACATTTACAGATGTAGTTTTGGACAAAAAAACTTTAGATATAAAGGAATTCTGTAGAACTTTCAGAATTTGTTCAGCTAGAGAGTGTGAAATCTTTGAAGGTTAAGCTAGTGGTAAATATACTTCATAAAATTCTTTTACATTTTTGAAAATGAATGTGAATATTATGTATGATATATTCATGGTCAGATGATATGAGTTGTTTCTGTCCCGTATACCAAATAGTATATTGACCAATCATTAATCAATCATTATAATGTAGCATGGAGTAATTCATAAACACATATTTCCTTATACACATCAAAGATATGCTGCCATTTAGGAGGATTGATGGAGAGTATTTCATGAAGAGGTTTAATAATAAAATGTAGCATGGAGTAATTCCTAAATGTGTATTTCATTAAACACATTAGAGTCATGATATAAGTAAGAGGAGAATCAATGTTGAAACTAAAAAGCATTGTATAAGGTTAAATTATTTATTGAGACATGTTTCCCAATAAAATAATTATCATATAACCATATGCCAACTATATTTACTAATGGATATCAAATGGGTTATAATATGATACAAATCCACAATTTCATAAGAACTTGTGTTTAGATTCAAAGTTTTTGTTAAGGATATAAACAAACACGAATAATGAAAAATACAACGATCATATAATGTAATTGTCCTAAAGGTTTTAATGATATAACAATAATTTCTATGATAGAAATTTTAATAAAGTTCTAGACTATATTTCTATAAAATGGTGAATGTATCTATTTTATATAGTGAGAGAAATATTGAATTGGATTTAGTCAATGGATAAGATACAAAAAAGTTTAAATTGGAATAATTTCCACAAGATCTTATGGAAAATAGTATTCTAGAGACACATACTATGTAAGAAGGAAAAAACCCTAGTGATGGTTTTTATATTCACTACATTCAGTGATACATTATTCATTGAGAATAAAAAATCATACAACTAAGAAATATATGGAAATTAGATAATATTTACAAAATCAATTAAAATTTAATAATGGATTCAATTCATCAATGTATAAGAGATTGTTTTCATTAATATTGTTTTGGGTATTCCTAAAATATTATACACGAGTCGTACAGCTTTGTTACCAATAATGATATTTTTGTAATTAAAAGTTTTTAGTCCTAAATTCATTATAATTTTACATACATTGATATATTCCATGATTATTAAAATTGGTCATTGAATGTAAATACCACCAATCATGGAAGGCTTCTATTCTACAAAACTAGAAGGGGTTGGTGAAACCATAGAATTATAATAAGGTGTTCTAGTTACTGAAATATAGTTTTGGATTGAAGTAAGAAACAAGATTATATAATATTAATTTTGGAATGAATTTTTTCCAAGTTTTTTGCAAGGGGTTACTGGGATCACCACTATATTTAAGTAAAATATGTTTGATAACACAAAGAAAATAATTGTTGATCTTACAATTAGTTAATACAAGAATGAAAGTAAAACACATGATATTGACTTAAAGTAGTAACCAATAATCTAGGTAATGAGATATTTTTAGATAGATCAAACATTTTATCAATCCAAATCAAAAATACATATGCATACATGGTATTGAAAAATAAAATTTGTTATAATTTGAGAGATAAATGTTACCAAAGTCACATGGCATAAATATATCCAAGAAAACATGTACGAGACAAAGGAGGACTCTAATGTGGTGAGTGTAGTTTCATATGATTTTTCAATGGATCAATCACATATTTCATTCTATTTATAGGATGTGATATTGAAAAATTATATTTTATGGTCGGTTAATATTTGTAAAAACTAGGAGAACTACATGGGAAGTAGTCAAAACTATTTAATTACACTTGAGTAAGTATAGAGGGTATGTTCTTGGTACTTGAAGAGAAAGGGAAAGTATTTTTAAGGGGACAAAAACTAGTATTTATTTAAATCAATATCATCTAATATCTCAGAATGTCTAAGGTAATGATAAATTGAAATTCATTCAAGTTAGTGGTATCCATATAGACAAATACCGAATGTGTTTCTACTTCTGATAGAGCTAAAGAAGTAGGGTAAAACAAATTTTTTTTTTCTATTCTTGGAATCACACCTAGTATGTAATGTTTAATCATAATATAAATTAGGATAATCTTACTATTGGTACTAGCTAATAGGTCAATATTTTACATCAGATAAAAGGAATATTCTTAGTGATATCATCTCTTGAGGTGTCTTACTCAAAGAAATGAAATCATAGCTAGAATAATAGCCATACAAAAGAGATGTGGAAGGACCATGATTAAATCCATAAATGAGCATAAACATGATATTATCAGGGGAGAGATACCAAGAATAGTTATAAAGTTTTATCTAGTGGAAGTGTGAATGTTTTAATAGTTTGTGGCCTAGACCCAACTAAATAGTACATTAAGATTTTCATATCATTTATATAAGAAGTTATGAATGATGTAAACTTATAATAATATTTTTTATATTTATATGTATACTATTTAATTGGAAATTTCAATATATTATTTATCATATTAATAGGTTATATAAGTTCCCAAGCTATAGTTAAATCCTAAAGATGATATGATATTAATATTGAACATATTTCATATTGTCAAGATACATAATAATGACTAGACAAAGATGATGTATAACTATCAGGTGATTAAGGGATTATAAGTATTGAGACTTATTCTCATGAAGTTCGAACATGGGGATCTCAATTAGATGAGATTAGGAGTAATGACCCACAAATAGGATACCCACATGTTTTAGGTGGCATTAGTAGTTATTATCAGTAAAAATGAGTAATGGTATCATGAATTGAGATTGTTATCATTGTATACCATTTGATAGTGTACTTTGATTAAGGATAACAACCATGGAATTGAATTTGTATCAATGTATATTTTTTGGGTGTGTTAGCGGTGGTATGAAATTGATTTGATAATGGAGATAGAATTTTTTTCTTTTGATATGAAGATATATATCAGGACTAGTTTACCAAGATGGTAATACCTTCACTAAATCCATGTCCATAGTAGAATAATTTAGTTCTTTCCATTAATATCAATCAATAATAAATCAAGAAAGGATGATGACATAAGTGTGTGATATACATTATGAGATATCGCTAGATAAAGAGATTATATTACATGAAATGTGTACATAAGAAGGTTGGCATTGTTATGACTACTCGTTATCTCTTTAGGGGCCTTAATGGGTTTCTAGACACTGTTATCGGTATGTGAATAGAATTAACTACTATCGAGATGATGTCTTAGAGGGTTACTATCTAATAATATTCAATAGTCTGGCCAATTCTAATAAATAGAATAATAGGGCATAGTGGGCCCCACTATGATGGTTTGGGAGTTTCCTAAGAATATACAATCACCATGAAATAAATAAATTCATATTATTAAAGTTTAGAATAATTGGTATTGAATTTATATATCAAATTTATTTACATTTATTAAAGTAATAAAATGAAATATATAATATTAAAAAATATTATTTTAATATTCAAGGTTCGTTTAACATTTATGGGAATGATGAGTGAAGGTAATGGATTGTTATTATCACATTATGTATTTTAACATATTATATGTAATTGATAAAAATATAAACGATATTTATAACCAAGTAAAGCAGTCAGAAGATTTAATTTATAGTGGGCAATAAAAATCTAGAGGTCAGGGTCCATTTTTTCAGG
The DNA here is from genome assembly GCA_963277665.1 of Viscum album. Lineage (NCBI taxonomy): Eukaryota > Viridiplantae > Streptophyta > Magnoliopsida > Santalales > Viscaceae > Viscum > Viscum album. The sequence goes on from OY728146.1 coordinate 1,654,255,329, forward strand.
AACTAGCCCAGATACCATAGTAACCCAATAACGGGATTGGCAGTGACATGTCCCGAAGGGAGTTCCAAATTCCCATGTGTTGGAAACTAGCACCTAGCATTATACAAAATGAAAGTGGGAATGATTTTTATAGAAGCATTGTAAAAGTGAAGACAAACAAGATAATATGCTTATAAAAAAACACCATTTAGAGAAGTTTACTAGAAGAAAAATAGGAATAACAACCCAATGTACTATAGAAAAGTACAAAAAAATGGAAATAACTTTCTAAGTCCCAAATGAAACAACTCACCAAGTTAGTGGATTAACAACTAGAACCACCTCTAAGTAGTGCTTTACCCCTTCTCAAACATAGAAGAAGATAATCTACAAACTCTTGAAGGCATAGGTTGGGTGTGAGATGAAATCCTATAAGGGTCTCACCAAGTATTACACCAACATTTAATTAACCAAGTAAAGATCTCTAAATTTTCTAGGCAAATAGGTTTGGAATTTCAAAATCATATTTAAACAAATCATGTTTTACATTTCAAATGATGGAAATAATTTATACAAATGATGAACTTTTAAATTTATGGAATATTTCTAAACAAAAGGATTAATGAAATATTTTATACAAAATAGTTTACATAAATTTATAAGGAATGTAAAAAATTATAACAGTAGTATATATTCATTTCAAATATAATGAAGCGAGAAAAATGGTCATATGAATAAAGGAAAGACAGTTCTAAGCTAAGGTACTCCACACACTCAAGGTGACATGAAAATATGTGTACACACATGTCCCTTTGGTATGATCAAAGGATACTTTATCACCATCCTATCAAGGATGTTACATGCTGAATTTATGTTTTAGAATGTTGTAAATTGCAGAGTGTTTTCCAAATAACTCACTAACTACCTATGGATTACATGTTCTATAATAACAAATCAATAATGGAAAATTAACCTTATGACTACTTAAAATATAATTCAACCCATTGTCTATTTCAAATATTCCAATTATCCTTTTTAAAAACTAAAATAGGTTTTTAATCGAAACATTAATTTTTCCAAGATAAAACCCAAAGGTTTATATTAAAACCATTTTAATCCATTTTTCACAAATAATAATTTTAAATCAATTCACAATTCAATTTCAAAATTTAAATTCATCCATTTACTTTTCAAAAAAATTTCCATCAATTTCAAAAATTTAAATTCAACAAGTTAAATTCCACCAAATTCCATCAATTTTAAAATTTCACCCTAATTCAATGTAATTGGGTGCTTTTCCCAATTTCATGCCAAAAATAAAATTTAAAAAACCAAATCCACCAATTCAATGGAATTGGGTTTTTCAAAAAATTTAATTTCATCAGAATAGAATTACAGATACTCAATAGAAAGAAATTACCAAAATAATTCAATCTTTCTTAATTAAACTCACTAATAAAAATGGAATCACCTCCCTCGGGATTAATAAATATCAAAACTCCGAACCCTAAATGGTATTCACCAATGAAGAATGTCAAGAATAGAATCCAAGAAACAAACTTAGGTTTAAGATCCAAAACATTGGTTATTAGATCCTTCAACATTACACGGAGATCCATAAAAACCTAGGGATAAAATATGTGAGAGTGGGATACATAGAATGAGAAGAGGAAACCTATTGGGTGGAGACTGAACATTGTTCTCCAAGCTTCGATCTACTAACGAGTGGGCGTAGAAAAAAAAATACCTCTTGGATGCTACCGAGGGAGGAGGAATCATAGGGGGTCATCCTAGATCTATCAGGAATAGTTTCTCCTAAGTGGGTTCATGGTTTTTCAAACTTTTCACCAGTCGTGAAAACCCCTTTGTCTATGTTTTCATGGTTTTCTTTGAGAGGGTTCACGGTTTTGGTAATTTATTCGCCAACCGTGCACAAGAATCGAAATTTTCAAAACATTCAAAATTTCACCTGATTCACCCTTAAATGAAACCCAAACAAGGCATGGCAAATATATGGGTTTAATAATACCTAAAAACAATAATAGGAAATTACAACCTCCCCATCATTTAAATTTTCTGCCCCAAGAATGCCTATGGAGAAGATTCAATGCCAAAAAGATCAAGCCATTGGTCTCTCATCAGTGTCTCCCTCTCCCACTTATCATTATTATCAGAACCATGAATCCATAGAATGAAAATGAAAGGTATCATCCTCCCATGAAGTACGTTGGTTTAAGAATAAACTATCCCAACTGACCATTTAGTCATATATAAATTGGGTTCAACATCAAGATCACTCCATCTCAGAACCTGAGATGAATTAGAAAAATAATTTCATAGTTGAGATACATGTAATAAATTGTATATTAACATTATCTATGGTGGAAGTGAAAAATTATAAGAGGATTTTTGAACCTACTCAATAACCAAAAAATGTCCCACAAAGTGAGGTGCGAGCTTCCATTTCCTCCCTAGCTTTTGATGACCCAACCAGGGTGAAAATTTCATGAACACCTGGTCACCAACTGAGAATCCAATGGTTTGCGATGATGATAAAAATAAGACTTATACTGGATCTATTCCATAAACATTCCTTGATGAATAAACTGAATCTTTTCTATCATATCTTGAAAGAAGCTTGGTCCAAACAAATAAAATTCACCAATCTCTGACCAACACAACATATATCTATAAGGTCGACCATATAAGGCCTCAAAAGGAGCCATTATGATCATGGAATAGTAACTATTGTTATATGAAAAATAAAATATCCCTAAATGATCATCCCAAGCCCCACCAAATTTGAGAACACAAGCATAGAAAACATCCTCAAGAATATGTATAGCTCTTTCTATCTGACCATTCGATTATAGATAGAAGGCCCTGATCAAATGGACCCAAGATCCGAATTTCTCAAAAAGACCTATCCAAAATGAGAAGTGAGCCAATGATCTCTATGGGAGAATATTGAATATAGAATTCCATGAAAATTAACAATCACTTTCACATAGATATTTCCCAACTCCTTAAATTTTTTTTTCCATGAATGTATAAAAAGTGAGCCGACTTGGTCAGCCTATCGATGACAAACCATATTGTATTATTATTTCTCTGGGTACATGGAAACCCAACCACAAATTCCATTGAGATCTCACCCCACTTCTAAGTAGGAACTGGAAGTGGTTGAAGAAAACTCGAATGCTTCTAGTTCTTTTCCACGATCTGTTAGAACATGTAACAATGAGAGACAAATTTAGAAATGCCAAATATCATACCTAAACCCCAGAATTTACATTGCATGTCATAGAACATCTTCATTGTTCCTAGGATCATAGACCACTAGGAGTTATGGAAATCCCATATCACAAATTTCCTTACCACTAATGGCTCAAAAAAACAATTCTAAAAGCATAGAATACCCTCTTTGGAGAATGAAAACTCCGCAATGCTCTCCCCATCATAAATAGATTATCAAATTATATGAAACTCATTATCAATCTATTTTTCTTGAAGGATCATCGCATGAAAAGAAGATGTCAACTGGACATTTCTCAAATCAACATCGAGCCTTGATTCCCAGACTCCAATAAGAAACTGTTCCAATAGGGCCATTAAGTTCCACTCTTCTCAATATTCTTTCATGTCATGGGTTGGAGGTTTCCAACTCAGATCAACTATGAATACTTTCCCTTTCCCCATGGTATAGGTGATATTAAAATCGAAATTTTATAGGTATTATACCCAATGTCTCTACAGAGATTCAAATATTTTTTAAAGAAGATATAAATCAAGATCTAAAGGTCTAAAAACAAGGTAAATCTTTCTACATAAACGTAATTACACTAAATCTTAAGTAAATTAATCACAAATTAATGTTCAATGTAATGGGTTATATAATTCTTCTCATGTGGACTAAGCTAATGAGATCCATAAACTAAAAAATGATCACACTATATAATAATGAAACCCAAACCTGAACTTGATACATCACAAAAGACTACATATCCATGGTCGACCTCTTGATGAGTTAATGCTTGAGTAATAGTAAAAAGATTTTTCATCTTCACAAAATAATTCTGGCATTTTTCATCCCAAGAAATCATTACTTCCTTCTAGCTAATAGCAGTGGTCAGAGAAACCAACTTTGAGAAGTCTTCAATGAACCAGCAATAATATCTGGCTACCCAAGAATCTATGAATCTTAAAAACACTATGTAATTGTTCCCATTTAATAGAATCTTTTACCTTATCAGGATCAACTTATATCCCATGTTCTGATACTATATGTACCAATAAGTTATCTTCCCAAATCCAAAAATCATATTTTGAAAGCGGGTCATAAATTCCATGATTTTTCGGAAAATGAAGTATTATTCTTAGATCATTTCCATGATTCTTCTCGAACTTAGAGTAAACAAGGATTTCATTTATAAAGACATCCACAAAAGAATCAAGACACTCATGGAAAATACTATTCATTAAAGCCCTGAAAACTATAGGATCATTGGTTAGACCAAATGTCATTACAAGGTACTCATAATGGATATACCTACAACAAAGGGATATTTTATGGATGTAAAATTATCTTATCCTAAAATTATGGTAACCAGACTGAAGGTTGATATTCAATAACTACCTTTCCACTTTCAAGTGATCAATCATATCATCAATCAAGTGAAACAAATATTTTCTCTTTACCATAACTTGATTGAGTTTCCCATAATCAACACAAAGGTAGAGTGAAGCATCATCTTTCTTATTAAAGAGAACTAGAGCCCCCAAGGTTATGCACATGGGTTTATAAATCCTTTCTCCAAAATATCAACAAACCGAGTCTTCATTTCTTTCAATTCAGCTGGTTTCCTATGGTATGAGGGAATAGAAACTAGTTGAGTACAAGGAACTAAGTCAATAGAAAACTACACATCCCTTATCGGTGGAAAACTAGAGATATAAGAAGGAAACACCTCTAGAAACTCAAATAAAACTGGAGGGAGTTCACCACTCAAAGATTACTTATCATGATCATAAGAACACACTAATATCACTTTTACCAACTATAGATAAGAAGGTCCAACTCTGCTCAACTCTGGGACTCATTCTACTAGGAATAAACAAAACACACTATCAGGTGTAGTGAAGGAGACATGTCAAAGATAAAAAATCAATCAAAGATTTATTAGAAATGATCTAATCAATCTAAAAAATGACATCAAAAGGTTTCATATTGAGAAAAAGAAAAATAAATGCAAGCCCGACATCTGATAAAGAGAAAACACAAGTGGGACTACATAGAACCTTCTCTCTCTTCATTAAAAGGGGTGTAGTAATATCCATTACAACAGATAAAATGGCCATAAGTAGACTTAGTAGAATAGAAATCTCCTTGAAATAAACAAATGAGATGTACAGGTATCAAATAAAGTAGTCACTAATGATGAAGCTATAGTAATGGTACTTGTCATAGTTTCTAGACCTGTAACCGCTTCCTTTGGAGACTCTTCCACCACGTGAAGAATCATAATTCTGAATTTATGTGGCTAGAACCCCTTTGTACTTGAAGAATCTAATTTCCCCATAGTTTTAGAAGGATCTAATGATCCCATCCACAATGAAGAGTGGAGTAAACATGAAATAATTTGTATAGATGACCCGGGCATCCATAGAATCCACATATCCTGGGTACCTTAGTGAAAAAACCTCTTAGAATGAACTGAATTTACACACCAATAGTAAATTAGTGGACCTCTTCCTAGAACAGTAGGGTGTTTTTAATTAACCTAATTTTAAGAACCACCATGATAATAATCATGCTTCCACATTCCTTTGAAGGAACTTTTACTACCACTAAGAGAGAATGAAACAACAAACAACCCTGACATTTCATCTAGGAAAATTTCAACCATCAGCACTATAACTAATACATAATTATAAGAGGGAATCTACAGTAAGAAAATTTGAGAACAAATTTCCTATTTAATTCACAACTCAAACCTTCGAGCCTTAATCTTCTCAATCGATACAATATTTGCTACAAATAGAACAATCCTAGAAAAACGGTTTGCATACTTTCTCATGGTCCTGACAGGATACTCATGTATGAAAAACTCTATATCCTTGGACAAAAGCATCGACTTTGGAAAGAACTGGTCAGTGAAAATAACACTGAAGTATTTCCACTTGAAGCCCTTATTCTTTTTTTCCATCATGGTCATTTCCCACCTTTTCATGCTCTGTACTTCCAGTACTAAGGTGGAACACTTCAACATCATTTACTTAGGTGTCTTTAAGAAATAAAAAAAAACACTCAATCATACTCAACCATTTCTTAAAATCTTGAGGATCATTGGATCCTTCGAAAACTAGAGGATTTTGGGGAAGGAACTCTTGAGAATGATTCAAAATAACATCCCTCTTAGTTTCCCAAGACGGAGCCTGAATGAGAATTGGTGTAGGTGTTTGTACTAGAGATTATATAGTATACACAATCACCTAGACAAGACATGGGTCCATGAGGGGATCTGAACTCTATGGTTCAGAAGAACATTCCTCTTGGATTCAATTCTCATCTCTTCTCAAAGTAATGATGCAATAAAAAATCAGTCTACAAAAAGGAAAAAATTAGGTTTAACACTCCAATAGAGAAAAAATGGGGAATTAATCCCAACAGGTAGAAAACAGGATTTGGATTTCAATATATCCTAATAAAAATTAGGGAAAAGGATAAAAATAATCCTCAAGATGTATTCCCCAAAAAACCAATGGTGACATATGGTTCATTATAGTTAGAGTCGATCAGGTAATCATTCAAAACTACCTCTTATGTCCCAAAAAGAATACTCAACTGCATATTGACATCAATGATAGATGAAAAATATGCGCCTTTTATACCACTTTTTCATGAACCATCCTAGGTACCCTAGTAACCAGATAAACCAGATGGAACTAACAGGGCTTGACAGGTGTTCCTGATCCCCATGGGTTGTATAATAGCACCTAACATCACACAAAAATTAATGTGGGAATAATTTTTTCAAAAGAATTGTAGAAGTGAAGAGAAAGAGGTCACTATGCATACAAAAGAAAATCCATAGGAGTAAGTGCAGGAGAATCCAAACATGTATAACAACCCAAATTACTAAGAAAGGTACTATATGATAGGAAAAACTACACAAGTCGCAAAGGACATAACTCACCAAGTCCACATATTAACAGCTAGAACCACATCGATGTAGTGCTTTACCCTAACTCAAACCAGGAAGGAAATAATCTAAAAACACCCAAAGGAATGAGTAGGGTGTGAGATAAAATCCTAGAAGGGTATCACAAATTATTCCATAATAATATTCCAAAATTTAATTAAAAAAGTTAAATATATTTAATTATTTAAGACAATTATGTTTGTCATTTAAAAATCATATTTAAACATATCATTCTTTCAATTTAGAATGATGGAAGAAAATGTAAACAAATTATTTCCTTTTAAAATGATGGAATATTTCTAAAAAATTGACTAATTAAAAATTGTTTATAAAATAATTTATATAAATTCACAAAGCATGTAAAATAGTTTACAACTATTAAATATATTCATTTAAGAAAAGTGAGCTACTTGGTCATATGCCTAAATTAATGATAGTTTTAGGACAAGGAACCCCACACACTAAATGTGACATGTAAATATGTGTATACACATGTCCCTTTAGTATGGACAAAGGTTAATTCATCACCATCCTCTCAGATATGTGACGTGTTGCATTTATGTTTTAGAATTTTTTAAATTATAGAGTGTTCTCTAATAAATCACTAACTACTTAAGGCTTTCATGTGCTCTAATAACAAATCAATGATGAAAAATTTAGTTTAGCACTCTTGAAAATACAATTAATCCCATTATCCATTTCAAATATGCCAATTTTCTATTTAAAAACAAAAATAAGTTTTAATCAAAACATGCCTTTCCCAAGAAAAAGCCCAAAGGTTTCTATCTAAAACATTTCAATATATTTTTCACAAATAATAATTTGAACTCAATCCAAAATTAAATTTAACACTTCACTTTCACAATTTAAATTCATAAATATAATTTTTAAACAATTTCCATAAATTTTCCAGATTTAAATTCAATAGTTTAAATCCTTCTAAATTACATCAATTTCACAAAAACAGCTCAATTCAATAGAATTGGAAGGTTTTCTCAACTTCATGAAAAAATCTAATTTAAAAAATGAAATCCACCAATTCAATGAAATTAGGTTTATAAAAAAATTCAATTTCATTAAAATCAAATTCTACATATTAAATTGAATGAAATTTAATCAAATCAAGAAATTTTGGGTTAATTAAATTTTACAATCAAAACGAATCCACTTACCTCAAGATCAATAGATCACATAAAACCAAACCCTAAATGGGATTCAATAACAAAGAACATAAAAATTATGATTAGAGAAACAAACATAGGTTTAATATCTAAAAAAGTGGGTATTAGATCCTCCATCATCACACGAAGATCTAAAAAACCCTATGTAGAAAAGAGGAGAGAGAAGGATATGGAGAATGGGAAGAATAAACCAACTAGGTGGAGATCGAGCAATATTATCTAAGCTTCGATCCACTTTTGGGAGGATGTAGAGGGGTAAAAAACGCCCCTTGGATGCTCATGTGGAAGAAAAATCCATAGGGGGTCATGCTAGGTCCATCGGGCACCTAAATGAGAGGTTTATATATTTTAAAATTAGACATTCTGATTAATTAAAAGCTATGGACGTTTTTTCTAGGTAGAGCCACATGGTTACACCAAACAAAACCCCCTATTCGTACACCAATTTTAAATGGGATGCACAATTTATCCTATGTGGGATCATAGTTTTTTAAACTACGAGCAAGCTGTGAAAAACCACATTGTATGGGTTTTTATAGTTAGTCCTCAGATGGCACACGATTTGGGAAAACCAGGTGCAAACCATTCACTATCCCATAAAATTTCAAAACATTCAAAATTTCACATGATTCACCCAAAAATGAAACCCAACCAAATCATGGTAAAAATAGGGCTTTAGGAAAACCTAAATACAATAATAACATTTTACAAATTTTTAGATAATTTAGAATCTTACTATATAAGGTGGAAATGAGATATCATGCGAAGAATAATTCATTACATAATATCCAGAGCCTATATCTCCAATCACATACTTATTAGAGAAATAATATCTCATTCTATGGAATCTAGTGATGAACACCTTCACAGATCAATGAAATAGATCTGCGGTGATCCTTGGGACAATGAAGGTGTTTTCAGATCCCTACACTAGCACCCAAAATCTGTCGATCGACACTACCCTAGATTTTTTAAGCATGCATTGATAATATAGGTGGATTCTACTTTGGATCCTTTGATAAATAATTTCTAGTGATGAGAATATGATGAATTCATGACTTCATTTCAAACTAGGTATTTTCTAGGTTTAATATTGTGATTAACGTTTCACACAAGTTCCTAATATAAAATCAGACACACTTCACCGGTGATGTCATAGTTACATCGATCACTGATGAAAATTTTAAAAATCACATCCCATTAGCATCCATTTCATAGCCCTAGTACCTAAAAACCTTTATAAGGTACAAATACTTTTTTAACATAATCACTAATAACACATCAATTGTGACACACAAAATGTTCCCAAATTCACCATGAACTATTATCATTAGGGTTTATGATGAAACATATAAGTGTGTGAGTAACAAAAACAATTAATAATAATTTTAATTTTAAAGTTCCGTTACATGATCTCACATATAGGAATATCAATTTATATGTATACATGTGGAATTATTATGGGAGTATCTATTATCATAATCTCCCATCATAGAGATTACCATGTGTGAACATCATGAGATGAAGTATCCTCTTCTTATGAGTACTTGTAAATAACATTAAACTTGTTTTATAACCTATCGTATAATTTTATTCGACCATATAATTAGGTTTAAGAATATCATCTTGGTATTTTAATGAAAACATCAGTGTAGGTAACTACTGTGACCTATTAATGGGATAGATACTATATGAAATTATTATATTAAATTCACACAGAATTATAAAAAATATTTAATAATATATTTAAACTAATATTCAGTTATTTGAATATAAATGTAATCCAAAGTATAATTTTTTTTTTCCAGAACACCAACTCCAACATCAAGATGCACATGTTTGCCTATGAAAACTAAACTCCACAATTGTTACTGGCAAGAATTTTTTCAGAGGAACATTCTTTTTAGGATGGTTAAAATCATTATGGTGGTTTTATATTCACCATAGTGGGTGTTATATTATTTGATAATAATAATAAATCCTATTTGGTGAAGTAAGTTGAAATTCGATATGATTGAAAAGTTAATATGAATTCAAAATTGTATTCCATATACCAGGATTTATTCTTTATTTTAGTGGTTGATGTGAAGCCATTAGTGGGTATTCAAAAAATACTATACATGGATTGTATAAGTTACAATCCAACAAGGATTGACTATTTTACCAAACCATCATTAATGAATCCATTTTAATCTTTTTTTTCATAGATACCATGTTCATTGTATTAAGCATCTCATGTCAAGGCCACCTCTCTTGGAGGTAACATTATAGTAAAGTTCCCAGTCAGGATTCATGTATCACTAAGAGGGGTAGGGGGTAAATCCTTGATATCTTTTTCTTTTTATGATTCCTTATTTTTGAAACAACTTTCACCTTAGGTTAAAGAGTTTCTTCCCTACTGCACATACACGACCATAAGAACACAAGATTTACAAGGTTCACTACTCAACAAGAATAGCTACGTCCTTGGTATTGTATGGAAATAATCCAGTACCACAAAATCCACTTAGAAAACAATCATTTGATGTGGAATACAATGAGTAGGATATTCCCTTTCACTCGTGTAGCACTTTGAAAACAATCCAATAGTGTGTGTGCTCCCTCTTAGCACAAATAAGATAATGTAATGATTCTGTGATTCTTAATGAACTTTCACAAATCAAATCTTTTAGAACAATTCTTTACTTTCCTACCCAGAAGTTGGTAAGAACCTCTTGGTGTAAATAGCTTGCGCCCCACACCCTGCTTGCATGCCACCCTGCTTGCGTGCCACCTGATTGCGCGCCACTCAGCTTGTGCGCCTAATTACTTGCACACTGCTCTACTTGCGCACCACTAACTCCTTGCGCGCCAATATTGTGCACATCTCACAACTTGTGTTCCACCTTTGGAATATACATATAAGGCTTCTTGAATACACCTCCCTGCTTGGATCCCCCTTATAACTTGTGTGCCACTTCTACTTGTGTTCCACTCTGCTAGCACACCACTCTACTTGTGCGCCACTCTTCTTGCACGCCATGCTACTTGCGTGCCTCCCTACTTGTGAAAAATATAAATAACTCTTAACTTGCGTTCCACTTCATCTTGTGCTCCACATTCTTCTACTTTCACACCCAGAGATCAATTTTTCTCTTAAGTGTTGAGAATTGAAAAATGAGGAGGGTATCCGTCTATTTATAGGAATTTTGGTGACTTTCACACCACATTCACTTGCACGCCGTCCTACTTGCACGCAGCTCCATCACTTGTGCGCCACTCCATCACTTGTGCGCCGCTCCATCACTTTTGCGCCGCTCTATCACTAGCACACCACTTTCTTTCCTTTTCCATATTTTTATAAGCTAATGTTGAAATATGACATGTGCGCAACATACACTTGCATTCCATTTATACTTGCACGCCACTCTTGCTCGCCATTTATACTTGCATGCCACTTTTTGACTTGCTCTCCAATCTTTAACTTGTGCGCCACTTTATTTCCTTTTCCATATTTAGATGTGATGATCAAGAAATATGACTTATGCACAACATACACTTGTGTGGCTCATATAATTGTGCACCACACTTGTGCACCACTTTTGACTTGCATGCCACTTTATTTCTTTTTCCAAAAACACTTCTTTACTCCCCCTATCCTTCATAAGGATTGCATCACAAGTTTTTCAAACTTATAATATTTTTGAAATAAAAATCAGCAAAGCATAATCATATTTTTCAAGGATTTTACAAAGTGAATTGATTTATACTCTTTTGACAACAAAAGACAACACTCTACAAAAAGAATACTCTTCAAACATCATTCTCCATCCAACTTAGTCCCAACAATCTCCCCCTTTGGATTTTTTTTCAACCAAGATTCATAAATCACAAAACATTTTTACCTAAAGAAATGGATTACTTACCAAAAATTCTAAGCCTACGTGAGCAAACTCATTGTAAGAAAAAAGAATTATTGACAACCAAAACCATGATGTCTAAAAAAAGTGACTATGAAATTTCATGACCATATATCTCCAGCCTTCTTCGGAACATCTTTCAAGCTTCTACCTCTACATTCTTCACTTATTCAATTTTCTTGGAATAAAAAAACATTGTTTCCTACAACCACTATAACAAACAATTAGAATAGTTCACACAAATGCATACCAGACTCACAACATACCCACAAAACCCCCATTATTCATGCATCCATAAGGATAGATTTATGAAACAATTATCTCCCTTGACAACAATATCCAAAGGTAATATGAGAGAGGGGACAGACACATGTACCTCAACCTGTATGAGAAGGAGGTTGGACACCCATGTTCAACCTCAATTTAGCAAATGGTTACTTCAGTAATGATTTTGTAAATATGTCAGTAACTTGTTCTGATGTAGGAACGTACTGCAACTTTAATTCATTCTTCTCCACCTACTATTTGATGATGTGGTAATTTATTTCAATATGTTTTGAATGAGAATTTTGTACAGGGTTCCTTGTAAGATTGACTGTACTCTGATTATTACATCCCAAGATTAAGTGTAGCTTTACATCAACAAGTATATCTTCCAATTGAGTCTTCATCCACATTAGTTGAGTGGAACCTTGAGTAGTAGAAATATACTCAGCTTCATCTATACTAAGAGTTACTGAATTCTATTTCTTGGTATGAAAACTAACACAACTTTTCCCCAGAAAGAAAAATCCACCAGATGTGGATCTTCAATCATCAACATTTCTTGCCCAATCAGCATCTAAAAACCTAAATAGATCAATATTTCCTGTTCCATCATACCTAATTCCAAAATTTTTCATTCCTTTGATATATCTGAGAATTCTTTTTTGAGCAATCAATTTTGATTCTTTAGGAGCGCCCTAAAATCTTGCACATAAAGTGACAACATAAATGATGTTAGGTCTTGAAAAAGTCAAATACAACAAACTTCCAATCAAATTTCGAAACTCTTTCTAATCAGCATCCTTGTCTTCTCCATCTATAGACAACTTGGTTCCCACTAAAATTGGTGTGGAAACCGGTTTTAAATTTTCCATTCCAAACTTATTCATAAGTTCCTTAGCATACTTCTCTTGAGAAAGAAAAATGTGGTTCTTCTTCTGTATGATTTTTAACCAAAGAAAGTATTTCATTTCTCCCTACATGGACATCTCAAACAACTTCTTCATCTCTTTAAAAAATCATTCACAAGATCTTTCATCATTTACAGCAAATATAATGTCATCAACATAAAAAATTACAATGAGAGAAGACTCTTGACATTCCTTGATGTAATGATTGCTGTCAACTCTACTTTTCTTGAAACTCATCTTCCTTTAGTAGGTATCTATCTTGGAATACCATGCCCTTGGAGCTTGTTTTATCCCATACAAGGCTTTCTTTAGCTTACCCACATACCTTTCATCTTTCCCAAAAATAATGCACCAAGGTTTTTCAATGTAAACATTTTCATCAAGATTTCCATTAAAAAATTAGGACTTCACATCCATTTGAAAAATTGTGTAACCTCATTTTGAAGCAATAGAAATAAATATTATTATTGTTTCCAATCTAGCTACTAGAGAAAAAGTCTAATCAAAATAAACACCTTAAATTTGTGAGTAACCTTTACACACTAATCTTGCTTTGTTTCTTGTCACCTTTCCTTATTCATTCATCTTGTTTTGAAAAACCCATTTGGTACCAATAACATTTTTGTCATCCCATTTAGGTACGAGTTCCCATGTATCATTATTTTCTATCTAATCATGCTCTTCATTCATAGCCTAAATCCATTCTAGAATCTCAAAAGCTTCATTTACATCATTTGGATCCACTTTTGAATACAGAGAAGTACGTGTAACCAAATTTGTTGTTGTTCTTGTCTGAACCCTATGATGTTGATTACCAATAATTTTCTGAACCTTCACTAGCTTACTCATCATAGGATGAGATGTTAGAATTTCATCCTCATCACTTGAAATTGATGAGTATGATTCTTCTTATTGAGTTGTATTATCACTGTTAGTAGAATTATCAAAATCATTAACAAGAATTTATTTATCCTTCTCAAATTCTAAATCAGCAAAAGTATGATTTTCTTTCTCAACATTTTCAACAACTTTCACATCAGTAGAATCGACAATTATTCTTATTTCATTGTTGAAAAATATGTATTCTCTTCCTTCTGGAGCATAACCAAGAAAAATTCCCTCATCTCCTCTTTGTTAAAACATTCCCAGGTTTTCACCCTTTTTTTATGATGCATGGACTCCCAAAACCTCTTAAGTGTTTCAAACATGGTGTTTTTTCATAAAACATTTCACATGGAGCCATATCTGAATGTGGCTTGTATAAAAATAGGTTCTAAATATAAAAAACAGTACTCATGGATTGACTCCAATAATAATGAGATAGACCATGTTCAAGTATCATAATTAGCCCCATTTCAACCAAACTTCTATTCTTACTTTTAGCAACCCCATTTTGTTGAGGTGTGTATGGTGAACTGAATTAATGCCGAATTCCATGCTTCTCAAGGTAAATTTTAAACCCTTAATTCTTATACTCTCAACTATTATCTGTTCTCAACTTCTTTACTGAATACTCACATTCCTTCTCTTCTTTCCTCCTCAAAGTCTTAAACATTTTCAGAGCATCTAACTTTTATCTCATGTACATAACACAAGTATTGAGAGTAAAGTCTTTAATGAAAGTAATGAAGTACTTATCTTCATTTGTTGATTGATTTCTCATTGGTCCATACATATCAGAATGTATATGTTCCAAGGGGTGTTTTGAACGAATGTCAACTCTCTTATAAATAGAGTTTGTAATCATCCATTTCTCACAAATAGCGCACCACCCATCTCATATTCTTGATAAATCAGGCATATCTCAGACACTGTCTCTTGTTGATAACTTTCACATGTTTCTCTAACACATATTTCCTAGCCTTTTATGCCATAACTGATTTTCATCCACCATTCCCATGTAACAAAAGTTCAGTACTTCACCAACTTGGAACAAGTTCTCTTTAGTACGTTGTCCTCCTGTAACTACCTCTTCCATCATTTTCACTTTTCACAACAAACCCATCTTTTCAAAAAATAACTTTTTTCCCTCAATACAGAGTTGTGAAACAGTCACCAGATTATGTTTCAGCCCATCAACATATAATGTTTTCCAAGATTTCATTTTGTCATTCCTGATGATTGATGATCCAACACCTTTGATCCTCAGAGACTCATCATTTCTAAATGTAATTGTTCCTTCTTTGAGGTATTTCACATTCTTCAAGAATTATATGTCTCCTGTCATATAAGAATAACACCCACATTCAAGAATCCATGTACGTTCACCTTTTTTAGATTTCAAGGAAGTTTCAACAAGATGAGATTTTTGTTCTTCCATTTGAATCTTGACCTCCAGCTTTTGAGATTTTTTAAGAACTTTTTGTTGTGCTGGAAACAAAACAAGACACCCCTTAGAAAGATGTCCAGGTTGTTTGCATATTTCACAAATAGTTTCCAATTATTGAAACACATTTTCAATTTTCACACCTGACTTCTCAGATTTATTCTGAACTTCCTTCTCATACATCCATTTTTGAGAAGATTGACTCCCCCTCAAACCTTGTCTTCCATAACTTGGGGAATAGTAGTAATGTTTTTGATTGAACCAACACATATTTGTAGTGTGTTAGAATCCAACACAATACCAGTAGTAACTATAGAATGAATATTTCCATTTGAAATTTCTATAATGACTGGAGTTGTGAACATGCTTCTCAACAAACTTCTTGTTTTAAATCGTTACTTTCTTCTTCATCTCAGATTTCTGTTCAGACTTATCAGTACCAGAAGTAGAATAAATCTTTTTAGACTCAAGATCTTTATGAACTTCTGATTTTTTTGGCATTTTTGACTTTGGCCACATACACAGCCTTTCCAGCTTTGTTCTTATTAAAACCATTTCAATATTTCTGCTCAACCTTTAAAGATAACTTGTGTGGATCCTTCTTTAGTTTATTCTTACTTGAACCTTCACTAAATTTAGAGATAGATTGATTGAAACTGATATTCATTTCATTATATTTAGAAATTTTCTATTGGAAAAGTTCTAACTCTTCTTCTTTTTCCTTCAACTGCACTTCAAGATGATAATTACGATTATTTTCATTCTCAAGAGAATTATTCATATCATCAATATGCTTTTCCATCTTTAATTTCTCATTAGGAAAACCTTTTTTATTGTTTAATGTTGAATTTTCATTTATCAACCTCTTCTTTTTCTTTCTCATGATTTCTGATCTTACTCAAACATTGTTTTAACTCTTATTTCAGATGATATTCAAGTTGAGTTTCTTCTTCTTCAGAACTGTTCCTCCTGTAATATTCATTATTCACTGCTGTAATAAAGGTATTCTCTCTATATTTATCAGCAAATGATTTCTCATATTCATCTTCACTATCTTCTTCTTATTCATCTTTAGATAAAAATATTCTTCCTTTTGATTTGAAGAACCTTTTATCCTTTCTCTTTGAAAGATATTTACCTTTGTCAGTATGTTTCTTCCATGATCTTGTTGGCCTTCTGTCATCATCATCACTGTCTTCTTCTTTATTATTTTGAGGATAGTTTGCTGCAAAGTGACCAATGACTCCACACTCAAAACAATTCAAGGGATGTTTTCCCTTGTATTTTTTGGTACCTCATTTCACATTCTTAGAAAACAACTATAAAATTTCATAAAATTTTTTACATACCTCATCTTGAGAATCAGATTCATCATCTTTATCTTAGATAAGAGTCTTCTTTGACTTCTCTCTCTTTGTATCCTTGAATGACATTTCTCTATCATGTTTTTTTATCGTCATAGTCTTCTCCCTTCCCATTTCATATGTATTGAGAGTACTATGAAAATCATCTAGAGATAATTTTTCAGGGTCTCTATCTTCAAATGAAGACACTTTGGCATCAAACTTGTTAGGAAGAATTCTCAAGATCTTTTCAACAACTTTATAATCTTCCAACATTTCACCAAGACATCTGATTTTATTGGCAATGTCATTTATCCCGGTAAAGAAGTCCCCAACAGATTCAGATTCTCCCATTTTCATGTCTTCATACACCAGCCTCTAGATTTGTAGTTTTTCCTTCTCCACTTTTTTTCCTTCATAAATGTTCTTCAACATATCCCATATTACTTTACCTGTAGCGACACATTTCACTCTTAAAAACCCACTCTCAGAAAGAGATGAGAGTAAATATTTTTTAGCTCTTCCATCATTCTCAAGATTCTTCTTATCACTAGGTGTAAGAGGAATCTTATCATCAATTGGAGGATATCCATCAGTTGTAGTTTCAAGAACTTCATACCTAAGAGACATAAGATAATGCATCATTCTCTAATTCTAGATATGATAATTCTTTCCATCAAATAATGGAATCCCCTTACTGTTCATACAATTCCGATTTTCCATCAAAACTTCTCTTCAAAACTCCACCAAAGAACAAAAGAAATGAACCTTCTCTCTGATACCAATTAAAGTTACCAGTCAAGATCCATTTATCACTGAGAGGGGGAGGGTGTGAATCAGTGATATCTTTTTCATTTTATGTTTTCTTATTTTTGAAACAACCTTCACCTCCTGTTAAAGAGTTTCTTCCCTACTGAACACACACAACCAAAAGAACACAAGATTTACTAGGTTCACTACTCAAAAAGAGTAGCTATGTTATTGGTATGGTACAGAAACAATCCATTACCACACAATCCATTTAGAAAACAATCCTTTGATGTGGAATACAATGAGTAGGATATGACCTTACACTCGTGTAACACTTTGAAAACAATCCAATAGTGTGTGTTCTCCCTCTTAGAACAAATAGGATAATGTAATGATTCTTTTATTCTTAATGAACTTTCAAAAATAAAATCTTTCAGAAAAATTCTACACTTTCCTACCTAGAAGATAGTAAGAACCTCTTGGTGTAAAAAGCTTGTTCCCCACACCCTACTTTCATGCCTCCCTACTTGCGTGCCACCTGCTTGCATGCCACTCAGCTTGCGTGCCTAACTTCTTGCACGCCACTCATCTTTCATGCCTAACTACTTGTATTCCAATAACTCCTTGCACACCACTATTGTGCACAACTCACAACTTTAATTCCACCTTTGGCATATACAAAGAAGACTTCTTGAACACACCTCCCAGTTTTCCCACCTCATACAACTTGCATGCCACTTTTGCTTGTGCGCCACTCTGTTGCGCGCCACTCTTCTTGCGCGCCACTCTGCTTGTGTGCCATGCTACTTGCACGCCTCCCTACTTGCACACCTTATAAATAACTTATAACTTGGTGCCACTTCATCTTGAGTGCCACTTTCTTCTACTTGCGCGCCTATAGCTCAAATTTTCACTTAAGTTTCATGAATTGAAAAATGAGGAAGTTATTCGTCTATTTATAGGAATTATGGTGACTTGCACACCACATACACTTGCGCACAATCCTACTTGTGTGCCGCTCCATCACTTGTGTGTCGCTTCATCACTTGCGCACCACTCCATTACGAGTGCGCCACTTTCATTCCTTTGTCATATTTTGATAAGATGATGTTGAAATATGACTTATGTGGAACCTAAACTTGCGTGCCATTTTTAATTGCACGCCACACATGCATGCCATTTATACTTGTGCGCCACTTTTTGACATGCCTTCTAATATTTAACTTACGTGCCACTTTATTTCCTTTTCCATATTTAGATTTGATGATCTTGAAATATGACTTGCGCACAACATACACTTGCGCACCACATATACTTGAATGCCACACTTGCACGCGACTTTTGACATTCATTCCCCTTTATTTCTTTTGCTAAAAAAACTTATTTACTCCCCCAATCCTTCATAAGGCATGCATCACAAGTTTTCTAAACTTATGATATTTTTGAAATACAAATCAACAAACCATCTTCATATTTATCAAGGGTTTTACATAGTGAATTGATTTATACTCTTTTGACAACAAAATATAACACTCTGCAAAAAGCATACTCTTCAAAATTCCTTCTCCATCCAACTTGGTCTCAACATATAGAACATGTCTATATTATGTGATAAAAAATATTGGTGACATCAAAGGATGAAAATATATAATATAAGTTTAAAGGATCCATTTATCACTTTAAAAAACATTAATGATCATAGTAATTCATTTTAAAAGATTTTTTCTAGGGTCTAGCAAAAGTTCAGGGAGAGTGTTATAGTTTTCCAAGAAATATATGTTTGAAAACTTATTAAAAACAAGTAATTATTCTTATTTTAGTTAATACTAGTGTTTATTTCTCCATAAATTACTTAAAAATAAACCCAAGTTATAGTTAACATGATCTTGGAGCTTATACCAAGGGATCACTTAATTTGAGTTATTGTGCATAGTTGACATGCTACAAAAAAAATACAAAATGAAATAATTTACCAAAGACGATTTACATTGTCAAATGGTACTCTTATGATTTATATACTACATATTCCTAGGATTATATTGAAAGTACATATCACATTCTATAATAAGTAATCAGGTTTGATCTTGGTTATGTGTAAATCATAAAAAAATATTATCAAAAACGATCTACAGAACTATATAGGCTATTAAACAGAACTATATGATAGTTATTAAGAAAGAAAAACTAGACGAGTTACTAATAATTAGAGAAATGGGAATAATTATTTTAAGGGGTTTTAAAACTAGCCTTATTTACCCCACATTGATCTATGGTCACAATAATTATTAGTTAATATGAAAGGATAAGACTTATTACACCTCATATTTATCATATCAACTTTATAATGGGTGTGTCATGGAATCCAATGTAGATTTACAAGTAATATTAAAGATAATTTATTTTAGAATTTTTATTTGTACACATATAGTAAAATTCAATAATATTATGTTGAATTTTAACAATGGTATTATTCAGGATATCAGAGTTGAAGATGGGGAAAAATATACTTCATGATATCATCACATAAGGAGTTTTCTTAGTGGTATGGCGTCTCAGTAAGTAGAAAAACCATAGGCAACATAGTAGTCTCAACAGTTATAGACAAAGCTCAGTAAAATTATGTTTATCATGTTATTCTAACGTGTTGGTTAGTTAGTAGTTAACTATTTTGAAAGTGGGTGTCTATTGGAGTTGGTTCCCTATAACCAAGTCCTTTGAACATAAGATTATAAAATTATTCATGCTTTTTAATACTTATTTATATCTTATCAAATGGCGATCATTCTTTTTTCTGACATCAATTTTATAATTTCCTAAGTGTACTTATCACAAAAAAATGTCAGGGTGGCACCCTGCTATGATGAGATCCTTAAAGTACTATGGAAATATTCTTAAATAAATTTTCAATTACAGGATGAAATCATCTTATGGGACACATGTGATCTGGTTTATTAGGTGTTGGAGGCTTATAAATTATTGAAACTAAGTCTCATATAGT
The DNA here is from genome assembly GCA_963277665.1 of Viscum album. Lineage (NCBI taxonomy): Eukaryota > Viridiplantae > Streptophyta > Magnoliopsida > Santalales > Viscaceae > Viscum > Viscum album. Next base: position 1,654,276,182 of record OY728146.1, read on the forward strand.
TCTTACTTGGTAATCTCAAGAAATAAGATTATAAGAACATACTCGTTAATAATAATTTGAAAAATTTTATGTTTCATTGGTTATTATTATCCATGAACATGTGTAATGGTCCTTAGACTTGAGATTATTATTAATTCATAATATAAGTCTCATAATTTATGTATTGATGAAAATCATGACAACATAAGCTCATAGAATTGAATGGCACACTAGGTGAGTCATGAGTGATATGACATTGATGAATATGTCAAGAAAAGATGTTTTCCTTCCATATAATGGAACTAAATATCGTTAAACCATTTATTGAAATCAAATTCAATGATAAAATAGTATCCATGTTGTTATATCGGTATGTTCATGTCATTGAATTAAAATAATTTTAATTCAATTATATAGTCTGAAGACACATGTGATGAATCTTACTTGAATGAGATAGAAAAAATGGATGGTTTTAAACAATGTGTGTTCACATGTGGTTATTTTCATTACCACATTTAACAAATATCTCTATGTATACCTTGGTGTGTAGTGAGACACTGACCATGGAATTTAGGAATTATTACCTAATTCCACTGAGAAAGAGTCCTAGTGGGTCAAACACTATGTGTATTCAAAACCACTGTGAAATTCAATATGAATTTAAAATGTTGAGTAAATATTATTATTATAAATGGTTTAATAATTATTCATATATGGTTGATCTCAGATATATTTCTATCAGTTATTTGAGATGATATATGTGATTTGAATATTAAATAAATAAATATTGACTTTTTTTATTAAAATATTTATTTATTTAAATAAATAGTCATTATTCAAGTTAGGATAAATATTTTGGATAATATTAAAGTAGGGTATAACAGTTTGGTAAAAAATAACATATTAAATATTATTTAATAAAATACTAATTTAATTAATCTAGAAAATAATATTTCTTTATTTGTGAGTTTAGCACATGTCAATAAAATAATTATAGTAATATTATTATTGTGACATGGAGTTTGTGGAGGATTATGTGAATCTCTAAGGGCCTATGTGCATTTATTTATTCTCTAAAATTAGGTCTATAAATACCCTGTTATTCCATTCTCTAACCATGATCTAGCCTTTCTAATTATTTCACACAAAAAATTCTATAAATAATCCTCCCAAGCCTTAGAGATAAATTATTATATAAAGATCCTAAGAATAAATATTTATCCTCATCCTCCACACTATCAAGTATAGAGAGAATATGAAAAAAAATCATTTGAATTCAAATTTATTCTTATAGTGATCATTGATGAATGATGTAACCAATATAATATTTGATGTTACCACCTATGGATTTCAATGATGACGTTCGGTGGTTCATTTGGTATGCGTGGATAACTACTAGAGGAAATATAGCCTTGGATCCTTTTGAAAAATGTTACCCCAAGAAGTAGTGTATTGAATCTTCAACAAATAATGATTTTAAAAGAATGGTAATTCATTATTAATATAAATTAATTAAAATTTTGTTTGATGATCATGTCTTATGTATTCCTAGGTTGTTATTTAATATAATTTTGAGGTGATATTTAAATGATTTATTAAATAAAACATAGTTTGGAATGGACCCGATCACTTCTATTTCACCATAAAACCATTACTAGGTCCCTAAATGAAAACATAAGGGGATAGATACACTCACGCACCGAAGTTTATGTATTGAGTGAGCTAAATAGGCCCAGTAGAATTTCAAAAAATAGTATATACAATTCCTTTTACAAAAAATTACATATATTCTAGTTTGAACATATATATATGGTAAGGTTTTCCACACTCAATGCACACCAAAAAATGTATCATACATCTATATCCTTTTTCCAAAACTCAGGGTATGCCCTTTTTGGAAAATAAAAAACATTTAAGTTAAAACCATAATTTTAAACTCAATAAAATAATCATACTTTTTTTTAAATTCCTTTAAGTATTTACTTCTTACTAAGAATTAGAATCCACCATTTAAACAGAACATACATTAAAAAATATAAAAAGACAACTTCCATATTTATATAATTCAAATGAAACTACATTTATTCATTCAAAACTCTTTATGAAATATTTTCAATAATAAATTTAAATGAAAACAAAACCATAAGAATGAAGGCACATAATCAACTAGCACTATCATATCAAGAGGTATAATAAAAGTAAACAAAAATAAACAATAGGTCCGATAAGTCAAGTAGATTATAAGGTAACAAAATAATTACTTAGATCACATCATCATATGAAATGAATAAGTGTCATAGGAAACTACCTTGGTCATATCATGGGTGAATCTAATCATATACATAGGGAATTTGTTGTCAATATTAATTTGTCTTCCTAAAAATATCTGAACCAAAATCTCTCTTATCTTGGACCTTCCCTTAGATATATCATATTCTAAACCAAGGCACTTGTCATAGAAAAATCTAAACAATTATGGAATTTTGGAATAATATTAACCAAAATCACTCTCATTTGGGCCCTTCCCATTGGTGGATCTCAATATGAACGTAGCACTAGTTAGTTCATTTTCTATATTAGTGGGATATAAAAGAGAACTCAAAATTTTATACCTATGGTTCTTATGACATTCCAAAGTTAAGGTGACTAGTCTAACAAAACAAATGACCAACACATACATCAAAATGCATGAAAAATAAATCTTATCTCACCTCCAACACCTTCACATGAAATAATCCATTTTTTAACAATCAACACTTGCGTACTAATAAATCCAAATACCATATAATTTTATAAGTATGTAAAAACATAATAATAATAAAGGGATCACAATCAAGGTGTTTTGTCATCAAATTAACTCATTTTATAAAATTCCAAAACATCCGTTGAAATAATGTTGGGAAAAAACAATTGTGAATATTCTTTGAAAATCATAGAAAAATCAATTCTTTAAAACTAGTATTTTCTCTCCCATGAGAGAATTTAAAATCAAACAACTCATTTATAGAAAATAAATCATTAAACATGGTTTATATTCCTTAGAAAACCAAACAGGGACAAATCCATTTATTTTCCATTAAAATTATTTTGAACAATCCTCCAAGGAATTTTCAAAAGCACTTGGAATACATACAATTTAGTTAAAAAGGGATTACTAGAATACCATTATAAAATCCTTTATAAAAAATATAAACTAGAAAAAAAATTATAAAATCATCATGGGTATCACTCATGTGTATAATTAAATAAGGATTTCATTTTAAAGGCTCAAATATCTCATGTCTTGTTAAATAAAATAATTTCAAAAAAAAACATACCTCAATCATCATAGATAAATTTCCATTGATGGTGGAAGCACGACTTATGAATAAGATGAACCCAAAAAATAATAAGCCCCCAATTCCCCATGATTAGACCCAGTTGAAACCATAAATTCATTAACCATGGTGTTTATGGTTTTTGGGAAATGAAAATTGATGGTAAATAGAAAAAGAGGGATGGGGAGAAAAATAATAAAGTCAAAGGATAGAATTACCTTTAAAACTACTTGAATCCAACATAGGATAAGTAGTATAAGTTAGGTGGTGGTGTAGAGAGACTCCTAGCCTAAATCCTTGGGTTAGTCGAATGAGAGAGGAAGAAATAGAGGTCCAAACACCAAAAAATCAAAGTGGGATGATTTAGAAATTCAAAAAATTAAAACATGGAAAAAGAGTGTCGTGTAGGGAACTCCCCATAATAGTGTAACTTTCCAACCATGAATAAAATTTTACTTTGTACCTAGGTCCACTTCATTGAATATCGTTTTGTCCCCATGTAATAACCACCCTATGTGAAACCCTTCATTGGGTGGATCCTGGATTTGGTGCCTCCCCCAAAAACAACCTCACTACCAAGGTCTAGTCACAACATGATCTCCCTTATTATGGCATGAATCTTCCCTCACTAAAAATATCACAAAGTGAAAACTGTTTATCACACCATGACCCACATATCATGATGTGATCACCTATAGTACCTAATTTTATATTTACCCAACACACTCATTGTGTCATGGATCACCTATTCCACAGTGTGACTCACTATAGAAAGAATTGTAAAAGTACAAAAACACAAAAAATACTTCTAATTTTCAAAAACTCTATACCTAATTTGAAACCAAATTTATGCTTAATTAAATATCACAATTACATGGGGGTGTCACAAGTATCCTTCATAATATATATAATTTATTCATATTTATATATTCTAAATTATAATTTATATACTAATATATATATATATATATTTATATAAATATCATTTATATGTATGTTTATTTATTTCTAGTTATTTATAATTATATATTGATAGTTATAATTATATATATTATTAAATATTGTAATATTAATTACATAAACAAATATAAAACCACATTAAATATTGTTCATATTAAAATTTATATATTTATTATCATATTTTATATTTTATAATATAAATAATAATTATTTTTAATTATATATGTGTGTTTATATATATTTATATATATAATTATAATCATAATAATAAATATATTATCAATAACATTTGGGTGTGAAGGTGGTGAAAAAAATGGGATTGATTAAGGTAAATTCATGTGGTAGAAGCCGACTTTATTGGTCTGGGGCTACCCAAGATCATGGCTAGAACAGAAACGTGATGATGATACGATGACGATGAACATAGCTATGGAGGATGAATTGGTGGAGTCTATAGAAGTGAAAGAAATGGTAAGTGATGATGGGTTCTGTTGGACTCCTCATGTATTAATCATGTTTTAATGATCACAAATCTCATTAATGATCACAAATCTCATCAATGATCACAAATCTCATTCAACCTAGTTAAATCCTATAAATTATATCCAATCATGTGTATTTATGTTTCAAGTTCACTCATCTTTATAATGGTTAAGCTCAATCCATTTCATGCATATTACTGTTTAAGTCTGAATAATATTATTTGCCTAAGTACAAGACACTGTGACGCCTGACACAGTAAGCCAGACACCGTGAAGCCAGACACCGTGAAGCCAGACACAGTAAGCCAGACACCTTGAAGCCAGACACCGTGAAGCCATACATAGTAATCCAGACACTATGAGAAAGACACCGTGAGAAAGACACCATAATAAAGACACCATGAAGAAGACACTGTGACACTCAGACACCGTGAACAAGACACCATGACACTTAGACCATGACACTAAGACACCGTGTGAAGGAGACATCGTTTTCATAACATACTGTGACACCGTTTCTTAAACTATTTTGTCGTCTTTCAATTTAATGTTTAACGGTCATATTTTATGCCTTTAATGCACTGACATAATTAATGTTTCTTTGTAGGCATAGTATGAGGTACGAGGTACGAAACACATGGAACCTGTTGGATAAAATGCATGAATTCGAAGATAAAGAGTGGAGAGTGCCCAACAGCCATAGAGCGTGATACTGAACGAGAAACAAGCCTGTGAGCAAGACCACGAAGAACACATTGCAAGATTTTCAAAGAAAGAATTGTCTCATACATGCAATCCGACACTACTGAAGAACATATAAAGTACACTAGAATCCAGATAAAACCTTTACATTATCAAAGCTCCTAAAGAACACAAACTGGATTACGACACTCTATTTTTCAAGACAAAAACTAGAGAAAGACTCGGAAGCATTTCTGTTTAATCAAAGGAGTCCAGAGCTGCACTTAAAATCACTAGAGCATTCTAAACTCATATCTACTCTCTCCCAGTGATTATTTTACTTACTTTTGAGCAGTGTGTGTACTCTGTATATTCCATACACACACTAACTCTTGTGCTAAACTTAAGGATTTCTAAACCTATACATAAAACTCTTTATACTATTGTTTACCCACAAAAACTGTGGAATAGGTCCCTTTGTGGCCTGGTTATTATTTTTGTTTACCCAAGAAAATTGTGGAAGAGGTCCCTGTGTGACCTGGATAGTCTGTGTGCTGTTGTTAACCCTGATCCAGGATATGGATCAAAGTTTATTTATATAAAATGCTTGGTGGCAGGTGATCACCAAGTGAAGTGGATTAGGTCTCAGCTTGAGACTGAACCACTTGTTTCATATCCACTGTGCTATTTAAATTTAGTCTTCTCTGTTTTATTGCTTTATTACATAATCCAAAAAACACTAATTTCACTTTGATAGTTAGTGTTGGAAAGAAGTTATAACTGATTTGTCTTAGTAGGATAACTTCAAAATTAATATTAATAATACATATTAAAATTACTGAGAATAAATCAATCTTCTAAGAAGTTTTTCAAACAGTCAAACTCTTAAAATAGTATAACCTTGATTAATTGAGCTGTATCTAATTTCGGGGAAAAGCATTTATTTTAAAATAATATTTTTTAACATAAATTTTTATAGTTACTCAATTCACCCCTCCCCTCTTGAGTAAACTACTCCGACCAACATTTGGTATCATAGGTTGCTTTATTAGGACTCTGTGTACTCTTACTCAACTGTGATTGTAGTTATACTTTAAAGATATTTAAATTTATGTTAATTATAAATTTATAGATATTTTAAAGTAATTAATTAGTATGGAAAATAGATTGGAAGGTGCTGCAACCAACATAACACCATTCTTTAATGAAACCAACTATGCTCAATGGAAAATTAAAATGAAAATGCATCTAGAGAGTTTGAGCTTTTAAATTTTGTCATCCATTATAGATTAATAAAAACTTCATGTGACTGATAGAATTACCTGGGATGAACCTGCAAAACTTTATTACAAAAACAATTTCAATGCCATGAATGCTCTGTACTATTCCTTAGGAGATGAAGAATTTAATAGGATTTCTTCTTGTAAAACTGCCCATGAAATTTGGGATACCTTGTTTGTCTCACATGAAGGAACATATAGTGTAAAGAAAATGAGACTTAATACTTATACTATAAAATATGATAATTTTAAAATGAAACCCGATGAGCCTATTTCTGACATGTATCTTATGTTCAATTAGATTTTCAACACAATGATTTCTCTAGGAAGAGAAGTCACTTCCAAAGAACAGATCCTGAGAATCCTTAGATGTCTACCTGACAGATGGAGGGGAACATCTGTGTTAATTAGAGAATCGTGAGACATCATCAAGATAACTTTAAAATAACTCATTGGAAAACTGATGATGTATGAGGAAGATTTGAAAGTCAACAAAGAAATGGAGGATGAACCAAAAAGGAAATCTATAGCATTTAAGACCACCTTCTCGAAACACAAAGACAAAGGGAAACTGGAAGCTTCTGTAGAATGTTCCACCACTAAACAATCATCACCTGATAGTGATGGGGAGATGGCTCAACTGGCTAGAAGATTCAAACAATTTTACAAAAAGAATAACTTTTTCCGAAATCCTAACTTCAAGGGCAAGTATGATCTAAAAGGAAACTTGAAAAAGGACTGGAAAAGAAATGAAAAAACTGATGAAATTTTATGCTATGAATGTAAATGCAAAGGACATATAAAGGCTGACTTTCCAAAGATCATGTATAAGAATAAATATGAGGACAAGGATAAGAAGTAAAAAAAGGAAATGAAGGAAACTTGGAGTGCCTCTGAGGATAGTTCAAGCGACTTAGAGACATCACATGATGAACAGGCTAACAAAGCCAGTATGTGTTTTATGACAAATACATCTGAGGTAACACTGAAATCTTTTGTACATAATTCATACTATTTTGAAGAGGAAAGTGGATATGAAAATATGACTAATGAAGAAATGTTTTAATACTGTAACATTATTTAAGAGACATGAAATGAATTGAAAGATAAATATAAATCATTGAAGAAACAACATGCTCTAACTGTAAATGTTAAATCTGAACTTACTACTAAAAAGGATAAAAATGCTCAACTACTCAAAGAAAACAATGAATTAAAAATGTCTAATGAGAAATTAAAAAGTGACTTAGAAAAGATTACTAATGGGAAAAATACCCTTACCCAAATTCTAGGAAAACAAATTGACCCCAAATATAATACTTACATTGGTTATCAACCTGGTAAAAGAAACCTTGGTAGAAAAAATTTTGTTTCAAAGTCTAGGACATATAATTTTGTTCCCAGTTCTTGACACAACTCAACTAGTTCAAGTCATGATACATACTCTACTGTTTCATGTTTTTGTGGACCAAATACAATTTATTTTTCAAATACTTTACATAAGGCTTATAGGAAACCTATGAGACAAATATGGGTTATTAAATCACTTTTTACTAATGTTACTGGACCCAAAAAAGTATGGGTACCAAAATATGCCTTTGCTTGATCATGTTATAGGAAAGCTTCTTAAAGAGCTCCTGCAAAAATAAATGGTACTTGGACAATGTATGTTCAAGGCACATGACCGGAGACTACTCATGCTTCAATAACCTGATAAAAGTAGATGGAGAACATGTCACATTTGGTGACAATGCCAATGGGAAGATCATTGGCTTAGGCCAAATTGGTAACTTTGATTTGATTTTAATTTCTAAAGTACTATTTATTAATGGATTAAAATATAATCTGCTTAGTATCTCAAAGTTATGTGATGATGGATATCATGTTAAATTTGAAAACGATGCCTGTAATGTCTTTAATTATAAAGAGGAATTAGTATTTTCTGCATCAAGGAATGAGAATGTTTATTATGTTAATTTAGATTCTTTAGCTTCTAAAAATGTTTCGTGATTAAGTGTATTTCATAAATAATCTTGGATTTGTCATAGGAGACTAGGACACAGTAATGTTCACTCCCTTAGAAAGCTAACTAGAAAAGGCCTAGTTAAAGACTTACCCAAACTTGAGTTTCCACATGACAAAGTGTGTAATCCTTGTCAAAAGGGAAAATAACACAAAATATCTTTCAAATCAAAGAAAGAATTTCCTACTTCTCAACCTCTCGAATTGGTTCACATGGATTTGTTTGGACCATCTAGAGTTTCTATTTTAAATGGGAAGCACTATGTTTATGTTCTAGTAGATGATTTTTCTAGATATACCTGGACATTCTTCATGGCTCACAAAAGTTAAGCCTGCTCTTATTTTACTAAGTATTCCAAGTCTGTAGAAAATCTTAGTGGCCTTAAAATTAAATCTTTAATAAGTGATCATGGTCGTGAGTTTGAAAATCAAGAGTTTGAATCCTTTTTCTCACAAAATGGTTATAGTCACAATTTCTCTTCCCCTAGACCACCTCAACAGAATGGTGTAGTCGAAAGTAGAAATAGAACCATGAAAGAAATTGCTAGAAAAATGCTTAGTGAATATGACTTACCTATTTACTTTTGGGCTGAAGCTGTTAATACAACATGCTACATAATCAAGAGAGTCTTGATTAGACCAATTCTCAAAAATACCTCATATGAACTCTATAAAAATAGGAATCCTAAGGTTAATTACTTTAGAGTTTTTGGTTGTAAAGTCTTTATTCTCAACACTAAGGAAAATCTTGAAAAATTTGCATCTGAAAGTGATGAAGGAATTTTCATAGGTTACTCAACATTAAGTAAAGCTTATAGAGTATTCAATAAGAGAAATAAATGTGTGGAATAATCTGTTCATATCAAGTTTGATGAAACAGATCCACATGATCCTAGAACCATCCTAGAAAATCTGGAGGATGATGTATTAAATCTGAACATCAACTCAAAATCCTCAAATTCCTCTGTGAAAGAATATGTGAAAAATTCCAATTCTGTAAATTCTCTACAATCGAGTCATAATGAACCAGAATATATTGATGAACCCGAAATCACAAGTCCCTCTTTTTCTAGAAAGGTTAGAACCCTAAAAACCCATCCATTAGATGCTATTGTAGGAGACTTAGAGAAAGGAACACAAACTAGATCATCTCTTAGAAATCAGGTTGAACATCAAGCCTTCTTGTCACAACTTGAACCTAAAAACATTGATGATTCCATCAACGATGAATTTTGGGTAATGGCTATGCAATAAGAACATAATCAGTTTGAAAGAAACAAAGTTTGGAAACTTTTTGAAAGACCCAAGGAAACTTTCATCATAGTCACTAAATGGGTGTTTAGAAATAAGATAGATGAAGCTGGTAATATAGTTAGGAACAAGGCTCGATTAGTTGCACAAGGCTACAGTCAAGAAGAAGGAATTGACTATGAGGAGACCTTTTCTCCAGTAGCTAGACTTGAAGCCATCTAAATCCTACTTTCTTATGCCGCACATCTGAATTTCAAACTATATCAAATGGATGTTAAGAGTGCATTCTTAAATGGGTATATAGCTGAGGATGTCTTTGTTGAACAACCCCCTGGATTAACAAATCATCATTTTCCCAATCATATTTTCAAACTATCAAAAGCTTTATATGGTTTAAAACAAGCTCCAAGAGCTTGGTATGAAAGATTGAGTACTTTTCTTATTTCTAAGGGTTTTACAAAATGAATAGCTAATCTTACCCTCTTTATAAAACGAATTTCTAATGATGTTTTAGTTGTTCAAATCTATGTAGATGATATTATCTTTGGATCTTCAAAAAAATCATTATGGATTGATTTTTCTAAAATGATGAAAATCGAATTTGAAATGAGTTTAATGGGTGAACTAAAATTCTTTCTTGGATTTCAAATCATTTAAAATAATGATGGAATTGTTTTAAATCAAAGTAAATACACTAGAGATCTTCTAAAACTTTTTGGATTGGATAACACTAAAAGTAGTGACACTCCCATGAGTACCACCTGGAAGTTGGATCTTGATGATGTTGGAAAATCTGTTGATCAAACCACTTATAGAAGAATGATTGGATGTTTACTCTACTTAACTTCTAGCCATTCAGATATTATGTTTAGTGTGTGCATGTGTGCTCATTTTCAAGAATATCCTAAAGAATATCCTTTAAATGTTGAAAAGAGAATTTTTAAATACCACAAGCATACACCCAATCTAGGACTGTTCTGTCCTAAAGGACAATCATTTGAACTAGTTAGTTATTCTGATGCTGACTTCAGTGGCTGTAAGTTAGATAAAAAGAGCACCTCTGTAACATGTCACCTTTTCAAAAATTCACTAGTATCATGGTGTAGTAAGAAACAAAATTCTGTTTCTTTATCTATTGCAGAAGCTGAATACATAGCTGCTGGCAGTTGTTGTACAAATTTTTTTTAGATGAAACACACATTACTAGATTATGGATATCAATTCAGACATGTACCAATAAATTGTGACAACACAAGTGCTATTAACATCTTAAAAATCTTGTTTCACAATCTAGGACAAAAAATATTGATGTAAGACATCACTTTTTGAGAGATCATTATCAAAAAGGTGATATCACCTTAGAATTCATTGGTACTGAATATCAACTTGTTGATATATTCACTAAACCATTAAATTATGAGAGAATAGACTACATCATACATGATCTTTGCATGATAAATCTCAAATAGATATCTTACTTGTCTTACTGTTCAATATTTTATTATGTTTTACTTTACTATTTCATGATTACAGTTTCTTATTTACTATCTCTCATGTTTACGGTCTCACCGTTAGCACTTTGTACTTACGGTCTGACACTCACTGTCTCACCATGACGTTCATTTACTGCCACACCGTGACGACCGATCACTGTCTCACCGTGACGCTCACTCACTGTCCCACCGTGACGTTCACTCACTGTCTCACCGTGATGACTACTTACTGTTTCACCGTGAAAATTATTTATGATTTTCTTTAAAATCGTATCATGGGAATTTTTATTTCACCTCTTTTACTTTCCCGCGTTTTTATTTTTGTGATGTTTTACATTCCCAAATGATAAAACAAAAATTTCCACACGATTCTTCACTCGGACTCTCTCTCGTTTTGAACCCTTTCAACCTTGCAACCCCTTCTCTATTTCTCTCTATCTCGAACCCTTAGTGGATGCCAAGAATGAAATGTACTTCATCATCCACACCTGAGAAGCGCCGCCCGAATAAGAAGAAGATAACACCGAAGCTGACACCCGAAGGGACTCTGAATCCAAACATGGTAAATCACATTGTTGTTCCTGAGAATGAAATTTACCCTGAATGGATTTTATCTAGAAAATCTCTAGTCTTGAAAGTGTTAAAAGAACAAGGCTGGTTAGAATGGTTCTCAAGGGAGAACAGACCCATCTATCCTAGGCTAGTAGATCAGTTCTACCAGTACGCACAATTTTATTTTGACTCTGGTGAATGTTTTGTTGTGAGGAGCTGGATTAATCGCTAAATATGCTCCTTCTTTTCAATATTATGGGCTGCATGCCTTAGGATACCTCATGAAGGAATATGTGATGATTATCATAGAGAAAATCCACCTACAAGTGATTTCATTGATCTTGAAGATGCTCTGAAAACCCTAACCGGAAATGGCACCAAGAGAAGGTCCATAGCTGCTGAACTTGATGGGGAAACAAGGATGCTATTTGAGTTTGTTAAAAATCTGGTTAGTCCAAGTAAAGGTGACCTTGCTGTATTAAAGTATCAAGATGTGTTTTTAATTCATCTTATGAAGAATGGATACAAGATTAACCTGTGCAAGTACATCATTCACCATATGTGTGATTTGATCAAGGTTACATCAATGTCCACCTCTCTGTTCTACTCTCGGATGATATCGGTCATGTTTGTTGCAAAAGGCTTAGTTAGACATAATGAAGAAGTGGTTATGGACTGTGAGTACAGTCTCTCTAAAGCCACTATCAGGAGAATGAAGATAAACTGGAACCCATGGAAAAAGGAGTGGGTGGAAGACAATGATAATATTTATAAGAAGTTTAATCCTGTGGATTATCCATCAAGACCGAAAGACCTTTCTGATCCTGGGTTGGAACCAGATGAACTTGGTGGGAATTCAGAAGAAGCAGAAGAAGTGGATGAAGTACCTCATAGAGAAGAAGTTACTATTGAGTAAGAAATGACTATTGTTCCTCCTATTGTTATTGAAGAATAAGTTCCTACCCATAGTGAAGATGTCAATCTAATAATCCAACCCAAGGCTGAAAAAGAATTTGTGGTGATATAATCTGAGCAGCAAGCCATGGAAGATCCTGTTCTAGAAGAACTCCCTGTTATGGAAGAAGGAAATCTAGAAGAACTCCCTGGTGTACAAGAAGTAAATCTAGAATAACTCCCTGTTATGCAAGGAGAAAATCTGGAAGAACTCCCTAAGGAACAACCTGTTCCTGAAATAATACCCTCTACTAAAGAGAGGATGGAGATAGCCTTTCAGCTGGCTAGACAAGATATGTATGAGGAAGTTAGAGATGAACCTGTGGATATAGACCAAGCTCTTGAGCCACTGAATCCTAAAAAGGAAGCACCTATTTAGGGGGAGGAAACCCAAAATCTTGAGTATGATGAAGCCTCACATCCAAATGAGTCAAGTCTTGTGAATACCCAGTACAAATTTTCTAGTTTTTATGTTGTGAGTGAGTTTCAGCAGGTTACTGCAACCGGGCGAGATCTCTCTTCCCTGTTTTAGTTGAAGTCAGTTTCTATCTTTTCCCCTGAGAAGGAACTAGAACCTGAACCTTCCCCTGTACCAATTCCTACACCTGAACCTTCACCTTAACCTTTACCTGAATAGCTGCCCTTTGTTAGTAAGGATGATTTGAATGATTTTGGAGATAATATCTTATCTGGAGTTGAGAAGCTTATGAAATCCCAACCTCGTGCTGTGACATATCTGAGTGAGAGAGATGCCTCACTGCTTTTGGAGAATATAATTTGGTACATCCAACCTAAAATTATCCATGAGATTCAAGAAGTTCAAGTTGAAAATAATTAGCTTAGTAATGAAGTCACAACCCTGAGAAGCATGGTGGAAGACATGCAGAAAGAGCTGCATTCAAGATCGGATCCTGCTACTGCTACTCTAGAACCCACTGTTTCTTAAATATCTAAAGATGTTGTATCTAAGATTTACCCTTATCTATTATCCTTTGAAGAAAAGATTGCAGAGAGTCGCAAACATTTGTTGAAGGAAATGAAAGAGCTTGTGGTGAACTAGAATAAAATCACTAATGAGTACACTAGTTGTCTTCAAAAGGTATTGAATCAACTCAAATCTTTGACAACAACCGTCAAAGCTTCTAATACCTATGGTGAATCCTCTACACCTTCCTTGGACAGTACTTTGCTCAGATCAACAGTCCAAGAAGAGCTTCATAATGCTTTCAGTGGATTTAATGTGGCCTCTTTCTCTAAAGTTGTCAAGAATAGTGATAGAGTTCTTGACCTTGAGCAAATTCATTCCAAGATTGCAAATGATTCCTAGCAGGAGATTTCTAAGAAAGTGGATTTCTATTTCAATAGAATTTTCTCCAAGACTGATATGACCAACCACTTCAAATACCTTGTAGAGAATCTGTGAATTCCTCCTATAACTGAAGCCCTCAAAAAACAAGTCCAGAAGCTAACCGAGTTTACCAGATTGTTGGACAAGTTCATGGAAAACAAAGATGAATTTGACAAAGCCATGCAGTATGGTGGAGAGATTATTGCAGACTTCATCAAACTTCTGTGACCCTATCTTCATGTCTAGAGTACAACAATTGTTGCTCTAGCAGCTGCACCTCTCAGACCTGGACTGCCTACATTCACTTCTACCTTAGCCTCAACTACCTTGTCTGTTGGCCAAGCTCTCAGTTAGATTAGGACTGTAATTCTTGATCCGCAACTACCTCGATCTTCTACTGCTCCTACCTTGGTTCCCTCAGTCTTAGAAGGTCTCCCTTTACCCTCTCTATCTACCACTTCTCTTCCTTCTTCTATATCAACCACTTCCCCTATGGATTCCTCTTCTGCTGTTGATAAAGGCAAAGAGAAGTTCAATCCCTGAAGAAGACCAGTGCTTACTCTTTTTTGATGGGGATGTCATTATTATTTTTATCTCTTTTTTATTTTCTAATGAACTATTTACTCTTAATGGAATGTACACTTTTTACCCTCTCTTTATTTTAACTTTTTGATAATCCCAAAAGGGGGAGAAGTTTCTATATGTTATTTTCTCTATGGTTGCATCTAATTTACACTTTAACTGTGCATGATTTTTGATCATCAAAAAGGGGGATATTGTTGGACTCCTCATGTATTAATCATGTTTTAATGATCATAAATCTCATTAATGATCGCAAATCTCATCAATGATCACAAATCTCATTCAACCTAGTTAAATCCTATAAATTATATCCAATCATGTGTATTTATGTTTCAAGTTCACTCATGCTTTATAATGGTTAAGCTCAATACATTTCTTGCATATTATTTTTTAAGTATGAATACTATTATTTGCCTAAGTACAAGACACCGTGAAGCCTGACACAGTAAGCCAGTCACTGTGAATCCAGACACCATAAAGCCTGACACAGTAAGTTAGACACCGTGAAGCCAGACACCGTGATTCATGACACCGTAAGCTAGACACCATGAGCAAGACATCGTGTGAAAGACACCGTAATCAAGACACCATGAAGAAGACACCATGACACTCAGACACCATTAACAAGACACCGTGACACTCAGACCGTGACACTCAGACACCATGTGAAGGAGACACCATTTGTATAACATAATGTGACACTGTTTCTTAAACTATTTTGTCGTCTTTCAATTTAATGTTTAATGGTCATATTTTATGCCTTTAATGCACTGACATAATTAATGTTTCTTTGTAGAAATAGCGCGAGGTACGAGGTACGAAACACATGGAACCTATCAGCTAAAATGCATGCATTCGAAGATAAAGAGTGGAGAGTGCCCAACAACCCTAGAGCGCGATATTGAATGAGAAACAAGCCTGTGAGCACGACCGCGAAGAACACATTGCAAGATTTTCAAAGAAAGCATTGTATCATACATGAAATCCGACACTACTGAAGAACATATGAAGTACAATAGAATCCAGAGAAAACCTTTACATTATCAAAGCTTGTGAAGAACACAAGCTGGATTACAACACTCTGTTTTTCAAGACAAAAAATAGATAAGGAATCAGAAGCATATCTATTTAATCAAAGGAGTCCAGAGCTACACTTCAAATAACTAGAGCATTCTAAACTCATATCAACTCTCTCTCAGTGATTATTTTAATTACTTTTGAGCAGTGTGTGTACTCTGTATATTCCATACACACACTAACTCCTGTGCTAAACTGAAGGATTTCTAAATCCATACACTAAACTCTTTATACTCTTTTATACCCACAAAAACTGTGGAAGAGGCCCCTGTGTGGCCTGGTTATTATTTTTGTTTACCCACAAAAATTGTGGAATAGGTCCGTGTATGACCTAGACAGTCTGTGTACTATTTTTAACCCCAATCCAGGGTGTGGATCAAAGTTTTTTTATATAAACTTCTTGGTGGTAGGGGATCAACAAGTAGAGTGGATTAGGTCTCGGTTTGAGACTGAACCACTTGTTTCATATCCACTATTCTATTTAAATTTAGTCTTCTCTATTTTACTTCTTTATTGCATAATCCAGAAAACACTAATTTCACTTTGATATTTAGTCTTGGAAAGAAGTTATAAATGATTTGTATTAATAGGATAACTTAAAAAGTAATATTAATAACACATTTTAAGATTACTGAGAATTAATCAATCATCTAAGAAGTTGTTTAAACAATCAAACTTTTATAACAGTATAACCTTGATTAACTGGGCTGTATCTATTTTTGGGGAAAACCATTTCTTGTAAAATAATATTTTTATAACATAAATTTTTATAGTTACTCAATTCACCCCTCCCCTCTTGAATAAACTACTCCAACCAACAGGTTCATTCATAGGTGGTGATTAGGATGGAAATGTTTTATACCCGTATTTATACATGTCTTCTAACTGGACAAGATGGTCCTTTCGGGAAATGATAGTATGCCCAAGGGAATGGATTCCCCTTTTCAATCCTTTTTCCATATTTACACCATTGAAATCCATCAGGTGAATATATTGTTTTTATATTGAAATTACATATTCTTTTATTCTATTATATATAGGTTCTTATAAATGCATGAAATTATTTTGAATTTTCTTTTACTATTATTATTCTTTATTGTTTTTATGGGATTCCATTTTTTGACCTATTGATTTCATCTTTCATAATGCGTTGCTCCCTTTTCATTCCTTGGTATTTCATGTTAGGGGTCCTTCATGGGATCCTTCTTAGAAATTTATTTCCATTCCTACCATTTAATATCAACCTTACATTTTCTACAGAGTTTAGATGCTTCATTTTTTTGGTGGGTTGACTCCCTCATGTAGGGTGAATTCTATTCGTGTCATATATTTCAAGGAACTACATTGTTAAGGGGAATTCATTACCCCTTCTGGATCTTACTTTCAAAAATTGGTTTGAAATTTTCTCCCAGTTTGTGGATCCCCTTTTCATTGGTGAAACCAATGATTTTCCAAATAATATTTATCTTTATGCGATCAGATTCTATCTTTTCATCCTCCTTTTATACCTCTCATAGTCCATTTATTGGGGAGTTTCTATGATTCCCCTTTATTATAATGTTTTGTGGCCCAATATTTAATCCATAATATCATAAAGAAGATCATACTTTGTATGTTGGATGTTATGCACTGTAGTGTACCTTTTCATAGCCCATATGACTTTAATTTATAGTTATGTGAATAGAAAAATGCCTCCAGAGAGCAACGCTCGCCGGACATGTAAGTATTATGATTCCTTCATTCATTATATTATAAAATTGAGCGTTTTTTGATTATGTATTCTTGTTGTTGATATTTTTACTATTTTTTGCACCTATTTTATTTTGATCTTAATAAAATGTTCATGTTTGTGGTGTTCTTGTCATGCACATAGGTCCAATACCGTCCAAATCATGTTAAATATTTTATCCTCCTTTACTACTTTCTGGATTTTTTTTAAATTTTTTCTTTGTATCATATATGGTTTCTAATTTAGTGATAAATTCCTAAATCATCTTAAGGTGTGATTTTTTTTTTCATTTTAATCATTATGTACCTTCTGAATTAAAATACCTAATTGAATATAATTTTATTTCCATTCACTATGGTTGTTTCTTGGGGGTGTTGGTTGGAAATTTTCCAAAAAAAATATAGTATCAAGGTCTTTAGATAAACATGGATTCAAATAAGTATGATATAAAAAATAATTTTAATGATGATGATTTTAATTTGTGGAGAATTAAAATGAGGTCCCTTGTTGTAAATCGTGGGTTAATTAATGCTTTCCATGACCCAAAAAAACTTTTTTGACCTGGTATGATGATGGTGAGACCTCTAATACATACTGAAATGTTCTTGTTGAAATTATTGTTATGAACCTTAAGTCATTACCACTTTCTATTATTAATAATGTACTTATAGATGTTTCTTATGAATGTAATATTGTTGGAATATGTCATAAACTAGAGAAATTATATTTATAAACTTCAATAGTTGGTAGACTTTATGATAAATATTTGTCATTTACTTTTAAATTAAAACTACTTTTTCAATTAAAGATCATTTGGATGAATTTAATAAAATCATATTTGATTTAGCCAACATTATTGTGACTTTTGATGATGGGGATCAAGGTATGATTCAATTAATTTTTCTACAAAAATTCTATAATACTTCAATAGAGTTTGTGATGTATGATCACGACTCACTAACATTAGAAGAGGTTAAATATATCCTTTTTCTATGGAATTATATTATAAACGTAAATTTAAGGGTGATATTGAGAGTATTTTTACAATGGGTATAATATAAACCAAATTTAAGAAGAAATAAAAATATATTGGTAAAATTAAGAACACTAAAAATTATAATGTCAGGTCTAATTCTAAAGATAAAAAAGGAAAACTTCTAAAATTTTAGGAAACTTGGAAGAACTAGGCCTAAATGCAAGAAACCAAATTAGAACCCCAAATCTATTTAAATAGTTACTGATCCCTCTTAGTATATTCAAGTTATGACACAACTAAAGTTTTAAATTTATCCAGACTTGTACTCCCCCATGAACGAGTCTTGGATTTTTGATGATCATTTCATATGTGACCATCTAGAGAGTCCTTCTTGATTTGGTAGAAAGGGTAAAAGGAGATGTTTCTTTAGGTAATAATAGGAGGTTCCAAATATGGGAATATGTTATTTCTTAATATAACTAGAGGACCATGCTAGCATCACTCTATTTTATGTTATGTGGGTTCCTAACCTCCACAGAAACATCATATCCTTAAAAATTGTAGACCAAAAGGGATTCAATTTTATGTATGAATTAGGACTTCTTAGAATATCCAATGGCTGTAAAACTATCATAAAGGGTGCCCTTGTTAGTGGAATGTATTTTATGAAAGGGAATAACCATTCTAGGAAATTGGGTAGTGTATATATGGCCAACACTAATTATACATTATTGTGGATAATATATTGTGGTATATAAACTCCAAGGGGTTTAATGCCCTCAATAAGAAAGTGTTGTTAAAAAACATTACACCTAATAATCATCCCTTCTGTAAATATATTTTAATCGGTAAAGATGAGAGAGTTAGTTTTAATAGGTATACTTTTAAAGCTAATTTTCCCTTATAGTACATAGAATCTATCTTATGGGGACCAAAAAGTACCACATCTCATGGTGGAGGTTTATATTTTGTCACATTATTTATGACTTATCTAGAAAATTAAGGATTTACATACTCAACAACAAATATTATGTTTTTTAAACCTTTAAAACATTGAAGATATATGTTGAAAATTTAGGTGGAAAGAAAATAAAAAAATAAGAACTACTAATGGATTTTAATACTTCTGTACTAAATTTTTGCACTTCTATCAATCTAATTGTATTAAATGATATCAAACTATTAGGGAAACCTCCCAACAGAATGTAATTTCTAGGTGCCTGAATAGAACTGTCTTTGAGTAAGTCTAAATCTTGTTTCCTTACTCAGGAATTCCCAATTCATTATAGGAATAGGATTCCACTATGGTAGTGTAAATATTCAATAGGTTCTCATTTCATGAAATGAATTTAATGCCCTGGAGGAACTATGGAATAATAAACCACCTTCTTTAAATCACCTAAGAGTGTTTGGGTGTACTATATATTCCCATGTCAAAACTAATAATCTTGAACGTCAATCTCTAAAATGGGTGTTTTTCAGGTACAATGAATGTGTGAAGGGTTATAAAATTTGTGTTGATAAACCTAGAAACCAAAAATTTATAATCACTATAGATATTGTGTCTCATGAATCATATTCTCCTAATTGTAAATATGTTACACAAGTCAGTGATGACACATCCATTAATGATGCTACTTATATATCATTAGATATTCCTGTCTATGAGTTTTTATAATGGTCCTTACATATTAATATTATTATTAACGAATTTATTAACTCACACATTTAGATTTACCAAAAAAATACATGAGAAAATATATTTTTGAAAATTAGTGTGTGTTGGGGGCATCACAAATGAGATTTTATTAAAGAATAATTCAAGGAAGAATTTTTTTTCATTCAAATTTATGAATTTTTATATATTGAAAATATGATTGAAATATAACTGTAACATTAAATTCAATGGATAAGGTGTAATAGTGAGTTTATTTTAGATATTGAATGAAAGATGTATCAATAATATAGGTAGATGAAACAAGTGTGTGACCTTATTGATGAGATATTGTGACAAAATGATTATATTACATAGTGAGAATTCATATGTGGTTATCAATGTTTTGAAATTAAATTCATTATCATGGGTTCCTTAACCCATTTACAGATAGAAATCATTGACATTAGGAAATCCCACCTCATGAAAAAGAAAAATAACCCAACTGGGTCAAGCACTATGTGCTTCTATTGATCTCAATAAAAATCTATATCAATTAAATTTTAAAATAAATATTTTTTTAAAATAAAAAGAATAATTTTATTCTAGATTTATTTGTGGACTAAATTTAATGAATATTTTCTCACAAGGAAATTAAATAATTATATAGATGTATAATAATTATTTTTTAGGGTATTTAAGAAATACTAAGGAGTACTAGTAGACTATGATTGTTTTTAGTGATGAATATAAATTTTCGAACTGGTAAAATAATATTTATCATTGTGCTAACTAGAACATTATATGATAAAATAATAATTATATTATTATTTGTACATGGAATGTGGTCATATAAAGTTTAATATATTATTTAAGGGTCTTTTTAGAATTATGAAATATTTTTAACCCTAGCCCCATCTCTATAAACAGATTATTATGTCCATTCTGTAGAGGTTGATCAAAATATATAATTAATGTGCACAAAGAAATATAGATCTCTATTGGAAGACTGGAGATTTCTCTAGAGATTCTCTTTTTTCCTCCATCATATCAAGAATGACATTTCAAGGAAGATTCTTCAGAACTGAAGGGGTCAAAATAGTGATCCATTTGAACACTCCATGATGACCAATCCACTACACTAACACCCAAAAATCCATTAAAATAGTTCAGAGATAATAAAAGTACTTGTAGATCCCCGATTGAGGGATTCTAAACATGGATCCTATAAGAAAAAATATGGTTGTCCGAAAAGGGTTTCAGATGATCAACAACTTCCCCAAAGAATGATATCAAGACTGAGGAATTATTTCTTTCGATCTATATAAAGTAATTAATATTTTTACATTAAATGAACTTCTCTTGGTTTCTAAAACCATCTTTGCCAATATTTTCTCAAAAAATTTCATTGTTCATGATGTTTACGTCATGTAAAATATGGGAAAGATCCATAGTATCCCAAAAATATTGAGTTTGGATCGACCCAGATAATTTCTTCTATTTTTCCTAGAACCAAAAACCAATATAAAAGAATTCAGATTGAAATTTATAATAATTTATTTTTTTGTTGATCATTTCACATTTAAAAGTAAAATTTCATTTCAATTTTTAATTCGTTCATGATCTTTTATCAAAATCTCTTCTTCTTACTCTTTATTTCTAGCTCACATAACCCAGATCAATTAATGTTTAATGAATACCACATATGAAGAACCCATCTGATGGTGAAAAAAGTTCTGGGTGAATAATACAAGGTTACACAGTGTGTACTCTATTATTACAGGTCATGTACCCCTTTTCATTACACTAGGAAACCCACGTGGATTATCAATTTTTGATTTATTAATACACAAAAAATTCATTAAATCCTCTAAGTTTTGACTAATTAGGGTTACATCTAGATTTTATGGACTACATGTCAGGTATTCCATATGTTTTTGAGGAAAAAAACATGTGGTCAACCCACATTGTGTAATTAATACATTTAGTGTATTTCATACATGACACGTATAGGTTAGATGCCCTATAAATTTATGAACACACTTTAATACCTTTTACATTTCATGTAAATCATAAATGTCTGCTAGAAGTACATGCTGAGTTACTAGGTCTGTACTGTGGATATCTGACAAAGAAAAGTACACACTATGTGTCTAGTGTGAACACATCATGTAATTCACCTCTTTACTCAAAAATATAAATTTTATTTAATTAAACCATTAAACCATTAAACCTGATCTACCTTATTTATATGGGTCATTTAATTAACAATGCACATTGTTCGTTAGTTTTTATATTATATTAAATAGCTAATTAATTCTTCATGATATTTAAAGGTAAATTTGTTGTAAGGTATTCGGACACTAAACACTCAATACATTAAATTATACATGAAAATTAATATTCATTTTTCCCATGTGGAATTTAATTGGAAGTACAGATCATGAAATTACTACATATTCCATGTACATAATATGTTGTATGAGTTCATTTAATTGAGTTACAATCATATTGAGTAGTTCAGATAGGTACTAAACGAGTTGCTTCCAAGTACAAAGCTATGTACCATAATTTAAAATGAAATAAAATTCTTTATATTATTTTCATAGTGGATGATAATTTCAGGAGGAATTAATGGAATAAGATAAAATGAATCAATTTATTAATAAGATAATTAATTATATTAATTCATGTTTGGTTTATCTTTTCCAAGAAATAATTTAAAATAATGATAGATAGTTTTTTAAATTGCGTATTCATTCAATCTGTATGAATTATCAGGAACTTTTACTAGACCTATGTACGTGAGGGTTTAATATAATTTCATTCTATTACATTGGTTTTTAAATATTTATTAATAAATTAAAAATGAAGTCCTACATATCATCTATCCCTCCTTTATTATATAGAATCCATGAGTCAAATTTGGTTTTATGTAATTACTCTTAACCAATCCTCGGTTCCCCTCACGTACATGTGAGTTATAAAACATATGTAATAAATAGATATTTTGAAGGAATGTGGAGTCATTTCAAGATGGAATGGAGGTTGAACCATCCTAGATAATACATATTTTTGTAGTTTGAATGCTACAAGTCATTAGAAGACATGAAAAAGGAGTCTATCCTCTAGGTTCATAGGTTGAATTATTGTACGCTCAATAAATCAACCACTATATATGACCACAATCATTGATTTATTTATTTGTTTTATTTTTATCTTATGAATGATTTATTTTATCGATTCAATATTGTGATCACTTAAGTAAATAAACTAATATTAAAATATTGAATTAAAATAAATAGGTTATGAAAAAATGTGTTATCAAAACATAGTTAATCCGTAAAGTAAAATCAACTTTATACTTAAAAGTGATATATATGATGAAAAAATAAATTGTTATTCATAATAAATAAAATACAAAAACATAATATTAAGTTATACTAAGTCTTCTATTTCTTGATTAGGCATGAAATCATTGAACATAGTGTTTGACCAACTATTTCTGGGACTCTTACATTTATTGAGGAGTTCTTATGAATATTTTAGGTTGATTTAATATTTTTTACATTAAGAGAAGTATCCCTTTATAGACATGATGTAACTTGGATGAAATTGTTGAGGATACCCAAGAAAGGGTTTCTAAATTGGAGATTCCATTCAACAGATCAAAGAGATACATGCCCGTAGTTGGAAAAGACATTCCTAACTAAATACCTTCAAGTAATTGAACAAGACCATACTTAGGTTATGAGAAGGATAATATGGATCCGTTACAATAGAATGTTTAAGAAAATAAATATTCCAAGTCTAATGGTGAGTGTTTTTGGGATATGAAAAAATATTAAGAGACTTAATAATTTTTTTAAAAATAATATTATATTTCACAAAAATTTATAATCAGTGAAGTACTCATAATATTATATTTTGATGTATAATATTGAAAAAACTATCAACTTCATTATCAATGTGATAAATCTTTTATAAATACCATATATTAACATGTATTAACTTCCACGAATTGTTCAGATACTTATAGGTACTTTTTCCCCATGAATGGATGTATTACCTACTAAAATATTCACTATAAGGGCCCCAAATAAAATAGAATAATGATGAAGAGTTAATTTTATATGATAAACACCCAATTGATGTATTTTGTGTTTAGTTTTTAATGATTTCATCTATGCCAAGTGATATCATGAAGTCACATTAATAAATAGATTCTATATTATGTTCCAATATCTATGAAGTCTTTATCATGAGAGGAAAATTTAGGAGTGGTTTGAGATATCAAAGATTTTTTCATAGAAAACATAGATAATGTTTTCCATATGAGACTCATTTAGTCAAAATCATTGGTTACATTAATCACCAAGAGGTTATGGGGTTTAAGTTTCCAGAAGAAATTTACATCGATCTAATTATTTCATCACTCCCTCAGAGCTTCTCTAGTTTTGTTATAAATTTCAATATTAAAAATATATATAATTATATCCCTGATATTATCGCTTTACTTCACCATGTTTATAAGTAGATGAAGTGAGATATTCCTTATGTTCCTATGGTGAATAAAAAATCCCAAGCAAAGAGCTCTAAGTCTAAAGCATCATCACAATGCCCTTCCAATAAGATAAGGATCAAGTGAAAAGTAAGGTAAAATGATGTTATATGTTTCATATGTGGAAGGAAGGGACACTCCAAGAAAAATATCAAACAAGAAAAGAATAAAGGGGAAGCATTAGGTTTTTTTATCAAATGAGATTTATCTATTTCAAAATATTTGGTATTAGATACAACATGTGGTGCTCCCATATGTATCCAAATACAAGAACCAAGTAAATTCTAGAAGATTGCCTATGGTCAGGTAGATCTTTGACCATCTAATAGATCCAGACCTATAGCTATGGCTATTTGAGACTACCACATCATGTGGTCGATGAGAATGATCTTGTTTTTAAAATAATTTTATTATGTGCCTTCAATAACCAAAACCATTATTTCTATATCCAAACTTGATATAGATGAATCAATTATAAAATTTAGGAATATTTTTTTTCTGATTTTATAATAGAAGTTAAATGTTATGGTAGCGCAAATTTAAATAATGTTTTTGATGTAATGGATTAAGTGAACAAAGTAAAAATAATGGACAATGAAAGAAGTTGACATGAATCATACCATACCCAACTATGGAATCACCAGATATAGAATGTAAAGGGAAAACATTGGAATAAATTCCACAAAGATCAATATTCGGATTTATTTTAACTAAATCCACTTGGTTTTTGTCACACATATTAATAAGGAAGATTTACTAAGTCCCAATTAAGTAGAAAAGGTGAAAGGGCCAAGTATTTTCTTGAATTGGTTTATAATGATGTTTTTTGAACACTTTCAATTGAAGGAATGGGTTGATACTCATACTTCATAAATTTTAATGATCATTATACTAGATATGGATATGTATACTTAATGAGGTACTTGTTTGATTCTTTAGATAAATTCAATGAATACAAGAATGAATTTGAGAACAATTTTGGAAAGAAGATTAAGAAACTTGTCTCAGGAAATGGTATGGAATATATTAATCAATACATCATTTATTATTTATGGGAGTTTTGGTTTCTATCTCAACTCACTCCTCTATATACACCTAAATAGAATGGTGTAACAGAATAGAGAAAACACACCTTGTTAGACATAGTGAGATCAAGAATGAGTCATGTGAGCCTTCCATTATCCTTTTGGGGAATGAGTTATAGACAATAGGACATATACGAAACCAAGTGTGAACTAAAGTGAAAAATGGTATACTATATGAAAATTGGTGTGGAAGAGATTCTGTGTTGTTGAATTTACATTTGTGGGGATGTGAAGAATTTTCCAAGGCCTCTTTAGGTAACAAAACATACACATCAAGTAAAAAAGTGTACATTTATTGGATTAACAAAGAAATAAAGGGGATATTAACTATAAAACCCCTCATAGAAAATGGTAATTATAGAAATAGACACCATATTTCTCGAGAGGGTGTTTATACTTAAAAGTGATAGTGGGGGTGAGATCAAACTGGATAAATTCCAGGAATAAGGTACACATGATTTAACACCAATATATATTAAATAAATACTCATGGTAGAAGTGATATTGGAAAAAAATTACTGTATAATATAACAATATAGGTTAGATATCATAATAGATATGGTCTTATAGTCACTGAGGAGAGTGAAACATTATTAGTTGATAATAATGATCATGTGACCTATAAGTAGTATACAGAATAGATGATAAAAAAGTGGAAAGAAGTTATGAATTCTAAAATGGATTCCATTTATAAAAATTAATTCTAGATTTTGGTAGATCTTGTAGAGGATGTAATGCTCTTTGGTTGTAAATGGGTATTCAATAAAAATGGATATGAAGGGACAAGTTAGTGCCTATAAGGTATAACTAGTTGAAAAGGGGTTCAAACAACATCATGTAATTTACTATTATAAAACCATTTCACCAGCATCTATACTGAAATATATCACAATTATACTTTCCATAAAATATTATCATGACTATGAGATCAATAAAATGGATGTAAAAATAGTCCACCTTTACTGGAACCTTCAAAAAGACGTTTTTATGACACAATCTGAAGTGTTTGTCACTCTAAAGGATTCCAACAAGGTATTAAAATTATATAAATCAATTTTTGGATTAAATAAAAACATATTGGTAATAGAAAATTCTATTAGATAAATACATAATGGAATTTGGTTTCAAAAATATTGAATGTGAGCCTTGTGTCTACAAATGGTTTTATGTGAGTGTGGTTATTTTTCTAAATTTTATGTTGATGACATACAAATTATTATAAACAATGTAATATTTTTATAGTTTGTTAAATCCTACTTGAACATATGATTTTCCACGAATTACTTAAAAAAATTGCATATATTCTTGGGATAAAGATCCTTTGTGATAAATCTATTAAAATAATTGGTCGAATTCAATGTTCATAAATTGATATGATACTGATGAGATTCACCGTAGAATAATCTAAGAGGGAATTTTTTTGTGTCACATGGAATTCATATTTCTACGAAAATGTGTACTCAAACACGTAAAAAAATAAAAAGTATGAAAAGGATTCCATGAGAATTAAAAATTGTGGTAATCATGTATGTTATATTGTGTACCCAGATAGATGTCACCAATTCCTTAAGTGTGGTAGGATGATATCTAGCTGACCAAGGTGACCACCATCGTATAACAATCATTATTATAATTAAGTATTTGAGTCATGATAATGATATTTTCCTAGTTTATAGAGGATATAAAGAACTATCATGATGGTATATGTATATTCTAGTTTCCAAACAGATCAAGATGATCTGAAATCATAGCCAGGGTACGTCTTCACACTTAATTAAGGTGTTTTGAGATATAAGAACTCAATGAAATCAATTGTCATAGATTATATAGTAGAGTATGAGTATATTTATGATTATAAGGTAGATTTTTTATTTTGAGAAAAGATAAGATATATTACTGATCATGAAAACTAGGCCTACAAAGCCAATCAGGAAACGAGTCCACCCAACAATGATCACCCAAAGATTTCCCAAAACGAGCCAAACAACGAGCTTCTATATTCCCTCCTCACATGATAAAAGACAATTTTCATGAAGAAAATCATTCATTTAATGACCATATCTTCTTCAAGATAAGTCCATACAGTTGAGAAGCATCTTCCTCTGAAGCAAGAGCGTTCACCACTTCGAGGCAGTCAGATTCCACCAAAACCTTGGTACAATTTTTTGAACGGGAAAAAATGATCCCATGGAGGATGGAAGAGGCCTCCTCCACTATAGGGCTCCATGAGAAAGGCACATCCCGACATTGAGCTTCCACAATCTGGCCAAAACTATTATAAGCAATGAGTCCAATACCGATCCTAGAATTAGCAGAGACAACATCATCTGTATTGATCTGGAGGAAACCCTCAGGGGGGGGAGACCAACAAGGAGCCAGCTACCGAGTTTTACCCAAAGGAGGCACTGAATCGATATTCTTCCAACCGTTCATCCATTCCCTATCCCTATCCACCAAAAAACGATCATGGGTCACCTTCATTTGGAAAATGCAATCATTTCGTCGAGTCCATACTAACCAAGCAATTGTGCAGATCAACCCCACCACTCTCGCTTCAAGAGAAGCCACCCATTTAACAAGATTTTGGACCAGCCCTATTGAAATATCAAAGGACAAACCAAAATACGGTTTCCATGCCTTCCACACCCCTTCCACCCCATGACAGGGAAAAATTTCATGCAAAGGGGAGTCCACCTCTTGGAGGCACAACAGAAAGGTGTCATCGTCCGCCAAATGTCGCCACACCAAAAAGTCATGGGTTGGGAGAACCCCAGAGCAGACCCTGCCACCAAAAAAATTTCACCTTAGGGGGGGGGGGCAGTGAGCGCCCAGATAATCTTCCATTGATTATCAGGAAAGGCCTGAGCCACTCCTTGGACCCACATTTTGTATCTTCAGCAGAGAGAATATCTGCCATGAGACTCCCTAGTCCAGCAAAGATGGTCACTGTCCATCCATGGTGTGAGAGGAATACATAGGATGAGTTGACGGTCAACCTCATTATACTAGCTGTAAAGCTTCTCGCGATCCCAGTCCTCAAGAGAGTCATTGATCAAATCTCGTACCCTTGTATCTTCGAAACCAGGAACAATAGTTGAAGAGACCTTATGGTTAATGCCATTTGATAGCCAGGGGTCTTTCCAAATACGAACATTATGTCTGTCATCAATTCTCCAGATGCAGCCCATGTCAAGGAGGGATTTTTCACCCCAGATGCTTCTCCACAAAAAACATGGCCTTTTCCCCAACTGGTCATGCAAGAAGTAAGAATGAGGGAAACATTTTTCTCGCAGAACCTTTTAGAACAGGGAATATGGATGGGAGAGGAGGTGCCATCAATGATTTTCCAGCAGAGTCTCGTTAAACCATTTGAGATTCCTAAAGCCAAGGCCCCCATGATATTTTGAAATGAACAGCTTCTCCCAATACATACAGTGTGAGTTATGTTTTCCCTCAAAAGAGCCACACCAAAAATTGGCCAACCGGGAGTGGATCTGATCGACGAGAGTTTCCGGGAATTTAAACAGTGACATAGCATAAGAAGTGATTTATTGGGAAACTGACATCATGAGAACTTCCTTTCCCACCTTTGAAATATTCTTACTAGACCTAAGAAAAATTAGATTATCCACCCTGTCCATAATTGAGTCAAACACTTGTTTCTTTGACCTACCAACAAGGGTCAGGAGGCCAAGGTACTTACGATGCTTCTCAACCAGCAGAAAACCACACATTCTCTACATATCCTCTCTCTTTACTTGTGAGACGCCTTTACAGAAAGATAACTCTGATTTTGAAGGATTAAGACGTTGCCCAGAATCCCTTTCATACATATTGATGATATGAAACATTGAAATTCATTCTTGTGGGGTAGCACGAGAAAAAAGAAGGATATCATCTGCAAATAAGATATGGGAGATATGGGGGGGGGGGGGAATTTCGAAATACCTTAGCACCATGGATAATTCCTTGATCCGCTACCTTTAAAAGGAGGTGATAAAAAACATCAACCACCAGAATGAAGAGATTAGGTGACAGGGGATCCCCTTGTCTGGAACCTCTCGATGGTTTAAAGCTAGATGAAGGGGCCCCATTAATATTAATTCTGAATGAGATAAACATAACACAATTCATGATATTAGAGACCCATATCTTCCCAAATCCCAACTTGGAGAGAACAAGTTCAAGAAAAGGCCATTCAACTCTATCATAAGCTTTCATCATATCTAATTTCATTTCCATGATGCCTCTCTTAGAAGAGGAAAGAGTTTTCATAGAGTGAAATACTTCAAAAGTGATGGCAGCATTATCAGTAATAGATCTCTTTGGAACAAAAAAACTTTGGTTATTAGAAACAATCAATGATAGGAAGTACCTAAGTCTGGTAACCAAGATTTTTGAGAAAATTTTCTAAACCACATTGCACAGAAGGATTAGACAAAACTCTGAGACATTCTGAGGGCACTAAGTTTTTGGGATAAGAGTAATAGGAGTTTCATTAAGGGATTCAAGAGATTCTCTACCTGCCCACACATCCTTCAGTAGGGCCACCACATCAGGCCCAACGATATGCCAAAAGCATTTAATGAGCAGAGAATGAAACCCATCAGGATTCGGGGCCTTGGTAGAGTGAATAAGGTGCAGAGTGCCAAAAAATTCATCATCAGAGATATCTCTCTCCAACTGATGATTCATATCTTCCGTAACCAACTTTGGGATGCATCTAGTTAGACCTGTAAGAGTGATGATGCTTTCCGCTTCATAGAGTTTGTTAAAAAAATTCAGGATGATGGAGTGAATATCCTTGATATCATGAACAACTCTCCCATTGGGATCCTCAAGATGCGCGATATGATTTTTCCTTCTCCGTTCAGACTCTCTGTGGTGAAAGAAGTTGGTATTTTGATCGCCATCTCTGATGTGAGACTCTCTTTCCTGAAGAAACCAGAAACTATCCTTCTCCCTCAGTGCTTAAAATTTGAAAAAAATACCCATTCCATTCTTCTATATTCATCAATGAAAAGAACGCAGTGCCTCTTTACATTAATTTCTCTTGGTGTGATAGGCTAACAAAAATCAGTATGCACCAATTCAAGCACTTTTGTTGACTTCTATTCCTTTTCCTTATACATCTTTCTTATGAGCATCCATTTTTTGCATGAATCACACATGTGGGTGCAATCCTGTGATAGCTTTGGGAGGTATCTAGCTACATTAAAATTTACCAAATCTTCTCGAGATGGATGACATAGATGACCAAGTCGTTTATGCTACAACATGTTTTCTTCCTATCTGGATTAAAAGAACATATATTCTTCTCCACTCACCAAGTATAGATTCCCCTTTTTCCTTTTTCCTGTAGGATCACTGTAGAATCTTTTTTCATGATGACAGAAGACTTCTTATTAAACCGTATATAATTCCCTGAGTCACACAGTTGACTGATGCTGAGAAAATTGTTACTGAGACCTTCTACAACCAAAATATCAGCACATCTTATTTATTTCCCCCACACCTAGCCTTTACCGATCCAATTATCTTAAAGGATTCATGAGTTCCAAAATTTAAAACACTTTATTTGTCATATTTTATGCTTGTAACTAGATCCTTGTTGCATGTCATGTGAGACGTAAAACCACTGTCAAGGATACACACACCAGAATGATCTGATGCTTTAAGGGTAATTTCAACAACCACTTTCTTTTATGCTCTCTTCATCATGGTACATATTTTTTTTTTACACTCGGTATTTTTTGATACTTCTGATCATTCTTAGAGTACTATTGACCATCTTTATCTTTCAAAGATATAAATTTATTTTACATCTTCAACTCACCAATTGGGTCATTGATCTGCTACTTGCGATCATTCTGATTCTGTTTTTCCACATTCTTCTATATGGTCGATGTATATTATCTATCCATGTGCTGAAATCATGCGCACAAAAAACATTGTCCTTCAATATATGTTTTAGATAATCTTTATCCATTTGGATACCAACTCTATTCTTAGGACCTACGATATCTTTTGGCTATAGAACACACATTTTGTGAGTGCCCCATCTTTCCACAACAATAACTCCTGATGAAAGGAACATTACAACCTGTCACTAATATACTTCCAGTAGTTATTTGGATTCATTTAATTTTCCTATAATTCATTATACCCAAATTAATTTTTATTCTTGGAACATGTGCTTGCGGACTGAATTCAACCCTGACTACTTTCCGTTTCTGATTGAGCCCCAAATCAGCTTTTATATCTAAGCTAAATTTCTGGTTCTTTCCTACTGAACTACTAGGCACATCTATCATCTTTTTAGTCTAATGAATGATCCTGTTTTCTAAAAACATGCTAGGAATCAGAAGTTTTTCTTGGTCCTTATCCATTTTTCGCAGACTAACAACACCTCCTTCATGTTCATTGATATGTTTGATTTTATCTTTTATTGTGTTATTCAAGCCATCGATATCCCTTTTCTATTCTTTATTATTTATTTTATACTCACTAACTAATTCTGATTCCTCTGGTGTTAATGACTTTTGTTGTTCAATTTCTTCACTTAGCTCTCACTTCTTGTCATCTTGCTGATTTATATAGTGTTCGGCGTCACGAACAATATTGTTGGATTTCTTTGTTTTAGCTCTCTAAACATCTACCTCTTGAAGAGAAACCTATAACTCAGCTTTCATATCAACTCTTCCTTCAACTTCTTCTTCTTCATCAATTTCTGTTTCGTCCATTTTTTGAGTACTACCTACAACTGCCACAATATCATTTTCTCCACGATCTTTTCTGTTCTCCATCTCTTTAAACTCCTTATCCTCAGACTCATCTGAACTATCAAATTCTTGTGAAATGATATTCTTCTTCATAAATAAATTTCTATGGAAATGTTTCTTTCCTTCACTAGAAAATGAAGACATATTTTGGGTAATGTCTACTTCATCAACATCAACATCTTCTTACAAATTTTTGGTACACCCTGCTTCATGATGACAAACCTTTCCACATCGAAAAAAATCCAGTGGATGTTTCCCACTGAACATTCCTTTTCCTTGTTGAAAATTTGATGAAGTAAATGAAATAACCTCATATGACTCTTTATCCTCCTAATAATCTTCAATGGTGAGCTTCTTCATGGAATTTTGTGCCACCTATTTATATTTCCCCTTTACCACCTCATTATTTTCATCATTTCACATTTCATTTTCTACAAGGGTACTGTGTAAGTTATCCAATGTTAGATCTTCCGAATCCTTGTGTTATAATACTAAAACCTTTGGAATGAAGAGAGGTAGATGTTTCATCAGGATGTGATTCAAAATATTTATGTCTTCAATTACTTCACCAAGACCTCACATGTCATCTGCTACCACATTTACCATATCAATGAAAACATCAACAGACTCATTCAGTCTCATTCTAAGATATTCATACATGTTCTAAAACAATTTCATCTTTGCTTCTCTGACCATTGTATCTCCTTTATATATATTCAATATATTTTCCCACATGTCATTTGAGGTTTTTCATTACATCACTTTCGTATATATATCATTGGATATGGCTCCCCCTAAAGCATTGATTCCCTTGGTGTGAGCATTCAATTTTATTGCCTCGGATTCTGATAATGAACCACTGTTAATATCGGCTATTATAACATGCATTGCTACTGTGAAAACAACCATTCCAAGAGATCATAAGTAGTGTTGCATTAGATTCATCCATATTAGTAAACTGTTCACATCAATGATCAGAATCACTTTATGATTAGTGACCTCCATTTGAGAGAGAACAACTGATATTAAACTTTCCCTCTGATACCAATTGTTAGGTCCACTAGGCTAGATATCCTGACAGGGGGTGAATCGGGGTATGAAAAATTAAAACAATTTCCCATTTTGATCTTTTTTTGTTGTTAGAAAAAACCCTCTTCTCTATTTTCTTTCTGTTGTAGTGTATGAAAGAACCTTAAAGCATGCATAGGACACAACAATTTTACTTAGTTCACCCTCACTAGGCTATGTCCAAGGAGCACACATTGCCGATGTGCTAATGTACCAACTCCATTATAAGCGCACTTCTGTTTACAAGTCCGATGTCGACACACTGTCCCCCCTAGTTTAAACCATTCACAATTTGGTAACTCACTGATCTCTCAAATGAAGTGAGAACACTGCTTCTTTAGAAGATCCACTCACAGTTTATTGACTTGTAGGTCCTATCATTATCTCCAATGAGTGCATCCTTCATTGTATACAGATGCTATGTGGAAGTCCAAATTTCATCTACTGGTGAATACGCATTTTCCACTGATCACTAGCGAACAACCATTGGTAATACCTTCACAAAATTACCTACTTTGAAAATATCAAAATATCTAGAAAGTCAAACAAGGATTCACAAAGCCCTTGCCTCTTCACGAAGCACACTCCTTCATAGAGATCACTGCTTCCCAGAGCACACTTCTTCATAGAACTCAATCATTCGCAAAGCAAAATCCTTCGCAAATCATTTGCCTTCGTAGTGCTCAATCCATCACAAATAGACAACATTCGCGAACCTTTCTAATCCAATGTAGATCAAACCTCATTCCAAAAGATAGATTAGTCACTGCGAAGCTCCTATCCTTCACGAGGCACAATGCCTCCGCAAACCTTGTTCACAATTTGAGAGAAAAATGTTTTCTTTGAAAACACTATACTTATCTCGAGGGGTTTGAGGTCTATTTATAGGCGATTCCACCAACCCTAGAACCTTCTACGTAAAGTTCGCACCACATCTGCTCATATCACGATGCTCTGAAATTTCTGCCAAAATTTTCTCTACATCGCCAATCACCATTGAAATTTTTGGATCACGGATCCCATCATAATCGTTAATCCTACCGTTAATTATTT
The DNA here is from genome assembly GCA_963277665.1 of Viscum album. Taxonomy (NCBI): domain Eukaryota; kingdom Viridiplantae; phylum Streptophyta; class Magnoliopsida; order Santalales; family Viscaceae; genus Viscum; species Viscum album. Next base: position 1,654,311,068 of record OY728146.1, read on the forward strand.
CTCACTGCCGCTATAAAGCACCCCCGTATTTCCATTCATTCTTGTAGTTCATGAAGCTCATCATAAACATGAAAAACACCAGCAACATTCATTATGTCCTTGTGAAATCCAAATCAAGATTCCCATATTCATGAAACTTATAACATCTCTATATTTTGATGTGATCTTCAAGAAAATACTTATTTTGCGATGCTCACTGAATCCCAAATTTTGGACCCCAATTTTTTTTCAAACATTGGAAAACGGAACCACCTTGTATTTATTAATTTGTACCGTCTCTAGATATTCTCTTCCTTTTTCATGGTTCTTTGTCAACATGGATTGTTAACATTATCTTTAGAACATGATAATTCTGCATCCAAACCTGTATTTTCAACAAACACAAGAAACCCAAAAATTCGGCAATGTTACCTTTAGGGATTTTTTACCCAAAAATCTCCCCCTTTGGTTCTGTTGAAAAATCTTATCTAAATTATTTTATACACATTCATACCTCACTGAGCCTCCTTCCATCATATACTATCCTTCACCTCTTTCGATTCAGATAGCGACCAAAGATACACTCACCATATACTCTAAGCCCACATGTGCAATGCTCGGTGTAAGAATCAAGAGTAGTATGAAAAATTTATCAATGAATCACTTCATTTCTGACACCAATAGAGGATACCATAATTATACCAATTACTGATCATTGAAAACTTTCTATCACCATTCAAACATCACCCTTCTTCTTTTATCATGATCCTTAGCTGTCATGATATCTATTCCTTGATTGATCAAATCTAGCATCGTCAGATTTAATACAATCCCCCAATCTCATTTCTCTCCTCATATCTCACTTCTCCACCTATCAGCTTCTCCCCAAGTCTTTGACTAAGACATTTTTCTCCCTTCCTTAGGCACAATTTCTCCCCCATGAGGAGTCACTTGTTATCCTCCATTGTCAACAAGACAAAGGTTACTCCTATGTGGTCTGAGACATTGGAAAGAACAAAGTTTATCACATTAGAGAAAAAGACACCATACCTCAGGGAGAGGGGTGATCCCGCAACCACACTTGTTTATGTTCGGGGAGTTGAACGAACTCCAAGAGATAGTCGATACCTCTCAAAAGAAATCTAGGGTATGGCCTATGTTAGAATGTCTACAAGCTATAGTCAGGTAGGCACTTACTCTATCTTCATGACTCCCTATTCAAACTTCTCCTTGATTAAATGATACTTTATCTCAATCTGCTTTTTCCTTGATTGATGGATGATATTTTTGTTGAGATTTATAGAAATTGAGTTATCATACAAGATTTTTATTAGAGACTTCACTTCTATGCCCATATCATTATATTGCTGCTTCATCCACAATAAATGTTTTCATGCTTGAGTGGTAGTAATGTACTCATCTTCTATTGTGCATAAATAAATGCCATCTTTCTTCTTACTAAGCCAAGATATACAAAAATGATGAAGATAGAAAGCACATCTGAATGTTTATTTTCTATCATATGCTAAACCGGCCCAATCAACATCTGTATATCCCAAAAAATCTTGCTAATATTTGTTTGCATACATCAAAGAGAAATACACATTTCCTTTCATATAACGAAGATTTATTTACATCATGCATGTGGGTTTCCTTGGGATTGCTTTAGTATTGCACTTCTTGACTTGTGGAAAAAACAATATCTGGTCTCGTCACCATAAGGTACAATAATCTACCAATAATATTATGGTATTCTGTGATATTAATTGAAATTCCATAATCATCTTTCGATAATTTTATCTGGGTAGCTGCTGGAGTCTTCACATCCATGGAATCTTGTATCCCAAATCTCCTTGAAACCTTATTGTAATATTTTTATTGAGTGATAAATGTGCCATTCGTTCCTTCTGTGACCTATAAACCAAGGAAAAATTTCATCTCACCATTCATAGACATTTCGATCTCATATTTCATGAATTTGGAAAACTGTCTGCACTGTGCTTCATCTGATCCACCAAATATTTTTTCATCGACATAAACCAGCACCACCATCTTTTGATTACTATTTTTGTAGGAATAGATATTGTAATAAACCCCACCATGTTGGAAACCATGCTTTTTTAAATACTTATCAAGCATTGAGTACCATGCTCTTAGTGCTAGTTTAATCCCATATAACACATTCTTCAGCCGACAAACCTTGTTCTCATCCACATGAATGAGAAAACCATCTGGCTTCTCGATATACAAATCTTCATCTAGAATCCCATTCAAAAATGCAGTTTTGACATCTTTATAGAACACTTTGTACTTCTGTTGCGTTGCAATGGTTAGGAATAATCTGATTGTGTCCATCCAGGAAACCGGTGAAAATGTCTCATCGACATCTATTCCCACTATATGGGAGTATAATTTTCAGACTAGCTATGCTTTTTTTGAATCACTATTACATATTCTTTCATCTTGTTGTGATTGACACATTTAATCTTGATGACGTTCTTATTAGCTAGCCTCGAAACAATCTCCCACATCTGATTCCTCTCAATCTGATCTAGATCTTCATTCATATCATGAACCTAGTTTCCATCTTCAGCTACATCAACAATTTATTTAGGCTCCACTTGAGATAGGAAAGATGACTGCTTCAATTATTTCATTCTTCTTGCCTAATCTAGAGCTGATTGATCACAAATGATATTCTTCCTATCAAATTCAGCTCGACTCCTTAGCTTCTATGAAGATAAAGAATTTTCTTTTTCATTATCATTATTAGCATCTTCTTCTAAATCCGCATTAGCCACCTTTTCCCCCTATGTGTTTCTTTCCTCCTCATCGCCTTCATCATGAAATTGTTCATTTTTTTGTTGAATTATCTTTTCATTATTTACTATAGTGACATCATTGGTATCAATTACATTTCATAGAATTTTTTTGTAGCATTTCTATTATTTTATTTTTCTTGATTAGCCAAGGAATATCCCCTCAAATCCACAAAGCATAAATTTCCTATTTTTTCCGTATTGAGAATGAAGTACTTACTTCCAAATATTTGAAAGTATTTCATAGTTAGCTTCTTTCATACCACATATCATATGGAGGGTTTCCTTCCTTCAAACACAACAGAGTTATGTTAGAAATGTAGATCTATGTTAAAATTGATTCTTTCAAAAACCTCTCTAGTATGTTTTTTTTGATAAGCATATTTCTAGACATGTGGTTGATGATCTGATTTCTCCTTTCAACCACTCCATTCTGTTGGGGAGTTCTTATAAAAGAAACATGATTCTTTATCCCATGATTCTTGAGATAGTATTCCACCTGACTGTTTGTTAATTACATACCATTTCTTGTACGAAACATCATAATTTTCTATCCAAGAATGTAGTACCTCTTTATATCAGTTTTTCTTTGTGTGATATGCCCACTAATATTAGCATCAACCAATTAGAGCACTCTTGTTGAATTATTTTCCTTTTTCTTATATGTCTTTCTGAATATATTACCTTGTTGGCATGAATCACATGTGCGGGTAAAATCATGTGATAGCATAGGGGGTACTTATCTACATCACACTTTAACAAATCATCTAGGAATGGCTGATATAGATGACCAAGTCATTTATGCCACAACTTGTTTTCTTTCTCTCTCGATAAAAAGCATACATCTTCTTTTCTACTCACAAAGTACAGATTCATCTTTCTTTTTTTACATGTAGGATCATTTTAGTATCTCTTTTCTTGATGACACGCATCTTCTTGTCAAACAATATATAATTCCTAGAGTCACCACGTTGACTGATGATGAAAAAATTGTGACCGAGACCTTCTTCAACAAAAATATCAGCATGTCTTATTTAATTTCCCCAAACCTAGCCTTTCCCGATCAAATTATCATCAATCACTCATCATTTAAAAACTTAACAACTCCTTCATTCTCATATATTATGACTGTAACCAGATACATGTTTCCTGTCATGTGATACATACAACCACTATCAAGGATCCACACACCAGAACGATAGGATGCTTTAAGGGAAATTTTAGCAACCATTCCCGTCTCTACTCTCTTCTTCTTGGTCCATATTTTGATCTTCACACTCAGTATAGATTGAGACCTCTGATCATTCTTATAGTATGATGGACCAGCTTTATCTTGCAAAGATACAAATCTTTTTTCCATCTTCAACTCACGTGTAGGTTCACAGATCTGCTACTTGCGAGCATTTAGATTTTTCTTCATCACATTCATCAATATGGTTGATGCACAGTATCTATCCATATTCCCATATCATCGGAACCAAAAATAGTGTCTTTATAAATATGTTCTAGAGAAGCATTCTCTTTTTGGCTCACACCTCTGTTCTTGTGCCCTACGATATATTCAGGCCATAGAACACATATTTTGTGAGTGTCCCATCTTTCCACACCTATAAAACATGATAAAAGGCACATACTTGCATGTCACTTTTGTACAAAAAGTAGTTACTTAGATTCCTTGAATTTAATTATTCCACTTTGTACCCACATAAATTTTCATTCTTGGAATTTTTGCTTGTGGTCTGACTTCATCCTTGACTGCTATCTATTTCTGATTGTGCGCCAAATCAGCATTTACATCTGAGCCCGATTACTACTTCTTTTCTACTGAACTACTAGGATCATCATTCATCTTTTTAGTCTTTTGAATGATCTGTTTTCTCGATAATGTGCTGGGAATTAGAAGTTTTTCTTGGTCATTAATCCTTTTTTTCAGAACAAAAACTTCGCATTCAAGTTCATTGATATGATTTATTTTATCTTTAATTTTGTTATTCAAACCATCGATCTCCCTTTTCTATTCTTCAATCTTAATTTTATACTCACAAACAGATTTTGTGTCCTTTGGTGTCGATGACTTGAGTATTTCAATTTCTTCAATCATCTCACACTTCTCTTCATCTCACACTTCTCCTGCATTATCAAGATACACAAGAAGCCCAAAAATATAGCAATGTTACCTTCAAGTATTTTTTCCCAACACTCACCAATCTCAGAATAGTATAAGGGTGTCCTTCATGGTCTCCTGTATAGGTCCTTAAACTATTCCATGTTTATTATAGAGTGATATATTTTATTATTAGAAAAATATCCCAATGGAATGTGATCTGCCAAACTATGGATAAATTCTAACACACAAGACCTCATCGTATCCTTCAACACTTGGATAGTGTGGGAAATATAGTCATCCTTAATGAAGTAAAATGATGTACTCATCCTCAAATAGGTCCCAAAGACCTCCTACAAGCCTCTCCACAACTATAATGTAAATAAGACATCATCATTGGAGGAAATCATCAAGGGTTACCCATGGAGTTAATTGATCTCCTACATGTACAACTTCCCAAAAATCTCCACCGAACTCAAATCTATGATTGCAAGGAACTGAGTTGAATTGGTATGTTATCCAACCATCACCCAAATAATAACATGGCCTCTCACTATCTTTAGAAACTGCATAACCAAGTCTATATATATTTCATCCAATTTCCACTTGGGGATCTCAAGAGGCTATTTCAAACCTTTAAGAACCTGGTTCTCAACCTTCATTTATTTATATGACAGACACTAAGAGAAAAACTCAACTACAATCTACCTTATACTATCCTACCAAAACAAATGATAAAGGTCCTTGAATAATTTTTCTAGTTTGGGATGTACAACCAAAGGAGAAGTATGAAGCTCTTTCATCAACTCCTCTTGCATTGAAACTAGAACCACTATATATCCCTGAAAATTGATGATGTTCTCTTTTAATTTTAAAGAATCCATCTGGTTCATCCTATGAGGATACCTGGTCATGGAGAACCTCATAGTCATTTTCTATCAACTGAGCCTACCTCAGACACTAATTAAGTAGAGAAGTCAAGAAGACTGACTAAAAAAATGATGCACCCCTCTTCAACACTAGGGTATGTTGTAATGAAGCCAACTGCTTAGATTCCTCCTCCACCAAGCAAGAACGCGACTTCATGATAAGGTCATCCTCCACCACATTTCACTTCTGAGGAGAATATACTATCTCAAAGTCATTAGCCTACAGGAACTACAGTGAACATCTATATCACTAGTTAAGATCTCTATGTGTGAGGATATACTTGAGACTTTGGTGGTTTGAGTATATAAAAAAGCTCTCTTCTTGAAGATAGTACCCACACATATTCAGAGAAAACACTACCACTGTGAACTCTAGGTCATGAGTAGTATTGTTTTACTCTTTGGGTGTCAACTACCTTGACCCACATACGATCACTACCTGCCTCTGTATCAGCATGGACCCAAGACCAACTCCAAAGGCTTCGCAAAACACTATGCCCTCATCACCCTACATGGAATTTCTCAACACCAAAGCAATAGTTAGCCTCAACCACAAATCCTAAAAGGATCTATAAAAATAATCATTCTAGGTAAAAAACTACCCATTTAACATCAGTGCTGTCAAGGTGGCTAAAATCCTAGAGAAATCTACGATGAACCACTTATGGTACTTATCTAAACCAAGAAAATTATCTACCATTGACCTGATATTGGGTGGTTCATAAGAAATAAAAACATCAATATTCACCAATTATATATAATATCTATTCTCAGATATGAAATTCCCCAAAAAGTGAACCTCACAGATCCATAATTAACACATAGAGAGTTTACCACAATGCTGGTGCTCCCAAAGATAGTCTATGGCCAATATCAAATGCTATGCATGATCCTACTATGATGCAAAGTAAATAAGTATTTCAATAATAAATAAAACCGTAAATTGGTCTATGTATGGTTAGAAGATTAAGGTCATAAAATCCATAAACACAATGTGGTAATTCATTACACCGAAAGTCTTCACTAGGAACTCGTATTGTACATAGTGACATTAGAATTACGTCTTTAGAATATCATCCTTGAGAAGACTCAAATGGTTGTAGATAGACCTAAAATTGATTTCAAAGAACCATATCACACCTCTCAATTGGTCAAATAGGATATTAATCCAATGAAATGGGTAATTTTTATTTATTGATACCTAGTCCATCTGATGATAATCAATACAAATCCCCAAGATCATGTCTATATTTATAATGAAAAAACTTGCAGTACCTAGGGGGACACACAGGATCTGATAAATCCAATCTCTTAAAGGTCCTCCAATTGCATCCTAAGGTCCTATAGCTTGATAGAGGCCATCTAATATACCTTTAAAGATATCAGTGTGGTCTTAGGGTGAAATTAGATGTTGTATTCTATGTCCCACAAAAGGTGTAGTTCCAAAACATTCTTGAGGAAGATTTCCATATAGTCGTTCTCTATTAATGTAATACAGATGCTTGAAGATACCACTTTACCAAGGGATAAGCTCATCAACTAATGGGTGAAGGGTTTCCAATTCCTTCCAACAAATCACACTTTCTTTTTCCTGTGATATCTCTCACCCATAAAGAAGAATCTCATCCCATTTTTCTAAAGGCATCTCACTCATTTATAATGAAAGTCAATATGGTCTTAAATTGTGGAAAACCAATCCACAACCAATATGACATCATAAGGTCTCATTGACATGACCAAGAGGTCCCATGTGAAACTATCTCCACCAATAAATAGTTCACATTGCTGGTAGATATATGATATCAAATAATCACTTCTTATATAAACCTCTAATGGTAATTTCTGGACAAATTCACAACTAGAAGCTTAAGCACTTTCACCATGAATAAATAGATTATGGAATGACATGAACTTGTTTCTAATAGTAGTGAGGAAAGAGTAGAATAGACATTTATTTTACAATAGATCATCTTATATGTATCCTGGTCATAGGCCCCTATGTTTTATAACATACCACATCCCTGACCACCATATCCCTAATCTTGATGTGGTTATCTTGGTGGTGGTGGTGGTGGTAGGATATCATAGTGTTATCCTTCACCAACTTTCCTTCCATTATGTGAATCTCCAACTTTTATACCAGTACTACCTTTTTGAGGGCCACCCTGGCCATGTCTAAGAGATCCCCGATCAAGGAATTGTCTCTATCATGGAGGGATATCCAATTTATGCTTATCTTGATTCACATGATGGGTTGTAAAATCATGATCCAAGTGACCTCACCCATAACAAGCAAAACACCACCCATTCTCAGGCTGGCTAGATCCTCAACATGATCCCAAATCAAAATATCCACAGATATGAGTAAGATAATGAGAATGTCTCCTCTGATGAGACCTCGTTGTATGAATTTTGCTACCTCCTACAGATTTCTCAGCCACATGATGCCCACATTAAACTCCAACCAACCAACATCCCTATGTTAGGAAGATCTCAATAACTAGATCCCAATCTAGCACTCCATCATAAGATCGATAGCATAAGGATACCACACTAGGTCAAAATTCTATACGATGACCATGATGAAACTTCCTCTCCCAGAAGAATACATCTCACACCATATCATGGTAGTATCACAAAAGTTCAATAAACATTATGAAATACTTTATACCAATAATAATACCCTGCTAAATCTTATGAAGCTCCAGGATTTGAAATGAGTGTAGGAACGAAGGTTTATTCTCCACAAAAAAATATGCATGTATTTCTATGAAAACATCATGTCTTCAAGAGTTTATATGACTAAACTACTCCATCACCCTACTACTCCATTGAAAATATAGGTAGACAACGTGACCATATGATTAGTTAGGGTTAAAATAAACCTGAAGACATGTATCACCAACTCATGACAATATTCCACTTCATGGAGATTTAGATCACTAGGAAACCATAGAAATATTCAATGATGGAACTTATGGAGTGCACTAAGAATACATACATCATAATCTTGAACTTTTTTTATTAACTATTACTCTAAAGGAAGGGGTGATTATCCATGTCCACCATTAGCAAACACATTATGGGTTGGCCCCCAAAATGAGGTATCATCACTCATTGGATCATCAAAATTATCCTGAATTTGTAACCTCACTGTATTTGTTCTCAAAAGCATCTTAAAATTAATCAGCACACACCATCATCAGATGAGTATATATACATTGGGAGATGGCTCAAGAATGATAGTAAAAAAGATTCAATTCGATATGATTCATGAACCATTGTTCCCTGTAACTATGTCTTAGTATTCCAAGCTGACATGAAGGTAGTCAGAGTCCTAGTGCATAGATATGATACCCATTACACCTTCCCTGACCAAAAAACTACACTCAATACACAATAACACTAATTCCCTATGTTCCTAACCAATACTCACTATGGGACCACCTCTACACCGACCTGAGGAAGAACCACCTCTAATAAAACTCTATCATGACCCTACCTATCATAGCATGATCAGCTATTGGAAGGGTGAGGTGTGATTACCCTAAGAATTCCTATAATAGGACAGGGGCTGATGACTCACACCGAGAAGAAATAGCTAAAATTGGAGGCCTTTTCATAATGTACATGTATGAACACACCCAACCATATATATGCATCAATATAGAGTAATATAATAATGATTATAATATATTGAGTAAAACCACAGATGTAATAATATATGGGGAATTCATCACAGAATGATATAATAAATACAATGTGTAAAGATGTAAAATATATGCCCAACTAGATATGATGTCCCAACTTGAAAACAACTATAATAAATGAAAACATAATGATCTGGACCCCTAATCTCTATGTCCTGACCAACATTCATGGTCAATTCAACCTAGTATCCCTAAGCTCCACTAATGTCACCATCGATCCATTTTTAACCTATATATGACACAACATGAGTGGGAAAATTCCATGCAGGGGTGAGTATATACATACTCAGTACAACTCCATGAACACTGAATAGGGAGAAATATAGAGATACAATAAATATTAAACTCAACCCAAATAATGAGGGAATCAAAACCCAATACATATATAGGTTCTTATAATGAAATCTAAATGAGAGAGAAAGGGGATATCCACCTCTTATCCAAGATAACGTCAATTATTCCTCATATAGATACAAAGAATCGACCACTGATGCCTGGAATCAAACACAACCTCACAACAATATGTGTGGAGGACCCCTCCCATTTCTACCTTCCTCCACATCAAAGGGAACTACAAATCCCATGGAAGACCGATATACCATTGGATCTCGATGATGGGGGAGTACCGCTTTGTATAAAGAGGACCCATGCCCCGTGTAGAGGAGTACCATATCTATCTGTATAATGTGTATGGGGGACCCACGACCTGCTGCGATTGTAGAGTTCAAACACTAGAATATTCTTGATGATCCTTACATGATCACTACTATAGTCAAGTATTACATAGAAAATAATCATGCTCATAACATATTACATCATATCTCATATTCCAAAAAACAATTGGACACCCGAATTTTCTATATTTAAAATCACTTAAGATTGGAAAATCATGGGATAAAATCTGAGTAAAATGGAATGAGATATGTGAGGAAGATGTTTTTGGATGGAATATATATTGATTATAGGGATCCACATGGAAGGTGAACCCTCATTTTTTCCTGGACGTACTCTCCAATGAATATGGATTGAAATCCATCTCATCGTACATGGCATGAAAAATTGGTACATGAAATTCCTCATTCACTCAGGTCCTACATGTGTGCTTCAGGCCATTCTCATATACCCCAAGATGTTCTTGTGTATCTGGATGTGAACCCGGCTGTGTTCAGGTGTCGTCCAGTACCCGTGTAATTCTGGTGCACATGGCATGTCCAACCCCATAAGGTCCTTGGTGTGTGCTAGCTATAACATGACTTGGACACCTAGGGAGGGTCACACAATGTGTTTTCATGTCAACACACTATGTGATACAATAATATACCAAAAACCAAACCACCAGATCTAGGGTTACGACACGACATGTGTTCTTCTGGATCACACTTTGTGTAGTTAGGTTTTTAGTAGGATGAACAACCTGGTATTTATGTGTCTCAAGATATTATTTTTATACCACGATTTATGGAATTTCACCACTAAAGATTAATCGAATATTCCTTTAACCATAAATTCCCATCCTCTGATGGTTGGAAATCGGTATCCTCTGATCTGCAGGAAGCCTGCAATGTCGTCTTTCATGCTTCCCATCGCCTGCTGCTAGATCCCATTTCCACTATGGTTCCCTGATATTGGAAGCATCACACAAAACTCATTATCCATGATGATCCATCTGTAAAAAACGAATTTTATAATTATTTACACAACAAAATTGAATCCAAGGGTTCAATCACACTCAAACATTCCTCTACAATGTCGAATCACAACCCTATGATACAACGATAAATAAAGATGAGAACGCGTGGGAAAAAACTCAAGAAAAAATGTGAAGTTGTCATTGTTAAATAATTATTATCTAGAGATCTTAAATATTGGATATTTAGGGTGAGATTATGAAAAAAATAATAAGTTAAATTAAATAATTTAATTTTAATATCAAGATCATGTGAAGGATGAATAATCACAGATCAAATAAAGAAGATCAAATCCACGATTTAACAATTTATTGAAAATGGAGAAAACAAAAATTGATGAGCCCTATCTTAATTTTTATTGGTTTCAAGTTATGATTTCAATTTTAAGAAATGGTGAAGTCTCATTGTGATCACTACCTCTTGATCCACCTCTATCTAATCACCCTTCCTCCTCTGATGTGATCTAACAATGAAGAGTGATGTTTCTCCTCCTCTCTAATATTATATATTTATACAGCTAAAACCACAGAATCTACATAATTGGTAATTTATATAGGTTTTATATTATTTTATTGGAATAAAAAATGTTATTTTTATAATTTAATTAAATGCACCACCAATGGATGCCCCAACCGGTCATCTGACGCCGACCAGCCATAGGTTAGGCCTAGGGTAAACCTTGGTTCGAGATTAAACCTTGGTATGAGATTTATAATTCTAGAATCTATTCGAAAGTTATTACACTATTTTAGGAAAACTATGTGTTCATGATATTAATATATTTAATATTTTTGTAATATCAATTTCAAGTTCACCGAGCCTTAGAATCTCACGCCATCTCTAAGTATGGTGCTAAAAATATTCTTTAATATATTTTAAAGTATTAAAAGGGAAAAAATATATTCATAAAATTATGTATGAGGTATAAAACCTAAAAAATATTCTCAATAAATCAAATAATTTATATAACATTTTTAAAAATAAGTTACAATATGTATATTGAAAGTATAGACTCGATGTAGGGGATTCCATATCAATTTTCCATCATTGAGGCATATTTTATTTTTATACACCTAATTTATTTTATATAACATGTATGATACCCCATTTCATGATATATCAGGAATACATCATATTTAATGACATTTTATATTTCAAATGAAATTAAATCATGCAAGGGGATTTGAATTGAATGTTACCATGTAGTAAAAGACTTCATTTTAATTTCTCTCAATTAAGGAATATTTTGATATTATGAACCTAATTTCTTTTATATGGTTTATATAATTACACTTTTACATGTAATATCATTAATAATTTATAAATAATTGTATTTTAAGTTTAAATTTTAATTATTTTATCCATGTTAATTTGAATTGAAAGTTACCATATGGAAAATAATTTCATAACTCTATTTCATTTCATTGGGTCATATTACTTCTTTATTTTATTTGATATTATAAGATTATGAGTGAAATTAATTTTGATTATATTGTGTTTTATTTCCACATGTTTTATGTGGATATACATTTTATACACATAGTTTATTCATTGACTAATTATCACTTCAACATTATGATCATAGTAAGGGTTGCTCATCTCAAATTGTCTTCTTTGGGGAATATCTTATGTTATATACCTATCTTATTCTATAAGGTATATATACTTCCCATTTTATATCTTATATCTTGTAAATAATTATTTTCATTATATTTAGAGTATCATTTGACATTTTTATTTCTTGGGGATTGCGATTAAAGAGTTTATAAAGTAGAAATGGCTTTATATTACAATATCCTTTATTTTGGGGTTTTTTATACAAAGTTCCTATAGTGGAAATCATACACCTTTACTTTATTGAACTATATCTCACTATTTATCTTCTTTATTATGTATGTGGTACATATATTTAATTTCCACTTCCTCCCTTATTATTTTATAAAATATTAAAAATGTTTTTATTAAGTGAAACAGATCTTATATCACTATTTTAGATTGGAAATATATTTCTTTTATATCTATGTTTTCTTTATTTTTAAAAAATATTCTATTTTAGACATAAATTTTTTACCAAATCTATATTACATGGTATTTAAATTTATTTTAAATGTTCTTAAAAGTAAATTTATTAACATTTTCCAAATGGGTCACTTTTGAATCCATTTACAAAATGTTTTAAAAAGAATGTTTATTTTTAACATTTCCATCATGAAAGGATTTTTTTCATTGTTATGACCATTAATTTATTTTAAAATTATTTTATGAGTTTTAAGGGTTATTTTCATAGAAAATTATTATTATAATATTTTTTTAATTTAATATTCAAAGTTAAAAGTTTATTTTCGTTTTGAATGTTTTTAATGAACATTTAATCATATTTCCATTCCTCAAAGTAAATATACTTTGATGTTTCTTATACACTACTTGGGATATTTCTTAATTATACCATCTTCATTCTTTATCTGGATGCATTATGATTGTTTCAAATATATTTTCATGGAACCAATTCATTTTCCATGGGTTAATCAAGTTATTAAAGGATTAATAGTTGATTTACGAGTTTAATGATGAAAATAAAGATATATGAACATTATTTGTGGTTTGGTTCTTGGAAATAGCTTATAATACAGGTGAACCCAGATAGCATCAGGTTAACATGACATCGCTTATAGAATTGGTACTCCCATATAATTCTTTAATTCATTGGTTAAGGAAGTCGAACATATGATTATTATATTTTTAAGGGTTCTATAAAGATAATGTTTCAAGATAACAACATTTTTTCTTGATTGTTCCTAAGGTTTTTTAATGATTCCATTGATCAAGATTGAAATTAAATGTTTCATGATTATTAAATATTCTAATTCTTTCCTTCGTTAAATCATTATTTCATGTTTCAGGCTTGATGATCTATGTATTGATGGGTATGATTTCCTTAATGCTTTGATAATTCAATCAAATTATCTTTTCACACCCTTATGTTATTATTATGCTCATTAATAATGTTTAATTATTAATTCTTATCTTTAACCTTACATAGAAACTGAGCTCACCCAACTTAGGATTCCTTTTCCCTAGGTAAGGAAGGATGATGTTAATGTTTTGTGTCTATAAGGTTTTCATATAGATGACGATGATGACTTATTATGAAATAAGAGAATCTAGGTATAGTGGTAATGTGACTATCATAAATTCATGGATATTTTTTATGTAATAATTCTTATAAATTTTCTAAAACTATAAACCTAAATGGTCATTGGGTATGTAAGTGATCCAATATTTTTATTTTATATTTTAGGTTTTGGATGGTAAAAACTAGTTCACTTTCCTCAATATTGAATACATAAATGTAAATATTTGTAATTTCATTATTGGATATGAGAGTGCATGTTTGGGGCAGTAATAGTTGGAATCATAGGAGGGTTTAGATAACATTGGAAATTAATATGTTCTCATGAGAGGTTTTATTAAGAGATATAGACACTATCCCGAGTTTATGAGATTAAGGTTGATCATATGTTCAAAGTCATAGACACCCATTTATAGCTTTTATGAGGTGAGATATTAAAGTTATTATTGAAATTTTTGTATTTGTTTTATTGGGTTGAAGTATATGTAAATATTTTTTTACCAGGAAGCATGAATTTAATTTTTATGGAATTGTTTTTATTTAATTTATTACCATTAGGGATTATATGATCTTGTATATTGTAGTAATTATGGGAACATATTTTTATCATATAAATAATGATGGGATTAGAAATTAATTTGGTGACTAAGTGATTAATGATGAATATCACTATATTTTTGGGCATATAAGATGAAATCTATGAGATAACCTTTGAGGATAAAACAAACATTAAGGTTGATGTTATTTAGGTTATTTGGGAAATATTGTTATTTATTTATGGAATGATTTAGTTTTAAATTTGGGTATTAATATTTAATTTTGGAGATTAATGTATTATTTCATCAAATGAAGGTTTATTCATTCTTGGAATTATCTCACAATGTGATAACCATTTTTATTTTGGTTAATCTCTAATGGTATGAAGAATAACATGATTAATCCTTTTATGGTTATATGGTCCTTTAAAATTTTATTTTAGATCTTGAGAGATGAAAAATTTATCTTCAATACTCATTATCTGGTAAAAAATATGATATTGTGGTGGAAAATGATTAAATGTAGATATTAAACTAATCAAGTAAGTATATTTCCATATGTTATTAGTCTAGATGGTATGGAATCTCTCAACTCTATAACATGATCTTTAAAATGAAAACATTATCATATTATGTTCATTTATGATGAAATAATGGTTTTATTCATATCTCTTTGGTTTATGGTTTTGATGTTGTTGAATTTCTCATGATCATTCAATTTATTGTGATCAATGATCAATATCACACTATATCATTATTTGGGAAATATGATTTTCTTCAATGTCATAATATTAACTTCCCACCAATTTTCTCCCATTTGTATACCTAGTTGTGTGCTATTTCAAATTACTTTCAAACTTCCCTCTCTAACTTTTCAAGAGGATTTTATATTAACCCATTTAATGACATGGGATTCCAACAAATGAGTTTTAAAATATAAAACCTATATTTATAGTGATAAAATTATAATTTCAAGGATACAATTTATTAATGGGGGTAGAATTTAACACATTGTGATTTTAAAAAAATTAATCTTTTCTTGATAGTATACAAGACACAGAACACCGAGCCAAAATGAACCATGGAATAATATTATTTCAAATGTGACCATTATAACCTAGCCCTTAAATTTGAAGGTTTGAATAGTACTAAATAATTTATGATTTATATATATATATATATCCTACTCAATATAAATTTATTGATAAATTCATAGTAAATAATCAATCAATTTTTAGTAAAGTAGTTTTATTCTTCAAAAATATTTTTTCTTCAAAATTGATTTTTATTGTTTTTTTTTGAGTTTTTTTTGAAATTTAAAAAAAATTATTTGATAAAATATGCATAATATTTTAAATAAATATATAAAATATATTTTAGTGTCATAATTGTAGTTTTTTATAAAATATATATTTTCTAGTGAATAGTGAGAAATATAAATTTTTGTAAAAATGTTATTTATTTTCAATAAATTATCTAATTTTAAAGTCCTGTTATTTTTTTTGTATTTAAAGTAACATAAATATTATTTAGTTATATTTAATCTAATTAATGAAATTTGAATAATTTTTATATTTTATTTTAGTATAAGTTTATTTTGGGGTTTAAAAATGTGTTTTTTCCTCACAAATGTTTTAAAGTGATTAATGTTTCTCAATTTTAATTAATTAAAATAAGAAAAAATGATGAATTATTTAATTTAAATTTATAGAGTATATATAAATAAATTTTAATTAATATTTATAAAATGATAATTACAAGTTATAAATTAAATTAAAAATCATTTTATGATTAATAACACATTTCTTGAAAAACTATTTTTTCATTGTGTGTGCATGTTATATTTTAAATTAAATTTCAAAAAATATTTCAATTCAATTTGGTAAAATCAATTAAACATTTTTAATCATAATAATTTACATTATATAAAAATTACAACAAACTTTTGGGTCATAATAAATGTTAAATATAGTGAAATTTGTTTACCACGATAAAGGTAAAATTGGGTTTCTCAGGGGGACAGTTAAACTAAATGGATAAGGGTTAAAATAAATTAATAAATTGTCTTAAATATTTTTTTATAATTATTTATACCTTATATAATATAATTATAGATAATTATATATTTTTCTGATCCTTGCGGCATCAGAAAAACATGGGAATCACTTTTTATTTTAAGAAATTACAAGTGTGCCACTCACATCACTTTTAAAAGGACTCATCTAGTCCAATCCTATTCACTCATTAAAATAAGTTTGGATAAGACAATACCTACCCAAATATATTATTTAAATCCATTACCACTTCATAGATCTACGTTTTTTTATAAAAAAACCATCATAATAAGGATTTTGGTGCTAACCTAAGGAGTTTTTCTGAAGAAGTGTTATTGTGCTAAACTGAGCATCTTTATTTTATTTCTTTATACACATCATTAAAATATTATTTAATTATTATTATATAATAAAAAAAATTCTATAACATATAATTATATGATATTATGTTAATGAAATAATGTAAATCCAAATCCTTTTCCATCAAATTGGAAACAAATCCATCATTCATATGTACGACAAACAACCACCTCACGAACCGTTGTAATTCATTTTTCATCATCACCTCTCATAGTTTTTTATAATTATTTATTTAAAGAATATATATTATATTTGAAACATAATAATACTCCTTAAATTATTATATCCCATATTCCTTCTTAATTTTCATTCCACAAGGGATCAGATAACGTCACTTGTGTGTATGGAGGACCACATCCCTATGAAGTGACGTGATTCATTTTCACTAAAACATTTCATATACGGTAATGAGAATAATGTTAATGAATATATGTGATAATTAGGAAATAATTATTATTTTAATAAAATATTTATCATTATAAAATTATAATATATCAATTTCTTTCTTACCTTTACACTTGCTGAAAAATGATATTGCCATCCATGCATATGTGTGGACTACCGCCATCATGAAATGATGCGATATTTTTCCATCACCAAATCACATAGATGATATATGTAAGTTTATTTAATGAAATAATATGATATTTCTGATATAATTTTTGTTATATAAATATAAAATATTACACAACTTCTTTCCATAGTAATTTTCCAAAAATAGGAACATCACCCATCTGTACGTATGATCTACTGTATCCATGATTATAACGTAGTGAATTTTTCATAGCCATATTTCATGAATACTTTTAAAATTATAAATTATGTATAAAAATTATAACTATGTCATGATTATTATTCTGGAGATGTAGAAATAATGGCCTCTTTTACCATGGTCAACACACCAAATCTATTTTGAAACAATAAACCAAACGTCCTTAAAATCCACAACAAAAACAAAAATGATTAAGTATTTAAATATGTAATTAATATAAAGAAAACTAATGATTTAATTATGGGGTATTAAAAATGAAAAATATTGTCAATAAATAAAATTGTTTATATAAATTATTATACATGAGTAAAAGACATACATGGAATGTCTGGACTCGAAGTAATGGATTACGTGTCAATTTTCCTTCATTGAGGCATATTTTATTATTATACACCTAATTTATTTTATATACTATGTATACATCACCATTTAATGCTATATCACGAATACATCATATTTCATGCTATTTTATGTTTCAATTGAAATTAATTAATGCAAGGGGATTTGACTTTAATGTTACCAAGTTGTAAGGGACTCCGTCTGAGTTTCCAATTATAGAGGCATATTTTATTATCATTCACCTAATTTATTTTATATGGTGTTTATACTGCCACTTTTAAATATAATATCATTAATAATTTATAAATAATGGTATTTTCATATTCAATTTAATTTTTTTCATCCAATGGAATTTTACATGAAATTTTCCAAGTGTTGAAGTGTTTTATAACTCAAGTTATTTTCATTTGGTTATATTACTTATTCATTGTCATTGATATACCATGATTTTGTGTGAAATAAAAATTTATTATGCTGTTTTTTATTTACAATTATTTTATATTTATTTACATTTGTTACGATTATTTGATTCATTTATTAATTCTCACTTCAATGTTATGATCACCGTAAGGGTTGAAAATCTCTAATTTTTTTCTTTGGGTGCATATGTTATGTTATAAAGCTATATTCTTTTATGAGGTGTATGTACTAACCCATTGAAATGTTAACTAATTAACCTTATTATTTTTATAATATTTAAATTATTATTTAAGTTTAATTTGACCAAAAACAAACTTATGAATAGAATATCATCTTTTAGGTCCACTTGGATTAGATTAGGATATTTATTATTATTTAATTCAAAAGAGAGTTAAAAATGTAAAATTCAATGTTTAATAACTAAAACATTTTTAATACAGGGTTATACATAAGATAAATTCGACTATAAATATTTATTAGATAGATAAAAAGATTTAATAAATAATTATATTTTATTTATAAATTTTAGGCATTACGTAATTAAATTTATTTATGACACAATGATGATGCAATAATTAACTAATTAATGGAATATTAAAATTATTGATATTATAAATATCCAAAAAAATGTAATTTGAGAATTTTTATGAATTACAGTAATTTTGTTGCTCAATATGACATATTAGGGTTTGTTAGATGAATTTTTTTCAAAGTATTAATGCTATTATGAATTTAGAAAAAAATACCAAATAGTCTCAAAGTTGACATAAAAGAGTTTTTAAAAAAAATATTATATTATTAATTGATATTATTTTCCTAAAAATATAAGGTTCAGACAAAAGAATTACATAATGATATTTTTATCATTAATGAACCACTTCGGGTTCTCTTGGAATCATATAGTAAGTTTATTAACAATATAATATAAAAATACAAAAAGACATGGTAAATGTCAAACTATTTAACTAAGATTTAAATATAAAAGATAAAATTAATATAGTGACCCAAACCTGTATAAAACCTATTGGTTGAGTGGTTTTAGACCCATACCCACATTATCCATTAAATAATTCATTTTGGAGCCATTAGAAACCGAAAATAATTTTATTATAAAATATTATTTCTAACATTTCATAAAATGACCCTCACCTCTCTTATAAAAGGGAACTTTCCCTTTTCTTAATTTCACACCTCCAAAGCCATTTGGCTCAGCCAAAACCTTCCCAAATACCCTCCCAACTGTCCTCCCTTCATCCTAGAGGCCTTTCTTTAGTCAAAAAGCCAACCTAAGGAGCCCTTTTGACCAAATAAAAAGGCAGAACCCAAAGAAGAGGTAAATATTTCATCCCCACTTTCAAGTGTCTTTCTTCTTCCACTTCCTCTTTCTTTGTTGTTTCTATTATAAAATAATAACCCCAGTATCTTCTATAAACTATTATTTTATTATAAATATGGTACAACCATATTCATTATTCTATCCAATAGTTTAATGACATGTCACTATACGTGTGTACGTACGGCTTACCGTCTCTATGTCGCGGTGTAATTGTTATTCAATACATTATTATTTGGTTGTGTATAATAATGGTGTATAATTGATGTAAATAAAAAATATAACATGATAATGATTCTTTATATATTATATACCATCCAATTATATATTATTTTAATATCAAAAGAATGATATTGTCGCTCGTGCGTACATACGGATTACCGTCTCCATGAACGCGATGAAATTTATTCCCCATCGTATCCATTCAAGACTAATTTTCATTAGATAATTAATGATAATGTTTAAAGACATAATATCCTTATAAATATGAATAAGATACATTATATCCATAACAAACATTACTTACTTAATAAATAATATAATGGAAAACAAATCTGTTAACACCCGAAACCACGATAATTATAAGATATTATTAAAAGATCATATATGATATCATATTAATGTATATGATTCATGTATAATTTGATAACAATTATTTAACCATTATACAGGAGGTTAAACTACCCTCTACCAAGTAAAAGTATAAGGTAAGGGTTAATTTCACAATCTCTTCTTTATTCGAGGTTGTTTATGTGTAATTATCTACTGGGACCTCTTTATCGTCCACATCCATGTTTCATAAAAATGTAATTCAAATTATTCTTAAAATTTTATATACTATCGGTTAATGTCATTTATACCCCTATTTTAATTTTATAATATGTTTATAAAGGAATCTTTTCATCATTTTCCAAATAAGGAACTTTATGACCTTTTCAACAAAATTAAGGAAAGAATGTTTTTTTATCTTATACGGATGGTGCAGCTATTTTCCGCCATTATGACATCGTCAAATCTTCCCTTACAAGATTATATGTATATTTTCAAATATAAATGTTTTCTTCTATAATTACATGACTTTTAATTGATTTCTAAATAGAAAGAAATATTTTTCTAAAAACGATTTGATTTCATATATGTCTACATCCGTTGATGGATTTTATATTTTTTTGAAGTTGATTTATTATGATAAAAAAATTCAATATTTTATTTAAGATTTTGTGATATGTTTGACTGTGGATGTGTTATTTCATACCATTCATGGCTTATAGATAAAGTATTGACATTTCATATTCCAGTTTTAATACGAATGTTTATGTTATGTTTAAACCTTTTCATGTGAGGAATGCATTGGACTTAGTAAGTGATGGGTGGAGCCCGCAATATCTCCTCGATGCATCGGTAGGTCTAATGAGACAAACTAGTGACCTGGCATAATGATTGGACAAAATCTTATTTGTAGTCTTGGCACAAGGCCTCGACTATGTGGTTATGAAATTCTGGCATTATGCATTCCATCATTATGAAAGTGGTTATTGATATTGCAAGTGATTATTTGACTAGTAGAATATCCATGTGAGTAAGTAAATGGAATTATTTTTTATTTATAGTTTCTATATTATGATTAAGTTTATGATTAAAAGGATTTTGTTTTAGTTATATACATTTCATTAAATGTTTATGCTTATTTATGAATGTTTCTTCTATATTGTTATCCTTTCTGAGCATTTGATCTCACCCCTTTCTATGTTTTATTTTTCCCAGGATCCCGAGAGTGTTTTACGTTTGAGATGCAAGGTTAAGCTAAGGGAACAATGGAATTCTCAAAGGAATATGTTTTTTGTGTTGTATTTTAGAAAGTGTAATGTAATGTTCATGTATGTAATATATTTTCCAATACTTCTAAACTAATCCGCCTTTCAGGACTTGATTCCTTGTAATCATGCCAATATATTAAAATAATGCATGGACTCTGGGAATCAAGGGTCAGGTCATTACAAAAGGTTATTTTCCATGTGAAATTTTTAATGAAATTTTATTGGTATTTCCATTAATCAATGTCAATAACCTTTGACGTTTGTTATGATACAATGGAAATATTTTGTAATGATACTATCTTATTTATTTCTCTGGATTTATTATGATTCTTTCAGAGATATTGTCATGGAACCAATTACTTTTTAACTGGATAAAAATGTTATTAAAAGAGTAATGGTTGTTTTATGAGTTTTATTATGAAATGAAATGTCTATGAACTTTATTCATGTTATGGTTCTTTGAAATTGCTTATATAATGGGCCTGTACAAATATCTTTAGGTGAGACTAAAATATATTGTACAATGGGTTAACCTAGTTATTACTCCAATAAATTGGGAATGAAATTCAACCGTATAGTTATTCAATTTTTAAGTGTTATGTAAGGGTTATATAAGTAATCTATGAAGATAATGTTCCAATATTCCAACAAGTTTTCTTTAGGTATGATATGGGGTTTTAATGATACCTTTAATCAAAAGTGGAATCAAATGGATCATTATTATTTAATCTTTTGACTATTTACTTTGTTAAAGACTTATTCCATGTTTCATGTTTGATGATACATGTATTTATGGGTATGAGTTATTTTATTTTATTCTCATACACTCTAATTATGTCATCATACCCTTATGTCCTTATTATGGTCCTTGATAACATTCAATTGATAATTAATATGTGTACCCTTACTAATCATTTGAGCTCACTCTTCTTATTTTTAACATTACCCGGGTTATGAAATATGATGCTATATATTTTGTGTCTAAAAAGGTTTCATATGGATGATTATGATGAATTATTATGGAATAATAAAATCCTGGTATAGTGGGAAATATACCATCTTAATGTAATGGTTATTGTTTATGTAAGAGGTTTTTCTAATTCTCTAAAACTCTAAAACTAATTTTTTCTTGGGTATATAAGTGATTCAATATTCAATTTTAATGGTTAATGATTTTATAGGAAAATATTGGGTCACATTCAAAGGTATAAATGAAAAAAATGAAAGGATTTATGATTTCAACATCATATATGAGAGTGCGGATTCAATATAGTTATAGTTGGTAGCAGATGAGGGTTTAGATAAATTTAGAGATTTGGATTTTCTATTGAGAGACTATAATAAGATACATGGATACCATCATGGGTTTAGAAGATTAAGGTTGATCATAAGTTCAATTTTTTAGACACCAATTTGGGGGTTTTCTATGATGATATATTAATGCGATTAATTAAATTTTAAGAGATGTTTTATTAGGTTTAATAATATATAATGATTTGGTTTAACGTGATTTATGAATTTACATTTTTGGATAAAATATTTATGGAATTCATAATCCTTAGAGTTTATATGATATTGGAAATTTAGGTAATTAAGGGAACATATGTTTTATCATATAGATAACTATGAGAGTGGAAATTTATTTGATGGCTATGTGATTAAATGAGAATAATGTTCCTAGATGTGTGTGAGATCGTTGAGAGGGGGTAGGGGTGAATAAGTGATCCATTTTTCTTTTTAAAAATTGTGTCTTTTCAAATAATTCTATTTTCTGGGTTAAAGATTTGATCCACTATTCTTGTGTCTCTCAGTCTTTCCTTGAATAATGATGTAAATACAAAGGCATATAAAATAAAGATTAAAAAGGACCAATATAAATACTTACTTCTCTCCAGGATTGTTATTCTACCCAACATGGATTCTGTACTATAATATTATCAACAATTACAATGTTTGATATATATTCACCCTCTATCTCTCCTAAATTCACATAAGAGGATATTTATAATGCATCCCATAATGTTACCATGATCTATGTTGGACTACACTAGAATCTACACTAGAGACTTGATTTCATGATCCACACAAGAGGCTTTCTGATCATAGATCCAACTGATAGTTTTCATCCATTATTCAAGGCTTGATTCAATTTAGGTTGATCATTTCATCTTTATCCAATAAATTTTTGGATCACACTTGCCTGTGTACCTATTTATGTACCTTTGTAGTATAAAATTCTTGCTTAATGATTTATGAATTCCCATATTTGATCTATTTCCTTAATGAAACAATTCAATGGATATGATTCTATTTGATGATGAAGTACCAACCACAATAATATGTTTTCATGCATTGTAAAAAACTTATTCAAGAATATTTTATGCAAGAAAGATCATGAACAATATCAACCTAGTATAACTTTGTGAATTATCAAACAATGTCAATCAGATATAATCTCTTCTGATATTCTACCCTGCCATAGTTTTAAATTAATCACACTTCATACATAGATTTAATGTCATCTAAAATCATAGAACATTCAATTATGAACTTTATTATTTTGTAATTATCAATTATGTTTCTTCTATCTCAATTTCTCACGTGATTATTCATGTGTACATGTTCTCATGCACTGTCCACCTTTAACCATCAATGTCTTCTGCAAAAATTCAAATGGGAATGTCACACACTTTATGAATCATATTATTCATGTTATCATTTGATGCTAAGGATCAATCCATGTTTATATGACCTATTCACCTCCATCATGTGATCCATGTGTGGATCACACTTATTTTTTAAGCAAACATGTTGTTGAGAAAGCATGTAATTCCTCGTAGGTGTTTCTCCTTATTTACATGAAGAGATATTACAATATATATACCTCATTCACTTGATCATATACGATTCATTAAAAATTATCTTCTTCAATATCACTACCTTTACACAAGGCTGATGCATGTCTGGAGGTACTATTTTTGGCATTTTCTTAACACCTTTGCAAGACCTAAATAGCTCACAGGTTCCTTATTCATGAGGAAATGGTTATATGTGGGTCAATCTCAATTGATTCCTATAATGGATTCACAAGAGTGTCACATAATCTCTTATGACCTTCATAGGACACATGTGATGTCTGTTATTTCATTTATGAGACAAGGTTGTATGTTTTCGAGTTTCTTTTCCTCATAAGAGTTGCCTACAAGTTAGTATCTCAATCATTTTAAAAAACTGTATATCATGTGAGTTCAGATAAAGACCTTTCTTATGTCAGAAGGTACCATCTTTGAGATCTTCTCAGTATATTTGCATAACCAATAAGTATACATGAAATTTCATTCACACGACACTGGTTGTGTCCATAAATTCCTTCATGTGGTAAGAGATTCTATTCACGAAAAATTTCTATAATGCCTTCATCAGATTATATGTCTTACAGGTTACTCAATCACATGATTGAATCATATGAGAAATAACTACCTTCATGTGAGCAAATGATACAGATTCATTGTTATTTAAATAATAGATCTCTCTCTCTCTCTCATTCTCTCAATGTTGGAGCAACATGAACTCTCAGATGAGAATTAGTTTATATAGGTATTGTATCTATAATTTTTAAGGCATGCTAAATAATTCATCAAACACCCAAAGATCTTAGTATACCATTAATGCTGAAAATACTAGCTTCTCCATGCACCATCTAGGTGATCATGTGATCACATGATCAATTATGAAAAACCTTGGTGCTTTACATGATCTTATTTTATTCATTTGATAAAATCTATAAATGACAAAAAATTCTTGTTAAAATATCTATAAAGATGGAGGCTTCTCACCATCATTGATATTCATACATTAATTCCAAAGTTTTCTTTCTATTGTCACATGATCCATGGTCATCACCTGAAGATATGTTGATTATCATCATGCCTTCATGTGATTTCTCATTAATAATCACCCTTCTATCACATGATCGTTAAGATCATCATGTGACAAAATCATGCGATCGTTGATGGTTAATGTGAAATCATCTTACATTGACCTATATTATTAAAATTCATGCAAGATTATGTTTCATTCCTTGCATAGTTCAATCAACTGGACTCATTCTCATTGTCCTAGCTTGATCACTCATGGTGGCCAGTTGTCTTCATGTATGAATAACCCTCATCGAGAGGTATGAGACAATGGGCATGTATAAAACAGAAGGGTTTGAGATTCAATAATATTCATATATCAATAGTGTCCATCAGCAAGTAAAAAATATGTATCTTTTTAATGGACGACTAATAGTGTTACATCATCCCCGCACATCGATAATTCACCCAAAATACACTCCAGTATATCAAAATAGACATGCTACAAATTCCTCAATTTGGATACTGAGGATCAACACGAATCACACTACACACACACACACACCACCAAGCTCCGGTCTTGCAGGATTCTGGCCCAAACTATGCACTACCATGGTACACTCACTCTATGGGACTTATACATTGGCCCACCCACACACTGTGAGCACTATTCCTCATCTCCTTCCCATGTGCTTGCCTAGGCTCATTCCATGATCATGGTTGTCCTCCGGGTCCCATAATGTAAAGGTCAATCTTGACTTGGGCTGTCAAGTGGGATAGGACAATTTTTATAAAGACCCATAAAAATATAATTAGTAAATATTATTTATTGAATATAATTCCACCATTAGGCCATATAGATCCCATACAAAAATCTAATGCCCTCAAATTATCTTTTTAAAATGATCGAGTAATGTAATATTTGAAATCCCCTTAAAATTATTCTAATGTAAACACTTATTTAAGAAAATTAATATGTTCATGGTCTTCATCTATTATAAAATCCTCATGAAAAAATATTAAGCTTACATGGACTTAATTTATTTCATAAAATATTGGAATAATATGAAATCCTTAAAATAGATATTGCACATAGTTTAGGAAATAAGAATAGTTTAACAATCATTAGACTAGTATAAGGATAATTATCCATGTGTGACATCAAATTACATTAGATGACTCCATAAAAAGTTTCTAGGAATCACCACTTCATACACCAACACATGTTGACTTATTTACAAAAAATGTAACCTAGGCTCAATAATCCCCCCATTGTATTTTTTTCAATATCAGCACATATTATAAGTCAACATGTGGTGCTTCCTTTCAACCCCTTATTGAAAATTAATATTTAAAGGGTAAAGGGGTGTTTTCAACTCATCTTTCTTCTAAAAAACATGATCAAATACTTTACATAAAAATTTCAAGATCAATTATAAGAGAGGAATGCTCTCACATGGATATCATAAAAAAATACTTCTATTAATCAAATCTATGTCGACATGGGTAAACTCGGTGTAAAAAAAAAGAGAGATACAACCAAGGATTTCTATGTAATCCATAAATATAATTCATGGGAAATCATGATCAGAAATTTTCAATTCCCATTAAAGGGATTGTAAATAATCAGATTCATCAACAAAATGATTAATCTTGCAGACACTTCCACAAACACATCATGAAGATAAAGTGATAAAGATATATCTCACCCTTTGTTTTATCTTTTCATCAACCAAGCACACCCCTTATTGATATGATTAATATTATTAAGAATAATGGATAAAAATGTGATCAGCATACCTCATCTCCTATTTTTATAAATCTGTTTAGAAGATCCACTTTTACAATATAGTAAATATTTAATAGCTTCATCTCATCAACGATCTCCCTCAAACAATTTATATATCCCCTTTAATTCCATGAATGTTAGTACATAAGAATTTATATATAATGTAATAAAATTTACCTCTTCTTTTCTCATCAATAACATTCTTACTGAGTGATTTCACTCAATCTAGACTTATTTTTCTTCTTAGATTACTTAGAAGGTGTTATTTAAATTTACTCATCACCTTACACTTATAACGTGGATGTATATTTCTTTTTAGTA
This sequence comes from Viscum album, assembly GCA_963277665.1. NCBI lineage: Eukaryota > Viridiplantae > Streptophyta > Magnoliopsida > Santalales > Viscaceae > Viscum > Viscum album. The sequence continues at coordinate 1,654,339,025 of OY728146.1, forward strand.
TTAGATGCATTTATTTTGAAATACCACAACTTCTTATTTCTTCCTTCTTTGGCTGGTATAATTTTCATACAATATATCATGAAATTCCCAATTTTTTTACCTTTAAAACTTAATGAATTTCAAGTAAGAACATATAGGTAAATTTTTATCATCTTTAACTTATTTAACCATCACCACTTTCTTTAATTTTTCTTCAACAAGTTTAGGATCTTTCTATATATGTTTCATGACCTGACCTAAGCTGGGGTTCAAGCCACAACTACCCCGAGCCCACCTCCATAGGCTACGTGTCGTGACAAGTACTGAAGGCATAAATAAAATAGGGAGGACTTTTCCTAAGTACCTGTATGGACAATCACATCCAACTCAATAAAAAATGTAGAGGGAAATAAATAATATATGAAACCCTACTATAAAGTAAATCAATAATTTCAGAAAATATATAAAGTACAAAAGTATGGTAGTGTTAACTAAATGTAAATTGAATAAATAAACACCCAACCAAAAATTTGTCCCTACCTGAAAAAATTGGAAAAGAGTAAATAGCTGAGAGTGACCATCTTCTGTATCCCAATCTACGACCACTATACGCATTCCAATCTCCCAATATCATTGTGCTGCTCTGAGGTCATGATCAACCTGCCTATCGCCTCTGTAGGACATGAAATTTTTGGGAAAATTCCATGATGGGGTGAGTATAAACATACTGAGTATAAATACTCAAAATATGGGGGGGGGAGAGGTAATAGATACAATAAACTAGTAAGATAGTATATACACAAGTTACTATGAAAGAGTATATCTCAACCCAACAAGAGTGAATATAAGCTCATCCATGAAAAAGGGGATAAACAAAGTGTGTTTATGAACTACTCTTTGAGTCTTCGCCACCTATAGTAGTAGAGTAGACTCATCCAACCATAAGAAGATCAACATGTAAAGAACATAGAATACCCCAAGAGTCTTCACCTATCCTATAAGAAGATTAACCAAACCCATGGAGTGGGTAAAAAGTAAGGATATATATATGTTCAGTCATAGAACTCTAAACAAGAGAGTAAGGGGATCCCCATCTCATAGCTCATCTCAAGAATAAGAGTACCCAATAGTTCTAGAAGTATCCATCAATGGTTCCCAACATCTCAAATGTGTTCCTTAATAATAAAAATCTCTGCTAACAAATCACAACACCTTGATACTACACTCTTTGGGTGTCATTAACTCACCCAAAATGTTTTAGGTCACGTCACAAGAATGTGTCTTGGTTGGGAAAGTGTCCCTCTTCCTTGTGAGTACAAATCTATGTAAAACCATATATCATCAACATTCCACATAGTCAAGTGTCCCAAACTCTATTTAAGGATCCCATGACTTGGTATGATAAGAGGTTCCTACTCTACTAGTCACCAATGAACTCCCCTACTAGCCTTGTTGGATGATAACAGTCTATAAAGTCATCAGGGAACTCCACTACTCAGCCCCATTGGAGATTAACATCTAGAAGAAGCCATCAAGGAACTCCACTGCCCAACCCTGCTGGAGGGTTATGCCTGAAAAGTGGTTGTCATAGAATTCCACTAGCTAGCCCTATCAGAGGTTAAACTTGGAACATTGAGGAACTCCACTACCCTTCCCTAGTAGAGGATAACTCATAAAGATCATTAGGGAATGCCACTTTCCATCCCTAATAGATGGTATGCCTGGTAGATGTCATTGGGGATCTCCACTGCCCAACCTTGGTAGAGGGTTATGCCCAGAAAGACCAAGTGATTCTATATGATCACTTTCTTCATCAAGAACTGCCTTGAAAAGATCCCTGATGAGATAATTTCCCACCATATCTCATAATCCTCAACCGAGGACACCATCACATTCTATGTAAAAAAACAGAAGATATGCTAATCACATGGAAAATTTCAAGTTCGAGCGAAGGAGATACAGATGTTCAAAGTATCATGAAAGGTTATTATGTAGAACACCATGTGTGCTAACAATTAATTTCTTTGATGTTTCTTTGGTCTGTACATGTTTTCCCATCCATATAGGGGTAAAAACTGTATATATGTACTACACGATGTTTCCAACATATTCGAGGACTAGGCCATGTCTGCTGGCTATTTTTGTGTGGTATGTCACACAATTTTTCCAACTATGGAAGTGGGTACACAACATGGAAGGGGGACTACATGCTTTATCAACCATAAAATTTTAAAAACCATAACATCAACGTTGAGGGATAATACACACCTTGTTGTTAATCATGTACATGGTGTGTTTTCAGGTTTTCACTAGAATGTCTAGATTTACATACATGCATCCATGCTTTCAATCTAGTCAAACCACATCATATAGAATGGTATCTAAGACCATAAAGGAGGATCTACCAGGAAATCATGATTCTAGGCCACTACTCTCTAGAAACTAGCCACCGTCATGCATGCGATTTTCGTTGGGTGCTCGGCATGCCGCCACTCATCAGTTGATCATGTTGTTTATCTTTATATAATTAATTGATCATCCTTGAAACATAATGATTCCAAATATATTATTCACTCACAAAACCATCATCATTTCATTGATCCTCCACGAATTCAGGTACCTGATCGAGATCGAGTTACCTGACTGTCATTTAACTGGGACTGTGGGGGTCTAACTGTTGAATAACATGATGAATATTTTAGATAAAGGCACAATAATTTTTTTGAATGATCATTGTCAAAGAGTTCTTGGAATATGATCAAGAATGTGATCCAAGGTTTTATAAACAACTAAAATAATCATATTATAGTATATAGGCACATGAAAAGGCTATAGGGAGGGTCACAGATCAAAAAATGATTTACAATATATATAAAAATTTAATTCGGAGGTGTAAAACACCCAAATATTAGTGCTACCTATTTTTTTCTGGATCGATCACTAGTGAAGAACGTGTTAACGCACACAAAATGGAGAATCAGTTTCATTCACCAAATCTTGATCTGATTTGATCCATATATTCCTCATCATTTTCTGATGGGAGGGGGGAGGAGGTCTCACCCACAGATTCTAAATAAATTATGATCCAACCCAAGCCCAAATTCCCTAGCAATGATCTTAATGAAATTTCAGTTAATATTAAATTATTTTAATTAATTAATTAGTCAACTTAAGCATACCTCCAATGAGCGAGGTGTATGAACATCCTAAGATGACATACTTTATGTCACACCTAGAGTTAAAACCACATTATAGACATAACTATGGTCTTGGATATCTAATAGGATCCATCATTTATGTGTTATATTGTTTTCCTTGTGGTATCGTGTATTCACAATATAAAATATATTTAATATATTAATAAAATTAATTTCCATGAACACTGTGCCTCAAAATAACATTCTGTCTCATGACATTGTTATGGAAATATATATATAAATATTCCAAAGTATTACAAGTTAAAAATAGACTCTCTAAATCATTCCCTCATTCAAGATTTTCATCTCAGAAAAGAAAAACTAGTAAAACAACTTGGTGTAATAAGCTCATACTTTGATCTCCTTCTCTCAAGAACTCTCCTTCACATTTCCATACTGGCACAACATGTAAACCAAAGGGAAGATCCATCCATATAGGGTTTTCTACTACTGATCCTCTATCCCCACTGGGTGATCTACAAAGGTGGATCTATCCTCAATGTCCATATCACCCTAGTCGATAACAATCATATGTCTATGCATGTATCTCCCTAGCTACAACATATGGATGATGTCATGAACCTACTCTAGTTGTGGTTGTAGGGTGAGGTGGTAGCTAACCAATCAAACCCTTTTCATGATCTCAAATAGCTTAATGATCCTCAGGGATAGCATGCCTCCCCAAACGAACCTCCAAAATCTTCATTGTGGGGAGACTCTTATGAAGATATGGTCTCCCTAATCGAACTCTGAAAGTCTACAATGGTGGTCTGCATAGGATTTTTTTTCTGCTCTAGGTTGTCTTCATCAGCTCATGGATGACCAACAATTTCTCTATTGTTACTTGCACAAACTCTGGGCCCATAAGAGTTGAATCAAAAATCCATATCGAACAAAAGGGTGAGTAGTAGGGTCTCCCTTATAGGGCCAAAAAATGTTCCATGTCAATGGAAAATCTGAAGATGATGTTGTGAAAGAACTCTACTAATGGAAAATGATTCTCCTAACTTCGATATAAGTCTAACACATAATACCTCAACATATCATCTAGAACCTATATAGTGTGCTCGTCCACCCATCAGTATAGGGGTGAATTCTTGTACTCATCTACAATTTGGCCTTGAAATATTCCTTTAGGAATCTCTAAAATCCTGATATTAACTATGCATAATAATCAGAGAAAATCATCATTGGTACCTTGTTAATGCGAACGATATCTCGTATATAAAGCTACCCCAAACTCTCCTCCAAACTCTCCCTAATAGAAAGGAAGTGTGTTGAGTTCATGTGGTAGTCTAAAATCACCCAAATGGTGTCATGGACTTTTTATTTTCAAGAAAGCGCTATGAAGAAGTATATGGAAATTCTATCTCACTTCCATTCTGGGATCTCTAGAGGTTACAACAGACCTTCCAAATCATGGGTCTTAGCCTTCACATGCTGATAGGAGAGGCACCTAGAGACAAACTCAGCAAGAATCCATCTTAGGTTGGACAACCAAAAATTATGCTGATGTTATCGACACATTTTACTCACAACACGATGTATATATAGGGGAGAAGTGTGGAACTCTATCATATCCTACTCCCACAATGTGACCGGATCCACTGTTCGGTCCTAGAACAAGATACCATTATTCCCCCCTTCATAATATCAGTCTAGTGAGACAGAAGTGGATATCTAATCTTGTAAGACCTCACAGTTTATGTTTATCAACTGGGAAACTCTCAAATTCTTGAGGAATGAAAGAGTCCACACCATTGACTAAAGAAAATTTGTATCCTCCTGCTCCACCAGAGTCAGCTTGAGGGATGCTAACTACTCCAAAGAATATTTCACTAGGTGAGTTTGGGACATCCTACTAAGGGATGCTGATACAATATTTACCATCCACGGGGTATATAATTTCATGATTTCATAGTTATGTAGGAAATCCAACCAGCGCTGATATCTCAGGTTCATGTCTCTCAGTGAGAATAAATACCTAAGACTCTCGTGGTCTGAGTAAACTACAATGCACTCTCCTAGAAGATATATTCTCCACATCCTTAGAGATAAGATTACTAATTTCATCTCTATGTTTTTCTTCACACAGTTCTTCTCATGGGGTCTCAACTTCCTCAACCTATATGTGATGACTACTTGATGTTGCATCAATATGTAACCAAGCCCAGCCGATGATGCATCACAATACACTACAATCTCAATGCCTTCCTATGGTAGTATTATCATTGAGGAAATCATCATCCTCTACATCAACAACTCAAAGGACCTCTAGAATTGCTCAGACTAGATAAATGGATTCCCTTTCTGGATTAGGGTGGTCCAAAGGGCTACAATCTTGGATAATTCTTCCAAATATTTTCTATAGTTCCCAACCATTCCAAGGAAGATCTGCACCTCTGACATGTTCTCAGGTGGATCCCAAGAAATAACAAATATTATCTTTTATAGATCCATGAATATAATTTGGTTATAAATGGAATGACACAGAAGGTGAACCTCATGACTCCAGAACTGGCACTTCGAGAGCTTTCCATAAAGTTGGTGATCTCGAAGAAAATTAATAACCATCCTAAAGTTCTCTATATTCTTCTCTATTACAGAGTGTATTAGTATGTCATCAAGGAAGTCAAAAAAATACTAGTCCATGTATATCTAGAAGACTTGGTTCATCAAATCCATAAACACGATAGGAGAATTTTTCACACCAAAAGACATTACTAGGAACTCGTCGTGTCCGTATCGATATCAAAATACCAACATTGTAATAATTGCATCACGAACCCATAACTGGTAGCAGTTGGACCTGAGATTGATATTTTATTACCATATCATGCCTCAAAACTATTCAAAGATCTCTCTAATCCTTGTAAAGGGGTAATTTTCCTCTACCGTGGCATGGATCAGGCGATGATAATCCATGAAAATTTGTAAGCTCTCGTCCGCCTTTTTCCCAAACAAGACTTGAGCTGGCTATGAGGACACACTAGGCATGATGATGCATATCTCACAATGTTCCTCCAACTGCAACCATATCTCCTAGATCTTGGTAGGTTCCATATGATATGACACATAATATATCGGGACAATCCTAGGATTCAAGTCAATTCAAAACTCAATCTCCCGCCTCAGAGGTAGTCCTGTAATGTCTTTGGGGAAGACATACATATAATCCACCACAACTGAAGGAACCCAAATTCATAATGATATTTTTGCACCAATGGATACACGTGATAACTGATGGGTTATAGGCTGCATCGCCCTGCTAGCAACATCCACCTACCTTTCCATGAGATCTCTCTTTCCAGAAAAGGAGAATCTCATCCCATCAGTGTGTATACATCTGACATGTCTGTAGTGATATGAAATCTAGTTTTAGAAAATGGAAATATGATCCACACCCATGATGATATTACAGGGTTCCATCGTGATGAATAAAATATCCCACATACACCTCTCCTAACAAAGATATATCTCACACTGCCAATAGACGAACAATTAAAAAGAAGCGTTCCCTTTAAATATTTCAAGTTGAATCTATGGTCATAGAAGCTCTACTAAGAGCTCCAACACCCTCACCAGGGGTATTGAGATAAAATAATTAGTGGATCAAATTTTTACTAATACTGATGTGTGAGTTGAATATAGACATATCATACCTCGAATCATCTTGTGCGCTGTAGGATCATAGACATCCAAATCATGTAGTTGTCTGCAACCCCAACTGCTAGCACCATGAGCCTGATGTGGGCCACCAAGTGGTGGTTGTGGAAGGATACCATACCTGCATCAACCACCCATAGCTTCTACTATGCCTATGCCTGCTCCGCCTCCTTGGGTTTCACCCTATCCGTGCGTGGGGGATCCCTGATCACTGTGTTTCCTTTGCTGTGGATGTCCATAAACTATCTTCCTAGGCTACTCAGCATGTCTATTCAGGTCATCACATGCCATGGTACCTCACTCATCAAAAGTAATGAATCCCAACTTTATAGGATTCCATGATACTCTATGTTTCCCTGTCCACATATGATCACCTACTTGAGCTTGCTCATGAAAGGATCTCATACTCTGAGATCTTGGAGCCCACCACCTGCTAGCTGCTACAGACGACCCAACAATGGGACACTCACTAATAGATCCAACTACATAGAATCCCTATAACATAAATCTATCTATCACCAATTCCTTCTCTAGTACCCTGGTATAGGATGGGATGCACAAGAAAACAATTCTAGCCCAAATCTCATCATGTAATCCCTACTCAAACTTTAGTGCTTGGAAGTAGCCATCTTGAATCATTTCAAGAGAGTAGTGCATAAGGTTTGTGAACCTATCCATGTATTCATCCACTATATTCCATACCTTTTTGAATTTCTATGATCTCCTGGATCCTAACTGAGTTTAAGTATGTGGGGTTGTAATCCTCACAAAACATCTAAATTTTTTTCCCATGAGAGTATTGACTCATAAGGAATTTTCATAACAAGGCTCCACCAATGCCCACCTGCTTTGTGGATAAGGATGGATATCAGTTCCGCCACATGATCTTCTGGGGTCCGAACAAGCTTGAAGATACATACCAACAACTCTATCCAATCATATACTACCCGAGGATTTGGATCGCTGCAAAACCTCTGCGGTCTCTGATGCTGGAACTCACTGAGCGTGCTAAGCTTGCACGCATATTCAGCCTAGTCTGGTGGGATAATCTACTACTCAATAGGTGCATGTTCTATTTCTTTCCCTCATGGTGGAAAGTGATCATGGGATGGACACTATACTGAGGCCTCATCGCTCATAGGGTTGTTTTTATGAACCATTCCATGTATCTAGGATGACTGTCATCGCAGAGGTATCCTAAAAGTTATCAAGGAGTACCTCAGTCAGATGAGAATATATATATATTGATAATAACAATGGGGATCTGAATCAATAAGGAAATTCAAAGACTCAATTGTATATTATACATGTAAAATTAATCCCTAAAATAATTGTCTCAACATGCTGAGTCGAAAATCAGGTACTCAATCCTACTGGGAAGCTAACTACTCTGAAGCATCCTACACAAAGCAATATTGGGACTTCCTACTAATTGAATTTTTTAAAAAGTTACCCTTACTTTGAGTATAGACTATCTTGAAGACATAATCATGAAGGAAATCAAACTTTTGTCATTGTCTCATGTTTAGGTATCTCTGCATGGAGACTCACCTGAGACTCTTGTGGCCTGAGTAAACCTCACAACACACCCCTAGAAGTTAGTGCCACCACATACTCCAGGAGAAGACTACCACTGCCATAACTATGTCAGGTGTTGAATAATTTTTCTTGTTGGTTCTGAATTTCCTCGACCTATAAGTGATAACTACCTGCTACTACATCAACATGTAGCCTATGAATGCTTCTGAGGCATCACAATATACGACGAACTCCACACACTCCTCTCGTATTCATAACACTGGAGCACTCGTCACTAAGAGCCTCATCTTCTCAAAGTCCCTCTAAAACTACACAGACTAGATAAATGACTACCCTTTAGGTGTTGGGGTTGTCAAATGGGCTATGATCCTAGAGAATTTTCACATAAACCTCATTTAGTACCCTACCAAGACATGAAAGCTCCACACCTCTGACTCATTCTTGGATGGATCCCAAGTAAGAACTACTTCGATTTTCGCTAGGTCCATGGATAAACCATGATATGAAATGGAATTTCCCAGAAATTTAACCTCATGAATCCTTAATTAGAACTTTGACGGATTTCCATAAATCTAGTTCTCTTGAAGCATGTATAAGGCCGTCATCAAGTTCTTTGTATGCTCTTACTTTTGGGAATGGTAGATAAGTATTTCATCAATCAAGACATAAAAAACTAGACTATGTATGTCTTGAAGACCTAGTTCATCAATGCCATAGACACGTTAGGGGAATTAATCACACCAAAGGGATTCACTAGGCACTCATAGTGTCCATAATGGCATTGGAATGAAAACTTCAGAATATAAGCCTCCCAAAACCTCAACTGGGGATAGTCAGACATGATATCGATCTCTAAGAACCACTTCGTACCTCAAAAAATGGTCATTTTGGTCACCAACCCTCATCAAGAGGGTAATTATTTTTTATTGTGGTCTGGATTAGGCAACGATAATCTATGAAAAGCTGCAAGAACACATACAATTTTTCACAAACTACAATATAGCTTTCGAAGGGGACACACTAAGTATAATGAAACCCTTCTCCCAAATGTTATCCATCTACAACCACATATTTCATATCTTAATAATTTACATCTAATAGGTTGTAGAAGGTATTAGAGTTGTATGATCCTTATCTTCATAAAGGTATTACATTGTTTAAATTTTAGTTTCAATCTCTTTTTTGGGTTTTATGGAATGTTTCATGGTTGTACGAGGGGAATCAAGGGTGTTCTGAGTGTTCTATACATGAATGTAAGGAAAACTATACCAATATGTTCAAGGCACACAGTTTTTTAATGTTTAAGAAAATCGTACGACCAACATAAAAGAATTGTGAATATTTTGATAGTGGAATTTCACAAGATGGGTTCACAGTTAGTCAAAGCATGTAGAACTCCCTAGGTAAACATGATACCCAACAACCTTTGGGATGTTTCTTGAGCACATTTTAATAATCCATATGGGGAAACCATGCAAGCCAGTAAAGTTAGAAAATTTAAAAAAATTCCACCAGAGGATTTTAAAATAACACTTTATTTTCATACCCTTCCTCATCCCTCTAACCCAAGTGAGAAAAACTAGGTTCCATGGATTCCCTATGTTGATTCTCCAATGATTCTTGTCCGTTTGGAGTGTCACTAGTTGCAGATCAAATATCTAGGTAAGTCCAATGCTCTCCGTTATTTTTTTGAATCAGGGTTTGTGTGGTTTCTCATCTAATTCTAAAGCCCCAAAACTCTCTTTTTCATAGGAACTTAGGTAGTGGTTTAGAAGGATGTTTGAATCCATGTCATGGTTAAAGGTTTAACATGAAATTTTCTTTGGAATCATGGTAGGTTTCCTACATGTAATATCCTATAGCTTTGTTATGTATTTGTGCATGTGTGTTGATATATTGCTTCCCTCTTGTTACGAATTTGTTACCATGAGTAATATTTAGTGAAATAGTTGGATAATTAATGATTTATACCCATCATTATCCTTGTGGGACCCACTAAGGATGATTATAATGAATTAGGTCCAACCATGGTGTGCACCAGCATTCGCAAACCTAGAAATTGGTAATGTTAAGTGTAGAGTTGACTTGTGATAACATAGATCCCACACTGAATAGGTTGAATATTTTTAGTGGAGTTGATAATGGAATATTAATAGTTGTGACTTGGTTTTGATAATTTCATAAGGGGTTGTTAAACATGGCTTGAAAAAGTGGTTAATTGGGTGAATTGAGATTGTGTTCAATGGATTATGAATTATGTTGAAATGCCTAAAAGGATGTGTACATATGAAATAATGAATGTGTTAAATTGGAAATGGATTGTGAATTGAAGAACTATAAACGGGTTTTCATAAAGAAATGGATGAATATGTGTAATGGGTTAACACATGGAAATAATGGGGAATACCTAATGGGTTGAATTTTGTAAAGTGGTTGTGACATGTGATATAAGAATTGTTCATGAAATGCATAAGTGGGTAAATTTATGTGAAATTTTAAATGGGATAAATTTTTAATGTGTTGTAATCGGTAAGTATTGGATAATTTATGTAATTATTGAATATTCATAAGGGGTTAACGCACGATAATGGGAAATGGGGCTCAATTTCAATGTAATGTAAATGTAAAATGCATTAATGGATTATCACATAGAATTGATTTACCAAGTTGATTGTTATGGATTGTTATTTGTAATGATTTTCTATGGTAGAGATATGGTATAAGTGGTGAATAGATATATGTTATCTTGTTAACATTTCATGGTGGTGAGGGATAAAGGAATGAGTCTCATCCCCTGGGATGATTGGACTAAGTCTCTAACCTACCATAGGAATGCAAGGTTTAGGGGTCTAGAATGATGCTCTATAACATAATAGTTTCATTGAATGTAACTACCTAGAATAATGTTCTGAGGTAAGTGTGATTGTATGACTACCTGGACAGACTCTCCAAGGTATTTTTGATATGTTTGTTTATGAAATGGTTACCCCTAGTGCGACAGGGAATTGATTTATTACCCTATACATAGCGATTCATTACCTTAGATCCATGTGTTAATGATACGTATGCGTAACCCTTGGAACACATAATGAAAATATATTAAGTAATAAAGATGGTATAAATGATGAAAATGGTAATAAAGATAGAAATGATTTTAGTGTACTTGTTTATTTAGTGGCACATGAGTTATTTTTTTCATCATAAAACTTTCTTCATACTTGTATGAACTATCTACATACACTAGATATCATGTAGGATCTATTTATGGTGGACAAATTAGTGGTACTCAAACCCTTCTTGGGCCGTCGTTGGGTACCCGAGCAGACATCACTATTGTAGATTCAAATAAGGATAAGGGCCCAATTCTAGTAAGTGGAGTTGGTATTGGGATATGCATGGATGAGGATTCAAAATTAGATTCATGAGAATTTTGGGGATTTATATGGTTGTTTCTATTTTGGGTTTCCTTCTTTTTTTCTCTAGTAGCATGCCATGACATGGATAATGTTGAATTTTAGTGTGTACCCAGTTTTGGGAGATGTTTTTAAATGATTTTTTTGGTTATTACATATTTTTCCACTATTAATACTGATAATATTGTGGCCTACTTTAGAAAAAGGGTATAGTCTCCCCTTGTGGCTTATTAGACCCTCACCGCTAGTCGAAAACCTTTGGCATATGGGGAGGTGCACTTGAGGTCATGTGATGACCTAACAGAGGGCACCGATTAAGTGGCACCCGGGTCAAATATGTTTCAAAGTGGTATAGGATAAGTTCTTTTCAAGGGCTTTATTATTTGGGACAGTATATAGGAGGTTAGGATGTGTTTAGACTTGTTAATGATCTCGTTATTAGGATTATAAAACCCATGTACAAGGGAAAACTCAAGTCACTAAGGGTGGGAATTGTTTCTCTTGATGTACATTGTTAATGTTGATTGATATTTCACCATATGGTGATGCACATGTTGTGTGATGTGTCTTATTTTTGATATTTTTCTCATGGATATAATGTAATGTGGTTGTGCATTCATACATCACGTTAGGAACCTAAGGATATAGGTGGCATGCATCATGATATGAACACATGAGAAGGGTGTGTGAGACATGAAATGTTGGGTGCATTTTAGTTTCCAAAAATTTAGAGACAATGGTGTCTAATAAAGGTAACTCAAGTGAGAAAATGAAAATAATTAAAATGAATAGTTAATGAATGTGGTTTATCAATATAAATTATGATTGGGTTAAAATCATAGGTTATGATAAATTGTAAAAATTGAATGGTATCTAAAAGTGAAATATCAACATAGTAATTATTAAATGGTTAATTTATTTTGAGTAATTAAAGGTTTAAATGAGTTAAAATTATGATTGTAACATGCTGTGAAACGAGGAATGGGCCTAATATAAAATATTTTTATGGTGAAAGAAGAAATGGTTTGAAAAGAGAATTTGATGAACGACTTGTGAATAATTAAACTGGTTTACCCCATGTTGACCATGAACCTCACTAGGGATAGCAAAGTGTAATGTTCTATGTGTGATGATGTCCATTGAGATAGTGTTTGCAGAGTGGTTTGTTTAAAGATGATAGTATAAGACCTTTTCCATCTGTTCTTTAAATCCTGACGATCATTCAATGAAGTTTTTGTTGAGGAAAATGTTTTGGATTATAGTCATTAATAATGCAGGTACTTTGAGAACATTGTGTCAAAAAAAAAGTTTAAAATATTCGTGATTGATTTCAAATATGGAATAGTTAATTATGAAAGGATGTGCGGTGATAGAGCTTTTGGGTGAACATGGTTGTGGGTGTTCCTTGTGTTGTCCTTTTGACCATTGTATGGGTTGTTTGAGGTAGTGAGAGTTCCCTTGTTTAGAACATGGATTGGGTATTGAGGCCTTGCATCTTACACTATGAAATGGGGTATGTGCTTAGGGAACCCTTGGTAGGGGTTTGGCCTTTTGGTCGTGAAGTGTTGTTCAATAATGTGAGTGTTGGAACTCTAGTGTATCGAGACTATCTTGATCACAAGATGGACATTAATGAGGGTTCTTGGGTTTTGGTGACACTGAGAGTAGGGGCCTTACGATATGTTTTTTGGATTATAGATAGGGATAAGTCAGAAGATTGGGGGTTGGTGACGTGACTTGAGTTTTGGGTACATGTTAAAAGTTTTAAGAAAAAAAGGTGACCTTGTAGAAGGATATAACAGTGATGAAGGTGACAATGAACATGAATCAGGGGGATGCTTCATAGGTGGAGTCAATGCATGATGAGTACCATCGAGTTTGTTAAATGGTATGGTTATGCCTTGGTTATTTTAGAAGGGAACCCGAGTGCTTGTGGTAGGTTGTATTGATTTATTTTGAAAGATTGTGCTATATAGATATTTGACCCATCTGTTTGGTTGATGATTAATGGAGGTCTCGATGTTGTTTTCATGTGGAAGATTAAATGGTGAATGAATCATGGTTAGATTCTATTGATTTAAAGGTGAATCTCGAGGTGAGTGTGGTCATGTGGAAAAGCTTGTTTTCTGAATGTTTTGGTTGTTTGGTGAGATACTGATAATGACATGGGTCTGATGAGGATGACGTACGAATAATATTAGTTAGGTGAGTAAAAAGGTGTTGGGATATGCTCATGTGATGGTGGGCTTGTGGGAACTAAAGTCAGTGTAGGAGTGGTCATGAGAGAGTGCGAAACCATGAGGGCTCTAATGAGGTCTTGATGCAGGAACATGCTTGTAAGGTGAAAATATGACCAGGATGAGCATATATTGTTCTCTATAAAACCAAATCTAGATATGTGGTTATGAATGATACCGTTGGTTGTAATTCGTTTAGTGTATGGATTTATTTGGTTGATAAGTATCAGGAGAACATAAAAAAAATGAATGATGTGGTTAAAATAATTCTAAAGGAATAATTGGTTCATGGATATTAAGAAATGTTCATGGGGTGGTGGTTAGTCTTTGGTAAAAATCATGCCAAAGCTATTGGGTTTAATTGCGGTGGAGATGGGTGTGGGCAGGGGAGCCTGAAACCCATGGAAAGTCATGGTGTCCCATATTGGGAGGTGACATACATGTTGGATGAGTTGTAGTAGTGTTCATTAATAACTTCTTAGCGTACCTCAGCTAGTGATAATCATGACCAACATCTAAACATCATCCCAGGTACTTTGAGATGCTTTGGCTTCACCTGAAGTGACATGAAGGTGTTTTGGTTGGATGAGGGACATCATGGAGTTTAGACTGATAGGGTGGTATATGGGGAATTAGATGGTGGAATATACACCATGGACAGTTGTTTCATCTAGAAATGGGTATGACCTTGTTTGTTTAAGGTTCAAACTTTCCAACTGATTTGTAACAGGGGTATTCATAGAACCGGAAACACCCAATGATTCTATATCCATTTAGAACTACTTTCCAAAGGTAGATACTCATTAGTTGTGAACCAATGAGGCTTAAAAGTTTGCATTGGTTGAGAGGATGGGAGGTCAGGCTAATCACACCTTTTTGGGGGGAATTATTGCCTACTTCAGGACTCTCTTATAGATTTCTGTCATGTTCATGAATCCTTAGTAATTCACCAAGCATGAAAATGAGTTTTCCTTTAGATTTGGCAATCGATGATTGATATGTATGGGATTTAGAGAATCTCTAATATGTATTTGAGGTTCTCCATCGATGGAAAATCGTACGTATGTATTAGAGATTCTTTGTCAATGGTATTCTTCAATACATTATATAGAAATCTTTTGGTCATTATGATGACCATAATGGTTTTAAAGCCACTCAGTGGGGCAGTTGAAGTTTATTGTCATTCAGAAAGACATAGATTATTTCAGTGTTGGGATCGTACCCGTAGATGGGCTACCTACGTATCCTCGTTAAAAAAGAATCCGAACCTACGTAGTTTGATAAAAAGGATATAGTTTAACGTCATATAGGATGGAAAAGAATTAATGAATGGTGGGATTGAACCTTAGAAAGGATTCCTATGTACTCTAATTTTATGGTAGAGATGAAAGTACACATAGTTTGGGTGATGAAATATGGGGATTATGCATGGTTAATGGCCCAAAAAGAGATGACGTGATTACTTATACACTCTAAGATCACGTGAGTCATGATCAGTGTGAGAAACAAGAGGTATCAGTAAACTTGTCGATTTTTCCATGAAATATGTAGTCACAAGAAATGATGTGGGGCTTACTTATGTATGACTAACCAAGTAGATGAAGACCATGACTTATTTCAGGAAAGAAGTCCAGGATTGGGGTCCATAAAGGTATTTGTACTTTATGGAGATTTGGAGTTTTAACCAGGGGCTCACACCTTATGAGGATGACCAAATTAAAGGGGACTTATAACATGGGGCTTAATCTTCAGAAGGAAGCCCAAATTAAATAAATTATGATTGGGGCTTATTCTTAAGATGGAGGCCCGAACCAATGGAATTTGGGACTTACTTCTGAGGAGGATGCCATAAATCAAAATATATTTTCATCTTAAAGGATGAGGTTATATGGAGGAAACCTCCAACCGTAGTGAAATATAACTTGTAAGTCATGAGGTTTTGGGAGAGGTTCTCACAGAATTCCTTTCAGATAAGGAATCCAACAGAGTAACCATGCCATAAATGGATTTGAAAAGGGATTCAAGGGATAATATCTTGAAGCAGAGAGGTGAACAGGAGAGAGGCACAAAAATGAAGTTGGCACAAAAGTCTTGGCCGTGCAAGTGTACTTGCACAAAATGGGTTCACCTGGGTGATGAAGAATCTGTAGTGTAATACTTGGGCGAGAATTAACTCATGGCTTTAGTATAATCCTAGGATGTTTCCAAAAGGGCGGCACACAAGTTTCATCAAAAGGGTAGGGCGGTGCGCAAGTGTTTCCATTTTTAAAGAGGTATGGACACATAGGTGCGCAAGTGTTGATGAATTCTAAACACTTAGGCCTTATTATACTCCTTCATGTGTTCCATTATAGGTAAAAAGTTACCTTAAAAGCTTTCAGAAGAGTTGAGTTGAAGACTAGGGTGACTAGAGCTTGAAATTGACTTTTGGAAAATCAGTCCCTGAAATGGGAGCCCACATGGGCTATTTATAGGCCACCTTGCACCTCGAGAGAAAAACCAAATAGGGCTTGCAAGGGAACTTCAGGACCCATTGGTGGCACGCAAGTGACTTGTGCAGCGCGCAAGTTACCTGCACGCCTCCCTACAAATGGGATCCTAGTCCATGACTTCGTCAATTTTTTTTTCTGTTCTTCAAAGGGTGACCCTCTTTGTGCTTAAGGTATTCCCCTTTTCCATTTTTTGTAATGAAATAGAGTGCCAACAGAAGTCCCCCCTCAGAGTTGGATCCGAAAAGGAAATAGGATCTGGCTCTGAAGTAAATCCGGAGAAATCAAAGGTCTATGACGCGCATGTTCGGTGCGCAGATGCCGGGGCGCGTAGGTATGGAGAGCAGGTGGTCTAGATCACCTATATATACAGTTTCACTCCCGTGTATACTCACTCGGCTTCCAGAAACATGAGCTCTCATCGCACAGGTGCTTATGTCTTTGGCAAATCTCCCTTCTGGATTTTGTCTTGCTTCTTCATAATGTATTTGACTTGCACACCATGACTAGGGCAGACAAATTTGCATGACTGGTTTGACTTGCACGCCAAATTGGGAATTGTACACCTTAACTCCTTTTCCATTTTTTTTTTATTTCCTTCATCAAAATTTCACAAAAAAAACTTACATAAAATTTGATTGTTTGATCATTGTGCAGATTCAATGGCTCTCAGAAGAATTGGATCAGCTGATGAGTTGGCCAGCAAGAGAATAGATTACATGATGAACGTCATCGGCTGTGACTATTATATTATCTATGACAAAAATCTCCCAGATTTGGATAAGTACTTAAAGAAATATCATGCCAATTTCCCACAGGGCATCTACTTGACGTTGTATGGCCATGGTCATCTACAAGGAGTCAACGTTTCATAGGCGAAGAATTATATCCCTCATTCCTGTTTTCAGACCTACACCAACTTCTCTTTGGAAAATGTCTCAGTTGCAGGATCATTTGTCAATTCTTGGACAGTGGAAAAGGCATACATAATGCATCATATCCTATGTGCTCCATATCTGAAGCCTCACATGCCTGAGCTGCAACTACATTGCTATCCCTCTATTTTCAAAAATTCTCCGATGGACCAATCTAAGGGATGGAAGAAGAGTTGGAATTTTCATCCTGGAGAAGGTATGAAGCCGACTTGGATGTGGGCATATTGGGTGTGACAAACCTATGTGGAGTTTGTCGATGATCTGAAGGGAGCTGCAATAAATGATGTTGTCTGGGTTGGGAAGACATATGTCTACAGGAATGACTATTTCGTGCCGGAGCTAATCAGCCGTTGGAGCCCAAAAAAAAATTCTTTCCATAAGACTCATGGATATGTAGTTATAAGTTTTTGGGATGTCTACAATATTTCAGGGGCTCTAATTTTGGGAGATGTGTACGATGTATTCAACCCCCCATTGTGACATGGAATGATTCAGAGAATACTCCGGCTTTGGCTCGAGAGTTAATGAAAATTTTCTACAAGCTTAAGAATACCACCATCATGAAAACATACTCCAGAAATGATATCCTTCCAGAGGATTAGATGGGCATGTTTCTGATTAAGAAGATAGATGAGGGACCTTCTTTCACTCGTACTACTAGTAGAACTAGAGCATCAAAGATGGGTGCTTTGGGCACATTTTGGCCAACTTTGGAAGTAGGAGAGTTTGATAGGTGGGGGTATGAAGTGAACCAAAAAAATTTAGTGAAGACCCGTCTGGCAGGATTTTTGGCCTTGTGCCTCAGTGTTTACCTTTTACCAGTTCAGGATTCGAAAGGAGGTGTGAAGCCGGGGACCTTTGTCGTTGCATCCAAGCTGGCTGAAAAGAAGATGGTTGGGTGGGCCACCCTAGTTTTGGAAAATATTCATAGGATATTACTTCATGTTTATATGGGTAAGTCTCCTATATGAATATTGGGACCATTCCATGTTTTATGGGGATGGATCGCCACCCACTTCAGGACAAATGCTGTACAATGTAGGGTACAGGTTCTTGGAAGTTCTTTCCGGCCGTCTGTTAAGGCCTTTTCTTGAATTTATCCCTTATCCCTCAACGCTTATGATATCAAAATAAGGTTGAGCATGTTCAAGGAGTTTCACTTCTTACCTTATGGAAATTCACCAACAGGGTGATTTGTTGATGATGGAACAACCATCATGGAGTTAAGGGCATATATGCTGACATGTAGAGTTGGTAAACTAGCCATGAGGATTGAAGAAGAAATTATATGTGAGGCCTATGCTCCATACATATTCTCACATCAATTAAAATGTCTGCAGTAAATTATCATATCCCCTATGGTGCATATCAGGTTAGAGCAGCATCTGATGGTTACTCATCAACTATGGTTATTGACATCTATGGAGAAGAGTAGGGTAGTATTTGATCTACCTGCTGTTGAAGCGGAAAGTCGATTGACTAGATGGTATGCTGAGAGATGGGTAGCATCATACCTTGAAGGGGTACTAAATCAGCCGGTCCCTATGGTGGGGATATAGAAGAGAACCATTAGGAAAGAAGCTCCTCTTTTGGAAGGTGACTCTTCCTCACACGAAGCAGATTCACCGGATTCCCAGGATGGGGATGATGAGGCTCAAAATGCATCAAAGCGGCCTCGTGCTAGATATAATCCACCTTCTAGAGTCAAGAGACCTACTCCATCAACTCTTGGTGAGTTACATCATTGAGGAAATTTAGTATCCATTATTTTAAAGAGAAACATGTTTCATTTTATTGTCTTTTATCTGTGATTTCATGAGCTGGGAAGAAGTCTAAGTCCCAGATTTTAGGACCCTCCTCACGACCTTCTGGTTCATATTCTGAATATTTACGAATAGAGGTTGTCCGGAAAAGTAAGAGTTTATATTGTGAGGATGAAACTGCCTGGGTGGGCTTATGTGGAGGGCTGGATATCACTGGAATGAGGAATCTCTGGGCTTCCTCTAACATCCATTTTTAGGAAAAAACCAATGAAGTGTGGGATTACATAGAAGAGCTCAAAATAAACATAAATGCCACTAATGAGTCAGTTCCTATCACCAAGAGGGTGAAGGAAATAATGGACTGTGGTACCACTGAGGGGATTGATCCTTCATTAGATGAAGACTAGCATGATTACATGGCACCTGAATATGTAAGTTTTCTTTTTCTTATATTCCTATTTTCTTTGAAATTTGAATTTAGTCAAAGCTTTGTTATTCAAGGTAATAATCTTCTTCATCCTATAGCTTGTAAAGGAAAGAACTGCTGATATCCCTTTACCACGGTATAGCCCTGGTGGCACCGCTCTTGGAGCCACTGGATCTCCTTGTGAGCCAGGCGAAGTATCTCAAGGACAGAAAGTCAAGGATAAGGAGTTAAGAAGGGAGTTATTGTCTCTGATACCTATTTTTGGAGATGATGACGCCAATCCACCCAAAAAGGCCAAGAAGCAAAGGTATCGAAGAAAGAAGACCACAGTCAAATGATTTATCAGTAGTGGTAAGTCTTTCTGTTAGTTATGAATATTAACTTATGAAAATGTGCTCAAACTTCTCAGGATTGTAGGGGATTCATCAGTTTAACCTTTAAGGGAAAGAACTGACCTTACTCAGAGTAAAATAGAAGGTGATGTAGAACGACCGCAAGTTCCCACTGAAACGACTATTCCTGAAGAAGTACTAAGAGCATATGAGTTGGCGTCTATTCCTAGCACCACTCCTGTTTCTGATGCCATGAAAGAAGATACTCTTGGTAAATTAACAATACTCCATCGAAACTCAAATGAGACAACAACTGACTTCCATTATGTGATGTTTTAGGTTCAATACATGAACCAGAACATTTGGAAACCATTGAAGCTGACCCCACAACTATCTTTGAAGAATATATCAGGGGTCATATATTGCTAGAAGAAACTCACGAAGAAGACATGCCGAGTGCTCCCATTGGTGAGACTAACCTACGATCTGGGACATCATTGGATGAAATGATGAATGTTGGCATGTCCTTTTTTGAAATTTTAGAACATGTCAATTTACAACTTGATTTAGAAGATTTTGAAGATCTATTTATAGAATCAAATGGATGTGAGTTTCATCATTTGTCGTGTTAATCTTCTCTTGATTACACTTCTAACCATGCTGGGTTAAAAAAAGTGTAGTTCCATCCAAAGAAAATATTGAACCAACAATGCTTGAAAGGGGTGTAGACATTGATGTCCACCCAGTTATTGCAGAAACCTGGCTCAGGTGGAACATAGCACGACAGACCCTCCTGAAACCCATCCTAAAAATCCTGTTGAAGCTAGGAATGATGGGGAGGAGTCATTACAAGTTTTTTATCTACTATTAGGTAAAAGATGATGATATTTGTTTCTTACTTAACCTACAAGACAATCAATCAACTTTTAATGTCCTTTGAAACTAACCATAATTTCAATTGACCAAACATGGCTGTCAACTTCAATGGCTAGATTTGGAGGTGAAGCCTCAGCATCGACCCAAACAGTAGAAGAAAGTGAAGCAAACAGGATCAAGGAAGGATCAGAACATGGCACTTCCTTTAGTACATTAATCCCATACTATGTTCCTACCTGTGATAGCGATGCCGAATCCGACCCAAAGGTGCAAAAGGTTCTCCAATTATCACATCGCAAGGCATAGAAAAATATATGGAATATAATATCTATGTTGCCTCTTGAAGAGTTTCCATCAAAAATTCCAAGACTTTCATCCCTGTTCATTATGCTGGGACTTAGCGGTTTTGGATATCAAGAAATCCATGTCGTAGTGAAACACGTCATTCAAAGGAGGGAGAAATAGAAAAGGTGTCATCAAGACCTGATCATAGCAAGATTTCTAACCAATATTAGTGAATTCTAGGCTTCAATGTCCCAAGCTGTGGATGATCATCCTGTAAAGCTAAATGAACTGAAGAAGAAGATCAAGGGGAATATTTTCCAGCAGTTTCACCTTTAGCAAGAGCTAGATGCAGTTTCTGGGGAGCTGGACCAGCTTTATAATTCGTTGGAAGAAGTCCAAGAGGATGGTATAAAATACATAAAAGATGCCAAATAAGCACTTCGTCGAGCTGAAGAGAGTGAAGCTGGTCGAGTAAATGAACTTCAAGTGGCTGTTGATGAAGCTCAAGATGCTGTGAAACAGATGAGAAATCATGCTGAAAGTCTTTTGTAATTTTAGAAAAAAGAGAAGAGACTCCAGTCTATGGATGTTCTTCTAATCTAGTTAATCAATGAAAAAAAGTTCATCTTCAATCATCTGTACTTTAATTTTCTTAATAATTTTTATTATTTTTACCTAATCCAATGGGCCTAGTAAATATATTTTGATTTTTACTAGGGTTATATAAACAACACCACAAACTTTGCATCTTTTAATTGCATAATATTTCTTAAATCATACAAAATGTACGTTTAGCGAGCTGTGACTTGACTTTTGTTCATATAACCCTTTATAGGTTCCCAATTTAATGAGTATAGTGTCTTTTGTTATTGAAAGTTTAAAGTCATGCATGTAGGACTATAAAAAGGACAATACTTAAAGTCAAATTGCTTTTACCGAATGAATGATATCGACACAATTCTTGATAATTTGTTTGGAAACATATTACCATATTCAAGTATGGAGGGGTAAAATTGTAAACTGTGACTTGAGAAATTTTAAATCCGAGGAATGACATGGGAAAAGAGCTAAAAGGCATTTTAGGGATTATTTTCTAAGAATTAAGTTACCACTACTTGACAAACCTGTTATGGGGGTGGAATTATGCAGGCCCAATAAGGGCATATGCTACATAGTCAAATAGTAGTATCTTTTGGCTGACAGGTCTGTTATGTAGAAAACTTATGCAAGCCCCATAAGGGCACGTGCTTCATAGTCGGGAAAAAGAACTCTAAAAAATTAGACTTTCTATTGCTAAAATTCAAATAAATTTTTATGGAGATTCAAATTTTCCAAAGCATAGAGTTTGATTTATAGAGAAAGGTACTGGAATATGGAGAGGATATTTCCAATACAAATTGTCAAAGGATTGGAGAAATGTTACTTCTACGAAGGTCTAACCCATATGTAGGAAAATAGGTATCTTTGGTTTTAAATCATGTGACTAAAACCAGAGATAGAAACATTATACGACATATGGTCAAGTGGTCCAAGGTTATTTCATATTGCTATGAACATATGGAGGAGGAAAATGTAAACCATTGACTTGAATAATTTCAGATCATGAAAAAGGGTATGGAACAAATATGTTAAGGATGACAGTTTTTTTTGCAGATCCCTACATATCGCCTTCAAGACCAATAGGGACAAAAGAGACTTCTCTTAAGAATGTAGTTACCATTACTTGACAAACCCATTATGGAGGTTTAATTATGCAAGGACAACTAAGTCATAAGCTGTATAGTCAAATAGTAGCATCTTTTGGCTGACAGGTCCGTTATGTAGACAACTTATGCAAGGCCACCTAAGGGAACATGCTACATAGTCAGGAAAAAGAACTATCAGGTATCATACATTTTGCGACCAGAAGTCAAGAAAAGGGTTATGGAGACCATTAATATTATTTTTATAAAGTTGAAGATGGGTCCTAAATTGAGATTTTGGATGTCACTACATATCTCACTAGGATGAGAATCAATCCAAACGTAGTTCGTGAAATACAGTTTAACGTCATGCAGGATGAGAGCATGGAAGACCTTAGTTTAGGATCGTAGAGCTCAGACTATAGTGAGGGAGAAACATCATGCATTTGTTATCAACCTAATGTGAATAAAGACCAGGGTGTTCCATATCACACCATGTGATCCCAGGGGACTTTTCAACCAAGGGACCAAAAGTGGAGTTTGGGGTTAGGCCCAAAGGCTCGTGGCTGGACTTGAGGAATGCTTGAGCATTACTGCATATCCCATGAGGATGGGAATCAAGTTGCACCTAGTTATTGAAATTCCCTTTGTATAGATTTTGTTTGTACATATGAGGGGTAAAGAGGAATTTATTGGAATTATGGCTGGACCCATGATTAAAGACTTGGGTGTCACTACGTATCTCATAAGGATGAGAATAAAGCCATACATAGTTCTTGAAATATGAAATCGTTGGAGACCATGTCAATGATGATTCCTCTCGAGTGAGAGTATCAGGGATTGTTCCATTTTATTGTCATACAAGACAAAATTATAAATAGTTTAAGGTCATATGCATGGACCAGTGTTGTGCAGTTTAATGACTTGTATCAAGGAAAATGGGGGACTGTATAGTTTAACATCATATAGCTAGGATGATGGGATGTACACAGTTTGACATCATGTAGGATGAAAGTGAACCGATATGAATAAGGTAGTTGATGAGGGCTTCACAGAACATCATTGTATGGGATGGAGGTGAATCGATGTGAAGAAAGTGGTTTCGGGCTTTAACCTCAAGAGGTTGCCTACGTACCCGGCCTAGGAGGCAAGGATCAAAGTTTGTGTAGTTCAATTGAGAGGGATTCACCGATCAGGGTGTACTTGAGGACAACGAAGCGAAGATGATGTTTGAAATTAAGTGTGGTTAGTGGCCCTAAGAATATGTCATGGTCGAAGCTTACTCTAAGCTCACTTGAGTCATGCTCGGTGTGAGAAATATGAGGCAGCAACATACCTGACGACCGTGTCATGAAAGATGTAGCCACGAAGGATGGTGTGGGGCTTATGCATGGGTAGCTGCCCGGGGCATGCATAGAAACAGAGTTTAAAAGACAATTAATCATGCGACAATCACTGTTTAATGTCATGTGACACAGACATGGGGTTTTTGGCAGTTGATGTCCTGCATCTCGGATGATTCACAGTTTAGCATCATGTTGGATGATAGGGGGACATAGTTTAAATTCATGTTGGAAGATAGAGGGGGATATATAGTTTAATGTCCTGCAACAAGGACAATGGGTGTAATTGTGTTACACAAAATACTTCCTCAAGAATATTGCATTGGATGGAGTTGTAATGAGTTCTCCATCCACTGAGATTAAAGAACAAGATCCATTTGTGTAGACCTTATGTATTGACTAAGGTCCTTCCCACTTTGGCTCAAGATTTGGAGGCTTCTTTCCTGGTATCATTGGGGCTCTGAGGACTAATACCAATTATCCTTGAATGAATGAACAAAGAAGAACATTTTTATTAAAATCTCATGCTATTCGATTCTGGTAGACTTCCAATTGGTGCAGTGTGCACAATTTTTTTCATCTATTCGTTCCAATTCATCCAATCACTTTTGAGATTGTTCATCTGTAGATAACTGATCTCAAATGGTGACTCTATGTGAAGGTAATTGTACTTCAATAGGAAAGACTGCTTCCCTCTCATATACAAATGAATATGGAGTTGACCAAGTAGTAGTGAGGTTGGTAGTCCGATAAGCCCATAGAGCATGAAAAAGTTTATCAGGCCATGACTTCTTATCTTTATCCACCATATTTTGAAGTATGTTTGAAAGAGTCTTATTGAAAGCCTCTACTTGACAATTGGCTACTACATGATACTGATATGATTGGTTAGATCTGATATTTTATTCTTGATAAAATTTTCTTACCTTGGATGAACAAAAGTTGGTGCCATTATCCGTCAACATGGTATGAGGAACACCAAATCTAGTAATGATATTGGAATTGAAAATGCTAACAATGCTTTTATCACAGAATTATTTGAGAGGTATTTCCTCTTCCCATTTGGAAAAGAAGTAAATAGCACTAAGAATATAATTAAACTGCTTAGCTGTAGCTGGAGGATAAGGTCCTACTACATCCATTCCCCATGTAGAAAACGACCAAGAGTATTTAGCTGTATGATGAAACTCCGGGGGTTGATGAATGAAGTTGGAACATTTCTGGAAAGAATGGCACTTATTAGTGAAATAAACACAATCTTGCATCATTGAAGGCCAGAAGTATCCAAGCATTCAAATTTGACTATAAAGTCTCTATCCAGACTGGTGGGCACCTCAAAATCCTGCATGTACTTCATTCATGACATCTATTGTCTCTTCACTATCAATACATCTAAAAATAATTCCATCAAAACCTCTCTTGTAGAGAATTTTTTGGTGATCTGGGATATCATAAAGAGTAATATTGACCACACATCACCAGACTTGTTTTTCCCCGTTCTATCAGGTGGGAGTGTTCCACTTTGATTGTATTCCCTGATAGGTGTCTTCCATCCTGTAGTATGACCATATGGTTCAGAAATGGGATTGATTTCATTGATTTCCTCTATTCTGATTTGAACAAAAGGTGATACTATATGAATGTGGGCAATACTGATGATTGTTTCGTCCCGATTTGGATCTTCCAGGGTTGTGGATACATTAACCAGTGCATCATCTTAGGCATTTTGTGATAACAGGACATATGAAAATGTCGGTTCTAATGGAAATCCCACCATTAACTCTCTGACATAATCACAAAAAGGAATTAAATCTTAGTTTCTGATGGCATAATCCCTATTGATTTGTTTGATTACCAAATCTGAATAACCTTTTACCTTCAAGTGATTCACATGTTACTGAAGCGCCAATTACAAGCCTATGATGAGAGCTTGATATTCTGCTTCGTTGTTTGTACTGCCTTCCAACAATAAGAAGGAATATGGTAGCACTACCATTTCATGGGAAATAAGCACGATTCCTAACCCAACTTTGTGGAATTTAAGTTCTTTCATTTTCTTCCCTGTTGGACTTCTAGAGGCACCATCAAAGTACATTTCACATGTTTTAGGATTATCTTGAATAGAGAAGACTCCCTCATCAGGATGTTCAATATTTAAATATGTATCTTCTACAGATGGTTGTTCAGCAAGTAAATCAGCCAGAGATTGGACCTTTATTGCCTTTTGAGACACATACTGGATATCAAACTACTGCAAAATAACTTCCCACCTTGCTAGACATCCTGTAAGCATTGGAAAACTAAGGATAAATTTGAGAGGGTTATTGTGAGATACCAATTAGACCTCATGATGTTGCAGGTAGTGTCTCAATTTATGAACTGCAAAGATTAATGCTAGTTAGCACTTTTCAGTACTTGAATATCAAGTTTCCTCCTCAAGAATAGTCCGACTGAGATAGTAAAGGTTGTTTTCATTCCCAGCATCATTCTTTTGGGAAAGGAAGGCACCCACTGATCTCTCTAAAGATGTCACAAAGAGAATAAATGGTCTTCCTTCAACGGGGGGAATTAATACTGATGAAATCAAGAGATATTTCTCAAGGATATTGAATTATTCTTGACATTCTTCTATCCACTAGTAGGTGACTCCCTTCTTCATTAATCTGATGAAGGGTAAACACTTTCCTGCCAAATTGGCAATGAAACATCGAATATAGGCTAAGTGTCCTTTAAGTCCACTTAATTCCTTTAAATTTCTAAGAGGTGACATGTAAAGGATTGATTTTTTCTTCTCAGGATCAACTTCGATACCACGATGGTGTACAAAAAAGAAGAGAAATATTCCTGAGGTTACCCCGAAAGCACATTTCAAGGGGTCCATCTTCAAATTGTGTTATCGAAGTTTGTTGAATATGATTTCCAGATTGGAAAAGTGATCAGAACATTGTATGGATTTAACAACCAAATCATCCACATAGCATTAATCAAATTTCCCTAAAAAGTGTTTGAAGATATGGTGCATGAAACATTGATACGTTGCACCTGCATTCTTCAGGCCAAATGGCATTACCTCATAGATAAACACACCTTGAAGAGCTTTGATGGCTGTAGACTCCTCATCTTTTGGGGCCATTCGTATTTGATTGTACCCAGAGTAACCATCCATGAAGGAAAGAGCTTCGTATCTAGCTGTTGCATCAATTAAGAGTTCTGTGATCAGAACAAGAAAATCATCCTTGGGACAATGCCGATTAAGATATCTGAAGTCAATGAAAACTCTAATTTGTCCATTCTTATTTTATACAGGGACAATATTAGCCAGCCATTTGGGATATTGAACTTCTCTGATGAAGTTATCCTTGATAATCTTATCAACTTCAGCTTCAATTTTGGAGGCATAAGTTGGGTGTGTTTTTCTTATTGCTTGATTGAATCCTCAATGTTCTTCTGGAAAACCCAAATGATGAGTGAAAACATTGGGATTAAAGTCTGTAATTTCTGTATAAATTCAAGCAAATAAATCTTGATTTTTATTTAGAAATGAAGTATACAATTTTACTCTTCAAGAGTCATGGCTGTACTAATTTAAGTGGGGCGTTGATCTTCTTTTGTACCCAGATTTATTTCTCTGAGTTCATCCACAATGGTAAGGATAACCTCTTCAAATGCTGGAGGATCATCCCGGAGATCTTCCTCTTCTTCGTCAATATGTGTTACTTCTTCTGTTTCAAATTTTATAGTAGATGACGAAGAAGAATTTCCATGGTTAGGAGAGAAGTTGAAATTTGAACATCTTGAAGAAGATGCTGCCATTTCTGACCCTATTGATGATGAAGGGTCTTCCTGGGGTGATATAGAGGAGATGATGGATTGAGAATCGACATCATTTTTTTACTCTAGTATTTCAATAATTTCTTTTGGCTTGGTAGATGAAGTATAGAATTGCTGGATTGGAGCAGATGAATTGAAGCCATGTCCATTTAATCTTTCATCACGGCTTAGCGAATCAACAATTTCTCCCATGCTGTCTGGATTGATTGTTGTAACTAAAATTAAGGAAGTTTCCATAAAAATATTTGGATTTCTGTCTTTCTAGTCATTTTGACTGATTGGCATCACATAATCTGTACTCACATGTATGAATGGGTTTACTAGAATATTTTCCAAACAATTTAGATCATTAATTTTGGTGACCTCCTTTTCTGGGTATTTTTCCTTTCCCTCCATGTGATACAATTATGCATCAATTTATTGAGATTCAGACGTTTTGAATGGGTCCTTTTCACCATACAGTGTCCTAATTTGACCATTGAAATAATATTTGAGACATTGATGGTATGACGAATGTACGACCGCATGTTGATGTAGCCATGGTCTTCCAAGAAAAATGCTGAAGGCGGTGTCCTGACGAATAACCATGAAATCTGAATTAGACACAAGGTTTCCAAACTGAATTATCAGTGTTATCTCTCCCATAGGTTCTTGTTCATTATTATCATATCCTTGCAACATAAAAGTAGAAGGAGATAAATCAGATTTGGTGAGGCCCAATTGACGAAGTGTATGATTTGGAATGATGTTGACTCCTGATCCATTATCAATGAAAGCTTGTCGTATTTTTATGTCATTGACTTTTTCAGATAGATATAAAGGTCCGATATGTCCATGTACAACATCATCTTCATCTTCATCTATAAAAGATATCACTGCAAGGAATTCTGTAGGATCATTCTCTATACGGTAGACCTCATCCAAAAAAATTTCAATTTTGAATTCTGGAGGACTTGAAAAAGCCTTAATAAGCACCTCCCAAAAATATTTTGATAGAGTCAAGGAATCCGAAATTGATAACATGGCTGGTACTTGGTCCAAATGTTTAAATACATCATACTTTTGGTCCAAAGGTCTGTGTTTCCAAGCATGAACATGTGGTTTTACAGGTTCCTTGGAAGTTGATGCTTTGATAGTAGATGTATCCCGTATCAGGGTAGGAATTGGAAACACTCCTAGCTTTGGTACATTAGATCCACTATGTCTATCTATGTGATGAGAGGAAGAAGGTGTAACATCTAACCGATCCTCCAAAATAACTGTGTCAGGACCGAATCTGCTATGTGTGGAAGAACTTTCTTGTTCATGCTTAGCCCACTGAAGGGATTTTTCCTGAGTTTCTTCCGCATATATAGTTCTAGTTGGGGTAGAACTGAAATAGTGGATTTTGGAATATATAATTCTTCCACTATATTCTAGACCTCTGTCTCTTCCTCTAATTTCTATATTAGATACAATGAACTTAGGATCATCATGATAGAAATGGTCATTGGCATAGGGATCCGTTAAATGAATCATGTTTACAGAACCAAAGATCAAATCTTCATCTGATGAAGATTCTACCTAATGAACCAATTCAGGATGTGCCATTTGGTGGGGTGGTGCCCGTGCTTTTGAAGCAGATGGCATAAAATCTTCCAAAGTCAAAGAAAACATAGGCTTTGACACGAGCGCGTCTTCTTCTGACATTTCTTATTTCTTCAAATTACGCTACTTCTTTAAGGATTTAACTTTTGATGAAGGGGGTTTTTCTATGGAAGAAATAGTAGAAGACACAATTGGATGATTCAATTGTGTTCGTAAAATGGCATGAGTTCGGCCGATCATTTTCCTAACCATCCAATCATTATATTTTTGCACATTTTTACTTTTGACTTCGTGCCACTCACCTTCTTCCTATGGATCAATAATAGTAACACATGCTACCTGACCAGAATAACCTTTTAGTTTTAGTTGTCTAGAGTCTACCATCTTCTATAGAAGGTATTTGAAGACAAAACACTCCTAAATGGGATGCCCCAACATCTGATGAAACAAGAAATAGTTGGGGAGGTCTTCATCTCCTTCCTTGTTCGGCATTTTGGGCCTTGGCAACTAAACCAGATTATTTTCCAGAGCCTAGATGAAGTAACCAAGAACTTGTTCATTCTGGAAAGAATAAAAATTGTTCATTAAATCCTCAAACTGTTTCCGTCTTTTATCTCTTTGATCATCTTGACGAGGTGGCCATTTTTTTTGATGCTTAGGAGGTGGATCCCTTTGATATGATGAAGGTTTTGAAGTAGAAGTAGGTACTAGAGCTTGTTTAAGTGTAACTATAGCAATCTCTACTTTCCCAATTCTCCTTCATGGAGCTGATGGAGTTTCATGATTTTTAGCCCTAGTATCTATAAGAGAGTCTTCTATCTGTTGAGATAATGAAGTAAGGTCTCGAAACCCTCCTGTGTATTTCAAAAGGATCAACGGTGTGCATAATTCATCACGTAGATTTTCCACACAGATTGGAAGAAACTCTTCTTGATGGAGTAATAAACTTAAGGAATATGTTAATCCCTTCCAATGAGAAATGAAATCCGAAACCCTTTCATTTTCCCTATGTTTACAATTGGTAAGATAAAAAACTGTCTTCTTTGGTAATGTTGAGCTAAATTGAAGAAGGAATTTTTGATGGAGATCTTCCCACTGAGTAATTGACCGAGATTGCAAACTTGTATACCAGACAATATCAGGTCCTTGTAATGACTACAAAAAACCACTTAGATTAACTGCTTCTTGTTTCTGAGGAGTTCCCATCATAGGATCACAATGAGAAACAAAATTTGTTAAATGTTGTTCTGGATCTCCCGAACCATTAAAAATTGGGAATGTGGTATTCACAAAATTAGATGGGGGAGGAATTGCATCCACCCATGCAGGGTAAGAACTCTTCTCTGGTTGAACTGGTGCATTTCATCCTTCTATAGATTCCAACAGAGTTGTTAATGACTCAATGGTAGTCATTAATTCTTGTGAAACATCTAGTTGAGCTCGGACTTAAGCAGGTGTAGTAACTGGAGTTTAGATGGGTGTGGTGGCCGGTACTTCCACTGATGGTAGTATTGCCGGTTGCTGTCGCGTATGACCCATAGGACTGGACTTGTGAGGGTGTACTTGTAAAGGGGGTATTCTTGATCCATCCATATAGCTGCAACAAATTCCTTTGATTGATTAACCCCAACATGCTTAGAAGGAAGACTACCTTGAAGTAGTTCTGCATTTAACCTCCTTAATGCCTTCATTTCTTCTTCTTGTTGTGTGAACCTTTCCTCTAATTGGAGTGATTGGCCTTCTCCAGAGGTAGGGTGGGATGTAACCGGAATTTTACCCTTTTCCTTGGCATGTACCTTTATAGATTATGGAAGGGTATTACAAGAAGGAATGTCTTGCCTCTAGGAAACCCTCTGTCTTCTAGTACACACACACCCTTAATTTGTTTCTGTGTATAAAGCCTCTTGAACCTAAACTTCTTCATCTGATTCCTCTGAGTGAGCCTCATGTTTTGGGGGATCCATGAAAATGACATTGATGAAATTTATCGATGCATAATGCGTTGCATGACTTCTGTCAGTGTTTCTGCGATACTGTCTTCTTCCATGTCCTTTATGAGAAATTTCCTTTTGTTTGGTTGATCCTTCAGGAAATTCGCGATGAAATTTAATTTGGAGGTAATTTCTTGATAATCCGTATCTATGTTCCTCTTGTGGATTCTTCCTTAATCGATAGAAGAATGACTTTTGCTGAGGAAGAGATTGAGAATTTGAAAAAATCCTCAGTCCAGTGGACTGGGGCTGTTCTTATTTATCCTGCACAACTCCTCAAATCCTATCTGTTCATCCCGAGGGTTGGATTAAAAGAGTCCCCATCCTGGAAAGATGAGATGGTTCTTGAGCTGCTACATCTAAAACATTCTTAAAAGATCTCACGATTTTGTTGATTTTTGTCCATAAAGTGGCCAGATGCATCATCCGAAATCCACTCAAATCACCTAGCTCAGATGACCATTGGATTATTTCTGACACCTCTGTCACCTGATGATGCACATGTTCTAAATGAGAATCATGTTTGATATTCTCATTTTATTAATGCAAGAGTAATTTACTACTTTTTCTTTATATGCCTAACTTTGGGAAGAACTAATTGAGGCCTGTTCTTGAAAAAGCCTTTGATTACACACAAAACCAATTATTTGTGGCCAGCCATGGGAAATAACATTGCATGATACCACTTTTGGCAGACTTTGTTGACTGGAGAGCATAGTGAAATGTGATTCACCATGAACACCCCATCCCCTAATATGAATACCAGATGGGGAAATGGTAATTAACTAGCGCAACCTTTTTAATGCACCAAGTCATGTACACTAAAGGTCTCTCTACTGATTTTCAACCTTTGGATGTCGGGAAACTGAGAGAGAAACCAAGTCAATTCGGCATTTCCACCCTTCTATTACCTTAACATGATTTTGATATTCATCAACAGGTAATATTTTCTCTTTTAAGTGACAAAGAGTTTTCTATATGTTGAGATGAATATCGTGAATACAATCTTCTTTCTACGTTTCTGGAATATCATACTGAGTGTCAACCAAAAGCCAAAACATGACTGGCGTTTCACCATTCACCAATTGTATTATCAAATTCAGCACTTCAAATTTTTCATTTGATGAAAATTCTTCTACCTGATTGGACCAAAGATAGTTCTTCTTTGTTGCTT
This sequence comes from Viscum album, assembly GCA_963277665.1. Classification (NCBI taxonomy): domain Eukaryota; kingdom Viridiplantae; phylum Streptophyta; class Magnoliopsida; order Santalales; family Viscaceae; genus Viscum; species Viscum album. Next base: position 1,654,371,771 of record OY728146.1, read on the forward strand.
TATCAGATTCATCAAGATTGGTAGCGAATTAATTTTTCAAATTAGAAGATGAATGACCCAGTGGTGGTTTGTACAATGACCTACAAACTAGGCTATCTTTTGATTGAGAATGTAATTCACCTATTAGCGGTAAGTTATCAGACATGACTGGATTTGCATTTGCATGTGCCTCAAGATAATAGGGCTTTCTCATTACTACATTTTCCATTGAGGAATTTTCCAGGAAATGCGAATTATTATGGAGGAGAGGACTTTCGCAGCTAAATTCATCATCATGGGGTGGAACACCATGGTGGGTTACAATAAAATATATATCCTTTTTATCCTTGGTCTTCTGGCCATGCAGAGGGTTATCATGTATCTCATATGAAGATGAAGATTCGAGATTGGCTAAATATTCATGACGAAAGCCATCATGAGGAAGTGTCTGATGAAGAACCTCATAATTATTTTTGTTATTTTTGGAATTTGGAAATGAGAGAGTAGAATCTTGGGTTGCAACAGATAATTTTCTGAGGGCTTCAAGAACTCCAGCATTGAACTAGGCCTTATTGCAGATTGGCTCTTGATTTTTTAACTGTGTTGGATGTGTCTTTTTCTTGGATGCCTTTTTACTCACTTTGGAAGCCACATGTTGACAAAAGTGGTTATTATGGGCAGGTGTATGTTCCTTATCAGAATAAAAGGTTAGGTTAGGATAACTATCTCCATTTAAATCGGGTGTATGTGCCCGACTTGATTGTCTGTATAACATGGGGGAGTATGCCCCCCGACCCTCCTAGACTGGAATAGAGGTGTGTATCTTCTCTAGGGTGACATGTTGATGAGTCACCCCACTGATAGGGATATACTTATGTTTCTTTCCATTTTATGTGGCCGAAGTTGTTATAATATTCTTGCAGGTATCCAAAATATGGGCAGAGATTTGCTTCTACTCTTTCATCATTGTCAGAATGTGCTTGGTGACTTCAGCTGCCAGAATGGGAATATACATCCATTCTGTATTTGGAGTCGGTGTGTGTTCCTGCTTCTGTCTTCCTTTTCCTGTCAGTAAATTCTAACAATACTCATGTGTGTAGGCAGAAAGTTGTTCCTGCCTCCTATTTGACATTGGAGATTCCCAATTGACATCTCCAGGTGTTACTAAACGAGATTGTTGGTTAGCTTAATGAATTTCAGGTGTATGTGCTTGTTGATTTTTCTCCACTGAATATGACTGACGAACTTCCTTCAATAATGGAAGACGAGACTGCTGGTGGAATTGATGAGTGTAAGCAGGTGTATGTGCCTGTTTATAGGTGGCTACCTCATTTGGTTGGCGAGCTTCTTTGGATGCAGTCAGACAAGCCTGTTGAGTGGCTGATGATTAATAATCAGGTGTGTGTTCCAGCCTGTAGTACTCCACTGGAATTTCCTAGAGGGATTGGTGTGTTACTGCCATACGAGTCTGCTGGGAAGTGAAATTAGGACGGACAGATGTATATGCCAGCTCATTGTTTGCCATCAAGTTAGGTTGATGGACTTCTCCAGAGGGGGAAGAGGTAAGAACCTGCTCCCTGTTAGCCGAATATCGCCTCTGTCAGTTCGTCTTTCGTGCTTGGGTCTGAGGAACCTGAGCCGAATGCCTAGAGGTGATACCCCAATCATGTTGAGGGTGCACTACCGCATGAGTCTGGCGGCAATTTCTGGTGGGAGTCCTCAGTAAGGAATCCTGTCTTCTTGAACCGAGGCCCTGAGTGACCTCTTGATTCACCTCCCTAGAATATGAGAGGCAATGGTTGTTGAGTTATAGGGATAATTACCAGAAACGGTTGGAGACAGTGGTTTTCACCACTTTCTTCTTGACCACTGGTCGTTGCTGTTTGGACAACCAGGGTGTGTTGTTAACTTGGAGGGCCTGTCGAGCGGCCTATAGAGTCGGGATGGTATCATGCTGACGGTATTCCATCACCAATGCATTTGAGACCCAGATTTGAAGATGCTGAGTAGGTGATGTCGTCCTCAGAGCGGACAAGGATCCAGCAGGAGTAGCTACCGAGGCATTCACTGGTGTGAACCTTATTGAAGCCATTTTGTGTTGTAGTGAGATCTTGGAAAAGAGTGCATGTTTGATATAGCAGACAAAATCAATAAAAGTATGTCCAGACTACATCTTTTGGATGAGCACATATGTTATTGGTTGCTTTGTTGGCCCTCATATTGAGTTTAATAGGGCCAAAAAAATAAGTAAAACATCATTTAACTTGGTTAAGGATTAACGTCGGGTTCACCATTTTTTTGTTTCATCTGGAAATGGGGATGACCTTGTTTGTTTAAGGTTCCAACATTCCAATATTTTTCTAATGAGTTTATTCGTAGAACTGGAAACACCCATTGATTCTATATTCATTTGGACCTACTTTCCAAAGGTAGGTTCTCATTAGTTGTGGACCAATGAAACTTACGAATTTTCATTGGTTGAGGGGATGGGAGGTCAGGCTCATCACACCTTTTTGGGGATGAATTATTGCCTACTCCAGAACTCTCTTATATATTTAAGTTATGTTCATGAATCCTTATTAATTCACCAAGCATAAAAATGTTTTTTACTTTATATTTAGAAATCGATGATTGATATGTATGGGATTTAGAGAATCTTTTATATGTATTTGAGGTTCTTCATCGAAAGAGAATCATCCATATGTATTAGAGATTCTTAGCCAATGGTGTCCTTCAATACATTATATAGAATTCTATTGGTCATTATGATGACCATACTAGTTTTAAAGCTACTCAGTGGGGCACTTGAAGTTTATTGTCATTTAGAAAGACATGGATTATTTCAGAGTTAGGATCGTACCCGTATATGGTCTACCTACGTATCCTTGTTAAAATGGAATAAGAACCTATGTAGTTTGATAAGAAGGATATAGTTTAACCTCATATGGGACGAAAAATAATTAATGAATGATTGGATTGAACCTTATAAAGGCTTCCTACGTACTCTACATTTCAGACAGAGATCAAAGTCCATGTAGTTTGGGTGAAAAAATATGGGGCTTTTGCATGGTTAACGACCCAAAAAGAGATATCTTGATTACTTTTACACTCTAATCTCACGTGATTCATGCTCAGTGTGAGAAAAAAGAGGTATCTGTAAACCAGATGATTGTTCCATGAAAGTTGCATTCACAAGAAATGATGTGTGGCTTACTTATATATGATTTCCCATGTAGATGAAGACCAAGACCAACTTTAGGAAAGAAGCCCTGGAGCAGGGTCCATAAATCTATTTTTACTTTATGAAGATTTGGAGTTTTAACCCAGGGATTACTTTTAAAGAGGTTCCCAAATTAAAGGGGACTTATAACTTCGGGATTACTCTGGAGAAGGAGTCCCAAATTAAAGGTATTATAATTGGGGCTTATTCTTGAAAAGGAATCCCGAACCAAGTGAAATTGGAACTTAATCTTGAGGAGTATTCCCTAAATCAAAAGATCTTCTCATCTTAAAGGTCGAGGTTATATGGAGGAAACCTCTAACCATAGTGACATAAAGCTTGTATGTCATGAGGTTTTGGGAGAGGTTCTCACAGAATTCCTTTCAAATAAATAATCCAACAAATGAACCATGACATAAATGGATTTGAAAAGGAGTTAAAGGGATAATATCTTGAAGAGGAGAGGTAAACGGGAGATAGGAACACCAATAATGTTGGCACACGAGTCTTGGCCGCACAAGTGTACTTGTGCTGCATGGGTTCACCTGGGCGACAACGAATATGTAGGGTAATACTTGGGAGAGACTTAACTCAAGCCTTTAGTATTATCCTAATATGTTTCCAAAAGGGCAGCGTGCAAGTTTCATCGAAAGGGTAGGGAGGCACACAAGTGTTTCCATTTTTAATGAGGTCCAGACACTTCGGCACACAAGTGTTGATGAATTCTAAACACTTATTCCTTATTATAATCCTTTAGGTCTTCCATTCTAGGTAAAAAGTTACCATAGAAGCTTTCAGAAGAGTTGAGTTAAAGACTAGGGAGACCAGAGATTGAATTTTACTTTTGGAAAATCCTTCCCTAAAATGGGGGCCCACATGCCCTATTTATAGGCCACCTTGCACCATGGGAAAAAACCAAATAGGGCACGTAAGTTAAAATTGTGACCAATAGGTGGAGAGCAAGTAACTTGCGCGCCTCACACCAAATGAGCTCCTAGTCCATGCCTTCATCAATTGTTTTTATGTTCTTTAAAAGGTGACCCTTTTTGTGCTTAAGGTATTCCCCGTTTCCATTCATTCGACTGTACGAAGAAAATGAGTGTCAACAATAGTTTATGAGAAAGGTTCTCGGAGTGGAAAGAGTGTCATCTAATGTCATATTTTCTATTCAGATAAGCTGAGGGAAGGTATCAAATGGTTGTTGTTTGGTGGTATGTGAAAAGTAATATGGCCATGTCGAAGTTATGGAGGTTCAACTTACGATCCAAGTGTGAATCATGGTGGTTGAAATACATCAAGGAGAGAAATGGTACAAAAACACATAAGGTCAGGAGTGATAAATCTATTCTGGGTGTGGAGAGGAGTACATTGAGTTGATGTGGTGACACTAGAATACCAATGAAAACCCTATGAGGTGCACTTTGGGTCTCTTAGGGAGTCCAAGAAGGACTTGATTATAGTGGTTGATTGATCCAAGAACTCACTTGTTCTCAGGGAGGTTTTGAATGAAATTTGATATTACCTTGTCCAATTTTCAAAGGGGGTGGTAAGATATGACAATGGTTTGTTTCAGAAAAGTTTGGGTTCAATAAATCCAAAAATCAATAGTGGACATGGGTTAGTGTAATTGGGTGGTTTTGGAATGTCTTGAAGTTTGAGGGAACCTTGGCCACATGATGTAGTGTCATGCCAATTGAAGAGTGAAGCTATGCATTTCAGGTGAGTTAGTCAGGCGTAGCTCGTCAAATCTAGAAACGAGGGATGGATGAAGAAAATTGTAAATCACATTCAGTTGATGTTTTGGGGTGATATGTTAATTTCAAATTTTTGAATAGGTTTGAGTGAGATCTTGGTCTTCTTAGTTAGTGTATGAATGATATGAGTACTTATGTAGAGAATTTTGATGGGGGTAGTGGAGCCCGATGATGGATTGGAGGGAAGTGATTCTATGATGGAAGAATTCTATCAGAGGTTAAAGAATGACATTGGTAGGAATTTTGGATGATAATGATAGGATTCAAGTGAGTAATCACTTTGCGGATGTAAAAAGGTGCGGTATTCTTGCAGAGGAATATGTTGTTCTGAGATAATCTTGTCGGGGGTTGTTAGACATGAGATGGTAAACAAGAATGGGTGTGGTGAGAGTGACCCACCTACAGTTTGATTTTTAGTGGGAAGTGACATTCAAAAATGAAATTGAACTTAAATGAGGTCATTTTGATCTTAGTACATGAATGTATAGAGTATTAATGTATTCCTTGGTGGTTTCAATGGCAAGGATGGATGCAAGTATAAGGAGAAGTCAATATGGGTGTTTGGGCATAGTGAGTTAGGAAAATGTAAGGTATGATGTAAAATTCAATTTTATATTTTGGTAGACATTCATCGATAGTGTGGGTTACAAATAATTTAAGATGCTGGAGTGAACCGTAAAAAGAAAGTGGTTGGTTTTTGATGTGATTAGAGTTCAGGTTGGACAGACTTGAGTGATTCGTTTTGGTGGAGTTGACCATGATAACGAGTGTTGTCTAGTGTTTGACCAGTTGAGTGATTGAGGTTTTTGGATGTGTTTTGGAAGTTTGATTATATAATGGGACTATTAGTTCTCGAGTTAGGGATTGACGTATGTTGGGAAATTTGGTTGGAAGGATCTTGTATTCCATTGAGTGTTAAAGAGTTATGGTCACTGTTAGGGTGTTGAAACTGAGTGAAATGGTTCTATGGGATTTGGGCCATGAGTAGAAATGAGTACTGGATTTGTGGGGTGCCGATTTTTTTCATCCACAATGGTATTATTCTATGTGAGAGGTTTCCATGATCATTTAATTAGGCAGTGTTTCATATGTTTTTTCTATGATGTTCTAGTGTTTTATGTAAGGTTTACGTTGATGCGTCATTCAAAACGTATCTGGTTCGTGCTGTGGGATTTGGTGAGGAATACTTCTGCATAAAGACGATGACATTGGTTTTAATTTTATTTTATCATTGTAATATTTAACGAGGGACATGGAAATGTGGAATGATATGTAGGCATAGTGGCATTATCTCTTTATTTCGAAAGATCAGTGATGCTTTGGAATGCAGCTCGAGGACGAGCTATTATAAGGCAAAGAGTTTGTAAGATCCCAATATTCATAAAGTCATGACCTTGTTTAAATTTTTACTTTAATATCTTTTTTTGGGACAATGAAATGTTTCCCAGGTGTACTAGGGGCCTCATGGGTGTTCTGGGTGTTCGATACACAAAAGGAAGGGAAAACAGGCCAATATGTGCAAGGTGCATGGTTGTTGGATAATTAAGAAATCTATGTGTCCTAACCCTGAAAACCATGATTATTTGGACAATGGAATATCACAATGTTGGAACATTATTAGTAAAAATGTGTGGATCTCCCCAGGTAAACCTGAAACCCAATACTCATTGGTAAGTAGATTGAGCATGGTTTGTGCATGGTTTGAAAAATAGTGTGGGTAAACCATGTGGCCTAGTAAATTTGGAAAATTTACAAAACATTCCCCCATGGTATTTTATGTTTCCATTCAATTTTCTTACCCTTCATCCTCCCTCTAACCCATGTGACAAACCCCAATGACCAAGGATTACCATTGGTGATTCTGTTTTGATTCTTATCTATTTGGAGCACTGTCATTTCTAGATCGAACCTCCAGATAAGTTTAACGCTCCCCTTGATTATTTTTTTTGGATTTGGTTTGTGCGGTTTCTCATATTTTTCTAAATCACTAAAACTATCTTTTTCTGGAGGATCTTAGGTCCAAGGTTTCCAAGGATGATCAGATCTCAGTCAAGGGCCAAGGTTGAGAGTGCGGTTGTCTTCAAAATCAAGGAAGGTGTCATGTAAGTTATATCCCATGGTTTTGTTATAGATTTGCTCACATGTGTTGAGATCTTCTATACCTCATGTTATCAATTTGTTGCCTTGAGTAAAATTCTATAATTTTTTTTCTAATAATTTATTTGGACTTCTCAGGATCCCCATGGAATGTGTTGGGAATGATTAGAATGATTTAGGGACACCCATGTTGAGTGCCATCATTCCCAAACCTAGAAATTGGTAATGTTATTTGTAGAGTAGACTTTCGATAATGTAGATCCCATATAGAAAATTTTGAATATGTGTAGTGTAGTTGAAAATGGAATATTGATAGTTTTTCCTAGGTTTTGATAATGGCATAAGGGGTTGACTGTCATGGCATGAAAAATGGATTAATTGGGTGAATTGGGATTATGTTGAATGGATTATGAATTATATTGAAATTCCTAAAAGGATGTGTAAATATGAAATAAAAAATTTGTTAAATTTTAAATGTCTTATGAATTGAATAACATGTAAATGGGTATTCATAATGGAATGGATGAATATTTAGAATGGGTTAGTAAATGTGAATTATAGGGAATAACTAATGGGTTGAATGCAGTAATGTGGTTGTGCTATGCGATATAATAATTTTATTTGAAATGCATTAGTGGGTAAATGCTTGTGAGATGATAAATGGGATAAATGAGTTAATGTGTCATAATTGGAAAATCTTGGTAAATGTGTAGAATTTTTTTAATATAATTAATGGGTTATGGCACTATAATTAGAAATGGGGATAAAAAGCTATGTAATGTTAATGGAAATTGTGTTAATGGGTTATGGGATATTATTGATTTCCCATGTTGATTGTTGTGGATTGTTATTTTTAATGATTTAATTTTTTGTGATATGGTATGTGTGGTTAGTTGATATATATAAACATGTGTACATGTCTTGGTGGTGTGGGATAAATGACAGAGTTTCCTCCCACGGGTCAGTTGGACTGAGGCTCTAACCCATCCAAAAGTGAATGGGATAGGGGGTCAGACTAATGTTCTATGCCTTAAGGGTTATATTGGATGAAACTACTAGAAATGATGCTCTGAGGTCTGTGTTATTGGATGACTACCTAGACTAACACTCTAAGGTATCAGTGATGTGTTTCTTTTTGAAATGGTTACCCCTAGTGAGATCAGGACTAGATTTATTCACTTATACACAATGATTGATTTCCATAGACCCTTGTGTAAAATATGTATATGCATAACACATGGAATACATGATGAAAACAAATTAAGAAATGAATATGTAATAAATGAAGAAAATGGTAATAATTTTAGAAATGGTTTAAGTGTACTTTGTTATCTTATGTCTCTTGTGTTGTATTTTTTTCATCTTACAATTTACTTCATACTTTTATCCAATATCTTTTTATACTAGATATCTTGTAGACACCATTAGTAGTGGCCAATTGTGTTGTACTCACACCCTAGTGGGGCCGCCTTTGGGTATCCGAGAAGACTTCATTGTTGTAGGTTCAGATAAAGGAAAGGGCGCAATGCTTGGGAGTTGAATCGCGCTTGGGATATGCTTAGATGAGGATCTAGACTTGAATATGGACCATTTTGGGGATTCAGGTGGTTGTCTCTATTTTCGGTTTCCTTTTTTTTCGAACTATTATCATGACATGACATGGATAATGTTTATTCAGGGTGTGTACCTAGTTTCAGTAGATGTATGTATTTTCATTTTTTCTCATTACATATTTTATCTGCTATTTATATTGGTAACTACTATGGACATCTCTGGTAAAAAGGGTATAGTCTCCCCATGTGGCTTATTAGACCCTCTTCACTAGTTAGAAACATCTGGCGTTTAGGGAGGTGCACCTGAGGTCATGTGATGACCCTTATCAGAGAATCGATTTAGTAGATCCTGAGTAAAAGATGGTATAACAAAGGTGCTGGGATACAATTCAATGCAAGACCCCATCTCCCGCCATTAAGGTAGTCACATAATGTCCTCAAGGAAGTCATCCTTCTAATCCTCCAAAACTAAAGGAAACTAGATACATGATGATCCAACTGCAAAAAGGTATATACTAACTATGTGATGGGTGATAGGTTGTATCCTCTTTCTCACAGATCCATTTTAACTTCCATGAGATATGTCTCACAAGAAAAGGAGAATCTCATCCCATCAGTGTGTAAGCATCTGACTTATTTGTGGTAACATTTTATCGAGGATCAGGCCATGGATAACCAAAAATATACCCACTATGATATCATATGGTTCCATCATGATGAAAAAATGTCCAATTTGAAACAATATCAACCCTGAAATAACTCATATTACTAGAAGATAAGAGATACAAAATAAGCATTCCCTATAAAAATCTCAAGATGCTGCTGCTGGGATAACACCTCCACTGGGAGATCCATCTCTCGCACTAGGAGTACATAGGGAAATTAATTACTATCAACATTGTTTACTAATTATAAATAAATTGTCACAAACACATATATCGTACCTCTAATCATCTCATGTGATGTGGGATCATAGACATCTATAGCCTGTAGCATACCTCATCCTTGACTACCAGTTCCCTGACCCTGACATGGGCTTCCTAGGGGTGGTGGTGGAAGGATCTCATAGCAGTTTAATCATCCCATAGATCTTCCTGCTCCTATGCTAGAACCTAATACCTAGGGACCACCCGTTCTATACCTGGTAGATCCATAATGGTCTACTCTTCCTCTGACCATACGAATTAATCTTCTCACAAAAAAGGTCTCTGACACCAATATCCTAGCACTTGGCATCTTCTAGTAGCTATAAGTGACTCAGTTCGGAGGCACCCATTTCTAGCTCCAATTTTTTGGTGTCCATATAACATGATTCTCTCTATCACTAGTTCCTAGTTCAACACCCTGACATAGGTGGGGATACACAAGATTATAACACCGGACCACATCTCTTTATAGATCCCCTCCTCTAACTTCTGTGCTCAAAATTATCCATCATAGATCCTATTATGAAAGAACTGTATAAGGGATTAGAACCTCATTGCACACTAATTCACTATCATCCATTCCTTTAGCAGCCCTAGAAGTTCCTCGATTTTGGATGAGTTCAAATATGAGGGGTAGTACTCTTCACAAAATCACCAGTGGGAGTCAGACCTTGAGAGTGTCAACTCATCATGAATCATTGTAACAAGGCTCCACTAGTTCCTAGATGCTCCATGGAGAACGATAGATTCCAGCATAACCAGCTGACCTGTCAGGGTCCGAACAATATTGAAGATATATACCACCAAATATAGCCAATAATCTGCTACTTGAGGATCTATATCACTATAGGACCTCAACAGTCTCTAACGCTAGAACTCACGGAGCATGCTAATCATGCACAAATCCTCATCCCGATCCAATGGAATGTTATACTACTTGATAGGGTGAGTTTCTTATGTCTACACATTTGGAGGAGTAGGATCGTAGGATGGACCTTAAATTGAGGCCTCTTCACTCATCAAGTCATCATCCCAAACCATTACTGGCATCCTAGATGGCTATTGTCATAGAGGCATACTAAATGTTATTAATGAGTACCATAGTCATATGATCATATATATATATATATCAATAAAAATGTGAATATAAATCAATGAGGATAGTCAAAGACTCAATCCTATATGATGCATGTACCATTTATTCCTGCAAAAAATTTCTCGAGATACTAAGTTAAAAAGCTGTTAGTCAAGGTACTAGTGAATGGATATGTTTTCCATTGCACCATCACTAGATTCTCGGGCCCAATATCTACACTCGTTACACTCTGACACTATTTTCCTAAACCGATCCAAAATCCTTGTAAGAGGACTAGTCCAAAAAAATGCCACAAGGATCGAACAAGCTCTGATACAAATATGTCATGAACCTACCCATACCAAGGATCAAGATGCAATGATCCCATTCCCACCTCCATAGGACATAGGCTGTCAATCAGTGTCAAAGGAAAAACTAATAGTGGAAGGCCACTTCCTAAGTACATGTATGCACACACACATCCATACTCAGGAATCTCATGCTTCGACCACCATACACCGTCCAAGCATCCAATATCCCTAATATCATTTTTAGTCATGGTCAACCTATATTTCATCTACACAAGACATGAATAGTGTGGGAAAATCCCACACAAGGGTGAGTATTTACATGCCCAGTAGGACACCCAAGAATATTAAGGTGATGGAAGTAAGAGATACAATAAAAAAATAAATATAGTAGATAAAACAAGGTACAATGAAGGAGAAGAACTCAACCCATTCAAGAGTGAATGTAAACTCATGAAATAAAAATGGCCAAACACAGTGAGTAGATTAACTACATGCTGAGAATTTTCCACCTATAGTAGGAGAGTAGACTCATCGAACATTGAGATGATATACATCGAAATCACAAGATATAAATTTTCCATCACTGTCTCTTCTAGAAATAGAGTAACCAAATCAAAGGTTTGGATACGAAAATAAATATATAAATATGTATTCTCAGTCAAGGAATCCCAAATGAGAGAGTAAGGGGATATCCATCTCACAACTCATCTTAAGAAGAAGAGTAACAAACAGTTCTAGAAGTCCATCAATGATTCCCAAAGTCTCACATGTCTTCCTAGAAGTAACTTTGACAGTCTAACCATGCCTCGACACTATGACACATATTATAGTGGGTACAGACTCAACGTAGAGTACCCACACCCATTCTAATAGTGGGATCCACTCCAATGGCATTGAGGAGCCACTTCCCAGCTCTACTAGATGGTACCACTCGAAAGATGGTGAAGAACCACTTCCTAGTTAAACCAAAGGGTACCACTTGGAAGACATCATGGACCCACTACCTAGATCTACAAGAGGGTACCACTTAGAAGACGCCGAGGACCCACTACCCATCTCAACTGGAGGTTACCACTAAGAAGATTTTGAGGACTGAATACCCAGATCAACTAGAGGGTACCCCTAATAAGTCATCGAGGACCCACTTCCCAGCTTAACTAGATGGTGACACTCATATGATTTTGAGGACCTACTGCCTAGCTAAATTTGAGGGTACCATATGGAATACATTGAGGACACACTTAGAAGTTCAATTGGAGGGTACCACTCATAAGGTCTTTGTTGATCTTGCGTGATCACTACTATTATTTGTCATGGAATTATTAAGTTCTATTCTAGTAAAATTTTCACATCTTATATATAAATAATTAACTGATGGAACCATCTCATTATTTTTGAAAAAGTACTTAGGATATGCTACTAATAAGCCAATGTTCTAGTTCAAACGAAGGAGATACAAAGGGTTGAAGTTTCCTAAAAATGAACTAGGGGTACATGACATGATATGGGTCCCACAGATCATGTTGTCATGCTCCACAACTTGGACGTGTCCCTAGATGGAATATGAATCTCGACCATTTAGGCGTACATGATGTGTGGGTGGACAACCCAACGTTTTCATACTACCTAAATACTGGGTCGTGTACTGCAAGCCTTGTCTATGTACTGGACCCCATGTCCGTGTATCAGATTTCTTGCTCATGTACCTACACACAGATTCACACAAGTGTGATCCCTAAAATGGGGTTTTTAATAGGAAATGAAACATGAAATGTGAGAGAGATTAAACACAGATTCATACAAAATATTTAAAAAATCCTAGCCACCGCTGTGGAAGGGCTATGTGCCTTTTCTTCATCTTTAAAAACTCTGTGTTGTAGGGTTTTTTTACATAATGTCATAGCCACACCCTTCATGGTATATTTGGTCATTTTAAATTGTTTATCCACATGTCATTCCTAAAAAACACCTCAAAATTGAGGATCTAGACACGATCTAGCATATCCAACCACTGTTCACCTATAATCAGTATTCGATAGATCATTGGTGTTTGTCGCACAATCTGTGCACACCCGAGAATTCTGTGCTTGATTTATTGATCTCAAAAAACAGAAAATAACATCTAAAATTCATAAAAACGCTAGATCTATGATCGTTTCATTGTTCCATGGTTTATTTGTATATCTTTTACAAAATCGGGGGTCCAATTGGGCTCAGTATCACCCAACAATGTCGAACGGGGACCAAAGGGTTCAATTAGTGAGGAACGTGATGAAAAAAGGGATGAAATAACCAACAAACCATTGTTTAAACATCATTGTCCAAGTGTTTGTGGCCAACGATCAAGAACTATGACACTGAGGTTATACAAATTTCAATAAATCAATTAAATCTAGTGCATATGGTCAAGAAAAACGCCACAATGGTGAAGACCCACGAACAAGGGTTGATATAATCAATCATTTAATAAAAGAGAGTCAAAACACCAAATGATGAGTCCTACCATGATTATAGATTGATCATTGATGAATAAATTATCTTCCAATTATTTGAGAGATGCCTCTACATTCTATATATCCTGAAAATCATTGATTGGGAGTTTCATGGTCTTCTGAAGTGATTCAACAAGGGAGAATGGAGAAAGTGATTTAGATTTCTCTTAAGGTTTATACACCTAAAAGATCCACGAATATATAAGAAAATGGATGTTTCAATAATTATGATTATGATGATATAGGTAACACTAGATTAATATATCTGGAAATACTCTTATATAGTTATCCATTATTAGGATAACAAACTAATTAAATAAATTAATTATTAATTAACTCATTAAATCCACCACCAACAGACGAGGGGTCCGAAACTCTCTAATCGACTCATTTTATGTTTTTCCTAGTGTAAATATTGTGTTCTGAACAGAACTATGGTCTCAAATTTATGATCTCATATTCCATATAATAATTATCCCTTTTTATTTCAGAACCATGTGTGCGTAATATAAAGTATATAAACAATTTTTATAAAAATTAATTTCAGGAAGATCGTGCCTCGAAACCACACACTGTCTCAACGTCTAAATTAAGATATATACAGAAATAATTCAATATCTTGTAGGAAAAAAATGGGTCTCTACGACTACTCTTTGTTGTGTTGGTTATTTTAACAAATATAGATTCCTCAGTATAACCTTGTAAAAATTTAAATTTTTTATACAAGGTCATACAATATCTCTCCTGAATCCAATTATAATGTTATTTATTCTACATCACACAATGTTAAAAGAATCCATAAAATCTTCCTCTAGAATCCAAAACAAGCGACTTATGCTCTTGATTCACACAAGAGACATCCAACTCCTAGCTCAAACTAAGATGTTTCCTCACCTATTCAAGGATTGACACACTATAGGTTTATCTATTGATATTACTCTATGATCATGATGGATCACACATTCCCATGTACCAATACATGTACCGTTGTAGTTTTCTAGTCTTACTCAATGATTTTTGGTCACATGCATTTGATTATTTTACTCAGTGAGACAATACTCTGGATATGCTTCCTTATGATGATGAGTCCATAAATCATTGAATTTTGTGAATTTGATATAAAAAAATTATTCAAGAATATTATATTCAATAAATAACTTGTATAATTCTATTCCAGTATGTCTTCCTTAACTCTGAAATTCTGTTAAATCATATATAAGTGTGTGTGAAAATCTATCCAAATTCAGAAAAAAATTATGCACAATTTATTTATAGATTTCATAGAATCTAAAAACTTTACACATTCAGTTATGAAATTTAATATTAGGTGCTTACCAATTATGTTTTTGATATCTCAGTTTCTCAAGAGATTTTCAAGTGTGCATGTGCTCATGCACTGTACAGCTTCAAACTTCAGTGTCTTGGGAACAATCCTGAATGGACATGTCACGTACTGCATGAAACGTATTTCACGAGTTTTATAAAACCTTTTTATTACTTTTTTATTCAATTTATTATTCAAATAACCTCATATATCCAAGTTTATATGATCTTTTAACTACCTTTATGTTATCTATGTGTGGATCACACTCTTTATTTATGCACATAAGTTCTAAAAAATATCCATTAACGGATCACATGTTCTTATCCTTCTTAATCTGAATATATATTTTGATCTAATTGCATCTTTCATATGAAAATATAATGTTAATGAGAGATTATATTCTTCAATTACTCTAAATTCACACAAGGTAGTCTCATGTTAGAAGATATTGTCTATAGTGACTCATCAACCCCTTTGAATGTCCTAGATGTATTGGAGGTTTCTTCTTCACAAGATAATGGCCTTCCATGGGTCTATCTCAATTTCATCAGGTATGGGATTCACAAGAGATTCATGTGAACTCTTATTCCCATCATCCAACATAGGTGGATCCGTGATTTCTTTTTTTTTGAGATGAGGATGTGTATCTAAAAGTTCCTTCATGTGACAAGTTGTGTCATCAGATTACTATCTCAACCTCTTAATAAGTCTTATATCGCTCATGGGTTTATCTCAAGCACTTTCTCATGATATAAGGTACCGTCAGTGATATCTTCTCATCATATTTTTCTAACTTAGAAGGATAATAAAGAGGTAATGTACGCGACACTAGTTGTGTCCACAAATTCCATCATGACATAAGAGGGTATATCCATAGAAAACTTCTATAATGATCATTCAAGATCAGAAGAATAATTAGTTACTCTTTAATATGATTGAATAACATGGGATAAAACATCATTCATGTGAATAAATCATACAGATGCACTGTTATTGATACAATATCTCTCTATCTCATTCTATCGATGTTACAATATCTTGAACTCTCAGACAAGCCTTGTTTTATATAGGGAGCGTAGATCCAATTTATAATTCCTATAAATGAATTATTAAAACACTCAATTATATTAGTATATCTTTAATTCCAAAACTCTCAGCTTCTCCAGGTACAATTGTGGTAATCGTGAAATTGTATAATTGATTTTCTTGAACAGGTGAATCATTAGTGATACATGTGATGTCATTTTATTTATGTGAAAAAATCTATTAACAACAAAACATTATCTTTAAAATATTTTTAAATACAAAGTCTTACCATGATCTTTGATCTTCATGAGACAATGTTAAGATTTTCTACCACCCTTGATTATCAATGATCATCACGTGATGACATGATGATTGTCCAAATTACCTCATGCGATGCCTAATTTATCACCACCATTATATTGCATGATCTTTAAGATCATCACATGACAATATGATGTGATTGCTATTGGTTCCTTCGATGACCTCTGTTCATCAAATGCATGAAAGACAAAGTTGCACGCCTTGCACATTTCAATCAACCAGACTCATTCTCACTATCCTTGCTAGATCACTCATGGTGGCCAGTTGCCATAATTCGGGGGAGAATCCACATATATAGGTTGGATATGAAATGATAGTTTAAAAAGGGGGCATAGTATTCAACAAATGGAGCATATAATCACATCAGACGACCATCAATATAACACCCCGAGATTTTTCGATACGTTTCTCTCGAATTAATCTGTTATTTCGAAATTTTTTATTTCAAAAAATAGTTTTATTTTTTATATCAAAAAACTAATTTTTTTTCATTATACAAAACACCAAGTTAATTAGGCCCAACGCAACCCCAACACATTGTGAATTAAATGCAACACAAAGTTTCTATGAAACATCATTTTATTTTCATAATTATTTAAAGGAGATAGCTTTAACCAATCCATTAAAATTAATAATATGAATACTAATAAATTATTTTAAAATAAATTATAATAGTTCTATATTATAAAAACACATTTATAATAAAAAAAAATATATTTTTTTGGTAAAGTTCTTATATGTTTAAAAATAATATTTTCTCAAATAAACTACTTTTTATGTCCATATATGAAAAAAAATAAATTTTATACACATTTATAATTTTTATTTTATAAATTAAAAATAATTTTTGAATATAGAATTTCATTATTATTATAGGCTGAATTATTTGGATTTTTTTGATAAACATAATTTTTGGATGAATCATGAAAAATACTGAATTTTAATTCAAAACTAATTTTTAATCTATTTTATTTATATCTATAAATTAAATTTTGAAATTTTTTAAAAGTTTAATTATATCATATTTTTACCAATTAATTCAATTCATTTCAATGGAATCAATTTCATTATGAAATTGGGTATAGATTCTAAGCAAACCTTTGAATGTTTTTACATTAAAAACCTTCTTTGTCGACACCTCTACTGGATTAAAATTAAACTTAATTTTTATTTATGTGAATTAAATTATAAAAAAAGGATATACATGGTTATAATAAGTATTATATTTATATTCTAATAATATTAAAATATTTTTTGACCAAAAATATTAGTGAATGTGATTAAGATTAATTATAGCAATTAAGGTAAAATTAAGCTTTACAAAGGAATAAACATTAACCTTAAGGGCCAAAATGACCTAGAAACTAGTGATACACCCATTTTATGGCTATATATCAGCCATAATCCTTCTATTATTGAGTTTTTTTTTCTTTATGACGAATTTTTTAAGGTTAAAATGTGGGCACACCTAACTTGTTTTCAAAAATTCCATGTGTGTCCTTTCCCTCCCCTATAAAAGTCCACCACCTCTCTCCCTTCTTCACACATGTATAACATATTAGTTTTGGCCAATATATTACCAATACACTCCCAAAAATCCATACCTTACTCTTAATAGTCTCCCCTTGTTCGTAAATCTATCCAAGGAATCCCTTTGGTGAAAACCAAAACGAGTTACCCGAATAAGTGGCAACAATCTACCTCAACCTTTATTTATTTATTTATACACTCTTTAAATTATACTTATTACATAATTATATAACAAAACAATTATCATAGATATACTTATATTTTTTTATTAAAATATTTTCACCTACACTTAAATACACCTCCACTTAATGGGTAGCAAACATACTATTTATTTGTACGGTTAACTACTGCCTCACAAAATGATGCATCTTCATTTTTCTTTTACCACCATTCATGGTTGATAATAATGATGGAAATGATGTTTAAAAATCATAAATATGATACATATTATGTCTTTATTATTATTTTATTATTTTACAACACATATATTTATACTTTCCATATTGTGTGAATACGATAATTTCATTTGAGGAAGTGGGCACTACCAACCCCTCAAAGTGATGTGATTCGTTCACACAATACATGGAAAGTATTAAGGTTGTTTTTAATGAAATTATATTATATATATGACATAATAATTCTAATATAATAATATTATATATATATATATACATATATTCCTTTTTTTCTTTATTTCAATACAAAAATAAAACAGAATCAACGTTCATGCGTACATACGATCTATCGTCTCCATGAACAGTGTATTCCATTTCATACTTATGTTTTCTATAGAATATTATAATACAAATATAATGAATATAAATGAAATTTATCTCATGTTTTAACTTATATAAATAATTATATATGTTTAATAAACATAGATATAAAAATTATGACACATGGGAAAAACAAAGCGAATATTACCCGAAGCATAAACTTAACATGAAATTGTTAACATGCAGGTAATATAAAGTTATAATAAAACCATATATGGTATTAGATATAATAATATGGTTTTGTGAAATTTTTTAATAAACATATATTTATAACAATGGAGGTTTTAATTAGTACGATGACATTCAATATACAAGGTAAGAGAATTTCATCTCACTTTTTATATTTTTGAGATACATGCCATGTTCACCACTCTTCCCTTTTTCATGGTGTATATACTTACCATGAATGTATTATTTTATTCTTAATATTAAAATGATTAGTATTTAAATATCCATTTTTATGACCGTTCTTTCAAGGTATTTATGTGTCAAAATTTACCAAATCAGTAAGATAGTTTTGTCTCTATTTTCATTCTTTGAGACACATGTTTTGTTATGAACCTATATTCCTTTTCAAGATGTATTTGGAGTTTTATATAATGAATATAAATACTTTAATGATATTTTAACCTTATTTTAATTTCATTTTCTTATATTTATCGTATGAACCCATGTAACCATGTAGTAAGAGTTTATTGAAATAATATCATTGTTTATCGAGATTGTTTATGATTACGATTTAAATGATGAAATATTATGATCCATATATCAATTAATCTAATGAATTTTATTACACTCTGGATACCCATGTTATATCCATGTAATGGTACTATTATTTCCTCTCTTTGTAACTTATGATTATTAATATAAAGAAATTTCTATAATGTGGCTATATCATTCCTTTCAGTCATAAACCTATGTTATTTAAAAACCGTGTTTTCTAAAAGTTTTTCCAAAAATGTTTTATTTTTATACTATGATGTTTAGATGGAATTTTGAAAAATGTTTTTCATTTTAAGAAAATGGGTTTTATTTTTTTAAAAAGGAATCTTCTTCTCATATTCTGGTCAACACACTTTTCTAAAAATTTTTGGTACAAAATGAATGTTCAGCTCGTATAGATCAACCTACCATCATGATGTAAATTCACATTAATATTCTTATAGATAATTAGAACGTTATTTTTTAAGGATATTTTTTTTAATATTATTGAAATGATTTTTTAAAAAAAAAATAAAATAAAATGGGTTTCAAAATGTTTTAATGATTTATTTATAATTTTTGAATATATTTTCAAAGAAATTCATTTCATAACATTTTCAAGATTCATTTATAAGTTTTCATGGAAAAGTATTTTCAAAATGTTTTCAATATTTATTTATAAGTTATCAATTTTTTTTCAAATAAATGGGTTTCAAATTTTTTTTCATGCTTCTTTTATATGTTTTTATGGAAAACTATTTTCAAAATGTTTTCACGACTTATTTATAAGTTTTGGGAATAGAATAATGGAGTCGTATGGAGGGGCGTCTAGGGGGAACCCTAGTTCTGACTGTCCTAATCTGAGAATGATGAAGGATGTTGATTCCTTGCCTATTAATGCTTCATCTATTATTAAGAAATTCGACTGTGTTAGTCATAATGAGATCTTTCGATGTGTGCCTTCAAAGAAACTCGTGGCAGCTTTTATTTCTAAAGCGTCGGGCCTAAGGAAGTTTGTAGATGTTCTGAAATTGGCTGGTATGTTCCCATAGAATGATTGCCCTCCACATGGGAGGATCACCAAAATGGGATGTGTTGCCTATGTTGCTGCTGATCAAATTACTCTTGAGGAACACATCAATATTTGTCGCTTCTCGATCATCGCTTGGGTACTTATTCTGAATGGAGGATCTCTTTGGAAATTTATTCATCTTTCTTAATGAATCTATCATATTTGGGGGTTTGATGACTTGAGGATGATATCTATGCTCCATGGTTACTACCATATTCTTTTCTCATCTGAGGAATCAAAGAGAAGGGCATGGAGCTCCAATACTGTTTCGCTGGATCCTAGTGTTCATCGAATTCAAGAGTGGGTCAGACAGTTATAC
The DNA here is from genome assembly GCA_963277665.1 of Viscum album. Lineage (NCBI taxonomy): Eukaryota > Viridiplantae > Streptophyta > Magnoliopsida > Santalales > Viscaceae > Viscum > Viscum album. The sequence continues at coordinate 1,654,392,248 of OY728146.1, forward strand.
CCTATGAATGACAATTTTACACAAGATAAGGTTTGGATTTGTATTGACAAGTTTAATTGGATTTATTGGAATCCTAGGATTATATGGGATATTGCCTCATCGGTTGGTAACCCCATTCAGATGGATAAGCACAATAAATATCGTAAATTCAATCATTTTGTAAGAGTTATGGTGGAAGTTGATAGGGCTTCGACGCTGGTGGAGGAGGTTGTACATAAAATTAGTGACGATAGTTTCAATATGAAGATTTAATATGAGAGGCAACCGAAGTTCTGTCTCACTTTTCAATTCTTTGGTCTCATGGACATTGAAAGAAACAGGGGCAAGGTTTGTGGTCTGTGTATGTTGAAGGGTCATTCTGATGACTTCTGTAGGAAGGTAAAGGTAAAGGATAAATCCTAAGATCCTGTTGCTGGTATTAGTAACCCCATTACTAGGATGAATAATCCCACTAATGAGTAGGTTTCTAGTGGGGTTTCTATTCACATTTCTGAATCTATGCTTTAGAGCCCGGGGTAAGAACCTATCACTCTCCCTCTGGTTGAGTAGATTTATCAGGGCTTTGTATAGGTAAGTGATGATGAACCTGTTACATAGGTGGAAGTGTAGGGCCATTTGGCGGCCTCTCATATAGTTCATCTGGATGCCCCTCGAGATTATGTATAGGGTACTGGCACTGAGTCTAATTAGGTCTCCTTGAAGGCGCCGATTGAATGTATTGAGCCTCTTTAGGGCTATGTACATGTTCATAAGAACCTGAATATTTCTGTCACTAAAGTTATTGCTCAAGTTTTAGTGCAAGCTCAGCATGTTCCCTATCATCCAGTTAATTTGCATGCCTCTCAGGATAGTGTACAGGTAGGTGATGTTGAACCTATTACTCAGGAAATGCAGTGCTAGTCGGTGGCCTTTTATTCAGTTCACATGGTTATCCCTCGATATTCTGTACAAGGTACTGATGCTGAGCCTTCTCAGGTCTCCTTGCAGGTGCATACATAATGTTTTGAGCCTCCTGTTGAGCCTACATTACAGGATTCAATGCCGGAAGTTGTTGAGTCTGGTACAACACCTGAAGTTTCTTTATTAATAAATATGGGTATGGAGTCTGGTGGTATATCTGGAAAATAATGAGGTTGTTCTTCCTACAGAATCTCTTATACATGATCATATACAGGCTTTGTCTAAATATGATGGGTTAGAAATTGTGAAGGCCCTGGTTCCTCAGTCTATTAAAAATGATAAAAGATGTGATAAAAATGATGTCGGGTCCTTCTCTCAGGTCCCATTGTCTAAGGCTGGGAGGAAGCCTATGTTGTAGACTAATAAGGATCCAATTAGTTCCTTCAATAACTTTACACCTTTGAGTGGTGTTTTTTGGTCTGATGGTAAGGAGGACACATTCAGTGAAGAGAAACCTCAATCATTGGTAGGTTCAGAACCAATTAATTGCTCACTAGTTGTTCTAGCTACTTCTTCTCAGAAGTTATTAATGGAAAGAAGATGAGTAGTGAAAAGCATGCTAAGTCAGTGAAATTGCAACGGGATGGTGGTCCTAACACCAGGTCTAAATACTCTCTATCATGAAGACTTTCATCTAGAATTTCCATGGGATTGGTAATTCTCCCACGGTCACAACCCTTAGGAATTTTATTGTGGCCAATAAGTTGATCCTTATTGGAATTGATGAGCCTCATATGTCCTTCAATAAATGGAAAACCTTCAAATGGTAAACCATTGTGTACTATTTGGTTACCCATAATGCTGGTCAGAATTCCTCAGAGTCTCTTTGGGTTTTTAAACAAGATAGTGTCTCCTTGAAATCTTCTTTTTATGATCAACAGTCGATTGCTATCTATGTTGAGATAAGTGGTTATGGTATGTCCTTAACTTTTGTTTATGTTTTAAATCAGTATATTGGGAGACGTACTTTGTGGTCATCTTTGGAAACTATATCTCTTGAAATGAGACAATGTTGGGTTATTATTGGTGATTTTAATTCGGTGCTTTGGCCTAAGGACAATCCAAGAAATTGCCTTAACAGGTTTGCTACTACTAAATTCTCTACCTGTACTGATTCTTGTAATCTGATTGAGGTTCCAATCATGGGGGTTGATTTTACCTAGAAAAGATACACTTTAAATGGTTTAAAATCCAGTAAGATTGATAGGTTATTCTGTAATGTGGATGGGGGAACTCGGGATTTTTCCCTGTCTGATATAACACTTCCAAGGGCTAATTCAGATCACGATCCTCTTTAAATGGATTTGAGTCTCTATAGCTTGTGATCTTCTCTTTTACCTTTCAGGTTTAATAATTTCTGGTTATCTATTCAAGGTTATAAGAAAATTATCATTGAGGCTTGGGTAAAAACTTTTATTGGAAGTCCCTTTCATATAATGTTTATGAAGTTGAAGGCTCTAAAGGAAAAGCTCATAGTGTCGAGTAAGCAATCATTACCATGCCTTGATCATGATATTCAATGTGATGAGGATAATATTATGAAATGTTAAAGGATTAATGAGGGTAAAGATGTGATATCTAGGGAGGATTTTCTTGCTCTTTCAAAATTTAATGAGCTCCTGGATTTAAAGGAAAGTCTTTCCTCAGCTCAATATAATGTCAGGTGGTTGAAATATGGGTATTGAAATACAAGACTTTTTTATTTCATACATAGGGAATAGAAGGTGAAGCATGGAATGAATGAAATCATAGTTGATGGAGTTCTTTTCAACCATGGAAATGATATTCCTGATGCTTCTTGATGCTATTTTGAAAATATTTACACTAATTCAGGGCGTGATAATAATTATAAAATACTCAAGAATATTTCTCCTTCGATTGAGGCCTCCCTGAATGAAATGTTCCCTAATATACACTCAAAGGAGGAAGTCAGGAAGGCAGTGTTTTCTATGAATGTTGATAGTGTGGAAGGGCCATATGGATTCTCCAATAGGTTCATTATGGCTTATTGGGATATTATTCTCACAGAGTTTGTTAATGCATTTATAGATTTCTTTTATCATTATTATTTTCCTTTTGGTGCCAATGATAGATTTATTACTCTGATTCCAAAGAATGATAATTCTCTATATATTTGGTATTTCAGGACCACGGCCATAGGGAACACTATTCCAAAGGTTATCAGCAAGGTCTTCACGAATAAATTGGGAATTATTACTAAAAAGTTTATTTCTACAAATCAATTTGGGGTTCTGCCTGGAAGGAACATTCAAAGTTGTTTGTATACGATGTCTGAATGTGTTAATGTCATGAAGAAAAAGGTGAAGTATGGGAATATGGATATGAAATTTGACATTTCAAAGCCTTTTGATATGATGAAATAAAGCTTCATTTTTGCGGTGTTAAGAATGCATGACATTTCCAATGGCTGCATCAATTTTTTAGCTTCATTCTTAAGAGATCTATGCTATCTGTTCTTGTTAATGGATCTCCTAGAGGTTTCTTTAAATGTTCTAGTGTAGTGAGGAAAAGGGAACACTTATCGGACCTTCTTTTTGCTATCGCTGAGGGTTACTTGAGTACATGTCTTTCAGATCGTGTCCATGCAGGTTTGTACCAGCAGATGACTGTTGGAAGAGGTCTCTTTGCACCTTCCCATCTATTTTATGTAGATGATATTCTGTTGTTTGGTAAGGATGATGGAATTACGATCCGATGTATTAAGGTGGCTTTTGAGCATTATGAGGTTGTTTATGGTCATGTTATCAGTTGGTAGAAATACTCTATGTTTTTTGGGGAAGGGATTATTGTATCCAATAAAAACAGAGTTACTCAGAAGCTTGGGGCTAAAAGAGGGTCTCTACCTTTTAACTATCTTGGGGTCCCCCTTTTCTAGGGTGCTGTTAAATGGTGTGACTTGGAAAATATCTATCTCATAATTCTCAATCAAATGGATACCAGGAAAGGTAAATCTATATCTCAGGCAGGGTGTGTCTGTCTTTTTAATTCTGTGATCACTTCCATGTGTGTCTATGTTTTTACTTATAAATATGGTCTAGAAATATTATTAAGGATTCAAAAAGGCTGATTCAGTATATTATTTGGACTAGTTCAATTCACGAGGGGAAGCTTGTTATAGTTTCCTCGAGTGATTGCATTCGGCCTGTTGACATGGGTGGCTTGGGGATTATGGATCTTAAGAGCATTAATGAATATCTCATTAAAAAGTTTACATGGTCACTTTTTACATCTAGTGATTTTTCTATGGGTTTCTGTGTAACAGATTTAGATCCAAGCTGTTAAAAGGGTATTCTCTTTACATCCCTTCCTCGATATGGCTATCTATTAAGAATGTTTATTTTAGCCTCTCACAATCCTCTAAATGGGTTGTTTGTCGAAACACCTCTTTGAACTACTAGAAGACTGTTTGGTTATCATGTGCCATTGATGATGATACTGAGATTCTTTCTACATTGAAGGATACTTATATTGTTAAATTTCTCATTAATATCATGGGTCAGGGATTTCTTTCTGATCCTTTTAAAATGGAGTTGGGATGTTATGTGATGGATACTTTGATTTGGTTGCCCAATCTTACTGGAACCTTCAGCACTAAGAGGATTATAGATTCATATGTGTTGAGACTTTGTTGGATCCTTCTTGACTGATTATGTTCTATTATGATTTTATTCCTCTAGCTTAATATTATCTTATGTGGAAGATTTGGAAGTGTAGACTAATTTTTCAACGGATGATACAATGAGCTGGATTTTCTCTTGTACCTTTTTTTGCTTTCATTGTCTTGCTACAGATGAAACTGTTGATAGTTTATTTATATCTTGTTGCTCCTCATATGGTTTATGGGATTATTTGAAGGGTGTCTTTGTATGCCATCTGAATTTAGAGAGTTTTGGAAAACTTATGGATTATATTTACCAAACTGATTGCAACTCTCAGGTGAAACCGTTGCTCCTCTCTGCAGTATTTGTGTTAGATAATTTTATTTGGAGAGCCTAAAATTATCTTGTCTTTGAGAATATAATTACACCGATTTCTACAGGTATTTTGGAGGTTTATATTGGTGTTCTTTCTACTGTGAGGGATAAAATTGGATTCATGTGGAATGAGGTTTCATATTTGGTTATATTGCAAACATTGGGTTTTTATGGCAGATATAGCAAGCCAATTATGATGAAGCATATTTGGTCGATCCCTCCGATATCTCATTGCCTAAATTTTAATGTAGATGGAGCAGCTTCAAGTGAACCAAGGCCTTCGGGTTGTGGTGGTGTTTTTCAAACTTATAGGGGCTTTGTTAAAGGCTGTTTCTACCACTTTTTAGGAATGGCTTAGCGATTGAGGTGAGATTATGAGCTATGATTAAGGCTATCTGGTATGCTTCTTTTCATGGTTGGATGACCTTATGGATGAGGTATGTCTCAACTTTGGTGGCTGATATTCTTATAAATTATTGAAGAAATGTCCCTTGGAGGATGCTTTTTCCTGGAATGACTGTCTCAAACTTGTGGATCAGATTTTTTTGGTTGTCACCCATGTTTAAAAAGAGGGAAATTAGGTTGCTGATGCTTTATACAAGCATGTGATAGAGGTGGTTTTCCCTTTATGGCCCTTCATTAGACAAACCTTATGTTGTGGTTTGGTTGATGTTGATGCGCATGGTGATCTTTACACGCATATTTTTTTGACCCCATGTTTCTCCTCTTTTGATGTCTATACGTTTTTATTAATAAAATTTTTCTTGGAGTGGGCTTGCCTGCCCTTGAGTCTTCTGATTATTTATAAGTTTTCAATGTATTTTCAATGAAATGGTTTTAAAAAAAATTTCAATATTCATTTATATGTTTTTAGGATAAATGTTTTTCAAAACGTTTTCAATCTTTATTTATATGTTTTCAAAGTATTTTCAGTGAAATGGTTTTCAAAACGTTTTCATGTTTCTTTTATATGCTTTTAAGGAAATTTTTTTCGAAATGTTTTATGTTTTAAAAATTATTTATTCAAATAAGAAAGGACATTTTACTTAGGAAATTATTTTAAAGTATCATTCAAAATTATCACTATCTAATTTGAAATATGTTATTGTTACTCATTACTTTCTGGGAAATGATCCAAATGTTCTATTAATATTCGTTCTCTAAATGGTTTAAACAGTATGGCATGATTTTTATGAAATCCGTTTCTCTTTCATAGGTCATATTTTTATGAAATCTATTTCACTATTATGGTTTATATATTTATGAAATCCTTTTATCTTTCACAAGTTATATGTTGGTAAAATCAATTTCTATTTCACTAGTAATATGTTTACGAAATACATTTCACTTTCACACATTATATGTTTATGAAACCAACTTCATTTCATGGTTTATTATTTGATGAAATGATTATGAAACCTATCTTTATGAACAGTTTAGGATATAATTTCATGTTTATGAACCACAATTTATTTAATGGGTTATGATATGATTTCTTATTATTTTTTGGAACTAGTGTGTATGATTTCATTATTATATGGGGGACCTATATCTCTATCCAACACATTAGGATAGAATTTAAATCTCATGAGATAGACTCAGATGGTCTTAGGTATGATCCTTGACTACTATGATAGCCATGACAGTGAACCATGACTACCCAGATTGTATCAAGAGTGAACTGATACTATTAGGATGTCCATAAGAGAGAACCATGAATGCCAACATGGTATAGGGAGTGAACCCATACTACCAAGATGGCCTTGGAAGTGATGCATTGACTACTATGTAAGTAAATTTATATGCTTATGTGTCTTCCAAAATTCCATATCTTATTCCTATATTATGATTTAATGGATTATGTTGTTTATTTCATTATTATTCATGTATTATGAACTACCAATATTTATTCCATGATTCATGTTTATGATCTTTGACATTCATGGTATGATATTGTAATGTTATGATCATGTTATCATACCCATATGCTCAGGTTTATGCTTACATGTCTCCGTTGTTTACCGTCACTGAGGATCTGAGCTCACCCATTTTTATGTTTTCTTCCCCAGGTTATGAATATATGTATTACGTATGATGTGTATAAGAAGAGTTATAGTCATGAATAACCTAGTGAAAGATAACGAATCTCACTTATGTACCAGTTTTAATGTTTGCATGTTTCCAAAGGAACTAAACTAATACAGTCTTTGGGCATCTATATGTATATTTTTTTAATCATTATTCGAAAGTAATGTAACATCTATAAATGTCAAGACAAGGTCACTATAATTAGTATTAGAGCAAAAATTTAGTTTACCACAAGAAGATAGGACACAAAAATCATAGTAATAATCTTAAGGACATGTATAAGTACAAGTTTATGGATATGTAAAAGTATAGATAAATTTCCTTGAATTTTCGTAAAGGATAGATTGAATGGTTTAATAGAAATACAGTCATATCTAGACAATATAAGAAGATTTGGATCTGGAAAAGATGTGCCTAGGGGTATGAAATCTAACATGGTGTGTTGGGACTATCTTAGGGTAACCTAGTATATGAAAATGGTCTTTACTACACACTTGGTTTGACACTACCAGGGGATATTCTTTGGGAATTCACACACTCTTTAAAATCTATCATGAAGGATTTATGTAGAAATAGGTTATGAATAACCTTGGATAAACATGAGTTATCATAGTTTTATGAAGGTAAAATTATTTATACATACTATACGTAATTATTTTTGATGATTATGTGTGTTTCCACTATGAAAAGTGTTTCTTACACTACACTTTATGGATTTAGTCAATGGTAGGAACCAAAAGGAACTGGGTTAATGTTGAATGTGGTGGAAAATCTATTGACAGTAAATAATGGGATGATCACTGGAGTGAATGATATTGTTATGATGCCTAATATGTTTTCAAGGATCATGATCAACAACATATACATTAACCAACTCCCAGACTCACCATGGAAGAAAAGGAATGAGTTCACTGAGCGTTTGAGTTATGGAGACCATTGAGGAAAGAAGATCCAATTCCCTTTGTGTCAAGAATATGGAAAGAATCACCCAATTGGATTTCTTAGAAGAACGAGAAGACATTTTGTCTATGGAAACTAAGGACCCAAATCAAGTAACTGAAATGGAAAATGAAGGGTTCGATTAATGAAAATGACTAAATATTGGCGTCCCTAAGACATCATAAAAAATTAAATTCATTATGCCTGGGATAAATGGTCATTATTCAAATCGATTTCCAATATAGAAATCTCTCTAAGATAATTAGAAAACTGGTATGATTAATAGTCATATTATTGATGATGATGAAACTACAGATGAAATGTAAAAGGAAATATGTGTTTAGTAATAAGATGATGTATAATTTTTTTGGCTTATAGATAAATTGGAATAATCAATGTTTTTGTGTATTTGAATTCAATAATTATAAGGAAATATACATTTATTGTTCATTTTATTTCTTCCCTAAGGAATTGAAATATTATGTTTGATGTTTCTGATGGAATGGAAAAGTGATTTAATGAAAAATGTAATTTTTAATAAGGGAAGATAACCCTTAATATGGTTCTTATGATAGGATAATGTTGTTTAGATAAAGATATATTGGATATGAATATGTAAATCGAATGTATTTATTACCATGGATCTAATTTAGGATTTGTTGAAAAGTGGTTATGATATAATGGATTAAGGTTATGAAATTTTTGGATTTATGGAATATATAAAATATACAATGGTTTAAGTAAACATCCATTTATTCTAAAATAATTAATGTTAATCTAGGAAATTACCTTATTTCAAGAGAATACTTGATGAAGGTATTAACATGTTTATAACTTGAAAACCTAGAAGTACTCTGTGATATTCTGGGTATCAATGTTACACTGATTTTGTGACTTTCTTTCTCATGTATTTGAATTTCATCCTTCATAAGGGATATAAATTTAATCATTCATTGAATTTTTTTGTTAATCTTTGGAGTAAGTATTTGTGTATTGATATTGTATTTAAAACAATGGTTAAAAGTATATTTAGTGATTTACCTTATTTTAAGGATGTCTATAAAATTTATTTTGGAAATAATATTAGCGTGGTTTAAAAAAAGAAATCATGTATACCGGGTGACAAAATATGAATTCTGGAAATGCCACAGGTCTAGAACACACTATAAGAGGACAATAAGGGTTTCATGCCCACCCCTAGCCTAGGGTATGTATTGGTTGTTGAGTAGTTTTTTGTTTAATAAATATAAATGATGAACCCATAGAGTTACATTTATATTTTTAGAGATTAATTTAGTAAATATATTTATTTTAAATAATAGTTATAGACAAATACTTATACTTTTTTTTTCTTTTTATGGGCGGTAAGATCAGCTCAAAGTGTATTTTTTTACTTCAGGAATCAATGTTAATTTTGGGATATCAATTTATTGATGTAATGGATGAATTATAAATTGATAAAAGTACAAAAAGGATGAAATTTTGTTAATAGAAATAGACCAGGTAAGTTTATTTCCTTATATTCTTGTTCAATAAAACAATTACTCACTGTAAATAAAATGGTCAAAACAATGTTGTCATAATACCTTAATTTTTTTTGAACTGGTGTACTTTTAAATAATAATAGATTTATGATTTTTTGGCCCTCAAATATTGATAGATCATCCACGTTTTTGTGATTTATGAACTCAATCTGTCCTTAGTAATATTTATTCTTTTATCCAATTCATTTTTTCCTCTTACTACCAATGTTATCATTTGTTTAAACTTCATTATATGTTACTATGGGTAACCATTATGTTTCAATTTTTTTAAAGGATGTTTTAGTATCAATTTTACAATTTCGATTTCTATGAAATTAACTTTAAAGTATTAAACATTTGATATCCCAGATGAATTTCGAGGGTGAAATTCATTTTAAGGGGGGTATATTGTAACACTCCGAGATTTAGTGATATATATTTTTTAATTAACATAATATTTTGATATTTTTATTTTGGGAAAAAAGATATATTTTTATATTAAAGAACTATGTATAGAGTTTTATATGAAATCCCATGTTAATCAATCACTATATGTAACACCGATTTGGTGCGTGATACATGTAACACAAATTTTCTACGAAACATCATTTTATTGTTAGAATTATTTAAACGAGATAGTTATAACCTAGACATTAAACATAGTAACATAAATAGTAATAATTTTTTTAAAATATTGTTTATAATGGTTTTATTCAAATAAAACACATGGATAATAAAAAATAGAATTTTTGGTAAAGTCCTTATATGTTTAAAAATATTATTTTCTCAAATGAACCTCTAATCATTTACTCTAAAAAAATAAAATTAATTTTAGACACATTAAGAAAATTAATTTTCTAAAACAAACTTCATATTTTAATTTATAATTTTCAAATAATATTAGGGTTATTTTTTTTTGATTTTTCTGAGAGACATCAATTTCTGATAAATAGTGAAAAGTCTAAATTTTAATTCAAAACTAATTTTTACCTAATTTAATTATAATGTTAAATTATATTTTAAATTAGATTAAATGTTTTATCAGATGATATTTTTACCTGTTAATCCAATTTAGGTAAATTTTATTAATTTTACTTTGAAATTGGGTATATAAATGTAGAGAACTTTTGGATGTTTTTACATTGAAAACCCACATTGTCGTCACATCTGGGAGATTAACATTAAACTTAATTTAGGAAATTCATTGAGTTAAATTTCGAAAAATAGAAATACATGATTTTAATATGTATTATATTTTTTTCTTATAAGATCAATTTATTTTCTTACCCAAAATATTTTTGAACGTCATTAAGATTAATTACATCGATTAAGGTAAAATTAAGCTTAACAAAGGAATAAAACATAAACTTAAGGGCCCAAATGACCCCTAAACATGTAAAAAAAAATTTATCGATATATTAAATCTATAAAACATCCAATATTTTTTAATCTTAGTTTTTATGACTTTTTTTAAGTAAAAACGTTTGTACACAAAACTTGTTTTTAAAAATTCCAAATGTGTCATTTCCCTCCCTTATAAAAGGAAACAACCTCTCCCCCCTCTCAAAAATTCTCAAAAAAATTATGTTATTAACATATATGAATAATAAAATTCTCATAATTCCTAAATTACTTCTCTATGTGTCACATATGTCACGAATCCATCCCAAGAAGCCCTTTGGTGCAATCCAAAATGAGATACCCGAATAAGAGATAACATTCTTCCTCAAAATCATTAGTTTCATTTATATATCCAATAATTAAATTTTAATTATTATATGACTATAAAAGTAATAAATTTTACTCAATATACTATGATTTTTTTATCCTAAGGGTTATACCTACATTAATAGACACTTCCATCTAATGGGTAACGAATATATTGTTTATGTGTTCGACGAACTACCACATCATGAAATGTTGATTGTTCATTTAACTTTTACCACCATTCATGGTTGGGAATTAACATAAAATAAATTGTATTTTATAACTTTTTCACATATACTTTCTAATGTATTTTCTTTAATGTGTGAAATATTTAGCATTTATTAATCAATCTGATTATTTCCAGTCCCTTTAATGATAATTGAGAATTTATGAGCCTGGTTTCACATGCATTGTATTTATGGATTTCTTATACATCCTTGGATGTATATATCTTATTTTATACACGTTATTAGCCCATTTATACATTGATATGATTAACTAAAGTATAATTTCTAATAAAACCATGTGTGATTATTCCTATAAAAGAATTGATCTTGAAATTTTCATATAAGGTAGATGATCATGGTTTTGAGAAGAAATGTGGGTTTAGAATACCTCATTTTCCCTTTTCTTATGGAGTTTAATTATTGGATAGAATGTAAGAACCATGTATTGAATTATAATATGTGATGATGCTGACAAAAAAATACAAAGGGGGGGATTATTGATCCTCGGTTGCAATCATTATCAATAATTCAAAATGTTTTAGTGTATGAAGTTATTGTTCATAGATAATGGTTATGGATTTATCTAATGTAAATAGATTTCATTCTTGGAAAATTCAACTTGGACATGTCTGATGATTATTTAACTGTTACTATTTACTGAGTTATTTGCAATTGATTTTTGAAGATTTCACATTGTTACAACATTTGATGAAAGAAATGAAGTCCATGAAATATGAATGTTATTTCATGAGGAATTTTAATAGATTAATACAACTAAAATATTAATTTTCATGAATAAATTTTTCAATGAGATGAATTTGAAGGCCCTTTCAAATATTAGATTTCATGAACATTTAAATAAGAAAATACGAGGACATTATATTTTCTAATGGAATATATATGGCCTAATGGTGGAATTATATTCTACAATTAGTATTTACTAAATATATATATATGTTTATTTGTAAATAATTGGTACCGCCCAGTAGATAGCCGAGTTTGAACTTGACCTAAGCATTGTGGGACCCAGAGGTCAACCACACTCAAGGAAGGATCCCATGCTAGCCCATGGATATTAGAGGATTCATAGATCCCACATTGTGAGAGTGGGACCATTTATAAGGCTAATAGAGTGTGATAATGATGTGATATAATGGTTTATTATAGAATCCCATAGGGTAGATGCCTGGTGGTGTGTGTGTAGTGTGACCAGTTTTGATCCCTTGTAGCCAGCTCAGGGATGTTGTGGCCTGACTTGGCTAATATAGAGGTGAAAATTTTGGAAAATGTTTGATGTAGGGCACATATATCATTTAACTATTCATCCATTAAAAAGGTATAGATATTTTTATTATAGCGACACAGTCTTGACCTACACAAACCTTGTGTCATTTTTCCCAAATACATAAAAAATTACACAAATAGACTACTAAGGACCATATTAGTTCAGTTCCATTGGAAACATAGAATCATAAACAATGGTACATAAGTGGTATACATTGTCTCCTAATAGGTTCCTAATGAATCTAACCTTTTTAAACACATCATAAATAATAATTATCTTCATAACCTGGGGAATGGAACATAAAAATAGGTTAGCTCATATGCTCAGTGAGGGTAAACAAGGGATACTTTAAGAATTAACATGATCATAGGGGTATAAGAACATGACCATACTATAAGAATATCATAACCTGTATATCAAATATCATAAACATTAATCATGGAATAAATCCTAGTATTTAAAAATACACGAATCATGATGAAACAAAGAACATATGACATGAAAGCACAACAAAGGAATCAGACATGAAATTGTAGAAGATAAAATAAACATATAAAATTATTTCCATAATAGTCAAGGAATTGCTATAAAATCCGTATTAGTATTATGGGTTCAACCCTTAACATATTTGTAGTAATGGTTAACTCCCATTTCCATATTTTTAGTATGATTTCCCTCCTTATACCATCTTATTAGTCATGGTTCAATCCCATGGATATCATAATAGTCAATGTTCACTCCCAAGACCATATTAGTATATCTCATGAGATATAAATCTTTACCCATTGTATTGGAGGGAGATATAAGTCCCACCAATCTCATAATGAAATCATACATTCTTATTCCAAAAAATCATAAAAAATAATATAATTACTCATTAAATAAAATTTGTGTCATAAAAGTCTAATAATATCTTAAACTACAGAAAATTATAGGTTTTATAATCATTTCATCAAATCCTAACCCATAAAAAGAAGTGGGTTTCATAAACATATATCCACGATAATAGATGAAGATTTCATAAACATATATCCTTTTAACAATAAATGGATTTCATAAACATATAACTGATGAAAAAGAAATTAAATTCATATACATATAACCCTTTAAAGAGAAAAATATTTCATAAGCATATAACCAGTTATAGAGAGACAGATTTAATAATCATATTACCCATGAAAGTAAAAATAATTTCATAAACATCATTCCATAATGTGTAAACCATAAAGAAAAACAATTTTAATTGATCATTTCTCGAAATGGAATGAGTAAAATCAATGGTTGTCATCATAGATGTAAAATAATTTTTAAATAACCTTTAAAATCATTAAATTTATAAAATATCCATTCTTTTTTGAAAAAAATTATTTTTAAAAATTAAAACCTTTTAAAACCCATTTTATATGAAATATTATAAAGTAAAGTGGAAAATGTATTCTAAAATATTTCATTGAAAATAATTTTGAAACATATAAATATATCTTGAAATTTTTTTTAAAACTATTTTCCATGAAAACATAATAATAAATATTGAAAATGTTTTGAAAACAATTTATTTGAAAATACATTGAAAATTTATTATTATGTTTTGAAAATAACTTTCCATGAAAACTTATAAAGGATGCTTGAAAACGTTTTCAAAATAATTTTTTTGAAAATAAATTTTAATTATATAAATAAATCATTATGATATTTTTAAAACCCTTTCTCCTGGAAAACATATAAAATATTTTTGAAAACATTTTGAATCCCATTTCTCTAAATATTATTAAAAAACTTAAAAAAAAGAATGAATTTTTTTTAAAAACCATATAATTTTAAAACTATTTATAAAAAAAATCCATAATATTTAGAAAGAATTTTATTTTAAAAACTAACTATTTAATCTTTTAGAGGAATCTTCATGGGAATATCGATCTTGATAGCGTATAGATCCATACAAGCCGAACATTGTTTTTGTACTGTAAAAGGATAATGAAAGTGCCTTGATTGCAAAATGACAAGAATATTCTTTTTTTAATAAAAATCGTTTAATTAAAAGGAATAACACGAGTAAACATGTCTTTTTAACATAATATGGTAAAATTAAAACATTTTTAAAAACCTTTTAGAAAAAAACATTTGGAAAGAACACATATTTTAAACCAAAAGGAAATATATTTCCATATTATCATAAAAAAATTCTAATTATTTCAAGAAACAAATAGTAGAAAATATGGTACCGTTAAATGGTTACAATATGAATATCCATATATTAATAAATCTCATGAGAGTTCTTTAAATACTGATCATAAAATTTTATCAATGAAAGCATAATGATAAACAATATCGATAAACTATGAGATTGTCTCAATAATATCTTACCACATGGTAACATGGGATTATACTCTCCTTGTATGAAATTTAAATTAAATTAAGATTAAAATATCATGAAATGATATTCATGATATTACATGTCAAAATAAAACACTACACCCCCTAATTGATATGATTAATTTAATTAAGTCCATGGGATAAATGTGTGATTTTCATACCTCATTTTCCAATTTTATAAATCTATATAGAAGTTCCATATTCACTATGTCGTGATGATTTAAATGATTTATCTCATAAATGATCCCCATCAAGGGATGTATACATCTCCTTTAATTCTATACATGTTATTACAAAAACATTCATATATATTGGAATAAGGAGTGACCTATTGGTTTTTCAGAATTAATATTCAGACTGATAGATTCTTCTAAATGTGGTCTTCTTCTTCTTCTTAGAATCATTTGAAGGTGTGATTGATCATTCCTCATTAGTTGGCCTTTGGATGTGGGTATTATTTACCTTTAAGTATCAAATTCATTGATTTGTGCAAGCCACATCGTCTTTATTCTTTCTTCTGGGGATGGTAGAATTTACAAAGAATATCTTATTTCATTCCTAGTTTTTTCACACTATTCACACATAATGAATATCATGTTAGAACATGTTGTTGACTACTTATCAATTTAAACTTCTTCAACAGTCACCCCTTTCTTTCCATTTTCCTTTGAATGTTTCTAATATTTATCTATTTGTTTACATTTGTCTAGTTGGTCTGACCAGATAGCTAATCATTCTTTCTTGATATTCTCAAAAAAATTTAGTTTCTCAAATAATAAATTGGTTAATGTTACATCATTCACAAACTATTATATCTTAATATTTACATTGTTTAATGTTTTACTTGGTTTGATAACTATGTATCTATCAACTTTTTGATGTTCTTGACCAAATATTCTACAAACATCCTTCATGAATTGAAATATGTTTTGTGTTGATATTTAATATTTTTTCTTGTTCACATGCCATTCTTTCTAATAATATGATCTTGTTTATTTATCTTTCCCCCCATAATAACGAATCTTTCTTGGTAGTGAAAACTTATACCAACATGAATAAGAATTATGAAAAAACACTCCAAAACACCATCTGTATCCTATGGACCAAGATATTATAGACTAATTAAATTGTTTTGATGATTTTTGTTGTTTTTTTTCATATATTCTGAGTGGTTATTTTTAGGAAGAAAAAATCTGACTGAATTATCCCAATATTCTTTGCTAAAGGACGTTTTATCATTTTCTCTTTTGGTAAATCTAGATTCAGTATTCTCTCTCGAGGATTCATTTTGAAATGTAAAAAAATGTACATTGATATTAATTAAGTATAGGAAAAACAATTTTTTGTGGACCCTTCATCTGATCAACCTTCAATGGTTCACCCTTATGTTTGATTGCATTGTTGAATTTGTCTTTCATCTTCTTCAAATAACTCTGAACTGAAAGACCCAAATATTATTTCTTAAATAATTGTTCCTATTTCTCAATAATTTTTTCTTCATTATCATTCAGCATCTTGTAATGTTTAGATATCATCATCATATTTTTCTTCTTCAATGAAAGTAGATTCATCATTATTGAATTCTTCTCTTCTACGTGAATTGTTATTCAAAATCTTTTAGTTTTATTTCTAGCTCAGTAACCCTCTTCACATAAGACCTTATCTCATTAAGATGTTTCTATTCATTGTTGAAATGTTCTTCATTATACATTATCAGTTTTATTTTCTCCATATTGAGATTCATTTAATTTTCATTAGTAGATTCAATATTATATTTAAATTACCATTGTATCTTTGTAATATATTTACCTTATGAACCATTGAATGTGTAAATGGTTGTTTTTATTTTCCCTATAAAGCACATATGATTTATATATGGTCATTCATCTTATATACCATTTCATGATGATAAATATTCATCCAATTCCTTGATCACCATATTTCAATTATTTTTCTTCGAGTACCTATTTTTTCATCTCACGATCACCCTTTTTTATATTTCATAAACTTATTCTTGAATTATACATCTTCATCATCATATTTGGCATCACCAGATTTCTTCTTTGGACAAAGAAATTAAAAATAAACAACCCCATGATAGCAAAAACCCTTTAGTAGATTATTTCATTTTTCTATTTTATCTCTATTATACATCCTTACAAAAAAGGACCTTATTTAATTGTAGTTCTCTTCAGCTTCCTCATCCCTAGAATCACTTGTTTCCTGTTCTTTTTAGATTCTAGTGTTACCTTTTATCATGGATTTAAAATCCATATCACTTTTTTATTTCTTCATAAAAAATGAGATTTTTCTCATTTCATATGCTATTATAATTTTATAAATTTCATAGAGTGATATATATTATCATTCTTCTAGTTTAGAATCTTTTGAATTGAATCTATCAAGAGAGTTTCCCATTAGCTTCTTTAAAATGGTTGAATAATCCATCTTCTCATCAAATTCGATGATGCTACTAACTATATCATTTAATCTTGTAAAGTAGTAATCAACACATTCATTGTCACCATTCTTTATATCTTCATATATTCATCTCCACATTTGAAACTAGATTCTTTAACATTAATATTTCATTCATAACTACTTCTAATTTTATCCTTGTTTTCTATGGTGGTTTAGAGACCCATAAATTTAGTGTATAAATTTTTGATAAACCCTTAAAGATTTCATTTTTAGATATTATATATATCTACAAGTTCATATTATCTTAAAAATTCATAAGAACATTATCAACGTGGGGTGGATATCCCATGGTAACTATATATCTCGCTTCTAAACCAAGTGATATGAGATACATTATCATCTTATTTTTCCATTAATGATAGTTCCCACCAATTAAAATTGGAATACCGTAATCATTAATAAATTTATAATTCCCATCATTAGAATTCTGTTGGATATTTCAAAGGTGAACTTCGCTCTAATACCAATTAAATTTCCATGATGAGTGTGAGATAACTGATAGGGGGAGGGGGTTAATCAATTATACCTTTTCAATTTTACAAATTATTTCTTATTCAATTAAACATATATTGAATGATAAATCCTAAATAAACTCTTTTTATGTCTCTAAACATTACCTCAAATAATTCTTTTAAATAAAAAGGCATAAAACAATAAAATTTACAAGTTTCAATATAAATATATACTCATTAGTATATTAGTTATTCTCCTAACAAGGATTCTACTCTATAATATTGTAAACAATTACAATGTTCGATACAGAGTCACCTTATATCTCTCCTGAATCCTTATAGTAGATTATTTAAATTTCATACCACAGTGCTACCATAATCCATAATGGCGTACTCTAGAATACACACTAGAAACTTCTTCTCCTATGTAACACAAAATATTTCATGATTCCAGCTCTAACTAAGAGATTTACACCATTTTTAAATGTTTGATCTTTTATAGGATGATCTATTTATCTTCATCAATGAGCTTTCTGGATAAAAGTTTCCCATGTACATGTTCATGTACTTTTTTAGCCAGATGGTATATCTAAAATATTTTTGATCACCTATATTTTATCAATTACCTTAGTGCAACAATACTCATGATATGATTGTTTCTGATGATAAATTCCTATAATCAATGATATGTGTACTAGTGGTTCAAAAAACTATTCTAAAATTTTATATGAAAGAAATATATTTCACACTGTTTTCCCAAAATTTTGTCATTAATTCTCAAAAAATTTAAACTCAGGTATAATCCCTTTTGATATTCTGCATGATTTATACTGCAAATTAATAACAATTCAGGCATAGAATTCATGGCATCTGAAATATTAGCACATTAAATTATGATATTTTTTATTATGTGATTATCAATTATGTTTTAGGTATCTCAATTTATAAAGTGATTATTCATTTTTTCAATTGACCAATCACTTTCCACAATCAAGAATTAGTTTCTTGTGCACCAAATGGACATGTCACGTACTGCATGAAATGCATTTCATGATTTCCATTCAACATATGTTTCACTGCTGTCATCATTGTATCATGAAAGTGCATGTTGTTTCCATGTTTATATGATCTATTCACAACCATCATGTGATCCATGTGTGGAACACCCATCTTATTTTACCACAAAAGTTCATGTGAAATCCTATAATGAATTATGGGTGCTTCTCTTTCTTCGTGTGAAGTGATATTTCTATCTCAGTGTTTCCTTAATATGATCTTATAAGGATCACGTGAACTAATATTATTTAAATACCCTACTTTCACAAAAGGAAGATTCTTGTCAGGAGGTACTATATGTGGAGTCTCCTTAACTGATTTGTGAGACTTATATAGATCTTCAGATCCTTCTTCAATGGAAGTGATTTTCCATTGGTCTGTCTCAATTCTCTCACATAATGGCTTCCCAAGAGTGTCATGTGAACTATTCTTCCTTTCAATCCAAATGTGGTATACATGATTTCCTTTGTGAGACAAGGTTGTATATATGTGAGTTTCTTTACATGAAAAGTGTTGTTCTAAGGATATTGTCTCAACCTATGTGAAAGACCTAGATTTTTCAAATGTTAATCTCAAGTAATTTCTAATGACATGAGGGACCATTCATGATATCTTTTCAACAGATTCACATAACTAAGAAAGCTACACATGATGTCCTCCACAGGACACAGGTTGTGTCTACGGATTACTTCACAATACGAGAGATATTATTCACCTCTAACATGCCTTCACAATTTCAATAGTTTCATGGGTTACCCCTTCGTGTGATTGAATCATGCAATAAAGAACCCCCTTTAAATGAAGAAATCACATGGTTTCTCTATTATTGATACAAGATCTCTCTCTCTTATTATCTCGATGACATAGTATTCTAAACTCTTGGATGAGACTTGGTTTATATTGGTAGCGTAAGTATAGTTTTTAAGGAGTTTGAAGCTCTTATTTAATCACAAAAAGATCTCAAGATCTCTTAAATTTGGAAACTCTATGTTTCTCTAAGCATCATCGAGGAGATCATGCAATCACATGATCGATTCACTCAATCATGTGGCCCCTTAGTGATTCATGTGATATTTTTTATTCATGTGATGAAATATATAAATGACAGATCATTCTCATTAATATATCTATAAAAATAGAGGTTTCTCATGATGATTGATCTGTATGTGACATCATCAAGGATGTTTTCCAACTATCACATGATCCATGATCATCATGAGATATAATAGTGATTGTCCACATACCCTCATGCGAAACCTCATTGATCATAACCTTTCTATCATGTGACCTTTATGATCAACATGTAATGATATCATGTGATCATCTCTAGTTCTTATGAAAACATCTTGTGATGATCTATGTTATTCAAATTCACGCAACACAAAGTTTCATGCCTTACTGAGTTCACTCAACTAGAATCATTCCAAATTCCCATGATTGATCACTCAAGGTAGAAAGATATTTCTAGGTGGGAATAACCCTTTTTGAGTATTAGGATATGATAAGATAGTATAAAATGGAGGGGTGTAGGATTCAACAGATGTCTCACATCAATTTCATCTGATGGACAGAAAAATATTTTTATATTTTTAATGGATAAATATTATCATCGAATCTGCATCCCGTAATGATAATATTCTCAAACTATAGTCCAATATATATACTAATCTATGTTTCAACTTCCCCGAGTAAGATAATTCGGATCAACATTGATCACACTACACAAAAAAACACCACCTAGATTAGGCCCTATGGTCTTCTGGGCTAATCTATGTGTGACCATGGTACACACACTCTATGAGCCTCATACATGAGCTAGATCATAAATAGTTCGCCTTATGCCTCCTATACTACCCACGTGTTTTCTTGTGCTACTTACTTGAGAATGGTTGACCTCTTGGCCCCACAAGTCTGTGGTCAAGACCATCCTATGATGTCTAGTGGGACATACCATTTTTTATAAACACCCATACAAGTATTATTTATAAATACAAATCATAGAATAAAATCCCTCCATTAAGTCATATTGATCCCATAACCAAATTTCAAGTCCTCGAATTCTCTTATTCAAATGTTCAATAAATCTGATATTTGAAATGGCCTTCAAATTCTTCTGAATGATACTTTTATTCATGAATATTGATATTTTCATGGTCCTCGCCCATTAGAAACTCATTATGAAATAATATTCATATTTCTTGGAATTCATTTCATTCTTAAAATATTGTAAAAACGTGCAATACTCAAACATTTATCATATATATCTTTGTCAATAGTAACCATTCAATAATTATTTGACTATTCAAAAGAGAATTGTCTAAGAGTTACATACAATGACATTAGATGAATCCATAACAATTCTGTAGGCATCACTGGATTATCCACAAAAACATATTGAATTATTGAAGCAAAATTCTATCTAAGCTCAACAATATCCCCCTTTGTTTCAATATCATCACACATCATAAGTCAATATGTTGTTCTTACTTTCTCCCACTAATTGAAAAAAAATTGAAAAGGGTTATTGGGGTCTTTTCAAATCATATTTCTTTTCAAAATCATTATAATCTCCCTTATTTGAATATTTAAATCTCTCTTCTAAGAGGGGAATTACACCACTTGGTTATCTTAGCAAAGATCCTTTACATAATAAAGTCTAAGACATTGGGGAATAACCTGGTGTTGAAAATGAGAGTGATAAAACCAAGGATGTCTAAGAGATCCAAAAATACCATGCATGTGAAAACATGATAAAAAATTATCAATTATCATTAAATGGATAGGAAATAATCAGATTCATCAATAAAATTCAAAATCCAACCCACACTTTGACAACACATAACTGAAAAATATATAACTCCATTTGTTTTATCTAATCATCAACCAAGAACTCTCACTTAATTGATATCATTAAATCAATTAATAAAAATTGATGAAAGTATGATTAGAATACCTCATGTTCCAATTTTATAATTTTAATAAAAGTTTTTTATTCCCCATGTAGTGATGATTTAACAACTTCTACTCATCAATTCTCCCACTCAAGGTATGTATCCATTTCATTTAATTAAATACATTTTAGTAATGATGCATTAATATATAAGGTATTAAAGAGAGACCTATTGTTTTCATAGAATTAAAATTCAGACTGAGATCTTCCACTCAATCTAGACGTATTATTTTTCTTAGATTCATTAAAAATGTGTGATTGATCTTTACACATCAGTTGACACTTATGATGTGGTTTTACATTCTTTTTCAGTACCATATATATTTTTTACTTGAAAAAAATTATTCATGATTTCTTCTTGGGATGGTATAATTTATATACAAAATCATATGAAATGAAAACTTTTTTCACACCATTAACACTGAATTAATTTGAAGTTAGCACATGCAAGTGACTTTTTAACAACATTATCTATTTCAACTATCACCACTTACATTCATTTTTCCATAGAAAGTTTTTAATATTTCCTTATTTTTTATATTTATCTAGTTGGTCAAGATAGAAAAATAAAAATCCTTTCATAATGTTCATAGATTGTTTGATTTTCTCTCATAATACTTTCATGACTATTTTTTCCTTCACCAAATGTCTTGTCTTCATATTTACAATGTTTAAAATATCTCTTGGTGATCTACCTATGAATTTATCTACTTTGTGACCTTCTTGAAAACATCATCCACAAACATCCTTCAAGAATTCCAGTCTATTCAATGATTGCATTTTAGATGTTTTTAGGGGAATGCCTTTATATTTGATAATATCATATCATTTGTTCAGAATTTATACCCTTTGATTCATGCCTCATTTCTAGTAGTGACATTTTAGACCAGCATGAATAGGATTTATTTTCAAACACTCAAAAAAATAATAGTATCCACTATTAGTTTATCTTTTAAACTAATATAAAATATTTTTTTGATTATTTTTGTTTATATATTTTCATATATTATGGGTTATTCTTTTTTGGAGGAAACCTTCTAACTGAATTATTCCAATATTACTTTGTGAAGTTTGTTTTCTCATTTTTTCTTTTGGTCCATCTAAATTCATTCTTCTCTCTCAGGATTGCATTACCAGAAGTAAAAAATGTACATTGAGATTAATTAGATATAGAAAAAACCGTTTTATAGGGACACTTATTCCCAATGTCTTTAGATGATTCACCCATAAACTCTAAAACTTTAGTGAATTCTTCTTTCATTTTATTAAAATTATATTGATCTGAAACACATGAATAATATGTCTTAGATAATTATACCATTTACAAAGTAAGTTTTTTCTTCATGATCAATTGATATCTTTTCTTGTTTATCCATCTTCAACATTTTTTGTTTATTATCTTCAATGAAATAGTTTCATCATTGATGAATACTTTTCTTCTAGGTGAATTCTCTTAAAAAAATATTAGTTTCTTTTCTATCTCTACTTCTTTCTTCACATATTTCCTTATCGAATTAATGTGTTTCTATTCTTTCATGACATATTATTCATTTTCATTTATCACTTTTCCTTTATACTTATTGAGATTCATGTTATTCTCAATAGTATCTTCTAGATTATCTATCAAGTAACATTGAATATCAGTTCTATATTTACATTCTATGACTTCAAATGTGTCATTATATGTTTTGTTTTTCCCATAAAATACATCTGATTTATATAAGGTCATTAATCATCTATCCTATTTCTTGATGATGAAAATTCATCATTTTTTTTCTCATCACATTTCATCAATTTTTCATGGCGTACTTATTCCATTTCCCATCATAGTCACTCTTATATTATTTCTTAAACTTTTTTTGAATTAGAATTCTTCATCATTATATTTGAATTCATTGGATTTCTACTTTGGATAATCATAGGGAAAATTTACATACCCATGACAATTAAATAGATTTAGTGTATTCATCCATATTTATCTTTTTTCACTATTATAAATCCTTGTAAATGAGGCCCTCATTTTGTTGTAGTCATCTATAGCTTCGTCTACCCCAGAATCAGTTGATTCTACATACTCTTCTAATCTATTTTACCTTTTTTCGTGGATTTAAATGACATATCATAATATTATTTCTTATTAAACGATATTATATTTCTGGTTTAATATTCTCTGATAATGTTATTGAGTTCATATAGTGATATATATTCTCATTCTTCTAGTATATAAGCTTTTGAATCAAGTCTATCTAGAATGTTTCTCACTTGCTTCCTTATAATTGTTGAATCCTCTAACTTCTCCAAAAAACATATGATGCTCCAAAAAATTTCATTTAATCATGTAAATTAGTCATCAAAACTTTTATAATCACCCATTTTTATATATTCAAATCAGTTCTTCCATATTTTCAACTTAGCTTCTTTGATTTTATGATTTTATTAATAATTGTATCTCAGATTAAATAATATTTCCTTATTGGAATGGATACCCATCAAATTAGTTTATAATTTTTTTTATAAATCTATAAATATTGAATTAAAAATGCTAACATCCATCTCCAAGTCCCACTTATCGTCAAAATTTATCAGATCATTGTAAACATAGGGTGGATATCCCACTGTAACTACATCTCTAACATCTATACCATGTGGTAGGAGATATGGTATCATCATATTTTTCTAAACATAATAGTATCCATCATTCATAATTGGAATAATGTTGATATTTAATTAATTTATATTCTCAATAATTCTAATTATGTTTTATATTTTATATGTGATCATCAAACTGATTCTAATTAATGTTCTAAGATGAGTGTGTAACCACTGAGAGAGGTAAGTTTGAATTAATAATCAATTTTTATTTTTAATTTTTTTTCATTCCAATTAAACCTATGTCGTTGGTTAAATACAAAAAAACTCTTCTTATGTATCAATTAATTACACTGAATAATTATATAAATACAATGGAATATAATATAAGTATTTACAATGTTTGGTAGAATGATTTAATCCTTTCCATGACGGGTATTCTCCCCAACATGGATTATCCTCTATAATCCTATAAACAATTAAAATGGTCAGTACAGAGTCAAAATTTTTCTCTCCTAATTTCATAGGGTATTTTTTTTATACTTTAACCCAAAATATAACCAAAATCCATACTAGCTTGCTCCAAAATCTGCACTAGATAATTCTACTACTGAGTCATAAAAGAGACTTACTAGTCTTAGCTCCAACCAAGAGGTTAACTCATTTCTTGAAGGGTTAATCCACAATTTGTTTATTTTTTGATCTTCCTCCACGTTCTTTCTAGATCACACTTTACTTTGTACATATTCAAGTAACTTCTTAGTTTCCTAGTTTTTCTCAAATAATTTTGTTCACTTGTATTTGATCAGTTGTCTTAGTATAACAATTATTGGGATATACTTCCTTCGGATAATGATTCCCTAAACTCAATGATATGTGTGAATGTGGTGAAAACAAATTCTTCATGAATATCATATTCAAGAAAGATCTTTCACAATGTTTGCAAACTCTATCTTCTTGAATTCATAAACACTATCAACTCAGATATAATTTCTTCTGACATTATTCCTAGATTTCGTCTCAAACTATGCACAAATTATGCATGGATTTCACAAAATTTTATACAATAGAACATTTATTAGTGAAATTTATTATTATTTTCTTATAAATTAGGTTTCAATTATATCAATTTCTCAAGTGATTATTCATGTGTGCATGTGGTCATACACTTTCCATCTTGAAGCTTCATTGTCTTATGCACTAACCCAAATGGTAATGTCATGCACTATATATAATATATTGGATTGGTTTCATGAAACTTTTTATTACTCTTTTATTTAAGGTATCATGTGATACATATGATCTATCCATGTTTATATGATATGTTCACTCTCTTCATGAGATCCAGGTGTGGATTACACTCATTCTTTAAGAACATATGTTCTTTCAAAAGCATGGAATGTCTCCCGAGTGATTATACATCTTCACATAAAGGGATCATGAAATATGACCACCTCTTTTTTACCATCATATAATGTATGTCATGTATAAATAAAATAGGAAAACATGGATAAAAGGCATCATACATAATATACTATACAAAATAATAAAAAATATTCCTACAACTATCTATGAATCTTATGCTCTAGCATAGCCATTTTCTACCATGATTTATCTTAAGTAAGAAAGAAATATTTGGTATCCAAATTAATATACTTCCCTTGTGAATACCTACATACATGAAATTATTATGGGAACCAATGGTAGCTCAGATAATGTTTGAGATAGATCTCGATAGGCCACCACCAAATACGCCTATAAAATCTAGTCTATGTAATATATAATGACACAATGTGTAGTTAAAAATATATAAAAGTAAAGTAGTAAAAATATGTAAATACCCATGTGCCTGCTTAATTTTCAGCTGGTGTAAAAAACCATAACCATTTACTTAGTTAATTATGTTCTAGTTTATATGGTAAGTCACATGGGTTATTACTATCACCTAAATCATAACATGATAATAATAATGAAAGATAAAAGATATAAAAAGGAATCCTGTAATGATGATAATAATGATGAAGGAGGATCTAAGCTAATAACCAAGGCATCCTTGACCTCTGAGGTTGATCCAACTCAGTAATAACCTATATTCGGTCTATATGGTAAAAGATTAAACCCAAGGTTATCACCCAATCCATTCCACAATAACATAATTATAACTGAGTCTAAATAATTCATCCTAGGTAAACTAGGATAAGAAATGACTAGGAACAATGGTGTATCCAAGGGTCTTCATGTATATAGACATCAAACAATATCCATGGAGTTTATCCAATTAATCCTAGTTAGATAATGCTTATTTATACATTATTTTTTTTTGAATTTCTTAATTATGATATGGGTTGCCTCCTTTGCATGATAATTATTTTGATTAAATGGGTTATATGATATTTTGACATGAGTGGGTAAACTCATTTGATGGAATTGAATGAGAATTATTATATGAGTGGGTATACTCATGAAACATTAATGTGAATTGTTTAATTGATAAATGAATTGATTGATGTATGGTTACATGAGATATCATGTGTATGCTACACCATGGGTCATTGAAATGGTATATAATTCCTTGCACCTATATGCTCCCTGGATAATGAATTCATGGGATTCATTGGGCCTTGATAAACATTGGATCTAGTTTATTTCGGATAATAGTGGACATGGTCGATAAACATTTTCCTTTTGAGTACATTTCAAGCCTAACCGATTTTCCATGAAGACACTCCTAGGACTCTAAGATAATTGACTAGTCCATTATACGCTCGATCTGGCCTTGAGGGGTATAAAACATGATTATATGGCTCATCCATGGTAAATCTGATATGCTTGGTTGTATGGTGTGACCATGGTTGATATGAATTTTCTGATTATATGTCTTTTCCATGATTGATATGGTATTATAGTTTGTACAGAAAGGCCATGGGTTTTATAAGATATTGTGTATATGGCATGGATATGGAGTTTAATTCCTTTTGTTTTACTTCTGCCTTATTATAGAAAATTAACCAATTTTTTGCAGGGAACCTTGTTGGGCTACACAAGATCACTCTTTTTGTAGTAGATATTTGATGGACACATTAATTTTATTTACTTCTTAACTGTTATATAGATCTCACTATACATAGCTTATATTTCACAACTATTATTTTCTCTATAGATTTGGGTGATTACCTATTGGGATTGTATCTCATACCGTATTCGGGATTCCATTGGTTACCTGGATAGAATATATGGATTTAGGTAGGGGCCGGGGCAAGTGCCTCTAGATTGATTCTTGAATTTGTGCCATGCTTAAAAGAAGGGGAGCACAAGACCAAGAATATGCTAGTGATACTATCAAGATATATCACTTTTCTTCATTTTTTTATTTTCATATATGTATTATAAAGATGGATTGTATACATATTTTTTATTCTTTGTAGAGACATGAAATGTATAATCATCATTTAAATATGAGATTACATCAGGAATTGTTTATATATTTAGTCTTCTAGATGTTTATCATCTTTCAGTTGTTGTATCTACTTCAGCTATTGATCTGTATAATTTCAACCATTGTGTTTCACTATGATATGAGGGAATAGTATCACCCCAAACACAACATAGACTCTCACCTCTAGTCAATAGCCTCTAGAATTTAGGGAGATTTGCTTGAGGGAATGTGGTCAACCGGGCTTGGGGAACTATTCAATGGCATTAGGGTCTGGGATGATACAAACTGCATCATGTAACCAAGAAGTATATGTATGAGGTCCTTTGAATGACACATGTTGTGTCTACAACTTCTTTTATGAGATAAGCTGTGTTTTCTATGACTACCATTAATAATTCCTTAACGAGATCATAAGGTTCATGGTTTAATCATTTATGTGATTTGATCATGTGAGAATGAACTGTCCCCATGTGAAGAAATAATATAGATTCTATGTTATTGATATGAGAGATCAGTATCACGTTCTCTCAATGTTTCAAGATCATACAATCATGGATGAACCTCATTTTATACAGGTAGTACAACTCTGATTTTTAAGTCATTATAATGGCTTCTTCAAACACCCGAATATCTTAAGATCTAGATAATTCTGAAACTCATAGCTTATCCAAGCACTGTTGAGGGGATCATAAGAAAAATTATGATCACATATATTGACCATGCATCACCTTGGTTCTTCACATGATCTTCATTTATTCATGTGACAAAATCTATAAATAATAGAACAATCTTGTTAAAATATCTATAAATATGTTGGATTTTCATGATATTTGATCTTCATGTGACAACATAATGGTTATATTTCTACTTTCACATGATCCATGATAATAATGGGATGACATGGTGATCATTTTCATGCCATCATGTGATGCCTCATTGATTGTTTCCCTTATGTCACATGATCATTATGATCACCATGTTATGAAATCTTGTGATCATTGCCGAATCTTGAGACAAGTTACTATGATGGACTTTATTCTTCAAATGAAAGCAAGAAAAAGTGGTATGAATTTCTCAATTTTTTCAAATTGACTCATTATCACTTTCACCCAATAATCATAACATCAAAACCAATAAATACGCAACATATCCAAGATTACAGAAATAAAAAACCTACCCATTATATGAGGAAAAACTATCTAAAATAAAAAAAAGTCTAGTATAACTAATAAAATTTTCATTGGGTAGATCATAAACATGTCAAACCAATTAAACATAAATAAAAATAATCACCACCTTGTCCTAGTTCACATACCCGATACCATCTCCCAACTCTACTAGGACATCCAACTCAACCCTCAAACACCTTGTTTCTACCCAACATATAACTATGATCATGAGGTCAACTTGGGAATGAATATATCAAAGCCACCAGATAAATATATATGAAAAACATAGTAGAACATAAAATATATTTTATCTAACAAAACCAATATATATAAAATATATTCACAATGTGACATTCTCCAAAAAATCAAATATAGTATGGAAGAGTAATAAAATAAATCAACAATTATCCTTTGGTTTCAGGTTTATACACAAGCTCTATTGTATCTACTTTAGGTAAATATTTCTTTAAACATGATACATACCCATTTGAGAGAATGAAATACCTCCTTATAATCATACCATACATTATACATTACAAAGAAATAGAAACCAACTCTAGAATCATCTCATCATATTAACATCAATAGCGGGGAATCATTCTATACCCTTGAATCATATCATTATATCTATATAATCATGTGAAATTCTTCCCGCCCTATAATATAAAAGCACATAGGTGGAAAATTTCCCCCTCCTTTAAATCCCACATCTATGTAGGGGAATGGAATTCCACTATGTAACTCATTTCACATCATGGGGGAGGAAATTAAAACCCACACTAAAATATCCTATAAAATCAGGGGGGAATGGATACTCACCCTTTAATCTCATATCACATCATAGAGGGAATAGTTCCCAACCCAAGAATCTTATATGACATCTGTGGGGAATGGAGACCCACCAAGGAATCTCATACCATACACACTTACGGGTATACTCCCTCCTCAGAACCTCATACATTATAAACTTGGGGAACATAATCTATCCATAAAAAATAATATATCATATACCTAGTGGTTATTTATCCTCACCATGAAACCAACTCATATATCACATCAGGGAGGATGTCACCCTCCTCATCAGTTTCTCACGCTTCATAAACCACAACTAAGGGGTTTACTACTTGTCTAACCCAACATATTCTTGGTTAGACTTTCATTAAAATAACCTATATCGTTTAATATATTCATACAATGATACAAACTTGATATACTTGATACACTAGTCCTTCTAAAGGTCAATAAAAAACTAGGAAACCACGGATGTCCCTTAAGTCATATCACAATCTCTACATCCCACACTGGTTCCATTATATTGTTTCCAACTCTATAATAATGTTTTTCGTTCAAAGGTCATAATGTACCTCAACAAAACCATGTTAACATCCTGGTATAATAATCCACATTAGTGATAAAATATATGCATCACACTAGAGATATTGAATATGTACACCATTCTTCCAATGTTAATATTGGATGGTCCTCCCACACCAAACCTATACGTAGATCATATCTATGGTATGAACATAATCTAACCATTCTCAACCAATTATATTTATTATCTTATAAAACCTATTTCAAGGTCCACTATTTTAATTCATTGAATATATAAACCACTAGGGTTAATTTATCACATAATTCATATTAATTGTGAATCACACGACCAACAATAGTATAAGAATAGTGTTAGTGTTCAAGGGTCCATCAGGGTTGAACGAACTTTTGTTCTACTCCTAGGATTCTAAAGAGAAAAAATTAATTTTTAAGCTAAAGGATTATTTCAAAAAAGTGTCTCAAATGCATATCACATGATCCATAGAAAATTTATAAACATATGGAGATTTTTGAGGACCACCAATGTCATTCATAAGACCTCCTATGAATGTAAATCATGACCACCATAGTTGAAGATCATATAATCTCAAAAAACCATAACAAACTATATGAGGCCCCACTCCGTAAAAAAATATAAAAATAATAATAAAATCATTATAATAAAATTATATATTAAATCAATAATTAATTATATTTGAATTATTGATGTATATATCACTATGTAGCATAAGAATAATGAAACAATCACACAATGAGTAAGAATAAATCTTGGAACACCCCCAAGATCATAGAATACCAAATTAATATATTTCAACGTTGAACGATCAATAAATTAATTTTCAATTTGATAAAAAACACTAAATAGTATTGGGAATTAGAATAACTCAGAAATGACATATGATACATAAGACATTCATCCTCTCATAATCCTTTCTTTCCAAGCCATGTTACAAACCATTCATATATTATTGATTCCATCATTTCCTCATATAAAATTTATCAAAACCATAGAATAAGTTACTAAAAATAAGGGGGATAAGGAAAGCGAATAAAATTAGAATTATAGGGGAAATATCACATTAAATTATCCATGTAATATTTTAATTACCACACCTAATATAGGGGAAATGAAGGGGAATGAATAGAGGGGACATCTAGCTAACATTTCCATCTCTTAAGTCCATATTTCTTGAAAGTCACGAGGGGAAGAAAAATAAATTTCATGTCTACCCATAATTTATATAGAAAAATTAAATGAGAAATATCATGATGAGACCACAAACATTAAATCAGGACACTCCACCCTGGGATCTAGTCACAATGTGATCTAAGGGTTCATATCATGATGCCACCTTGTGTTCTCCCTCTAAGGTTTGTCCTTTACATTATTTTAACATCAAAATAGCGTGATACCTTTGGTCACAATTTTTAACAATATTTTAAGATGTAACCAAAAATTTAGGCTTTATGAAACCATTATATGGTCTCATTCCTTTACGATCGGCATCTTACCCCACATCCCACCACAACCCCTATCACGACATGGGCCCAAGGGTCACTGTATGACTATAATTTTCCTGAAAATTCAAAAAGGAAAAATATATAGTTCATATGAAAAATATGAAAATGTTATATACATTTTTAAAATTTCAGTAATTGTATACATAACGCTCAGTGTCACATTGTGACACCCTACACTATGTCATGATCATACATAACCATCATTTCCTTAGCCGAATCTTCAACACAACACCCACCATGAATTGAAACCCATCGGTCATAAAATTACCTTATAACCTCTTTATATAGTACCCCTAAATTTAGAATGGTGTCTATCCTACATCCCAAATATTTTATCAAATACTATATTGAACCTACTCTAATGCTTACCCGAGGAACGAAATGACCTCCCAACAACCAAACACATCTAAAAACATCTACAAGAGATTATCCAAAATTAAAAATCTATTTATTATTATAAATTCTAAAAAAACCCACTCAAAGAACAAAAATTATTATTTCCCATGATGTTGACAAACTGATAAGATGCCGGTTATCATAATATAGTTATTTACATCAATTAAATGCATTTTTTGTTTAAATCTTATATATAAAATATTTTATTCAGTTTCATTGATATCTAACATATGGATACATAATGCCTCATTCCTTGATAAAGTCCATTATGTGATTAATGATATTATGAGGGTGAAATAATTTATAAATTTTATATTTGATACCATCAGTTTTTTTCCCTTTCTCATGGAAATTGTGATGGTATTTTAGCCATTACATTGGGTTAATCCAGATGACATGGTATGTTGACCTTGGTAAGTTCTTTAAAAAATAAAATTTGACTCCTATTTTTATTAATTTATATGGATATATTTGAGATATTATTATTTTAAATTGAGTGGTGGGTGTGTATGTGTTTTGGGATAAACCTTAATCAAACCATGATTTGATTTACCATGGTTGGTTTAGAATATTTTCTTTAATCTAAGAATATTTTGAGGTATTTTAAAACTATCAGATGTGATTTAGTACTATTATCAGTTTAATTAAAAAATTAAGAACAATTTTTGAAATTATAATATTTTAAGATAAAATTGAGAATAAATAAAAATGGTTATGGATGAGGAAAACATAATAGAATTCCATGAAAAAACCATGTGACCTAAACTAGAAAATTTCTCAGTGGCACTCAAAGAGTTGGTGCACAATATTCCAAACCATGTGACAAAACCAATCATAGTGATAAAATATTTAAATTTTTTATGATTTAATCTCTAAGATATTTTATATTGATATAATTTAATTGTGACTTCTTTTTTATCCCTTAAGAGTATGGAGTATATTTTTTACAATATATTTTCAATTGACTTTGTTGACAATATGAATATTATATTTTTCATGGAGATGCATGAAGTATTATTGAATATTTACTGGATGTTATGGTATCTACCATTAATGAGTAATATATATATATATAATTTAATTTGATACTTTGGTTCTATTTGTGCATTATTATGAAAGAATTATATTTTTTGACTTGTTGGATTGGAGAATTATAAAAAAATGGCAAACCTATCTAAAGACATCACCCATGAAGCCTTGTTATAAAAGTTGACAGATGAACTCAGATGAAACACATAGTTGAGTGGGTGGTAGGGTTAGAGTGCATGTGAGAACCAATTTTGGAAATCATAGCTGAATGCAAAGACGAATATAAGCATTGATCAGGGCATTAGTTGGATGTGGTAGGATCGGGACACCCTGAGGTTTGACATGGTGACCTTATGGAACTACTACTCCTAGTCAGATTTCAATGATATTCGAGAGATAACCATAGTATTTTTAAACAGAACACACATAAGAAACATTTCAATGTGGTATCAATTCACATAGCATGAATTTCTCACTTTTTAAGAACCATGGTTGAAAAAAAAAATTATTGCCACCTATGACTTTAACCTTCAATAGGGTATTTTTATCACTAATGATTTAATGATTTAGAATTCTATATCTAGTAAACATGCACCCATTACTACTCCAATGATTATAGTGGAGTGGAATTAGGTTAAAATGGTCAATATAGTGACCATTACCTTTATATTTTAATTGAAAACAAATGGTAGATCTAGTGATTTTGTGAAAAGGAGAATAAAATAAAATGGTAATAATCCATGATAAATATTGTGGCTATAGTGGAGTTACTACATAAATGTTGTTTGAAAATGATCTTGATGCGTTCACCACACCAATTCATCTTAAATGGTGAATGAAATTTTTTCTACATAAATGTTCCACAGTATATTCACATGCTTCATAAAGGTAAATAATGACGTCGCATAGAGGTGATGAAAAATAATAAAGTATATAAAGCGTGGTTTTGACTTGTGTAATGGTTTTCACTAATTTCTAGATTTTCATAATGTTTTTTACATGGAGTCATATATGGTTGTGTTTTTTTATACATTAAAGTTATCCC
This sequence comes from Viscum album, assembly GCA_963277665.1. NCBI lineage: Eukaryota > Viridiplantae > Streptophyta > Magnoliopsida > Santalales > Viscaceae > Viscum > Viscum album. The sequence continues at coordinate 1,654,426,804 of OY728146.1, forward strand.
TAAAGTAAAGAAGATTTTTAAGGGTTGTCATAAGCCCATGCATGTGGATACATTAAGAATGCATGTATAAAGTAATTTGGTATTCCATGTAAAGGTAACATATTTTTCTTACTATAGGAATTATTTTTTATTCACATGAGTTATAATTGATATTATTAATCCAAACATGATAAATATTTTAAAGAGAGTGATTTTAGGAGGAAAAAACAATTAGGATATTGACTACAATAAAATGATGATATTTGATAATTAGTATTTAAATTTAAGGAGAAAAAGTAGGAATATTTTGAAGAAGTATATAACAATAATATTTTATGGTTCTTATAATTTATATTATGATATTAATAGTGTGTAATTCTTAGGAATTTACATATCCCAATATGAAAATATTTCTATATAGTGATATCAAGGATTTTGAAGAGTTGTATTGATTAGGGGGTTTTACTAGCATATAGTAATTAAAAAATATAGAACTTACAAGAAGAAATAAAAGTCTGGAAGAATTCATTATTTTGGTATAGCCTATTGAAAAAGTGTGATTCAGTTGAAGGAAAATAATAACTCACTAATAAAGGGATGAATGAACTTGATTTTCAAACTATATATATTTTTAATGAAGTCAAATGAATTAGTGTGGGGCATGATTTACTTGTTATTTTGGAACTACTAATTATGAGTACAATCAATGGAAACCAAAAGTTGAACTTTTACACTAGAAATAAGATATGTACCAGTAATTAAAAGATTAAATTTTGAATCCTAAAGAAGAATAAGACTCGAGATATCCAGATATATGTAAAGAAAATTAAATAAAACAAGCTAAAATGTTTAAGTAAAATAATTATTGAAGTGATCACTAATATATTATGGGAGAATCATTTAAATGATAAAGAATGGATACTTATATATAAAAATTTGGAAAAACTCAAAGATTTTGGTAGGTGAATGAATCTGAATTCACAATATGTTTAGTCTTTGAAATAAAATAATGATGATATTGCTGCATACCTATCAGAATTGTTTGAATATAAGAAAAACCCAAATCAAGAGAAGGTATTACTTAATGATTTTATTGTTCAAATGAATTATAAAATGAATGGAAAAAAATTCATTTAGGAATAAATCCTTTGGTAATTGGAGGATGGTATTTCTAGTGGGAAGAATTTTAAGAAAGAATATAATTTTTAACATTAATCTATGTTAAAAAAGATTAAATAGTTGGAAAAAGTGGTAAAATTTGTCAATAATGAATTGTATAAATCTTGTAACAATAGAAATCCTATGTTGAAGGATTATTAGAATATATTATTTTATTACCATTCAGTAGGTGATGATGAATGGAATTATGAGTATTTAATCTCATATAAGAAACATGGAATGATAATTTTGACATAAATTCCATATACCATTGGAAACACAGATTTTAGTTATGATGGAACTCCTACAAAGAACAAGAATAATAAATCCATGAAATTTATCTAATAAAGGGATGATATATAAGGTTTGGAAATTTATTTAACAAGATTCTTTCAAGGGGTAATAGAAACTAGAAGATCCCCACAAAAGTTCTAGAAATATGTTATATTTTTGTGGGATGCAAGGACATGTATCTATTGTATGTTATGAGGTATGGGAATAAATTAAATGTTATGAATTTAGTGGTAATTTTTAATGGTTGGGTCACCAAGAACAATTAAAAAGTTATGTTACCATTCTAAAAATTCTTATCATATTTACTATCCCGCAAGATGAACTTTAGTAGGTATTTATTGGATTTCAAAAAAATTTCTAACTTATCCCAGGTATATAAGGTTTTAAAAATCTAAAATAACCTTTATATGTTATTGATGATTCTGTTATTAAGTATTTTCATTAGTTTTTAATGCATATTTTTGTTTTTTTTCTATTGAAATATAAAAATCTTGATATTTCCTGAAAATTTTCTTAATTAGAAAAAATTGCCTATGTGAGGTATTCGAATCTGTGAAAAAATTAATGTCGACCAATTGGATATGTCAATTGGCTATTTTAAAGAATCCCAAATCTAAAAAGACTAGTTCATGAAATTAGTTATGTGGAAATCACATAGCCTGATGAATTTACTAGGTAAGAAATCAGAAATATCGATCAACCGACTACGTGAATTAGTCACTTGGAGTAATTTATTGCGTGATTTGGATACATGGTAAAAAATCTCTGTGTTTCCAAATGGATATGATATACATTAAAATATTTCAAATTTGGCTGCGTGAGTAAAAATTTCACATGGAAAATTTCATTTACATGAAGAATAGATATGTGGATCAATTCAAATTCATGAATTCAAATAAATAAAATTTGGTAACATTGTGATCTAGAATTAGCAATGAAATTATGAAACCCTCTATTTATTATTGTTGTTGTACTTTTAGTAAAAATTAATTTCGTAATGAATGCATTAAATATTGTATTACCTCTTTATGGTAAAATTTATTATAAAATTTTCAATTATTAACAAAAGAAAACAGTACAAGGATAATTTAATGATTATTACAATTTCTAAGTTATTGTTGATAAAAGTATTTGTGATATTTAATTCCAAGACCATATTTTATGGATATAATTCAAAGTGAATAATAGCGAGGTTTTTAATGAATTTTTTTCAGCGTTGAATAAGATAATATGCATAATAATAAATCTCTTGATCTAAAAATTATCACACTCTTGAATATCTATGTGTGTTTCTTGATTTTATTAAAAAACTTGAAGAATATTCAAGATCTACAACTATGATATCAACATCATCATTGATATGTTTTAGAATAATTTCCTCGAGTTTAATTCTATTCTAATCATATATCCTTGATATTTATTCTTTTTTATTAGTGGTATCATTGTAATTGTGAGTGTAATTTGTAAACACACTATTTATTCTCCCTCTATCTATCTCTTTGAAGGTTCATGGTAAAAGAAACAGGAATGATGGTATTTGTATATCCTTATTGGTTCCTGGTTAAACACTCCTAGTTTTAAACCAATTACCTAATGATTTAACTCAGTTAGAAAATATCTAGTAAAATTTCTTGTAATCCACAGTTAAAGTACTAGTCTAGTGGAAATCAAAAATCTAGTGGAGTTTAGATATAGTGGCATGGAAAATGTGATCCCTTTTTTAGAACAACTTTAAATATTAGTTTTCTATTATATTTTCATTGTAATTTTATTTATTCTATTTTCATGTTTTAGGAAAATATTATATGTAATCATATTCTAAAGAGGGTGGTTTTTATGAAAATAAAATTTCAAGAACTCAATTTAACGCCTTCTTGAGTCTTAGTGTAGTCAGTGTCTAACATACATTTGGTATTAGAGGGATTGAATTATGAGTTCTCATATTTCAAATATTGAATTCCTATGTTCATTTTTAAAGTGGATGTTTTGACTCAAAATAGATAAGGAATGTAAATCATAAGAGAAACCTAATTTAATGTTGATAATTATGGTTACTGGAAGGAATATATAATTCACTATTTAAATAAACATTTTTGTGAAAGTTTATTTAGAAGATGAAAAGAATTATAAAATTCATATGACACAACATAAAGCATGGGATGCTTATATTGAAGTAGTTATGACTTAAAAACTAAATAAAAAAACACCATCATTTATATACTAGGTCATGATTAGTACGACTAAGTTTCAAATTTTGAAATAGCTCGTGAAATTTGGAATACTATATCATTTTCTTACTAAGGAACAAACAATGTGTGATATATCATATATAATACTACTAAGATGAAGTTCAATAATTTAGAATGATGGAATGAGAAAACATCACCCAATTGAGTGGAATACTTATCGATGATGCAAACAATGTTTCTTCTTTAGTGGATCTTATTGATGAACCACACCAATATTTGAAAATCTTCATAATTATACCATCTAGATGGAGTAGAATCTCTAGATTCATTATGAATTAAATAACTATCAATGATTTTAAAATTAAATTTCTTATTTGTGCTCTTATGATGTATGAACTTGTAATGGAATATGAGTTAGGCGAGTATAAGATGGTGTAAAATTAATTATGACGTTGAAGGTTTCTACTTCTAAATATGAAAAATAAGAAAAAGTGTATAAAAATTTATTAATCATATGGAGAAGATGGAAAAATATGTTATTTGGGATCAAATGATGAAAATTCATAGTTTTTGATATGTTTTAAAAATATTTACAAGAAGAGAAAAGATTTCAAAAAAACCATAAATAATTAAAATAAGCATGATGGAAACTCAAAATAACTTAGAATATATAAGTCTCAAAATATTGGAAACATCAAGATAGACTTTCCTAAATTTCAAGAAAAAAATAAGAAAAATTAATTCAATATATTTAGATATATGAAAAATTACAAGAAAACCATGAAAGTAATAGAGTCCTTATGGCAATTATATTGATAATATATATTCATATTCAGAAGATGAAATTTATAAACAAATGAATAATATGTTCTTTATGGCACACTCTTATGAGGTATATTGTTTTTTTGTTGTTAGTATAAGTATAAATCATATAATGGAAGTTTCTATTATAAATAATTAAACAAATATTTTAGTATTCTTGAAAACAATTATGATAAATTTTAATAGATAAACAAATCCATAAAAAAACTCTTATAATATTTTTATTAATGAAAAATTGTACATAAATAATTAAATTTTTTTAACCATGCTGTAAAATTATTTTGTATTATGTGTTGAACACTATAATAATATTCATCACTAAAAAAATATTTTCAATATTTTAATGATACTACAAGTGTATTCACAAAGGGTGAAAATTATTTAAATAAAATTATTGTAAATAATAAAGTATTGAAAAATAAATTTTAAATAGAAATACATGGTGAAAAAATAAATATTTATAAAAAATATTGTGTTCCAAGTTCTAAAAATAACAAATTTTACAAATTTACTTGTTTTCTCTATATATATTTAAGGAACTATATTAATACTTTTAGCTTGATAAGTCCTAATTTTTTTTAAACATTCTTTTATTTTAAATTGTTTCCAAAAATTTATTGACGGATTTTATGGATAGTACAAATAGATTTGGGTTCACAAATATTTTGTTACTATCATCGATGGTCCTAAGAGAATATGGTAACCAAAATATCTTCTTGTTTGATTTTTATTTTTAGTGAAAACCATCCAAGAGAATTAATGAGAATTGGTACATGGACAATATATTCTCATGACCTATTAGTGGAGATTTCTATAATTACCACTCCTTATCTAAAATTTATAGATGCTATATCAATTTTAGTGACAATTCCAAAGGAAGGATTATAGTAGTTGGATCATTGGGTAATCCAATCTCAATAATCATCAATAAAGTTTTTTATACAGAATTATTCAATCACAATATGGTATTTATTTGAAAACTTTCGGATAAGCATTAGTTTTGTATATTTTTATAATAATTGTTTTTTTATTTTAAAATAAAAAATTCTTAATTTTAAGACACCTATTGTGTAGAATGTCTATACTCTAGATCTAATATCCTTGATTATAAAAAAGTAAAATACATAAATACAGAAAAATAAATATTGGATTTTTCATAGAAGATGAATACATTATAATATTTTTTCATTGAGAAATTTTTCTAAAAGAAATTTAGTTTCAAATTTACCTCAAACTAAATTTAATAAAAATAAACTTTGTGATGCAGGAAAAATAGGATAATACTATAAGTTTGATTTTAATGAAATTAAAGGGGTTTCTACTCCTAGACCCCTATATCATTTTTATGTATTTTTTGGTTCCACAAGGAACTAAAATTCAAAGACTAATATATTTTTACTATTTATTAGTTGATGTTTTTTATATATTTACTTGGGTTTTCTTTTTTAGTGTTTAGAGTTAATCTTGTTCTAATTTAATATTTTATTTAAAATTTGGTAAGAGATATAAAGAATCCAATATTATTACTTTAAGAATTTATCAATGTCTATTATTTGAAAACCATGGTTTTAATTCGTATTGTTCAAAATAGGTAATCAAACATATTTTTCTTCCCCCATGACACCTTAATAGAATTGTTTCATTCATAGGAGAGATAGGAATTTTTAAGGCATGTTTAGGTAAATTATATGTGAATATAACTTAACCACTCATTTTTTGGGATGAAGCTATAAATATAGAATGTTATGTCATCAACAGAGTTATAATGAGGCCTATTTTGAAGAAAAAACCATATGAGGTATGGAATAATAGAAAATCAATGGTTGGACACTCTAATCTATTTTTATAAAAGAATTACATTACAAACACCTAGAATAATTTCAGAAAATTTGATCCAATGAATGATGAAGGAATCTTCCTTGGCTATTATACAAATTCCAAGCAATATATAGTTTTCAACTAAAGGGAAATGATTTTTAAAAAATGTACTCATATTAAATTTTATGAAAGTAATATTTTTATCTCAAAATAATAGAAGTTGATGAGATAAAAATTTATTTTGAAAAAAATGAAACCTGAACCTCTCTTTGGAAATAAAAATGAATATGATTGGGAACTTCATTTGGTGAAAAAAATCCTGAAAGGGAAGATATGAGTGAACTAGGTAGTGTTCTAACTAAATATCCTAATACCTTTAAAATAATCCATTATAAAAACTTTTACATAGATTAGATGAATGCATCGGGACTAGAAAAACGAAATGGACAATTATATATATTTTTTCAATTTTATATCAAATAGAACCTAAAACTATTGAAGAATTATTAGTTGATTAAAGATGGGGGTTTTCATTGAAAGAAGAATTAAACAATTTCAATAGTAACAAGGTATGGTAATTAGTTAATAGTCCCACTGACTATACTGTTATATGAAAAAAATAATATTTTAGGAATAACAATGATGAAAATCGTGTAATTATTAGGAATAAGTATAAACTAGTAGCTAAAAAGTATAACCAAGAGGAATGTATAGATTATGAAGAGACCATTTCACCTATATCACGATTTGAATCCATTTGGAATTTTCTATATTATGAGTCACATGTGAATTTTAGATTTCAGGAAAAGGATGTTCAATATTGTTTTCAAGCGGTTTACATATGGATGAAGTTTATGCTTAACAACCTCTATGATTTGAAAATCCTCATTTTCCAAATTTAAATTTCAAACATACCAAATATCTTTATAGTAGTAAACAAGAACCTGCACCTAGGTATGAAAATTTATGTTTTTTTATTTTATCAAATGTAATTTTAGTAGGAGTGGAAAATACTATTGTTTTTATGAAAACTTTATCATTAGTTATTTTTTTCTTCTGATATATATTGATGATTTTCTTTTTGGTTACCCAAACAAAAATAATTCTAATGAATTTTAAAAACTCATGAAAAAAGAATTTGAAATAATCATTTTGGGTGAGTTAAATTATTTTCTAGTCATTAAAATTTATAAAAAATAATATGCAAATGTGATCAGTTGAAGTAAATATATAATTGAATTATTTAATATGTTTTTAATTGAAAGTGGTAAAGTACTTTAAACTCCTATGATTTCTAATGAAATAAATTATTTGGATAAAACTACGAAATGAATTGAGAAATTATATACAATAGAGTAATTGAGAGTCTATTATATCTAACTACTAGTAGACTATACATTATATTTGTAGTATGATTTTGTGATATATTCCAAGTCAATCTTTAGTAATCTTATTTAAATGAATGTAAAATAATTTGAGGGTATTTATAACGAATAATTTCTCTTTCCATGCCTTTTTTCAAAAACATTTGATTTTAATTTTAATTCTTATTCAGATGATAAATTTGGTGGTTATAGACCAGATAAGATGAGTAATTTAGAAACCTATAATTTTCTAGGAAAATTATTTTTATCATGGTCTAGTAAGAAACTACATACTAATTAATTATGTACTACTCTAGTAGAGTACATTTATATAGGTAGTTATTGTTAACATATGTTTTATAAGAAACACACATTAATGGATTTTGGATTCAATAATAATTAATTATAAATAAAATTTTATAATACTGGTTCTATAATCATTTAAATGAATATGAAAAATCATTTTAGAAAAAATCATATAGTCTTATGGCATCATTTCTTTATATATCACACACAAAATGGCTGCAAACCACTTTTTTAAATTGGACACATGACCTAAAAGTTTGGATCAATCGATTATCCTTACGACTTTTATATATTATTTCTCTCACAAGTCGAATTTTTAACACTTTCCTCTTTAATTTCTCTCATTTCCATCTCGACATTCTACTGATATTTTGCAATGAGAAAGACCTAGGAGGATGGTGATTTAATTTTTGGTCCTTCTAGGAAAGATAAGTTAGGTGGTGTACTACAGAGAGTACTAGATATCAAATCAATAGATATGGGTTAGATGAAGAGTAATAATTTTTTCCTAAATAAAATATATCAGTATCAAGGATGGGAGTTTTTTTATAAGAAGGAGTCATGATTTCTTTTTTAGTAATAAGTTAACATGTTCATGAGAATGTAAAGATCTAGTTTGGAGAAGTATAATATGTGTTATCAATGAATGTCAATAGATATGTTTCCCTTGATTCATCTATAGAAATAGAAATAGTATTTCAATTTCATCATGAGGGGGAGATTATATTTATTAAAACACTATTTGGTATGAGTTCATTAGGGAAAATTGATGTTTTCAAGTTATTTTTTTGAACCTATTCTATTAAGAAGAAAATTGTGAATGATTTTGAGGATGAACGGAAAGTACTTTGTATGTTTATTTATACTGGTATTTCCAAGAGAGTAAATGAAATAAATGAGTTATTTTAGGACATGAACATCTAATATATCCTGATTTAAATATTAACATGATTTTGGATCAGAATGTGATGCAGGTTTTTCGTCATTGATGTAAAGGGAATGGAAATTTAAATTATTATGCCGATAGGAGGATTATATCCTCGGTGTTAAATAATAAATAAGTGGATCTAAATGAGGGAGAGGATGTAATGTTCCATAAAAGTAGTTACCTTTCATCCATTCTATTGAATACTATTGGATACTTTTGGGATTCTATTTCAAATTCATTAATGCCTATTATAAAGAGAGGTGTTTCAGAGGGAGATCCATCCCAAACCTCACTACCAAGGAATGTAGAACCTACTATGATAGTGCTTACTAGGGAGGAAAAAGAGTTAGTAGTTTACATATTAGAGCCTTAGTAACTAAAAATAAATCATGTTGTGGAAGTGGAAGTCCAATTAGAGAAGTTGAAGATGTTGGATCTTCTGAAGCAGTTTAGTTTGTTGAGCCAACTACTGTAAAATCTGTTTTAGTTCTTAAGGAAAGGATTGTTAAAATAGTACCATGTGTTCCAGTTGTAGTGGACAGATCTGAACCTGAAGTGGATCACAATGAATATGATCTTATTATTCTTAGATCACCTATTTTAAGAGATAGTTTTATAATGTTCTTATAAATTATGATGATATTTTATATACTCAATCATCCATGAAATCATGTCCTCTTACGCATAAGGGCGAACCACCAGTTGGTATGAGTTTTGGGAGTTCAGGTATGAAAACCATTTCTTCTACTCTAATTCATGAATTTCATAATATAAAAGGATATTAATATTAGTGGAATAAGTATATTATATAATAGAAGGATAATATTAGTAAACTCAAGGAATTTTTAGATCATAGACTTGACATTGAAAGTATAGTTAGGATAATAGTAATCCAAACCGACCTAATCAAAATATTGAACCCTATAAAACCATTTAGATATGAATTTAATGATAAATAACATGATGAGTTAAAATCCTATGTATACAGACTTAGAATAATATGTTCTAAAACATTACGGCACAATTAGGTTTATGTTCTTTTCACTTCTCAATGTTAAATGATTCAATATCATCCTATAGTTCAATATAATATGTCTTAGGATTATGTGGATGAGATTTAATGTTTTTAGTCTAAAATAAAGAAGACCATACAATCATTTACGATTATAGTGGAAAACTAGTTTCAGTTTACCAAGATTCTTCATCCCTCTATCTCTACTATTTTAGAATCTTTAGTTGATTCAGAGATTAAGAATTTATTTGAATAGTTATCTTATAAGTTTAATTATATGTCCTATTAGATTTAATATCTTAATTGTGATATGTTCACCCCTATATTATTTAATCTTTTATGAGAGGTATTTTAATGAGTTCCAGACATAAGAGAAGCTATTGGAAGGCTTGGTGTTGGGACATACATGTATTTGAATGAAATGGTGGGATATATAGAAGAGTTAGTGAGTGGAATGTGTAATGGTATCTTAAGAATTTATGAGTATGTGCATGTCATTATTTATAGTTTAATTGGTATAGTAAGAATAAATAATTAAAACTTTAATTATTTGATGGTTAAGAACTACGGGAATGTTGATGACCTATTTATAGACTCTTCATAATAGGATTCTAGTACCTCGGAGTCTGATTCTAATCTAGTCATTCCAATTACTCATGAAGGATAAATATAATTTTCTACAAGACACCCCTGATTATCCCTATAGTTCCACCATGTACCCCTATTGTACATGCTCTAGTTTCACATGAGCCTTCTATTCTGACTACTAGTTCTTTAGTTACTCAAAGATATATAATTGATATTCAGGAGGTATAGTATGTTTTAGTATAGGATCTATCCAATGTGTAAAAAAAGATAATATATTTGGAAGTAAGACAATTTTCAAGTTTTAGTAGACATAATTCAAAGAAGGATATATGAAGATCCTTATTCTACTCCCTCATGTAATTATTATTCTTCCTAGTTTAGTGTGCCTTATAGTTTTCCCAATGGATAAATTGAATCCTTAAAAAAATATCAATAATGGTATTTCATCATTTTTTTATAAGAACTAAAATATATCCAATTATATTCTATAATTTTTTAAGAAAAACATCATAAAAAGGATTTCCATGTGTTTAGATGCTATATTTTATCTTAGATGTAGAAAGACTATTGTAACAACTCCTCTAGATAATTTTTCTGGTACTAGATTGAGTGTATGTACTATTTATTATCCATCCACCATTTATAGGAATGAAAAATAAATGGTTAAGGATTCCTTTATTATTGAATGGTCCAGATAAGAAGCTTCCCCTCATACCATCCATAGAAGTTGTACCTTTTCCCTACTTGTTCCTATGATTTTATTATTGATTTTGAAAATCAATATAATTGTGGGGACATATCAGTGGTTTAATCTTCATATCGTGTTGTTGTCGAGGGTGGGAAGCCAATGTTTTCTCTACTTAAGAAACATCCTACTACTGCTTAGAACTCTCCTACTTTTAGGAATCATCCACCAAAAAATACATCTTAGTTTGAACCAATTCACATAAAAAAGTCTTATAACTAGTGTTTTTATATGTTCTTTTATGTATTTTTAGAGGATTTATTTTCATTCTAATTATAATTTTAATGAAATCATTCTTTATACATATCTTATATCTTTCTAAGTGATTGTTTTCATTTAATATATTTAATCTCTTTGTCATTTTTATTAGAAATTATTTTTTATGAAATTCATTTTTACTATATGTTCAAATTAATTTTCACCATCGAATCTAAACATTTTTTTTAAACTCTATTTCTACATGAATTGTGATTTTCATCCCAATTCCATTTTTAGTGTCACAAAATTGGGGGGGGGGGATAAGTTTACCCAAGGGTGGGAAGTTACATTATTGTTAGTTAAGTCTAATTAAGGGGTATATAAAATGGGGATTTTTTTAAATGAAATATCAATATAATAATGTTTCTTAATCCAATAATTTATTTTAAAATTTCATGTTTAATTCTTAATGAATTTTGTGAGAATCAATAAATGGTAATATTGTTTGATTATTAAGGTTGATCCAATATATCCAATTTAATTTAGGTTTTGATGATCTCAAAAAAAATTCATACATTACTAATGAGTCTATTATTATGTGCGTTCATTCGGGTTTTAAAGTAATTTTTAGTTTATTTTGTGGAAATTTTCAAATATAGATGTTTTCTAAAAAATCATATGTATGAAAAATTGGGTATATGAGGCATTAAACTCTGTAGATAAAAGGATATGTTGAGAAATAATTTATTTAAATTAGCTATGTGAAGGAGTCTCCTATAATAAATTATCATTTTTTGAAACTGGATATGTGGAAATAACCTACGTTGATGAATCACCTACATGAGAAATCAACTACATTGATCAAATTGCAATGTGAATTAGCTACATATAGTAGTCAACAAATTGTTTTAAAAATGTGTTAAAAAATACTAAAGAATTATAAATGGATACATAATTAAATTTTATTTTTCAAATTTTTATACTTGAGTGAGAAGAATACAGGAAGAAATTTAGCTATGTGAATAATTACTATATAGATCAATTTATTTGTGTGAATTCAAATAAGTAGAATTTAGCTTTGTGGTGATCCATAATCGACTACGTCATTCTACAACCATACATTGTAATCATTATTTCAAATTCAGTTTAAATCAATGTCTTAGTGTATGAATTAGATTTTGAATTACCTATTTATAGAAAAATAAAATATAGGAATCTGTATGTACCAAGAAAGGAAAATAGTACAAGGTTACTTTAATGTCCAATATTATTTCCAATGTATTTTTCAGATAAGTTTGTGTGTAATTAAATTCTAAGCCTAGATTTTATTGATCTAGTTCTGAGTTATTAAAATTGAAATTTTTAATTCATTTTCACAATCGATTAAGTAGCGAATATACAAAAGAATAAAATCACTTGCACAAAAAACACTCTCTTTATCTGAAAGATCTCTATGTGGTGGATTATTTTATTCCAAAAGAAGATGAAGCTTCAATATATATATATTTTCTAAAAATATCATCATTTCTATGTTTTATAAGACCCACATTAAGATATATTATTCTATTATCATATCTCAAGGAGATTAATTCAGATACAAAAATTGTATCTTAAAAATATGAATATCATTTTTAATCCCTCTGTTTACTCTCTCTCTTTCTCACGTTGAATAATCATAGTATGATAACATTCAATGATAGTGTTTTTAAATACTTTTATAAATTGGTTAAAATCTTTTGGTATTGTACTAAGTGTCAACTACTTGCACTTAGTCATGAAGTCCTTGGAAAATAGACTAGCAGTTCTAGGTAAAATGACTAGTATAGTGAAAATCATCAATATCTTGGGGTAGAGCATTAGTGGAGTGGATTAGAGGATATATTTTCCCAAAAACTCTATAAATATATAGTGTCTAATCTATTTTACTTGTGATCTTACTTCCACCATGTTCACGTGTTATAAAAATATCATAAGAAATCAAATATTAAATAGGGTGGTTTCGAAGAATATAAAATTCAAAGAACATATTTTCACCCCCTACGAGTGTTAGTGTAGTTAGTCTATAAAAAATAATATTAAATGAAAAAATCAATATTTAGTCAATGAATAACTATTTATTTTAATAAATAGAAACCCAAATCTATATATAAAAAATTCTAATGTATAAATTGAGAAGATACTTGTCAGATGGTTTCTATAATATTTGGTATGTATTGGGAAGGATAAAAACTTTTACAGGGGCATATTGGGTTGGAAGAAGTCTTAGAAAAAGAAATGGAAAATTATTATGGAAAAGGAAAACCCTGGGGGTAATGTTATATAAGGAAGGATATTTTTTTACTTAGGTTGTGTATAGGGTAATAAGAGTAAAGAAATTGAATCTATTAAAAATTCCTAAGATATGTAAATTGGCACCAAAGTGAAAATTAAAGGTAAATTTGTGGTGAAAAACGTCTCTTCATCCACTTAAACTTGAGGAATATGAATTTTACCCCTCTCACCATATTATTTAAATAAGATAGAATGTATAATTAGGTGTATCAATAAGGAGGAGACAAAATCCATGGAGTATGTGTTCCCTAAATTAGATGAAATAAAGATAAAATGAAATATGAAATTATGATACAAATCCCATGCAACAAGTAGTGTTTGAGGTAACTTATATCTAGTTTGAAATTCGAAGTTATACTGTATAAAAAGTTAATGTTTGATGATAATTTTTTGAAATTGTCCCCTATTTCATAAAAATATATTACATGAGTACTGATATAAATTAATCTATTTTCACGATGATTCTTCAAGGAAATAAGTGTTTTTTGTCTATGCAATTAGTGGAATCTATCCATTATGGAATGAAAATAGAGATGAAATCTAGTAGGAGTAGAATTTGTATTAATATATTTATATTCTAACAAATTATAATTAGTTTTTTATATTTTTAGAATCCTAAATTCTATAGATCAAGAGTTGTTATCTCTCAACAAGTGGAGTACCCAAAAATGAAGAAGACATCATAGATATTATTAATTAATTAAAGGGGAGTTAAAGATTAATTCTAAAAGTTTATTCAACATTATTATTGAGGGATGGAATTTATGATATCATATATGACATGGAAGGAAAATGGAATTAACTTCTTAGTTTTAACAAGTGGAATAATGTATGTTTCAAATGATATGTCATTCACCCTTTATGTTTTAAATAATTTGTGATAACATGTTTGGTGTGAGTTTGGATCATAGGATGAGTTGAGAAAATGTAATATAAGGAATTTTATAAATTTATTTGATCTATTGAGTAATATGGAAAACATTTTAAATATTATCTAGGACTTTAATTTCTTATATTGTACCACAGCTTAATAGGCATAGATAATTTATTATCATCTCATGTGTTTAATAGTAACTATTATCACTATAAATTTTGTGATATTTTTGTAGATATTTTTGAATAAATGATTTAAAATATTCATAGGTGAATGATTATATATTTTTAATGTTTAACTAGAAAAAAGTGACAATGTGAATCAAGTAATAGTGCAATGAAATTTTTAATAAAGGGTGATCACTTTCAAGAACTAAGTAGAGAATTATTTATTTAATTTAGATTTAACAAAGAGGTATAAATTCAAAGAAAATACATTACTTATTCCTTTTGAAAAGGGGGAAGAAGAATAAAAAATAAAAATCATGGTATCAAAGGGTTAAATATTATTTACGAGATTTCCTTTTAAATTTCATGTTTAAAAATGAATAATTATTCTAAACATTTTTCTTATAAAGGTATAGTTTAGGTAAAAGTGTCCCATTGTGTTCCATTTAAAAAATGGGTTTAAAAGCTTAAATATGAGTTTATATATTATTTTAAACTAAATATAGGGGGATATTGTTGAAACCCTATGAATTTAGAGTATATTTGTTGAAAATATGTGTTTCATTGAATTTGTTGTCCACATAATGGTTAGAATTGTTTTAGTGATTCTTGGATGGTTATTAATGATTAACATGAGGTTACAGTTTCAAATATTATATATATATATATATATTTATTTTGGAGTGAGTTTATCAATGTGTGAAATTTACTAAATTGGTTTTGTATAGGCCTTATACTAGAGGAAGACTATTTGGATAATTGTTTCAGTGGAGAACTATAAAAAAATAAGGCCAAACCCACAAGATCATCCCCAAAGAAGCCCAACTAGACATGCTGGTTAACAAGATTAAAGGAAATACATAGATGAATTGGTGGTAGGGTTAGTGTGTATGTTATAAAATTTTCAGGTAGGAAAAAATTCATTTTAATGATAGAATGGAGTGTAGTTCAATTAATAGGATGGATATAGGATGTTTGGTACACTATGAGGTTAAGAGAAATGACTGTTCAGAACCATCAGCCCCAATAAGACTATTATTTTCTTCCCAAGTGGAAAAAATATTATTAAGGAGCTTTTATATAAGATATATTCTAATGTGAAAAGGCTTAACATAGTATGGACTGTTAATATTACTATATGAATATATTGTAATAATAAAACATGATGATTCCCTTTGTCTTAAACCATCAACTTGGGTCATTTATGTGTAAGAGATCAAAGGAAGAAGCATAGTTGATCTAGTGACTGTCTATCCATGGTTGATCCAACAGCCATAGTTGAGTGGTGGTAAGTTATTATGGTTGATCAAGAGAACATTCCCTTAGGAGTTCAAATGAATCCATATTGTTGATTCAGTAACCATGGGCATTGAATAATATCAAATCATTGTAGGCATCTAATGTAGATATAGTGGCTATGGTGGGGTCATACATACAAGATATTTGAAAACAATATAAAATATTTCACCATGTTATTTATAGTGGTGGAGTGATTGGATTTTTTTACATAAATGTAGATAGGTAAAAGCATAGGCTGTGTGAAGGTAAACAATAACCTCACATAAAGGTGATAAAAAATCATGAAGTACACATAAGGGTGATTTCAACTTGTATAAATATTTTCACTACTTCCTAGATTCCCATAAATCTATTTATTTGGATTATAACATGGTTTTTAATCTTTGTAAATGTGATATATAAACTATTGGAGATATGTACCGGTTGTATCAAGCCCACATAGGGTTATATGTTAGGCCTCCATACATAATGGTATTTCATAATCCATGTAAAGTAATGATATTTAACATTCTATTTTCATGAGTTTTTAGTCACAAGACTTTTAGTTGATATTATTAATCCAGGTGTGATTGAAATTTGAGATAGAGTGATTTTATAATGAATAATTGATTAACGCATTAAAAGGTTGATACACCGAGATGAGATTTGGAAACTGCTTTTGAATTTTAAGGGTAAAAAATGGGATCAATTAATGATGGACAATACATTGAAATAAAAAGGTTTCAATGATTCATGGTACACTCGATGAACCCTAACTATCAAAAGTTGAAATTTTTTATTGGATTATGTGGAAATTGTTTTTTTGTTTTGATATTTTGAGAATAATAGAGAAGTGGGATAGAATTCAACCCAAGAAGATAGATCATCTACCCCAAAACATTGTGATGGTAGTGAACCTTAATAGGAGTGTACCTAGACTAAATCCCCCTAGTAAGTGAGATTATTGATTTTGGTGCACCATCACACTATTAGTTTCATTATACTTAGACTAGATTACAGTGGTGACCCAAGTAATAATCAACATGTCCTTCTGATTGATTTGTTTTACATTTTATGCATAATTATTTGATAAATATTACAAGAACTATCATATGAAAAATTAATATAAAAGGAATTACGAGAAATGGTTTAAAAAAACACTAAAAGATAATAATTAGAGGCCCGTTTTGTTATGCGGTCAAGATTATTATGATCATTATGAGGATACAGAAGATATATAACTTTTTTAAATGTTCCATACCCTGATTCACTTCCACTACCCACTCATGGTATATATTACCTTAGCCTCTTTTTGACATAACACATGTCAATGACCTATTTAGTGAAATATCGATTTTTACCAATGATGAATGAAATTTATTTATATATTGGTTATATTATCTACTTCATATTTTTTAGTCGATCAATAAAAAATTAATTTAATGAATCATATATAGGGATCATCTAAAAACAATTCACAGTCCAAAAATCCTATAGAACATACTCTCAATAAGTCTATCAATCGATCTATTCAATATTTATATTATAAATGAGAATGAGTACTTGTTTTAGTGGTGGAACATGCTTATGAGTTTACTAAGAAGAAGAAAACCCGTATTTATAGAGAAGTGTGGTCCTATGAACCTAAAGAATAGATGGATAAAATTTATTATATATTTGGTTTTTCATCATACCCCTATGAAATAAAAAGTCAATTTTATATCTTATGTGTTAGAGTGGATGACATGTAAATTGTGGGAAACAATCAGGTAGTCCAAACTGAATGAGGACCTTACTTAAGATATGTTTAAAGAGACATTTTATTTTTATTTTTACCTTGATAACCTTAATATGAAATATATATGGTTTTTATGTGTTTATATCAAGTGAATAATTCGGTAATGGAATATTCCATATATATTTCTATGTTGTACCCATTTACTCTACTATTCCCAGGAATGATGACCTCAATGTTCGATGATTTGATATGTGTTTGAAGTTTGTAGTTAGATAATGCATTATTATTTTGTACCTACCAATAAATGTTTAGGTGGCCAATGATGTTTTGATAGATAATATTTATATGGATGGGAAATAAGGGTTCAGTGGAGCCTTTAATTTATTATAAGAAGCAATAATTCTTTTATGGTTCAAAGAGGAAGCATGGGTCATCATGATGATGTAGTAGTAAGATTTTATAATGATCCCCTACATCCATTTCCAAGAATTTTTTTAAGAATAATAAATTATTTTACATCCAATGTTTAATTCCATATCACCCTAAACCGTATTTTCTATAATCTTCTATGACTTTTCATTTGTGTGGGTGATTAGTTCATCTACTATAGTTTTTCAAGTGACCCCCTAAGAGAATCAATGTTATGCCTTCTTATGCATGTGAATATAGTAAAATGCATATATGGTGTTTGGTATCATTATAAATTTTGGGGAAAACATGGTTATATGGAGGGGTATTCTTATCTTATAAATAATTATTAGAGTATTCCCAAATCTAGGAACATATATGCAATAAAGAATTTACCATCAAAACCCCAATATGGTATAACGACTTCTATAGGTACAATGTTTATTTATTATTCTATGGCCTTGAATTTATTTGACATAGGTGAATCACATTAAAACATCCTAACTAAATTGATTGATTAATTTGAACAAAAATTAGTTTTGATGCCATATATAAGGTATTATTATACTTCTTTTTGAAAAAGATGAAGTAAGGCTTATGGTTCCTAACATTTTACGAGATGGTTTTAAAGATGAGATTTTATGAGATTTTATAGTTCTTCATCTATATATATTCGATATTATTTTTCTATTTATTGGGTGATTATATTTAAATATTATATGGGTTGTTATCAACAGAATGTTATGTTCATTTCTATCGATGAAAACAACTATTTCTTCCAAGGCGAGTGTTCTCTAATATCAGTAAGGGTATAACATATCATTATAAAAAATGGATAAAAATATTGTTAGATATCTAATTTTTATTACAAATTATATTTAAGGGAGTTTATATGGTCATATTCTTTTGGTGGTTGATAGATATCCTGTGGGTTTTCTTGTCAATTTATCTAGATTTATACTATAGAAAGAGGTTAATTACTTTAATAACCCTGAATAAAACCAAAATTTTGAGGTATTTACCTATATTATTATTTTTTAGCATTGTAATTGGTGTATTTGTCCTCAAGAATGTTTGATATGTTGTTGAAGTGTTTTTGATAGGTTTTAAAGGGTGCATAGTTTGAGAATGATTTAGGGAAACTCTAAAAATTCCCCACGTAATTGTATAAGTGATGGAGGGGTAACATAAGAAGGTCATGGTTAGAATTGGGAATGAACAAACAATGTGATAACCATATGAAATACAATATTTAGGGATAAATAATATTTTCATAGTTATTGAATGGTATTCCAAACTGTGTAGCCTAACCATATAAAATGAGTAATTAAAATAAAAAATTCAATTAAATCCCTAAAACTTCCCCGAATGACCGTATTTTCCTCTTATAAACTAGGATCTCAAATTTTGGCCCTCCCCTCAGATATTATGAGGATCATATTCCTTATGGTGATTATTCTTAATAGATCAAATAATATCAGATCTAGGAAATTGAAGGCAAGATCCAAATTATTCTTCTTTATCCTTAATTATATTTTTTCTCTAAATAGTATCCTTCAATGATGCCATAAATCAACAAATTTATTGGTTAGATTCTATTTTGATAAATCATAATTATGATTTATTGAAGGAATGAATTAGGAAGTCTGGATTTTGAAATCAATAGAGTATTCCTTATGGACATACCATTCAAAGGTAGGAAACTTCTCTTATTTTTTCACTTTCTCCTTGAATGCGAAGGCATGTTGTTTTTAAATAAATTACATATTCTTTTAGTTTTAAATACTTTGGGAAATATTTTTTGGAAATATATTTTTTCATGGTCTTTAACATAAGAAGTTTGGGCGATTCCCATAAGGTTTTTAATTAAATAATTTAATTAAATTGGTTTTTAAACTATCAATTTGGAATATAAGAAAATTTCATGAATTTGGTATGTGTATATGTGTTCATATGCCTATTGTAAGGAATATCTAGGTTATATATTGCTTTTCTTTCAATATTATGGTATTTTGAATTATTCTATCAATTGATGACTTGGGACTAGAGGTGTGAAAACTGCTCTGTATTTGGACCCCATAAGAGTGGACTTCGAGTAGGGGTTGTATGAAAACCCATCCTAGAGGGGCTCGTGTTGTGACTACCCCAAGCCTGCCTCTGATAGGCCAAGGGTTAGAGACATGCACTGAGTAGGCATATCCCACAAATGGGAGGAATTTTCCTATGTGCCTGTACAAAGGAACATACCTCTAATCACAAAATGATGAAATGTAAAACTACAATGTAAACAATGAATGCATACACTAATATTCAAACCACTGAGTACGATAATACGAAAACCTAGAAAGTAAGCATGTCCAAAATAAATTCCCAACAAAAGAAAGAGTACGTCAAGTGAAGGATCAAGTTCATTAAAATCATCCGTAGAAAACCCTACATTAAGGTTATATGTAAAAAATATGTCTAAAGTCGCAGGAGCACAACACGTCCATCTAATAACTCTATGAACCACCTAGTCCTGGTCCACCTATAACTCTATAAAAGAGTTGATCATCAACCCAAGACACAATACGTGTGGGCCAAGCCCGTAATGGGGTGAGTAAAATAATACTCTATAGGACACCCTAAAACCACAAAAGAAATACCACTAAAAAAATACATGAAATACACCACAAAATAAAAACATAAATTACACCATAATGGAAACACACGGTGTACACCCCAGAAGAAAAACATGATTTACACCATAAAAGAAACACACGGAGTACACAATAAATGATGAACACAATGTAAAACAAAATCGAAACACACGAAGTTCACCACAATAGAAAAATATGGAGTATAGTCAAATAACATAGGTATAAGTATAAATAATGAATATAAGGATCTTCAGTTGTTGTCAACATATCACCCTGCTTCCATGATACACAATGTGTTGATGATGCCCAGAGCATCGATGTCACATGGAGCATTGACAGAGCATTGAGAATCCATGGCCCACGGAGCGTCGATGGTGATCAGAGTACTGATGGAACCCATAGAATCTATGGAACACGAAGCATCGATAGAGCATAAAAAATTGTTGGGTCATGTATCCCCCATGTCACGAAGTCATGAAGTCACAACCAGCCACATGATTCTACTCGTAGCACTCTTATACCAAGAGATCCTACTACTTAATCCATTAGAATGTTTCCAAACTTTCACAAAAACTCAAATTGAGTATGTAAAATGGACCATCTCACCGCAAGTGTCCCAACACCACAAATAGATCGCCAAACGAACACATATGTTGAAATATAAGATTTTTTTGTAAAATGGGAAGAACTTGATCCTGTCTGGACCTGTCCTAACCTGTTTCCACCGACTCAACCTCAATAGGTCCAGTATAGACCAAATAGGTCTGGCTGGCTGAGTTTGGCCCACTAGGATAGGCCCTTTGGTTGAGGCCTTCTTGGTGTGCCTCAATGGGCTATTGGGTTTAGCCCAGTGGGCCATTGGAGTGGACAGACCACCCTAGCCTGGCCCTCATGCTGGGGGCCGGTTTGCTTCGCTAGAGGTAGCCCACCCTGATTGTGCCCCCTGGTCCACAAAGATCACCCTACCCATGTGGCTCCCCTTATGTCACCCGGTCTATGTGGCACTGTGCAACATTTCATGCGGAATACCCGCCTCCTCTACACGCCCTGCAACATAAAAAACGTAGGTTCCACCGATAAGGCTCTAAGCCACATCCCTACTCACCGTTGTTTCCCACAGTCACCACTCGCAACCTCTTCTATCATAGAATACCATGTGGTTCTCATTGTACTGCAATTTGCCTTCGCTGCCTGCTGCCCTTCTATCAAACCTATCCTGATCCCCACTCTTCTTAGACCGACACCCCCCAGGGACGGTGAAGCCTCCACCACTGCCCCCCCTGCCAGAATCTTTCTTTTCACAGTATTCTCCACCAAGACTGGGTCCAGAGCCACTTCTCTGGGAACCATTGTTCCCCACCACCTTTCACCACATTAACCCTCTTCCTTGGGTCATTTGTTTTGTGCCTTCACCATCACACCTTTGAAATGACGTTACAATTTCGGATCCCCGATCATGGATCATTGCGCCACAAATCAATGACACAATGATCCTATGTTCGTATTTCATGAAGAATGATGAATTCTAATAGATTAGGGGAAAATGGAAAAAGCACATGAACACCCAAGGAAAAAAATATAGGCCTTGTTCATGACATCCATGATCCGTTCATTTTAAATAGATTATGAATAACCAATAAACACATAGATCTAATCCACATTCAAAACCCCACAAGTAGTTATCCATGTTGTAAGAATGAATAAACCACAGATCACAATGTTCGTTGGTTGGTTTGTGTTCATCATTTGAATCTAAGAGGGGAAAGGAAATCACAAAGAGATCAAAGAGCCTACCTAGAGGTTGGATCAGTCATTGATGAATAATAGAGGTATGTGTCATCATCGATCCTTGATCTATCAACATTCATCACTGATAGAGTTTCTATGCATTCCTCCGAGGAATTCCATGGTTATGGTGATAACCCTAAATTCTATAGAAAGGGATAATTAAAAATAATAAATCATTTAAATCCAATAAAATATTTTTATTAAAATATTTTAATGATAGTTACATAAAAAATCTATCTTTCATAGTTGACCCACGCCAGTTGATGTAAGGACCTGCCTTTTTTAATGTCGCTGCTCCAAATACAATGGTTCCCTCAAATTTTTTATGTATACACCATTTTATATGTTATTCCCATTTTAAAGAGAAACCACCCACACAATTTCTTAGAAACATAGCAATTTTCCTTGAAATGTTCCTAGAGCACCATTCCAGAGAATCTCATACTGTCTAAGAGCATGGTCTCAAAATTTTCCCAATTAATTTATAAAAATAAAACCATATAAAATCTGAGTTATTATAGGTTTCATTGGTTTGTGTTATTCACGGGTTCAAGGGTTCATTCCATGGGTGTGTTTTTGGTTTGATTTGATCCAATTTATTAGGATATATATATATAGTTATTTAGTTTTGATATTTATTTATAATTTTTATTTTAAATTAAATGTAAGATAAATTGTATCTTTTTTAGTGTAATTCAAGGGATGTCATTGGCTTTTTCCTACTAGGTTTTATACTTATACCCTACATATTAAAATTTTCTCATATACAGACATTTTAATCAAGATATTGGTAAGGGGAATGGTGTATATTTTTCCCTTAGGTTTATGCTGTGATCATATCTTGGATATTAAGAGTTGAAGAATTTAATGGGTTTCCAATCATGTAATTCAGAATGGTTCCACCTTTTCCTTTTATCTTTTCACATTGTTTTATATTTTCCATGACTATTATTATATTGAGAATATAGATTTTTTTAAGTTTTTTTATTTTACTAGGATTATTGTTTGGTTATACATTTTGAGTAATTATTGTTTTTTTATCATGAATAATATTTCTATATTTTTATGTTTTCCATTTATTATAAAATCATCCCCTGTATTTTCGTAAAGATAGTATAATTTACTATTATCTTTTAGTTCCTTTTGGATTCCACCTCATATTAGAAGTATTTTGGTGCTTCCCTAGCCGATGGGCTAGGTTGGGATGTTAGAAATGGTATATGTTTGTTACGATCCATATAATGGGATTGTGGTAAAGTGATAGGATGTTTCGTCACATGAAAAGTATAGAAAAATGACATAAATGAACGTTTAATAATAAAAATAAAAGTTACCATGGAGGATTTAGTACAAAAAGTTTGTGTAAACCCGTATAAATATTCTTCAAATCATAGTCATGTTTCTAGATAATGACCGTATGATATCATGCATTAGTAAAGATACTTCACACTAATATTTCACCATTCATATGTTATTTTAAATATTGATTTAGAAATAATATTACCATTAACATTTTTAGTTTTGGAATTAATTTTATATAATGTAGAATTTTAAAAATTATGGCAACTGAGTGGAGATTTTTAATATTGTTTTATAATAATGGACCTAGTTAGAAGACATAGAAACTAGAAAAGACTAGTGGAGATTTCTATTTCACCAGAAACAGATGTGAACATGGAACATCTTTAGAGTATTGTGAAAGTATTCCAATCTATGGGAAAATATAATTGAATTGGGGAAGCAATATATATTTATCATAAATTGTAGTTCTAGAATCAAAGTTCACAATTTTTTTAGAATGATTTAGGACTTGAAAAAATAGAGAAAATTATTAATATGATAAAAAAAATTTCTTTTTCTTTGGAATTTCAGTCGATATAAAGGAAAGTGTAACAATATATATGTTTTTGGATCACACATGAAAATGGTGGGAGTTATCTTCTCATAGTAACCTAAACAAAGTATTATTTGTGAGGGTTTTGAATAATTCTCCAATAAATTATTTTATTCTCATACCTTCAATATAACCACAGTTATATATTTTTTATCATTAAAAAATGAAACCTAACCATGATAGATTACACAAATATGTTTATGATATTTTTTAATTGATGTAGAGGTAGAAGCTTGCACACATATAAAAGATAGTATAATAGTTTTAGGGATTTGATTATATATTCATTATATGGTGGTCAGGATCTTGATCAATGATTACGTAGACATGGTAAATATGGAAATAGGAGATGAAATAGCTATAGATTAAAATTTAAGCAACATAAGAACCTTATTATTCAAAAGATATGTGGAAAACCAAATGTTATAAAAAATAATAGGGGGACATACTCTGAATGACAAAGATTATAACGAAAATAAGAAGGCCAATGATGTATCTTTCCCATAATAAGGTAGTATTGAACTAGATAGTTTACAATGATACTATTTAAATAATAATAAAAGGGATTGTATAACACAACCTTTATAATCACACAACTATGAGAAAAAAGGACATATCACTTTTTATTATACAAGAAATGAAAATCCAATTGGAGTAGATGGATTGAATTAGTTTAAAATATATCATTCCTAACTAGGGTGGAATTGTCAAAATATTTATAACCCTTATTGTTAATTAACTGAAGATAGTTCTTGTAAAACCTTGGTCATCCATCCAAAAACAGCACAACAAGGATGAAAGGACTACCCAATGGTATTAGACCAACAAATATGGGGAGTTGAGAAGAAAATCATATCTAAACAACCAATTCCTTAAAATTGTAAGACACTATTCTTTAAAAATAAACTCTAATGAAAGTATTACTTGATACTACCACACTCATCTCTTTTCTTTTTTAAAATGTGGTAAATCAATCAGGGTTTATGTGTAAATTATGTCTCGTGTCATAATTATTATAATAGACCTTATGAATCATGAATACATAGTATTAAAATGTCCATCATGTATAATTACCATAGATGAGTTTATTTTTTTGTGGGAGTTTATAGTATTGGAAATTGTAATATACAATTTTATCTTTGTAATGGACTAGCCAATGGAATCCAAAACATATATTGGCTGTTATGGATAACATGTAACATTTACATCCCCATATAGTGATGTTTACTTATTAAAAGAGGATATGAATATGAATATTGGAATATAAAGTCTAGTAGTGGATGTAGATAGAACTCTATCTTCATATTAGGTAGGGATGTATTTTGGTACTATCGAATAAAATGAGACTAGAAGTATTTTTGTTATCGTAAAATCATTCCCTTTTGTATTTCTTAATTATTTCATTAGGTTTCCACCTAAACATGAAATAAAAATTTCTATCGATATTTTCAGGGAACTAATCCTGTTTTTCTTTATCATATAGAATAACACAAAAAATGTTTTTGGAATTAAAAGACATTCTAGAATAAA
The DNA here is from genome assembly GCA_963277665.1 of Viscum album. Taxonomy (NCBI): domain Eukaryota; kingdom Viridiplantae; phylum Streptophyta; class Magnoliopsida; order Santalales; family Viscaceae; genus Viscum; species Viscum album. The sequence goes on from OY728146.1 coordinate 1,654,452,852, forward strand.
TAAAAAGGAATGAATTTATTAGAAAAATCTCTTCACCTTGGGATGCTTCAATATTATTCATAAATACGATAAGTTGTTTACTTAATTTATATATATAACTTCATAAATTCAATTAGGTTATGTCCAAGAATCATTACCTTCTTCATCATATTTATGGCCTTTTTAATCAATTTGAGGGATCTGAATGGTTCTCCAAAATTGATCTATGGTATTACTATAACCAACATCGAGTTAAGAAAGAGGATATTCTACAAAAATGATTTTTGAATCCATTACTATCTATATGAATAAGTATTCATTCCTTTTGGTCATAAAAATGCACCAATAGTTTTCATGGTTTTAATGAATAAAATATTCCTCCTATAACTAGGCTCATTTTTATGGTATTTTTTATGATATTTCGGTGTACTCATGAACTTTAAATTAGAATGAAAAAAACTCAAATATTGTATTATGTTCATTGTTTGAGCACCAAATTTAATCTAAATTCTATTCCTATGAATTATGGAAATAATAGGATCATTTCCTTGGGATTTTAATATTTGAAAGAGGCATATTAGTCAATCCTAAAATGGTCAAAAAAGTTATTTCAATAAGAACACCTAAAAATATCTTAAATATATAATCTTTTCTGGGATTAATAGGATATTATTGTCACTTTTCAATGATTTTTTACGAGCCACTTCTCCTATGAATATTTTAACATGAAAATTTATTCTATTTAAAAAACATGAGGATTAATAGAAATACTTTTAGAAGCTTAAGGATCAACTCACTTTAGCACCTATCATAATCTTATGAGAGCTAGGAAAAAGATATATGGTAAATTGTTAATTGTTTTGATTGAGATTATGTTGTTTTCTCATGAAAGGGACCATGTTTCTACTTATGGATCATGATAGTTGAAAACACATGAAAACACAATGTCACACTTTTGAAATCAAATTGATGTTCCCTCTTCATACCTAAAACAACATATTTATTCTTTTCACCTTTTTAAATGGTTAGTTCACTTAGAAATTAAAAGGTTCAATAGGTACCTAAAGACCGATTTTTGGTTTTCAGATATAAAATAGATATAGGAAGAATATGTTATGAGATGTCTCACCTAGGAATGGAATTTTTTTTAACACTAGGGACCAACATACATGTTTTAATAGATTCCTATACAAATTTGAATATAAGAATATATTACAATGAAATTTTTTATTGGTATACAATATAAAACTTAAAAACACAATGTTATTTGGTGATTATGGACTAACTCTCTATGACACCACATTTAATTCCAATTTGAGTTTTCAAGATGAAAGAATATTTAGAAAATATCTATATCAAGTATGTGATGAAATTTAATGGAGTATTAGTATCGATTGTCGCTGAATAAAACCCTTGATTAACTACATAGTTTTGGTAATCCTTAAAAAAATTCCTTAAAATGTACTTTATAAAAACTAAAAAATATTATTCTCAAAGAGATGACCAATAGAAACGTATAATCCTAACATTAGAAGATATAATATAATCATATCTTAAGTATTTTAGTTGTTTCGGGGAAGATCATTTTACATAGTTGCTTTTTCATATAATATTTTTTGTTAGGAAATGATAGAAATGGGTACAGTTCATGAATTTTATCCTATTTTTTGTGTAGAAACTGAGAAAATATCAATGATCAGAAAATCTTTTCCATGAAAATAATACCAAAATTTTAGATAATCGGTAAAAAAAGGAAAACATCCAAAAACCAATAGAAATATTATTCATATCATCTTCTATGATCCTTATATTTGGAGGTAGGTGATCATAAATTCATGAATGTATTATCTATATCAGTCCACTTTCAATTGGGAATGAAAAGAAAATTGGCACCTTGGTACATTATGTTATTCATGATTTTGGAATGTACTAGAGATGTCTCATAGTAGTTAGAATTAACCCATGAGATTTAACGTTTCCCATTATATTTTTCATGTTTCTTGATTAAATAAATAACAACATAACCTTATCCATGTGATACATTGGGACTATAAAACTCTTGAACTATATTCTTTGTTTATAGATGTCATGATTTATATTTTGGATAAAAAAGAGAATATCCTGAAAGAGAGAAAAATCACTTTGGAATGGATGTTATGGATGCATATAAATATTCCATAGTATACATGTAAGTGAATTAGTGTAATGCTAGAGTTGTGGCCATAACTGTTTAAGGTCAATGATAAACTCCCTTTTCCTGAGGATAGAAAACACCATGACAGAAAGATTATAACACCCTTGGATTGATTATTTCCTTATTTTCTCTATATTTTATGCTATTTAATGGTTGTGTTAGTTCACATGACAGTTTAGGATGTTTTTGAAGTGTTTTGGAGAGGTTTTATATGGTACATTGTTTGATCACGGTTAGGATATACTATTTGGATTTTCTATGTAATTGTGAAAGATATGGAGGGGTATTATGTGTAGGTGAATATTTTTGGAAATCCATGTGATAACCACGAAACATAAAAAAATTCATGAAAAATACAATTTTCAAAATTTTTACATGGTTTTTAAAACCATGCTAACTAACAGTGAGATGTGAATAATTAAATCCAGAAAATAAGAAAGACCATAAATTTTACAAAAATGCTAACCTATGATAAAAATTATAGAACTACCCAAGGATATTATTATGATATTCATACCCCTAATTATCCACTCCAATAAATTAGAGACAGTTGAATATAGAGAATTGATGTTGAGAACCTCATTCTTCTTCTTTCACATTTATTAGAAGAATTTATATAAATAGGAACCTCGGATTAAGCCTAAATTTCATGGATTTATTAGTTATAAATTATTTTGATAAATCATATTAAGTATTATTTGAAGGAAAAAATTTAGAATATTAGATATTTGTAATTATTGAATAATTCTTCATGTGCCAACCTTTCCATGGTAGGTAGAATCTATTCTCTTTTACACTTTACCATTGAACATTAAGGATAATTTTTTAATATTTAATTTTAGTATGCTTCTAGTTGAAAAATCCTTCTAAAATATATGCTGGAAATATATTTTATTGGTTGGTCTTTAAAAAAAGAATTATGAGTGATGCTCAGACAATGTTTGATCAAATAATTTAATTAAATTTATTTTCAATAGAAATGTTTTGAATGTGGATACTTAGTATGAATTTTTTGGGTGTGTGTTTATATTCATATTGGTAAGAACATATGGGTTAGACATGGCCATAATAAGAGTCTTTTAGCAAATTGGATTGTGCAGGCAAGTGACGAATTGGGACAAGAGGGCTGAAAATATTTCTAAGTGGGAATTTTCAAGATTGGCCATCATATAGCGCTTTCATTTGTAATTAACTAATATTTTATTTTATATTATTTTTCAAATAATAGTATGTTTGATCTAATACCCCATAAACAAAATCAAACATAAATAAACCATGATATACAATTATTTGGATACAACCCTTAAGACCGAGTCATTAATTTGATGGTTATGAATCAAAATAACCATATTATGAAATATATGTTGATTTTTTCATAATAAAATGAATAATCAATTACACATTGACTATTAATATATTTGAAATGATGATAAATCTTTTAATGGTTAAAATATACCTTCCAAAATAATAATATTTTTTTGGGAATATATTATAATCATAATGGATTAAATTAATAATTATTAATAAATTGTTCTATTGAAATATGTAGATTATATATATAATTTATTTAATTAAAAATAGTGTAATAATGGTTATTAGGTAATTAATGAGATTAAAATTATTTTATGCTTAAGAATGTGATTTAATCAAAATATTGTTCTTTGATTGAAAAGTAAAAATTGATGATTTTTTGTAAAATAGTTTTTTTTAAATCAAATAATTTAAAATTACGATTAATTTTGTATTTTTTTCATGCAATATAATGTTAATTTTATTAAAAATTATATAAATAATTCCATATGATAAAATATTATATTATATTTTTTATAAATTTTTTGCATAAAAAAAATATTTTAAAAATTGTCTTCGGTGCGTTTTGCATGGTGATATTAAAATGAATTTCTTCTTGTTATATGAATTTAATCCCAAAAAAATATTTCATATTTATAATATAAAGAGTCAATTTTTAAAAAAAGGGATATTTCATCTTTGGTTATAATGAATATTAAACATGGTAAAATTTTATCACCACGATAATGAGTAAAAGATGTAGATTAATGTTAAAACTATCAGATAATGTTTCAAAAAAAAATCATAACACTTGAATTTATTTCATTAGAAGATTGTAATTGTACTATAAAAATAGTGAATTCTAAGATATTTCATTTTAGTGGAACTTTCCTTTGATTGTGACATGTAAATTATTTTATTTATAGGAAATGTATAAAATATCATTCTATATATTTTAATATATCTAATATATTTTCATAGGGATAAAAAGAAAATATGAATTGTTTAAATTTTTATTTTTAATATTTATAATTTTTTATTATAATAATTTATTTATAAATTTTTAGAGATATTATAACCACCTTAAACACTTACACAACGCCGATGAAACGCTTCTGGAATAAAATGAAAAATCAAATAAATGAATTTAACAACATTAAAATTAATACATTTTTGATGAATTATATTTAACCATTAATTTAATGGATAATTATAATTTTTAGGAAATGGTGAAAGAGTTTATATTTGAATACCATTTTTTCGTATTTCCACTAAATTCATTATGTGTGAATAGTCTTGAAAATGACCTTCAATGGTATTTAATGTTTAAAAAATATTTCTATATAATTGGAAAATTATAAAAACATTATATGAAATAAATTGGATATAAAATTACTAATCATATAACTTATGGTTAATTTATGTTCCACATGTATTTTTTAAAATCAATTTCATGACTCTTAATGAGTGAAATAATTTATTACATTTGGTTATTGATGAAAAAGATTAATAAGGGGATTTAAAAAAAACTATTCTATTTAAAATGATACATAAAATTTTCTAAAATTGATTGGATTATTATATTTCAGCATTATCATCCTTATATTTGATTATATGTTAGTTTGGATCCATTATCCAACTATCCACTCATATTTATAAACATTTTTTCACATAATATGACCATGAATTAAAAATATATCTTCGTAGATTCCTTACCAACATAATGGATCTTTTTTCCCTACTACCATCCTAATAAGTCTTAAGGTTTATTCCAAATGAGGATTCCAAAGAATAGTTATAACTCTTATTCATGATCATTCATTTTATTTCTTCTTCCACCTTATTGAATTATTTCCTAGACTTGATGATATAATAACAGCATTGTCAAACATATGATTAAATTTTATTATATTTATTTAAAAATAATTTATCACTTTACCATCTATTTGAAGATGATATTATCGCTCATGCGTATTTGTGAACTATCACCTCTATAAAGAGATGTAATTCAATTTCCATTTGTAATTTACATGTATAGTATTGTGGATATATTTAATGAATACAAAAAATATATATTATATAATACATATTATTTAACGCTGAATTAATATTTAACTTTGATTTTTTCATTCCATCGAGTAGTGGATACATCATTTCTATGTACGTACGAACTACTACCCCCATGAAGTGATGTATTCATTTTTAATAACAACCTTATATGAAAAGTTATAAAATTTTAAATAAAGAAGAATGAATAAAATAATATTATTATTAATATTCAATGAAAACACTGAAAGCATGTGTAATTTGAATTACTTGAACTGTGAAATAGAAACAGATTTGGAAACACACCTTTTTTTACATGGAAGACAATTATAATAATGATTTGTTAATTAATGGGTGATGAGATGTAATAATTGAATCATATATGGAATAATAATTACTAATATTAAGATATATTCTAATTAAAATAAACATAAATTTTTTATATAAGAGGATAAGAGAACATATGATGTAGGTTTCAATTTAAGTAGAATACTTATTTTACAAGATCATTTTACTTCAAGATTGTTTATATTTATATTTTATTTGGAAAAATTATATGATTTTAATATCGTAACCCCAATATATTTTCTTATACTCTTATTATTATTGTGGTTTAAATGTTTATTTTTCATTTAATTTCTTTTTGGATAAAGATTGAATAATCGTGTCACATTTGAGGAATATTATATTAAAAATATTATTTTCATGTTTTCCTACCAAATATTTTTATTCTATGTTGAGGTTCTTTTAAATGTTTAAATAAATTAGTTATTTAATATAATTTTATTATTGGAATCCATTTGAAACTAATTTTTAATTTTATTATTTTTTTAAAAAATATTTTTTAATGTTTTCTGAATAAATCATTATCATGACTTTTTGAAAAGGTGTAAAAAATGATGTATTTTAACAAATAATACATGAAAGAATTTTACCATAGTGATGGAAATTATTTTTATTTATGAATAATTTATATGATTATATGGTTATTTTCAATGAAAATAATTTTCTATATATTTGGGAAATTTTTATATAAAACGTTATTAAAAAGAATACAATGTTATTTTCTTAAAGGAATAATTTTTTAAAGGTGAATTATAACATCATTCGTATAAAAAGTTACAAAGAAGTTATTTTTTAAAATTTTCTTCTATTTTATTTTCTATTACTAGGTGGATTGCATTCAAAAAAATACTATCACTTTAGAAGAATTGATTGTCTTCTTTCATCCTTTACCAATTTTTGGTTTTGTGGTCATTATAATTCTCATGATAAAATTTCCTAACACTCAGTATCATATAATTAAAAATTAATTATTCTTACATTCCTATAATTTATGTATCATGGATTTATTTGGAATGATTTATACCACATTGATGTTTCTAAAATTTATAAAATTTCTATATATGGTACCAGTTGAAATAAATTTGTTAAGAAAGTTATTTCATGGATTGCGGAAATATTATGTATACTTGATTCAATATGGATAAATGTTGACTTATAAGGAATTTTAAGAATGAATTTTTTATCATTAAATATATAAGGAATGCATAGGATGTATAATTTTTTGACGGGGATTTTATAGATATCTCTTATATTCATTGACAAGTCCCATTAATGAAAACATGTGGCCAAACTAGTTGGGTAATTTGTGTATACATGCCCATTAAATGAATGTGTCTGAGAAAATTACTGAATGATGTGGTTCATGAAATATTATCTGAGGCCCTGATTTTAATATTCTGAATTTCTATATTTACTAATTTTTTTATTGAAAATTTAGTTTTCATTATCCAAGTGATTGTTATGTTGATATTATCCATGTTTGTACATTGAACACAAGTTTTTGAATGAATGTTATAAATTTTAATTACACCCCCTTTAAAATTAATTATCAATTATTTTTTCATTATATATTTCATTCTGCATAAACCTTATTGAGAATTTGAGTTCATCATTTATTCCTTTTAATTTATGCGATATATGAATAAGAAATCATTGAATGATTGTGAAAGATGCAAGAAAATATTTCATTATATGATTGTAATTTTCAATATAATATATAAATTTGGTATGTTTCTTATTTTTATGAACAATAAAAACTGATTAATCTTTGGATGTGTGTTCTCTTGTATATTGGGAAAATGCAATAAGTATGAACTATATTTTGGTTATTTGATTTTATATTTCTAAAGTTGGTATTATAGAAATTTTAGAAGGAACCTTAGGAATTAAATTTTAGAAAAACATATCTAACATGGGAATTATAATCCCTCATAATATTTAAGATAATTTACCTTTATAAGGATTATTATTACAAGAATCAATATTTATGATTACTTTCACATAAGTGTGCTGATGTTTAGAAATTGAACCTAGAGGAAGTAAAGGAATAAACACCCATGATAAGTGTAGGGACTAACCTATTGAGAATACTAATAAAATAGTTGATGGAACATTGGCAATCCGAGACATATTAGGGAAACTTACTTAGTTAATGATTAATATGATTTCACATAAATATCTACCAAATAAGAGAGAAGCATAATTTAGGTTTCATACTATTATTCCTTAAAAAATATCTCAAGTTGTGACAAAAAATTACACCCTAAATGAATTTTCTAAAAATTATATAAATCTCAATTTTGATGAATATTCATGTGATAAAGACCATAAAATGAAAAATATTCAACATCACACATTCAAAGAATATGGAAGAAAGAAATTTGGTAAAATCTTATAAATAATGATATTTTATTAAAAGTGTAGAGAAAAGATCCATCATGTTAATAATTCAAGTGGAAATAATGAATCTATTAATTTCTAGATATTTAAAAACAATGAGTTGAGGCATTGTTAAAATAAATTTTCCAATCATCATGGACGACCATAATAATTTTTTTATTATATTTATTGATGATATATTATAATAGATCAAGGACAATGAAGATCATTATAATAACAAGAGAATCATTATTGAATATTTTAAAGGAAATATATTATATGATAAATTTATTAAGTGTTTATTTTTATTTTAGAAAGTTTCTTTTTATTGGAATATTTTTCCAAGTATGTAATATCTATTTATATTTCTATGGAAAAAACGAAATACAATAAGAAACCTCATAGAATAATGTAACCTTTATGGCTTTTAATTTAGTGTATTAAGGTTAATTTAGAGAAAATAAGTTTATAATTTATTAGAATGGTATTTAGTAATAACGATTAAGGGGATAAAACCTAGTATTGTTTCAATAATATATATTTGTATGAAAAATTTATAAAATTTGAATTTAGGATAAATATGTTGAATTCATCAATCACTCCAAAAAAGTGGTATTTAGGAATATGTGATATTTTAAGAGATTTATTTTGAGTAATTTATATATAAAATTTAACATAATTATTTTATATTATAACGAGATCCTTAGTGAGTATTACTATATTTTATTATAATTTATTTGGGAAACCAATTTATTAGGGAATATAAATATTTAAGTGATAAAGGTGGTTTGCGGATAAAAAATGTGAGAATATTTTGGAAGAATATTTGAACAGACTTATCAGATTATTGGATTAAAATTTAATCCATTAATTTGAAGGAGTATAAAATTATTCTTTGGTTATTATTAATATTTTTAAGATTAATTTTATTTTGGATTATTCATACTGGTTATTATTTTATGTCATGCTTACCATTTATGTTTTAGATAATAATAATAAATTTTCATAATTTATTGGTTCTTATGGTCAATTAATAGTTTCTTATAGTAATTCCATTAAGAAAAATTCTGCTTTATCATGATGATACACATAAAAGTTTGTAATCATGCACATATAATGAGAAGAAACCATGTAAGTAAATTTTATCATATTCTCTATCCAAATGGTAAAATAATTTCTCAAACATAAAAGAACCTAATATAAATGTATCAATTATTATATGTAAAGTATCACATAACTACTAAGGAACATTTTTAGAAAATCAACTTTAGGTATGCGTCTCAATGAGGTACATGCATAATACTTATTCTGTTCATAACCTATAATTTAAAGCTCATGAAAAAATCTATATCTGATTTAATTATTATATTATTACATATTATGTTTAGAAAATAAGAACAAAAATGCGTAGGATGAAATTTCTAGGAGAGGATAATTTAATGCCCATATGCATTAGTTTATATTTTATTTTTCAATATCACTATGGTCGATAGTGTACACCACACACAACACTAGGTTTAAATCAACCATGATATACTATTATTTAAAAATAACCATTATGACATAGTCATTGGTTTGAAGGGTATCAATAAAAATAACCATATTATGAAATATATGTAGAAATTATTTCATTAATAAAATGAATAATCAACCATAGATCACTTATTTATTGATAATTAATAATAAATATTTTTAAGGTAAAAGATATATTTTCATTAAAATGTTTTTACATGTAAAATCACTTTTGAAATTTTTATATTAAACTAATTAATATTTATAAATAGTTATAATTAAATAGTTAAATTTTAAATGTAATTTAATAAATTATTATTCATTTAATTATGGTAACTGTTAAAGTAATAAGAATAATGTCATTTTAGGCTTCAAAAAAATATTTTCTTAAACAATGGTTTTCAAAAGATCATTTGTATCAACATTTTAATATATTTATTAAAATTTTTAAAATTATAATTTAAAAAATGGATATCATATTTAAATTAATCATTTTAAAATAGGTTTATGAATAAAATTCTAAATTTTATGAAATGATTTATTTTTATGTGAATAGTAAAAAATGCAAATTTTTGTAATACTGTAATTTATATTCATTAAATGATGTAATTTAGAATTCATATGTTGTTTTGGATTTAGTTTTAAATTAATATAATTTATATTTGATTAATCATAATCTAATTAATTTCATATTAATCCACATTATATTTTATTTTTCTAGAAATTCATTTTTTTCCTTAAAGCACATCTTTCATGAAATTGTTTTTAATGCGTTTTTCAAAATTTTATTAAAATAAATTTCTTTCAATTATAGGAATTGAATATGAATATTTTTATTTCATATTATAATCATGGTTTTAATTTTTTTAAAATAGGTTAATTCATTTTTTAGTCATAATGAATGAGTAACATGGTAGAAGATCATCAATATGGTAATGAGTAAAACATTTTAAATAAGGTTTAAACTATGGGTAATGTCATTAATCAAAAAAAATTTACATTCATTTTAATTATAGATATTTATTCTACCATAAACATCCTAAATTCTAAAATATGGCTATTTTGTGCCACATTCCTTTGATTATGACCTTTATATTTTTTACATTTAAAAAACTAAAAAATGTCACTCCATTTCTTTTAATATCTATATTGTGTTTCTATAGGGACAAAAAAATGTTATAAATGGTTAATTTTAAAGTGAATAATTATTTTTTATTATATTAATTTAGTTTTAATTCTTAAATATAATATAATTACCTTTAATTCTTATGTAATATTGACAAAATTCTTTTGAAATCAATAGAAAAATTATATGACTAATTTTTTAAAAATAAAAATTAATATATTTTTCCTGAAATAAGTTTACCCAAAAAATTAATGGATAGTTATAATTTTTAAGTATTTTTAAATATTTTATTTTATAAATACATTATTATCTCAATTACTTTAAAGTCATGATATTCTAACTGTAATGAAAGTTACCTTAAATAGAATTTTATGCTTAAAAATTATTTTTAAATCAATAAAAAATTCTATACACTGAAGTGGATATTAAATTATCGAGAATATAATTCATGGTTTATATATGTGCCAGTTTTAATTTTTAAAATTACTTTAATTACGCTTAAATATTAAAAAATTTGTTCTAATGGTTAAGGATAAACGAGATTAATGAGTGGGTTAAACCCAAATTTATGTTTTACAAATAACAACTAGTTTTTTTAAAATTATTTGGTTGATTATATTTATACCTTATCCTCCTTATCTTTTTATATAAGGTAGATTGGATCCATTTTACATAACTTAGACCCATATTTCATATTAATATTTCAAGTATTTATCTGTTTTCTACTCTAATCATATATGAAAGGGACCTTAATATTCACTATTATTAACAAAAATGGATCAAAATTTCTTAACCAATATTGGAATTTTTTTACCTAAATTAATTCAACACATTATGGAGCTTATTTTCTTTATATATGACTATCCTTTAGAAGATTAATTTGTATGTTCAAGGGGGATTCCAAAAAAGATATATAAGTCTTAACCGAGTTCATTCATTTTATTTATTCTTCTACCTACTCCAATTAGGTCATCAATATGATTATATAATGAAATAATTATATTAAATACACTAAACGTTATTATGTTTATCTAACAACCCTTATTCATTTCCATTTCTATCAGGGGGAATATGACAACATCGCTTGTGCGTACATATGAACTACCTCCTCTACAAAGCGATGTGATTCATTTTTCATTTGGACATTAAATGTACAGTAATAAGGATGTATTTAATAAATATATTTAATATATATTATATAATAATTATAATATAATGTTTATGTATTATTTACCTTTATTTTTTTCCATCTAACATATGTAATTAATTTATCATCACCACCTTGTATGGATTGTTATAAAAGTTTATATATTTACATAATATTATAATTATGAAATTATTAATATTTATTATATAATTTAGCCATGAAAATGGTGGAAGGATGGAATCTTTCAACACGAAACATGCATTGGATACATACTAGGTTTCCCACCGATAGATAATTTTAATGAAGAATTTTTAATTAACAGGTGATTAGATGTTATAAGTGAATCTTATATGTTATGATAATGTTCAATGTAGTAATGTTATATGATTATATAAAATATAAATTTATTATAGGGGAGTATAATAGAAAATATGATAAAAATATATTAAGATATTATAAGTGATTATAAATTGGTTTCATGACAAAATGTGATAATTTATTTATATATTTATGAGGTAAGATATTACTGTGAAAATCTCATTTTATTTAAGGATTATTTCTATTCTGATTTCCTTTGGGAGAATTATATGATACTAATATATTAAACCACATATATATTATTTTCCATCTGGTTATCTTTTAGGTTTAAATTTTTAATTTCCATTTAATCTCTTTATGGATCAAGAATCAATATGTGAGTTTCATATAATGTACTTTCATTTTAAAAATATTATTTTAATTTTTTCCATCAGATTCGTTTTCTTCCATGTTATGGTTATTATAAATGTTTCAATAATTTTATTATTTATAACCCAATTATAATTTTAATTCATTTTCTAATTCCTTTTAAGTTAATTTAAATGATTTAAATTATATTGTTTTAAATATTTCCAAACAAGACATTTTCTTGACTTTTACAAAGGTGTGAAAAGAATTTTCTCTTTTAATTTATACATCATGAATGAATTTCCCATCATCATCACCATTAATTTAATTTATGATTACATTACAAGTTTACAAGATTATTTTTAAATATACTATTTTTCTTAATATTCTATATATTTTTATTTATAATGTTATTAAAGAAAAAAAATAATTTTATTAATGAAATTAAATAATTATGAAAGTGATTTATAAAATTATTATTAAAAAAAGATACAAGGATATTATTTCTAATGTTTTTATTCTATTTTATTTTCTATTTAAAAATATATTGACTTTACTATAAAACATTTATTTAAAATTAATTTATTATCTTTATTTATACATTATTGATTTATATATTTATAGTCATTAAATTTTCATGATTACATTCCCTATCACTCTCTTTATTTTCAATAGACATTATTTTCTCCTTCATGTACATAATATATATATCATGGATTTATAAGGAATCATTTCCACCAATATTATATATTCTAAACTATATATTATTTAAATATACAATATCTGCTGAAAGATGATTAGTAAGTATGTTATATCCTTGATTAGGGAAATATTCCATATTCTGGATTCAATACTAATAAATATTTATTTATAAGTAATTTTGAGAATGAATTGTATTTAACATTTAGTATATAATGAATTAAATGGATGTGAATGCGATGAGTGGTTCTTGTTTATAGATAGCCCCTCGATTCATCAACAATTCTCATGGGGAAAACCATGTGGACACATTAGTTGGATAACTATTGTATGCCTACTTATATAATGAATGTGTCTTCGATATGTAATTGATTGTAACATTTAAGATATCTTAGTTGAGTCCTTCACTAGTGCAGAAAACGTTATTTATGTCAGTTATTTTTACTTTTTTACGTCAGTTTTTAGCCGACGTTAATATGGACGACGTTATAAATAACATTTTTTCGTCGGTTCTTTAAAAACCGACGTAAGAAACATAACATCACGGTGTTTATCACGTCTGTTAATTAATAACTGATCTACAAAAACTGGGGGGGGGGGGGGTTATAACATTGGTTATTATCTAACTACCGTGATAAACCGAGGGGGGTGGGGGGGGGGGGGTTATCACGTCAGTTATTATATAACTGACATGATAAACCAGTGCGAGGGATGTTTATCATGCCAGTTATATAATAACTGACGTGATAAACCAATCTGGGGGGGGGGGTATTACATTAGTTATTTAATAACCGACGTGATAAACCATTTCCTAGGCCTTTTATCATGTCAGTTATTAAATAACTTACGTGATAAACCATTCCACAAGAGTTTATCACATCGGTTATTAAAAAAACCGACGTGATAAACCCTTTTTGATTACTTTATCACGTCGGTTATAAAAAAACCGACGAGGAAGAAATTTTTTTTAAAAAAAAATCGAATGCATTCCTCTGCTCTCCCCTAGAAACAACCAGAAACCAAATCAAGAATTCGTACCACAAAAACAAAAGTAGATCAAAACAAGAACTAAAGAAAAATTAAGCATTTATATTAATAACATATAAAACTTACCCCACTGGATAGCCCTCCCACCACCCCTTGAACAGCACCCCCTCACCCCTCATGACAGCCCCCACGACACCCCTGAACAGCCCCCGACCCATTGGATAGCCCGAAACACCCCAGGACAACCCCCCCGCCCTCATGTAGACCCCCCACACCTTGGACATCCCTCCCCCACCCCACTGGACAACCCAGCCCCACACCCCTGGACTGCCCTCCGACCCCCTGGACAACACTTCCACACCCCTGGACAACCCTCACACATCCCTGAAACAGACCAAAAAATTACCAAAAACAAACCATAACCCCCTCACCCCACTAGACTGCCCCCACCACACCCCTGGACACTCCCCCCCACACCCCTGGACATCACCACCACCCTTGGACATCCCCCACCCTCCTGTAGACCCCCACCCCCCTGGACAACACTCCCACATCCTTGGACAGCCCTCCCACACCCTTGTAACAAACAAAAAAGTTACCAAAAAATAGACCAGAACCCCCTCAACCCACTAGACATCCCCCACCACACCCCTAGACTGCCCCCCCATTCCCATGGACACCGTGGACCCCCCTAGACAGCCCCCACCCCTGGAAACCCCCCTCACACCACAAGACACCCCCACACCCATGGACACACACCCTGGACAACCTCCCACTCCCCTAGACAACCCTTCCACCCTCCTAGAAATGCTCCCACCCCCTGGACTGCCCCCCCTCTCATGGACACCCAGGACCCCCCACCCCACCGGACGACCCTCCCAGACCCCTGGACACCCCCACCCCACTGAACACCCCCACACCCTTGGAACCCCTCCCCCCAAGACCAGGATCCATACCAGAAAAACATCATAGGTAGACCAAAACAATAAGTAGAGAAAAATTAAACATTCACATATATAACATTCAAAACTTACACTATCAACTTCAAAAAAAAAAACTAAATTCAACCTAAATTACTACTAAATACACAATTACAATGACAATATTCAAAATTACATTTTACATTACAAACAACTAAAATTCAATCAAACCTGGAAAATAATTTTACCACTCCACTTGTAAGTGTTTGATGTCTTCAGAAGTATAGGGTTGAGGGTCATCAAAAAGCTACAAATGAAAAGGATAGTAGTTAACGTGTATAATGAATAAATCAAATTGAAATATTATGGAAATGTTTAAGAGGAAATCTTATAAGGTCAAAATTCACAACTATCCCAGTTGTTATTATTTCATACATAAATCTTAACATATAATATCCGCATTCGATGCATTTTTGTTCATGAAAATTTTGTTTGAATTAGTGTACATTTAATATATTATTTTCATGTAATACATCAAAAAGTACAAATTATAAATGGATATTTACCTTCATATTTACATATTTGATCTTTGCACACCTTTTGTTTGTGTTTTTTCGAAAGTAGACCCATGCCCTGTTAGAAAATAATACGAATGGGGTAAATTTAAAATTCATTATAATATATAAAACTATTGAGAAATTGAAACTTACTTTTACAATATATTCTTAAGACATTCCCGCACATCATCATGGATAGAGCATATACAATAAAGTTCTTTCTCCCTTGGGAAAAAAACCCCTAACATCCAATGATCACTTATAAAAGGAAATTTAAGGTTAGTGGTTTTTTATGTTAAAAGATAATGAACTCTTTAAGAGAGATTTGTTTCATACCTCTCACAAAAAGGCAACATCCATCATTGTGTGACAATATGCTTTTAAAGTCTTTCAGAAATATAAAGCATTCTTTATTCCTCATCCAATGCACATGCTTCAGCAAAAATCAATTACGGGTCCCTGAATCCATATACATCTATCAGCTCATTCCTCTCACAAATTTTATAAAGATACATAATAAAAAACATACATAAGTATACATTTTTAATAAATATAACGCAGGGAAAAGGTGTTAAGACTTACATGGAAAAAAATTGCACCATATTGATGCCCAACCTATCTCTAGTAACAAGATCTATGATATCAGTTTTCATAATCCCCATAGTTATTTCACATCCACAAACATGAGTTTCCATTGGAAAATCATAATGACCCGCCATCAAATTTGAATATCTTGACAATCTGTCCAGACTACAAGATTCTATATCTGATGTCATAGCCATTTGTATTTGTTTTTGTCTATACAGTATTTCTTTACCTTTGAAGTATTCCTGTAAAAATAAATATAAAAATATATTAGTTTAAAAATGATAAAACAACTTTAATTAAAAAATAAAATAAAATATATAACATTCATACCTCAATGGTAATGAGTCGAAGAAGTTTGGATGTCCAAATTAAAAAAATGGCTGATATTATGTCCAACTTTCGTCACCTCACCTGTAGGTAATGGTACTCGAGCTGATCTATCTATAATATCTTGTATAGTGACCCTCTGATTCTCTACCTCTAATTGCTGATGATGAACTGTATCTCCTATACAATATACCAACCCATATGGAACTATATGATGTTGAGGATCATTAACATACAACTCGCAATAAGTATCAAGCTGTGGCAGAGGAGTAGGATAAAAAATGGGGTCCGCAGGCTGAGGTGAGGGAGTGGGAGCTACTGGAGGAGGTGGAGGATAAATAATGGGGTCTATAAGGGGAGGTGGAGGAGTGGGAGCTACAGTCTGAAATTGTCTTTTCATGTCTGCAAACATAGACTGTACTGATGATCTAATATTTTCCTCCATCGTCGCATTAATATTATGAACTTCAGCCTCCAAGGATTCTATTTTTTATAAAACCCCTCAACGTTAGAAGTTGAAGAACGTGGAAACACATTTCTTACCGATACACCTGTTGGATATCCTCTTACACGACCAGGATGTTCGGGCTTTCCCAATGCTACAGATAAAATATCTTACCTCCTAGTAGCTGTAAATGCCCCCTGTGAAATCTGTTCCTCAAGAGAGTCCTGTATTAATTAATTGATAATTTCTGTAATGATTGAAATTATATGAAGAAAATAGTTAACTTAAATAAATAAAATAGATATCTTACAATCCTCTCAGCTACGATTCTCGATTCTTCCGAAAGATATTGCCCTTTTTTCCCATCCGAGCTCTCTTCCATTTTTCATGTCTTGATGGAAGGGGTAGAGGGGCCACCTCTCCAGATCTTGAAGACTCAACTCTTAGTTGTTGAAATTTTTCTTCCATTATTTGTTCTTCCAAAAATGCATACCCTCCCCGAGATAAACTATGAGGGTTTACATTTTTATAATGGATCTCCTGATGAGATTTTCTTGTTTGATATAAATTAAGAATAAGAAATCATTAACAAAACATTAATAAGATCAGTTATATAAGAAAGCTTATAAAAGTTTACATTGCCCTTACAAAAAAATGACTATTTTCTTCTACTTTCAAAAAACTGTCTCCATGTGTCTTCATCTATAAAAGGATATATACGACATGGATTTTCAGGACTCCTATGACTATAAATGAAATCAGATGAGAGGGTTGACTTGAAATCCCTCCATCTCCTGGCAGCCAACGATAAGCATTTCTTCTTGACTCCTCGAGTGTCAGGAATATCAAATGTCATCTAATAAAGAAGTGGTTAAACATATTATATATACTAGAAAAATTTAAAAAATAGTCAAAAAATAGCAAAAGATCTTACCAAAATTGTCTCCCACAACATAGAGATTATCGCTTTATCCACACTTCTCTAGTCATCATATAGAATTCTTACTTTTCTCTTAGCCTAAGTTGATACAAAACTCTTAATTTTTTTTGAATTTGGACCTCTAGGAATATCATTATCATCAAACTCAATGAGTATCCTCTGATCCTGCGTATGATCAAGTGCTAATTTTGGTAAACGTGTGCACCCACATTTACCAACCTTTGAACTCTTTGTCATAATAGAAGCACATGAGGATGATTGGGGAACATCAAGAGGAGCATGCGAATGTTCCTCCTCAGAGGTATGACTAATATGCTCATCTCCAAAATCATGTGGTTGATCAACTAAATTATCTATCATTATCCTTCAAATAAAAAAAAACAAACATCAGTTCACAAATATACAAATTAAAATATTATAACAATACTGTAATCAGAAAATAGAAAAGTGTACTAAGTTACGTTATAGTAAACATTGTTAATATTTTAAGCATGTTAAACAATGGTAAAGATGGTAAAGATGGTCAAGATGGTAAACATGGTAAACATGGTAAACATGGTAAACATGGAAAACATGGTAAAGTAATTGTCACTGAACAAAAATAATAGATATCTAATTTATGTATTGGTAATCAAGATAAAGTAAACTAAACAATCTTAAAACAATCATAAAATTATACTTATTTTGTTTTGATACATGTTTTAATAAAGAAAAAACTTACAATATCTAACATTTTATGAAAAAAATAAATGTAAATAAGAAATAAACATATGTTACATATAATTTTAGGAATGTACTAATGGATTGTTTTCACAAATTCCTTCATCGTGATCGTTCCTTATGGCACAATCTATGTCTTCAACATACTCATCATTATGTTCTGTTAATATTTCCCTAGAAGTAGGGATCTCACATAAATAATCATCTTCATCAAGTTCATCCTCAAAAACATATTTTTTTCCCTTGTAAAACAATAGCCCACGACATATCAGATTGATCTACTACATAAAAAATTTGTTCTGCATGTGTTTCCATTATAAAAGAATCAGCTGTGTCTTCCAATCTATTCAGATTAACAAGTGTCATACCAAATTCATCATGTCTAACACTGTTGTTATCGATAAACCATTTACAGTTAAAAACAAGAACTTTAATTTTAAAGTAATCAACCCCCCATATGTCTTCAATCACTCCATAATATGCACTTGATGTAGAAATTGGGGTTTTTTCCTTAGCACTCGAAAAATGAATTGCTTCTTCAAACACCAATACACCACTATTCTGAACTGCACTTTTATTGTCCTAAGCTTTCGTAAGAAAGGTATATCCATTAATGTCATAACTGGACCATGTTATCACATTTAAACATGGACCACCCACTATCAATTTTAATGTCTCTGATACATCTGATCTACCAATAAAGGTATTTTTAAACCATGAAAAAAATGTTTTGTTGTGCACATTCAAAATCCACATTTCTTTCTTCTTTGGATGACATTGTTTCAACTCATTAATATTCAATGTAATATACAGTTGACCATCAACTATGTTATTCAATATTTTTGATTCTAACTTCTTCATCTGTTTAGATGACAATGATTTGACTTTCAAGCCACGAATCCCCTTTCCCTCATTATTAACTCATTCATGGAGAGATGGAGGCAAACCAATGTGTTGCGCCGTAGCCAAGTAGCTCGTACAAAACTTTGCTACCTCCTCAGAAATATACATTTCAATAATGGAGAGTTCAGGACGATATGGATTTTTAACATACCCATTTAATATTTTATTATAACTTTCAAAAGGAAACATCCAATAAAGATATACAGGCCCACAAAGCTTTATTTCACAAACCAGATGAATCATTAAATGCACCATTACATCAAAACAAGTTGGAGGAAAATACATTTCTAATTGACAAAGTATAAAAATTGCATCCTTTTCCAAAATGTTTATAGAATTCACATCAATCACATTATTACAAATTGAATTGAAAAAATAACACAAATTCATTATAGTCTTTCCGACACGGATGGGTAATATTCCACGCAATGCAACTGGTAGAATTTGTTGCATCATGACATGAAAATAATGTGATTTCATAACTATCAACTTCAAGTCCTTCAATGGGACAAAATTTTTTACATTTGAAGAATAACCTTGAGGAACATTGATATCCTTAAGGCACTAAAAAAAGATAATTTTCTCCCTCTTCGATAATGTATGACAAGCCAGGGGAAGAAATGTTCCTCTTCCTTTAGGAGTGAGAGCTAACTCCAAACGTATTCCCATTGATAGTAAGTCTAATCTTGCATTCAACCCATATTTGGTCTTTCCTTTATTTTCTAAAAATGTTCCAATCAAACAATCACAAATATTATTCTCCGCATGCATGACATTAATATTATGTTTAACTCTATGATACCTCTAATATGGTAGCTCAAACAATATTGACCTTTTCTTCCAAATATGTCTATCATTACCAGATTTCTATGTCTTTCCCAATGTCAAATCAAGGTTTTTCACCCTCTCAAAATACAGATCAGGGGATAAAGGTTTTGGAGCAGTATCAAATTCTTATGAGCCATTCAATTCATTTTTTAGTCTTATATATGGGTGATTCATAGGGAAAAACTTTCAATGACCCATGTACACTTTTTTCCTCCCATGATGCTATTGACAATATGACGTCTGTTGTTCGCAAATTGGACATGCTTTATGCCCTTTAACACTATATCCAGACAAATTTCCATACACTGGGAAGTCATTTATTTCGAACAGATGCTCTGCATGAAGTTGAAAATATTCCATTTTATAAGAATCATACACCCTAATACCATCAGCCCAAAACAGTTTAAAATCATCAATCAACGGTGACAAGTAAACATCAATATCATTGTCGGGTTGCTTTGGACCAGAGATCCTTATACTCAACATGACATATTTGCGCTTCATACAAACTTCAAGAGAGAGGTTTTAAATTACCAATAAAACAGGCCATGAACTATGTGGGCTACTAAGGGTTCAGTATGGATTCATTCCATCTGTGCACAACCCTAGTCTGAGATTTCTAATATCATTTCCAAACGTAGAATATTGTGCATCAATTTTCTTCCATTGTGGACAATTAGATGGGTGATGTATTTTTCCATCATATACCCGCTCATCAGCATGCCATCTTAACCTTTTTTTCATCATGTGAATTAGCAAATAAACATTTGAAACGATGAATTATAGGAAGATACCAAAATACCTTTGAAGGGATCTTGGTAATCTCTACATCATCCTGTGATTTTTCTTTCACCTTATACCGTGATGTCCCATATTTAAGAAACTCTGATTGAAATTCATATTCCTTCCTATATATAATGCTGTCATTCGGACATGCATGTATTTTCTTGTATCCAAATCCCATCAGGCATAATATTTTCTTGGCCATATAATGTGAATCTGGAAGATCATTATCTTTTTGAATAATACCTTTCATCAATTGTAGCATCTCTGTAAAAATTCTGTCACTCCATCCATGTTTCGCCTTTTGGTTAATCAATCTCAACAACGCTGAAAAAACCGTAAAATCTGTACAACTAGGTTATAATGGGTTTTCAGCATCACCATATAGACGTGCAACTGTCGGTTCCATCTCAATTTGTTCTACTACAATATCGTGAATCATTTCTTCAATTCAATAGGATTTACCATCTTGCGAATCATCATCATCAGTGAAATTCCGTACAGTTTCACCAAGCCAAATCCAAGGGCTGTAACTCGGATTAAAACCATGACAAATCAGATGATATTTTATCTCTATACTTTTAAACTTCTTCATATTCAAACATTTTAGGCATGGATAGAAAAAAATTTCAATACTTGGAACATTTTCGTTTAGAAAATTCCAAAAAGGCATCAAAACCTTCCTCATATTCATTTCTCATTCGATGTGTTGTAATCCAAATTCGACTCATTATTACCTATAAAAAATATAAAATATATATATATTTTTAAGATAAGACAAATATATGTTTATATGAAAAAAATAATAATTTTATTGTAAAACAATTTTGAAAAAAAAAATATGTGCGTATTTAAAAAAATATCCTTGAATATTATTTTAAAAACAAAATATAGTTTGATATAATAGTTTTAAATTCTATTGAATTAAAGAAAACCATGGTCCCTACAATGGTTGATAGAAAATTGGAGAAAATGGAGTAAACCTGAGAATCAAATCTAATTTAAAATAAAAATTCAGATGGAGAAAATCACAATGTAAATCCGATCATCATGGCACAATCATCATGTCATAATCTCAGAAACCATGATGCAGTAGTGAATCCCAACTGACACTTATCCCCCATCCCCTTGGACACCCCCTAGACACCACCACCCCCTTGTACAACCCCCACCCATGGACACCACCCCCACCCCCTTGGACACCTTATAGACACCACCACACCCTTGGACCACCCAACCCTCTTGGACACCCCACCCCCTGGACAGCCCCCACCCCTCTAGGAAAGCACCCCCACCACTCTAGAAAGCACCCCCACCCCTCCTGGACACCACCCCCACCCCCTACCCCCTTGGAAACCCCTTGGATAATACCCCAACCCTCTAGACAGCACCCCCACCTCTCCTGGACACCACCCACACCCCCTACCCACTTGGACATCCCCTAGACACCACCAACCCTCTGGATAGCCCCCCACCCACTGAAAGCCCCCACCTCTCTAGACAGCACCCCCACCCCTCTTGGACAGCACCCCCACCCCCACCCCCTTGGACAACCCACCTAGACACCCCAACCATCTGGATAGCCCCCGCCCCCAGGACAACCCCCTAAACCCTCTGGATAGGCCCCCACCACCTTAGAAAGCCCCCCGCCCACCCAACCCCTTGGAAACCACCCTGGACACCCCCAACCCTCTGGACATCCCCCACCCCCTGGACAGCCCCCACCCCTCTAGACAGCACCCCCACCCCTCCTGGACACAACCCCCACCCACTACCCCTTGGACACCCCCCTGAACACACTCCATCCCTTTGGACAACCCCCACCCCCTAGACAACCCCCACCCCTCTAGACAGCACACCCCACCACTCCTAGACACCACCCCAACCCTACCACCTTGGACACCCCCTGGACAACCCCAACCCTATGGAAATCCCCCCACCACTGGAAAACCCCCAAACCCTTTGGACATGCCTCCACCCACTTGGACATCCCCCTACCTACCCACCCCCTTGGACAGCCCACCCACCCCCTTCGACACCCCCACCCCCTTAGACCCCCCCCCACAACAGACACCCCTGGACATCCACCCACCTCCAAGGACACCCTGGACATCCCCAAACCCCCTGGACAGCCCCCAACCCTCTTGAGAGCCCCCCCAGAACCATGGGATTTTAACCTCAAGCTACTTGTTTTGGTATATCTAGAGATTTTAACCTCAAGCTACTAGTTTTGGTATCATGTCATTATTCAAAATGAGAACCATGAATTATATCTACTACTAGTCTAAAATGCTTTATTGTGCAATGAATTGGATTTTAATAGCATATGAAGACTTATAATAGTCCACGAATATAAGCGACGTAAATAGATTATGGAACAACAAAAAGTGATACCCAAAATAGAAACAAATAAGGATCCAAAACAAACATTCCACCATGAAAAAGAATATATATACTTATAAAATAAATCAAACTGGTACACAAAATGGGTGTATCACAATGGTTTACATATAAAATGCAGTAATATAGGTGAATGAGATCATTAGTTGTCAATGAAAACCAAAATTACCATCAATGACTGGCATCCGTGAAAAAAAAAACGAACAAAATAAAAGTATGTGAGTCTTACGTGAATATTGCGAGTTGATCTAATAGATCTAAGGATAATAAATACGAGATTATGGAAAAGAGAGGTAAGAGGGTTCTAAATCAAAGAATCTTACCTAGTTTAAACAAAAAAATTGCAAAACGTAAATATAGAATATCTGGGAAAAAACGAATGAAATAAAGTCACGGGAGGCTTACCTGAGTGTTTCAAGTTGATATGATAGATCCGAGGGGAGTAAAGATGATAAACGATGATGAAAAAAACGAATTTAATGAAACAAGATTGACGAGTCGATTAGGGTTTTCTGTGCGAGAGAGACGAGTCGCCGGACTGTCGATCGAAAAACCATAAATGACAATCCATGGGGCGTGTTAAATTTTTAAATGTTTTATAACACCGGCTATTTAATAACCGAATTTATAAAATGTTTTTATTACATTTATAACGTCGGTTATTATAATAACCAATGTTATAAATGTATCAGATACGACTTTTTTTACATCTGTTATTTTATCACCGACGTAAAAAAATTCGCGTGTTGGTTTTTTACCTCGGTGACAGAATAAACGATGTAAAAAAGACATCCGAAATCATAGTTTTTTACGTCTGTTATAATTTAAATGACGTAAAAAATTCTGCGGGTTGGTTTTCTACGTCCGTTATCAAATAACTGATGTCAAAAACACCTTAAAAGCCGCTTTTTTTACGTCAGTTATTTTATATATGATGTAGAAAATTAGTAGATACATCATTTTTTACGTTGGTTATTCGATAAAAGATGTAAAAAACACCGTGCTTTGGTTTTTTACGTCGGTTAATTTATAACCGAAGTAAAAAAAAACCCGCGAGATTTTTAACTTCGGTTATTAAAATAACTGACGTTAAAAATGTACTCTTCGATTTTTTTACGTCGGTAATAAAATAACCGACATAAAAAACCATGTTTCACAGATTATCACGTCGATTATATATAACCGACGTAAAAAATGGTGACGTTAAAAATGTTTTCTGCACTAATTCTTGTTAGAAAGATAAATAATTTTTAGATATGTCAATTTACTTTATTGAGAAATCAGTTTCCATTACCCATGTGATTATTATGATAATGTTTTCTATATATTTACTTTTAACTGAATTTATTTATTGTATGGAATGTGTTTTGATTATCCTCTATTAAATATTAATTATTACATATTTACTCATGATTTATTTCACTATAAATAACCATTGTGGAGAAATTTAGTTCATCCTTTATTTATTTCCATTATCTAGGATATGTTGAAGTAATATTTCAATGATTTTCAAGGATGAAATAAATTTTTCAATGTTACTTTTTTAATTTCCACTGTAATATGGAATTACTGTATGTATTTAATATTCCATGAATACTATACTAATGGATCTTGGGTTGTGTGACACCTTGTATCTTTAACAAATGAAAAATTTAGGCACTGAATAATGGTTAATGGAGTAAGAGCTACTACAACATTGGTTCGTCCTATAAATGGGCGCATAATTTCATGACATGTGAGAGTTTTTCGTGTGAGTTTATTAAATTAATTTGGACAAACATACAAAAATTTATATAAATATGTTGTTAATTGGTTTTCATGGTTTTTAACAATTTTATTTTAAATAAAACATGATCTATCATGCAACTTGTTTTAGTACCATTTGGTAGAAGTCATGAGGTTTTCATATTGTGATTTATACACAACCCCTACATATAAACCATGGTGCACATATAGATGTGGTTTATCTTGATTTGGGTATGGGGAGTGTTTCTTATTTTACTAGTGGAGTTACATTATTCTATGATCATGGATGTATATAGTTATAGTGTGGGGGTAAGCAATCAAGTCTTGGTGTTTATAGTGGTTCCACCTTTGTTCTTGCTCTTTTTTTTTCATGATTTATATTTACCTTTGGTATTAATATCTTGAGATTGTAGAATTTTATTTATTTTCTGCTAATATTGTTACTATTATGAATTATTGTTTATAATGTTTGATTTATTATATTTTTTCATCATGAATCTTATTGTTCAGTTTGTAAGTTGTTCATTTATTGGAAAATCATCCCCCATGTTTTGGTAAGCCCAATGACTTTTACTGTCAGACTTTAGTTACATGGGGATTTCACTTAAGGTTAGTGTAACTTCATTCTATACCAATATGATGGGGTGGAATAAGATGTTATGGCTACTCAATATGATAGACCCAATTTCAATTCCATCTTAACAAATTAATCTTTTTAAGCTAAAGGAATTTGAGGCATATCTAGAATATGGTGAGATTAAGTGTATTATTTTTTCTATCATATCACCGATGGAATCCCTAGGTCGGTTTACAATGATGTAGGATGTAATTATATGAATTTTCATTGAATAATTGAAGCTCAATCATCTAATAATCAAGGATAAGTACTCATTACCTCAGATGAAGGATAAATGTTTTCAACATATATCAATAAGATGGTTTGTAAAGAATGAAATTGTGTAAGGATATCACCAATTCAGAGTGAAAGAGGAAGGTATACCTAAAACTACTATTAGGAGTAGGTTTAGGTATTATAAGTATCTTTTATTATATTTTTCCTTACAAATTCTCTTAATATTTTTATAGTTCTAATGAACAAATTTTTTAACCAGTATCCTGAAACATTTTTCATTATGTTATTGGTTGATATCATAAAATTATTTAATAATAAAAAAGATAATTTAAACAATAAAGAAATCATTTTTTGGACTTTTAACAAGAATATCATATATGTGAATATTTTTAAGAGATAGTTTTTAATCTATAATGTGAAATTTTTCTGTCATGTTATATTTTCTAATGACAATTTTTTGAACCTGAGAATATCTAGGTTTTGAAATCTTTTTAAATACATGTAATTCATTAAATATTAAAAGATTTATGGGTCTATATGTATTTTACAAGATTATTGTTTAGGAATTCTATAATTTATCATCTCCCTTGATGAAACTGATTTATATGGGAGTGAAACTTGATTGGGATTAGTAATTTTAATTTTATCTTGATAAATTAAATGCATGGTTGATGTCAAATATCATTCTAATTCTTAAAAGCTTTGTAATGGCTATTTTCCGTGTCATTAATCCTTAGGTATTATGCTAGGGTTTGTTTTTATGAATCATGACCATGATTTGGCATATGAATATCACTTTTTATGCTTTCTGGAGAAGAATTATTCCAACCCTGAGATATAATTGGCTATTGTGATTCATAAAATGAAAATATATTATCACTATCAATTAGATGATAAGTTATACATGTATATTTATTATGAAAATTTTAAGTACATATTCTCCTAGAAGGATACAAATGATTTTTAGAGGAACTTAGTGGATTAACTCAATATATTTATATTGATTTACCTTACACCCAAAAAAGGGAATATAATGTTTACCTCTTTGGGAGAGATGTATCATACACATCATGTGAAAGAATCTATGAATGAATTAAATTTGATTATCCTTTTAATAAAGATTCATCTAAATGTCAAATAAGAGAATGATATATTATTCTGGTTTTGTGTAAAATTCACACATTTATTAGATGATTATTTTAATGTAGAGAAATTATGAAGCCTTATTTTTAAAAATACCATCAAATTTCAAAACATAAGGAGAGATATTGGGTTATTTTTAACAATCTTCAAAAGGATCATCTTTTTCTAGTATGAGGCTGGTGGTTCCATTTCATTGATATAAGAGGCAATACAGATGTGAACTATTGAACTTTTTTAGTTCTCCCCTATACTACCATGATGTTTTATAAAATAAAACATCTCTATTAGTAGCCTATGATGATGTAGAAAATTTCCAATAACATGTCTCAGTGTAAAACCTATAAAAATTAAATTGATAAACCTCAAAATCCTTTGATATTATTTCAATTATCTCCCATTATAGTATGAATGTGGGATAATAATTCAATATCTTTTTATTTTCCTTCCTCATTCACCTTGTAGGAATAATTACATATTGAACATTATTTAATAGATGATGAAATTGTCTCACATTCTTACTATAATTGAGTTCGATAAGGTTGAGGAACAAAAATTCATTTATGTTCACGTGATTTTGATACATAATGGCATATATTCAATTATTTTTTCTGATCTAGAACCAGGCATTACATCTCAATTATTGAGGGTAGTTTAGGATGTGATAGACTCTCAGTTAAAATTAAGCATGACTTATTACCCATTGATGGATTTTATACAATTCAGTTTATTAAATATATTCTTTGTGATTATGTGAATTTATTTTCTATATCAAAGGAAAAAAATACAATTTATTAAATTTTCTTAAAATAATTTTTATCTTGAATCAATAAAAATGGATCCCTCTGATTCTATTTATGAACATAACATTCTCTAATTTTCTATAAAAAATTTATTTAGACTTATTTTCCAAAAAAATAATTATGAAAGAGATGGCTAGTTAGGTAAATTTTTTTGTAAATATTTTTCAATGGATCATAGTTTCTATAATTTATATTCCAACTATCATCATAATCTATTGGAATTCACTATTATTGATTTAGAGTTTCTTAAAATTTCAACAAAAATGGAATATCATATATTGTGTAATCTAGTTAAGTAGATTTCTTAATATATGGTTTAATGTTGGGATAGTTGAGTGTCTTATTAATTTCACATAATGACATAACTTACCATTCAATATGATGTAAATTCATGATGTATTTTAGTAATCCTTCATAAAGAGGAATCATTCAGACCCATCTCACGTTATTGACTGTGTGAATTTGGATTTACATCCCAGGAAAATAATCATTGATAGGATTATCTATATTAAACATTATCATAATAGATTTTTATAAGGTATATCAATTCTATTTGTCTATATTATATGGAATCATGTTAAAGATAACCATAAGATTTTGGGGTATAAAATTTTGATAAAATATTAGTAACCTCACTTATTCTCTAATTGGAGGATTGAAAGATTTATAGGGATATAAATTGCAATAGAAGGGTTAATTTATACAACCTAAAGGTCATTTAAATGTGTTTATTTTGATTATTTAATCTATTTATTATATTTTTAGGGAGTTTTTGGTGTTTGATTTTTAAATTCCGGAAATATAGGGTATGTAGGACTAATTGTATAGTTTTAACAAAGAATGCACTGAAGCTATGCCAGGGGAAGCGTGTGTGTGTGTGGGAGGGGAAGTAATTTTTAAAGAATCATTTGCATAATTATCATGAATTTACCCAAACCTAGAATCCATTCCTTCTATGAAATATATGGGTTCATTATTATTACATGGTTAGTGTAATGAAAGGAGTAAGAATATATTTTATTCCTATATAGAGTGGTTTCTTTTACGTTTCTAACAAATGGTTGTCTTATAGTTTCCAGAAATAAATAAATAAAAAGTGAAGAACATCTATTAAGTATGTTTAGCTTACAGTAAAGATCCATTGTTTTTCCTCACCAGATATTAACGAATTTGAATGTTCTTTCTAAAGAGTAGAAGTGGTAGCTGAATAACATCCCACCTCTAAAAGTATCAACAAGATTATTAGAATCAGACATCATATATATGGAACTCTATATCCTCTACGTTATTCTTGAATCTCATGATGAAAATAAGGTAGGATAATGAGATAATATGGTTCCTGAGAGTTATGACCAAGTATCATGGAAGCATACCTTCCCACTTCGATTTCATGATTATGTTAAATAAGCCACAAGGATAATAATTGATGTGTTTCATTTACTCATGAATCTTGGCCACATGACTAAATTATGATTATGCCAACTCATGAATAAATTAATTAATGATATACTCCAAATAAATTACATTTTAGTAATGGATCTTAACCAAAACATTGATGGAAGACTGCTTATATATTGGTTGCATGCATGAATAATTATTTGAAGCATACTGTATAAATGGAAGAAATAACACGTAAATATTTTTTCAAGTTTCTTATCAAAAGATCAAGAAATATTTCCTTTCTTATCATATATAAATGGACTTTTGGTACACTATCTCCTTAAATCTCCCACTTTCACTAAATCCTACAAAATATGCACCATTTCTCTTGATATTGTAATATATTCAAAAACTTGTGAAAACTTATCAAAAACTCTTATTGGATATCTTCCAAAACAATTTCTAAATTCTATAATTATGTTATCTTTGAACCAAATCATATAAAATACCTTGTGAATAAACATCCAAAAAAACCTTTTTATTAAAATTAAAACAATTTTAGAGTAGAACTTTGAGTTGAACATAATCCACATTTAGTTAACCACAATGTGTGACCCCATGAGTCTTTATATCCCTGAAAAAAATACAAATAACTAGATAAATATATTTATGAGAGACTTCCTTAAAAGCACCAATGATTATCATACTTTAATGGGATCTAGTGTGTTCTAT
The DNA here is from genome assembly GCA_963277665.1 of Viscum album. Classification (NCBI taxonomy): domain Eukaryota; kingdom Viridiplantae; phylum Streptophyta; class Magnoliopsida; order Santalales; family Viscaceae; genus Viscum; species Viscum album. Next base: position 1,654,483,287 of record OY728146.1, read on the forward strand.
ATCAATTAAATGTATCTATATACTTGTATCCACTAGTATAAATCATATGTAAACCTACATTCTCATATTTCACTTTATCTAATACATCGAGTGACCATGGGACATAGAGTATATCGATCACATATATCCAACTCATAATTTATCGATTGGTAGAGTATATTAAAATTTTCTCATTAAATACATAAAATTTCATCCATTATTATGGATAATGACATAATATGTACCTTATCCAAATATATTTACAAAAAATATGGTTGGACGCACACTCCAATGTTATATCTCAATCAAGTGACCATATGTTATAGTTATCACATGAGAGAAAAAAATCCCATATTAGATAATATATAATTATTGATTTGATCCAAAACATAACCAACCACCTTCATATTAGCTATGTCAATATGTATACTTAAATAATTAGGATATCAAAGTATGAAAATTCCCATTCATGGTGACTCTCCAATATTAGGGAATAAAGACTCAAATATGATCCATTAACACTTAGTATACCAAAGTCTATTGTATGATAATCTATGATGTAAACATAATAGTAAATCCAATATATTCAAAGAATCTTACTCATTTATTTCGGATCATGAACAAACATCATATCTCTATAAGAGAATCCCAATCTTGATAACCATAACATTTAACCATATTCTATAATAATCTATGATGAACATTGTTTAGAGATAAAATCAAACTCATACTTTGGTAGGTATATTATCATTATAGATCATGATATATATATATATATACATTTATTAATCAAATGTGAAATAATGATAATATGTATATTAACTCTAATATAATAAATTTTATTGTTCTTTAATGCTTTAAGAATACCTAGAAAAACCAATATAAATACTAATTTATCATATCATATATGATAAATTTCTAGATCATCCTAATGTTTCATACATTTTTATGGGTTTTGTTAACACAATAATCATATTTAATCCTTATCACATCTATATATTACCATCTTATAAAACCCTACCTCTAAATTATTTAGTGAGAAACATTTATAATGTAATTGTGTTTAAATAATAGAAAACCTTTGGAATCATATTCCTATTTATTCAATTATATGACCATATTCACTACTTTTAACATCACAACATCAAATTTCATGATTTAAATATTTTTTTTCTAGTTAAAAAACATAAAAAATTCATAATCATCATCATTTGAAGTCTATTAAATCAAAACTTTTCTTTGAAATAATGTAACTATATACATTATTGTTTACCATTCCTCCTAAAATAACTTTTTAATAAAGTTAAAATTACTTTAATATTATAAAAAATGTATCTTATATATTTCTATTTACCAAAATACCCTAAAATATTTAATATATAGTGTGTAATTATTTTTTTTCATTTTGACTTCTACAACCTATCAAGTAATAATGTCTTTCACTTTTCTTGACAACTAAATAAATCTCTTTATATTTTTATTTATAATCGAATTTCCTAAACACTTTTAGTAATTTTAGGAAAGAATAATTATATTTATAGACTCATATATTCTTATATGAAATATTGATATTCACATTATAAATGGTAACTAAATTTAACACTTTACATTTATTTTACAATCACATATCCTATACATTTTAGGTTATTAAATACAAAAAAAATTTAACATAACATTAGTGTAATCCTTTATTTGTTAACTTTGAACTTCTATGAGTCCAAATATAATCCCAATAGCCTCTTAGATACTATATCTCTTTCAAAATATCTTATTAACAAAAAAACCATATGGGTTTTATAAATAAAACTTATTTCTTCTTAATTGGAATATTTAACAAAACAACTAAGTTTTCCCTATCAAATGTGGTATTTTACATGTTTGGAAAATTTTAATTTGAAAATAATAATTTATTAAAATATACCATCGATGGGTAGTAGGATTTAATTCCCTCATATTTTAAAAATATATTTGGATCAACATTTTATCATGGATAAAAAATTTATATCCATATATCCTTCCTAAACATGTTATAGAAATTGATGTATCATAATACATATGTATACATTTAATCATCTCTTAATTTTTCATAACAACACTTCCTTATTTAACATCTTATTTTATCACATAAAGTAAACAATATTAAGATACACATATTTTAAATATCTTCATTTTGTATTGATAAAATTATTTACATTTAAATCATTGATGTAGTAGTTATTCACTTCATCTCATGAATATAAAATTGAAGCTCAGTAAATTATTCCTTTGATTTATAACTTCATTATATTTAAATCACTTTAAAAATATACATTAGGTATCACATACCTTTTAAAATAGAATAATTAATTTTTATAACATCCCTACATTACCTGGAAATTCCATGGAGTTTTTTAATCTTCTTGAGGTATACTCTAAATCTAAAAAATGTTATTTTTTATAATTCTTAATTTTCAATGACCATGAATTAATTCTTGAAGATACATTGTTGAACTTGTTAACTAAATTTTCATCTTTTGGTTTGAATATTTTCCCACTATTACTGACCATACAACATTTAGAGCTTAGTCATCATATTCCCATTGGACTTTTTCTCAACACAGTGAGCATATTTGGTATCATTTTCTTTAATTAATTCTTCATATTATAATATTTCATTAAATGAAATAGGATGAATAATCTAACTATAACATTCCATTTACTCTCCCATAATATTTTATATAATCCAGCATATTTTAGAGATTAGTATTATTAACAACCATCTCATCCCATTAATATAATTGTTTACATTATCTTATCAATTGAATAATGAGATACAATGACTATATTATGATAATTTTATCCATGATTGAGGAATCCATGTTATAAATGAAACAAATCCTTTCTTACATTTCTTGAATGTAAACATCAAGCTCCAAACATTAATTTTTATTATCTTTTTCACCTTTTTTATATATTTTTACCCAATTAAATTATGAAATCGATATCAAATATATGTCAGAATAATTGAATTGAGTTCTAAAATAAATAAATTCAGCAATGAATACTTCAAAAACATTAATTAATTATTATATTCAATCGTATTGAATAAAATTTCGAATTCCAAATAATATTGAGTATATGTGATTTACATTCCATAAATATTTGATGTACCTAATCATATTGAGTATATAAGAGTAGACTATGATTAATTTGGTAATTTTACATCAAATTCATTTTAAACCTTTCAATAAATCACTTTATTCTTCCATTATAATTAATATTTACATTTTAAATGTTTTCAATAATTGTTAACTAAGAACTGAACAGTTTTGGAAGATAAAATTTTCCTCAAGTACTTTTTTTTAAATAACTATTATTTCTCTAAAAACATTTTTTATGTTACTTGTCAAAGGAGTAACATACAGTAATCTTCCTATTCATTGATTTATTTTAAAATTTAGTTTTATAATGATTATTATATTCAACTATAATGAAATCATTTATTATATGAGTATCATGTTAGATAAAAATTTAATACAGTCTTATATAAAAATGAATCACACTCAAATGATGACCACTTTTTAAAAAAACAACACATATATTATTGGGAAACGATCTATATTTCAATAATAAATGATTGTGCTATGAAATCTCACTAACCACATAGATTTTTAAGTCGAGAATTATCCCATTAATGTCATATATGACTCCAAGATATTTGGCAATAAAAATATTCTTCCAATCAATCATATGGGTAAACAAAACTCTATTCCTATAGTCAAAAAATTATAATAGTATCTCCTAGCTAGTATAAACCAGAAAAAGCATGAATATGCTAACAAATTATAATATAGGGGCACCCAACTATGACATCACTTACTCAGTTAGATGATCGAGGTCTTTCAAAATGTTTCTCTGGAAGGAATCCCATACCAAGTATTTTAAGGCTATTTGATCTCACACTCATATCTCATGTTACTCACTTTTATGTACCCTTGATTATAGTAATTTATTTTTGGAATATTATTCTTTCCAACAAATCAATATTTTCAAACAATAAAATTTTGAAACTCTTTACACAACCCACATGTTTCTATTACTCATCTGGAATTAGAAATTAATCATATTCATAGATACACAAATGTATCATATGCATAAGGTACATGAAAATTCCATGTAATGAAATAGAGTTATATAAGACTGAAAATATTAAAATGGTAAGCCCATAGAGATATATAACCAACATTATTTACTAGTATGAACATGGAAAATGCCTCCAGGTAGGTAGGTAGTCCAACCCCATGTCCCTTTACCCATCAATACATTACTAATGATAGAATTAAATTCATCATAACTAAAAAATCATGAATAATCTATAATCATAACCTAATTCATGTACATAACATTAATTACAAATTGAGTTCAAGGTAGATGAAAATATAAATTCATTAATATACCTAAATTTAATGCATGGATCTATCTAGAAGTATATAATCATTTTAAACTAAAGAATAAGAAATTCATTATATAAATATTTTACACTTATGAATACAACAGAGATTAATATTTAAATAAATGAAAATCATGAAAATAAAATCTAATTATAAACATTTTATATTTTTATTTTTATATAATATAAATTACATAAATATGAACAAAAAAATTATATTCATTACAATATAGACCCTTTCATATTTATCATTATATTGAATATTATTTGAAATATAAGATAGTTTTGATATATAAATTTTTTTATACTCAAATTTTCTATTAAATAAAAATTTTACATAATATAATAGCACCTTTTTAATCATGAATTAAACATTGATCAAATCAATCATCAAAACAATTTTTATGTGTTTTAAATAATGTTTCAGATATGACCTATTTAATTTGGAAACATAAAATTATTTACATATTAATATTTCATAATTTAATTATAAAAAAATTATAGATTGACCTAATTTCATAATTTATAATCATTTATATATTAAAATTTTTTATTTAAAAATAAACACATTTATTACTAGATCATAGGATATTCCATATAATTTGGTTAAAGTTATTTTAAATATTAAAACGTAATAATTTTCAATATAGATATTTCATAAATAATTTTTTAATTAAATATGAATATTTTATAATAAATTTATTAATTTATAAATCCCTTATAAATTATATATTCTCATAATACAATCTAATTTGATTTCTGAACATTTTCTAAATCATAAAATCAATTTAAAATTTTAAACGTTTTTTTTTTAATTTTCAATTGACCCTTATGAGGAATCCATATTCTACATAATGTTATTCCTCTTCTAACATTACATAGAAGATTTTAAGTTAGGGTAGATATTCAAAACCCTTATATATTATACAATGAATATGGGTACAAAAGGTGTAACCATTAAATGAAATATTTATGTAATAATAAGTCGTGAATTACCTTTACATAGAAAAAATAGGTTTTTTATGTACTGGTAATTTTATATTTCTTTTATTGGATCTCCCATGTATAGTAAACACCTAGTTTGCTTTTAAAAAGCATAATTTCATAAAGGTACCACATCGTTTACCTTTACATAAACATAAAATCCCTTACTATGGCATGGTAACATTAAATATATCATACACAATCTTTAAAACCACTGGATAACCATTACACAACAACCTTTATGTTGCTTTATTAAATAAAAGATTAACCTTAAATGATCCCCTTAATGTAATGGTAAGTCACATGTTACCATTATATGAAGAACCCAAATAAAGGTAACACCCAAGACACCCTTACACATATAATTTTTGAATGGATAATTATTTTTTTACCATTACTTAACCCAACTACATAATGATAATATAATTTTAAAAATAAATTTCTAGAAACATGAAATACTAATATGTTTTTAGTTTCATCCTCTTTTTAATGCATGTATAAATAAATCTAAACCATAAAAACCCACTAATACCACAAAAGGATTTGAAACAAGTATAATAATTAATATAAAATGAAGTTTATGTAATTAAAGCACTTATATTAAGATCGTACAAGAATGATAAATGAAAATATGATAAATATAAATTATGAATCCTTATAAATGTTTGTAACTTTCACCAAATAACAATTGTATTGTCTTCACTAGCATCGAAGTACTTCGAATGTTTTTGATAAGTATTAAAAAGTTTAAACTAAATAATGTCCCACCTTTGAAGGTATTAATGAGTGAATTAGAATCACATGTCTTTCATATATGACTCTCCATCCTATATGAAATTATAACATGTCACAATACAATAGAGGTTGGAAAAATAAATTGTCTAGTCTAGGGAGTTTTGACCAATCATCATGGAAGCATACCTTCCCACTACAATTTCGTGACAATATTTAATAAACCATAAGGAAAATACTTAGTCTATTTCATTTACTCATGCATTTATAAGGCATGAGTAAATTATTATTTGAACAAGTAATGGATAAATGCTTGAATTATATTATACTGATCCATTATATATTATGAAATAGATCTTAATGATAATATTGGTTTATGATCTCTTGTATATAGTTTCCATGATATAAATAATATCTCAATCAAGTAATATTAATAGAAGAAACATCATTAAAATCATATTTTCACGATTCTTATCAAAATTATGTATAATCTTTCCTTTTTTATCTTATTAAAATGTAATTATAGAAAACCATCTCTATCACTATACACTCAACATCATAACTATAAGTGAAAATAATTAAGTAAACATCAACCAAAACCACATATTAGTGTACACATATATAATTAAAACTAAAATAAAACCATAAAAATAAAACTTACACACATGGTGTATATAATTAATAATATATGTCATAGTTCATAGATTCATAAAGGATCTCCCACAGTGTTTATTTATTATAAATATTGGTGAAAAGATACATGAGGAGGATCCTCTATAAACTCCATGACCCTCTTCAATCCTATTCTTAAATTCCATTGAGAAATATTTAATTGATCTTATATAAAACCAATGAATAAAACTATTTAATATAAATAAGTTCCGTATTAGAGTCTAGGTGCCCATATTTGGCTTCCGAAATATAACCTAGTATTGAATTGTATATATACAGTAAAATAATGATATATCAAAATTTAATATAAAAAAGGTTTTATACATAGATATAAATATGATGTATATTGTATTATATGATATGACCATATCAAAATGAATCATGGGATGCTAATATTGGCCTATATTACGCTCTAACATGGACATGAATTATGGGTTTGAGTAAATGGAATAATTACATAACTTACATGTAGTTTACCTCAGTTATTAATAAGATTTTAATCCATTTATTAAGTTTTATATCCATTGAATTGTTTAATCAATGTTTCACCCACATGAAATAATGATCAACTTCCTGGAAATGACATTTGATGTTCTGAGGCTTTAGTTCTATTTGAAGAGGATATATTAGAAATTTTATCTATGGAAACCTAAACATTACAAAAATAAATATTATAAAATTTATATAAATATTTAATATATTTCACAATAATAGAGGCTTGAGGACTATAAAGGTTTAGTTTTTTGGATAATACATACATAATTATCTTATTTTGTGAAATTTCGTCAACATATCCCACAAATACTTTTCCTATAGTCCAATCCTTAGTCCTACCATACTAAAAACATTTCTTCATAACATGGGTGAAAGAGACATAAGAAATAGTGAGTTCAGATGCTTAGTAAGGGTAAATATAAGAGAAATCAATCAGTGGTCATAAGTGAGATTAATATAATCATAAGGGTATGAGATAATGAGATTAACATTATAAAATCATACCCAATAATTAAAAGATAATAAACATGAATCATGGAATAATGCATTAGATGTTTATAAGACATAAAAGATAAGAGAATCAAATATCATATACCCTGAGAATATAAGAATTATATAAAAACATGTCATAATATAGTGGTATAAATAGTGGAATTTTAATAATCATATAAATAATATTTGAAGGATATCTACCAAGATATTCAACATATTTTGGTCTTTGTTTAACCACCAGTATACCCTTTTATTTATTGGGATAACATCATGTGTAACATATTTTGGCCTTAGTATTACCTCCCATATAACCTCTTTTTGGCTAGGGATAACATCTCATATACCCTTTGAGCTCATAAACAATAAACATTACCCAATATTTTATAAGGAGGTAATGTAACCACCAATCACTTAATCATAACTCATTTACATGTATGCCACAAGATCATGAAAATATTTATGATTTCATCATAGTTTGACATGTGGAGAAGAAAAAATGTTTCACAAAGATTTAATCCTCATAATAAATAACCATATTGAGAAATATTAAGGATGTTATAATTGGATCATATCCCATGCGATGTATAAATAACATTAATGGATGTTTTCATAGTTGAAAATACCTATATAAGGGCACCAAAATATTTCATGAAGAAAATACCCTATTTATTTTAAAAAACATATTTAAAATTTTAAAAATTATTGAATATTAAAAAATTAATTTTAAAATAACTATTGAAAAATTCAAAGTAATATTCAATGAAATGATTATTCATGATGACATGAAAATCCTTTTTTGCGGTAAACATTAAAATAAATATTCCATTCACATAATTGGTAAAAGTACCTCTTTTACAAAACACGAAGAATATTTATTTTAGACTTTTTTATAGAAATTTAAACATGTATAAAAACAACTTTAATCAAATTTTTTATAACAGTAAAAACATAATTGAAAACATTGTAATAAAAATATGGTCATGAATGATAATATTCTGAACCTATTTGGAAAAACAATTCATTTTTCCATATATTTTACAGAATTTTGTTAACTCAATGTGGGTAAAATGAAAGGAAAACATGATATTTCTAAGAATAACTTCAATAGAACAAAATAAATAATATTTTTTAAAGATATTTTATATATTTTAATCATAATAAATTTAATCATAAATAATCCTAATAAAAAGAGATATTATAACACAAAACCCTTAAAACATTGGTAAAAACTAAATAAAATCTTCATGAATATGGGAACCTAAAATGGAATTTTAAATCCAGCTAATTTTAATAAAAAAATTCATTATTTTTTTAGTATATACATTATACCTAAGAAACAAGTGGTGAATATGGAATATTTCTCATGGAAATAAAAGTGAGATGAGAAACAATTACATGTAACATACATATTGATTCCAAGTCCGACAAGAGAATTAATAAAAACTAAACATGTAAAATACAACTAGAAAATTATTAGAATAAAATATTTGGGGATTAATATATTAGGATCATAAAAATTTCCAAAACAATTTCTAACTTTAACAATCACTAAATCATATGAGATTTTAATAGAAATGAATTACACCAAGACCAATTTTTTTCATATACACTCCTCTATCCTGTATAATAAATTTTATGTTATTATACATATATAATAAGAAAAAATTCATACATATAATAACATATATGGTTTATATAAAAAATATTATCACATTTTTATTAATAATATTTCATTATGATTGTCATTTTATGTGTTAACTGCTTTTTTTATCTTGTATGTTTTAGGTCATCTGTTATAGTCATTTCAATCTATTCATGATTACATCATCGATATAAAATAAATCATTTAATAAGTATAATATTTAATCATTATGTATAATTTTATAAATATTCACATAATGTGGTGATGGAAAATGAATTATAAAACATCAGGGAGACTACAGTCCGTAGGTATGCAAGAGGTATGTTTCCACTTTTAGATGGATTAAATAAAATAAAATTAAATAATAATTCACCTTTATAGAATAATTATTATTTCATAAATATAATATATAGTAATTAAAATAATAATTATTTCTAGACATATAAATAATAAATTAAAATTGAATCATGTTTCTTTGGGGTGGTGGTAGTCCACACCTACAGATGAGTGAAATTATCGTTTTCCAACTGATTGGAAGGTAAGAAGACTGAAAAAACATTTTATTACAAATTGATAATTATTTATAAAAATAAACTATAATTATTAAATCCATCATAATAACCATCCATAAAATATGGTGATGGAAAATTAATCATATCACTACCAGGAGGCGGTAGTCTACATACACACACAAGCGATACTTTTTTTCCCATTTGATGAAAATGAGGTAAAAATAGTTGTACCATAATCATAATAACACACACACACACATATATATATATATATGATTCTAAGATAATGATGTTCGTATGGATATAATATATTTATAGGTAGTAGAATAAGATATAAACTTTGAAAGAGTAGTGTATATTAATTGTCTCTTCTTTGAGAGTCCTCTTTGGGATTGCACCTTAAGAACTTTTAGGATGTTATTAGGGTAAGACAATAAGCGTAAAAAATTGATGAATATATAAAAGGTTATTAGGTAGGTATAGTACTATATTGAAAGATGAAATTATATTAATAGTTAAATATAATATGTGTCTTTTTTTAAGTTAGGGGAGACTGTCACATTGAATTACATAAAAGATTTAAATAATATAACGACAATTTCATGTTAAAGTGAAAAAATGGAAAATAAATATAATTTATGATAATTTATGTTCTAAATATCTTCATTAAATAATATTTTTACAATTTTATGAGGAATATTTACTCCTATCTCTTAGTTTAATCCTCGGTAAACACATATTAACCTAAACAGGGGTAAAAAATATGAACTATTTTACTATTAATTATGAAAAAATTAAAGTTATCTCCTTAAAAAAATTCAAATAACAATTAACAATAATTAAATCATTTCTTCATATTAAATAAAGATAAGTGTAATTTATTAAATTTAAAATAAAAACTCAAAATTAATGAGAAACATTATTTTAAAAATTCTTTCGGAGAATAAAAATTAATTTTAATTCACTGTATTTCTTGTAAAACAATTTACATGAAAGGTAAAAATTTGGTAGAATATAATATATATATATTTCTTTAAAATAATATATCAATAGTGATTAATTTTATTTATAAATATAAAAATATATTACACACATAAAACTAGTTTTTGAAAAATATCTTTTTTTACCTAAAAATGATTAAAAATTCATTTTTAACCATTAGATATGTAATGTAAGAATTATTATATATACTTTCGAAACCCCTCCCTCCAAATATACCTTATTGAAGGAGGATAGATAATGACCCCAAGAGTCCCACCTTCAGTAGGCCTTGGTTGGGAACTAGAACTGCAGGTATAAAACTATCATATATGGGAGGCATTAACCATTGTAATATAAATTGGATATGAAGATATTATGGACCATTCATAAAAAAACTCAAAGAAAAAATATAAATAGAAATATAAAAACAATCATACATGCATTTATAAATAAAAATTATACACATACAATAATGTTTCCAAAGTAAATACCCAATGTAATGATAAAATAGTGGTATAACAACTATCGAATGGTCCAAGCTAGTAATTCTCATCAAGGTCCCGATAATTATCCTGGAAACTTAAAAAAAAATTTATATATGTAGGGTGAGCATACAAGTATACCTCATAGAAATAATGTAAGTATATCATGCACATTTTAATGAAGAATACTAAAGAACCGACGAGGAAACTACAGAACCAAAATGCACCTATGATGGTATACTAACCATCCCAACCTCACTAAGGCACACTCAAAAAATAACACAAACTGTGTAATAGATTAAAATTAAAATCACATCGATAAGGGTAAACCACACCACTTTACCACTAGTATGACTCTCTGACACCGAATGTCGTATGTCATGAGACTCCTATCTCTTAAATATACCTCACTGATCTACAAAAATAGTCACAACACACCTTGTCTGCAGACACATGGGCTCACTACCCCATAAGCCCGACCATAACACATCTCTACCAAAAACATATGGTCCACAACAAAACCACCACAAAACCCAAAGTAGTAGGGTATCATGAACATGTAGGACATCAACATCATGACCTCCTCCAACCATGAATGACCCCCACTAGAGGCTGCCCCAAAAGCACTATATTTTCTCACACGAAGACACATGGGTCATCACATCTCACCCACAAATACTTGGGCTATCACATCACTCCTAAAAAAATGGACCATAATATCTTGCTTGAAGACACCTGGACCATCTTAACCACCATATAATGCACTAAGAAACATCCGATCATCATAGCCTATGAAATACCCACCTTTCTATAAGAGATATCAAGAAAGAGAGGGTACACAACCATCCATACTCCTTTCCATATGTTGGGAAAACACCCCCCGCGTGACTATGAAGGTGTCATCACCTAGTTCTCAATGCAGGAGGGGTGCATATAAAAATTAAAAGAATGTAAAATTATATATATATATTATAAATATTGAATCCCATCTTATGGGTTTATAGAGAATCGAAACAAATCACAACACCGTCACTTTTTCTTCCACCTCTAAATACATAAATTCATATATCAATACATAAATATCATTTCAAATTTCCAAAAAAATCATTTTATCATCCCATTCCTTTAAATATTTATAATTAACCATTTTTAACCACACAAAACACCATTTATTTAATAACCAGCCTTCAACATTACATAATCTGGAATAAAATGAATAATACACATTGATTATATTTTTAGGTTTAGAGTTTTAGAGAATTAGACCATATCCATTACATATCAATATGAAAATTACATTTAGACACTATTACTCAGCATGAATTTTCCTTGATTTCATCAATGACCCTATACATCTTTATTTCCTATGAAAAACATTTCAAAACATGGGGTAAGCATAAATAAATCATTAAGGGTAATAAAATAATGAAACTAAACATTAAACCATCAATAAATTCCAATAAATGAAACTATAATTTGGAAACATGACATACCTCAGGAAATCATAAGATCTATGAATAATAAACAAAAATCATAAATCATAAAGGTATATTATGACAATAATAAAATACTTACATTGTAGCTATCACATATACATAGGGAGTCACATTTGGAATACGCATCACATAATATTCCCTAAATCTCTTAGGATAAAAATTAACGTTTACCTCCATCACATTACCCAATGAATTTCAAAGCTATCTTGGGATAACCCACCCTAGGTGTATCAAGGAACCACCTGTATACGTAAACAATTCCCAATAACTATAATCATAACACATAACACAATAATAAATGAATGAAAACATTTCCACATTTCAATCAGAACATATCATGACATAATAAAAGCTTTATCAAACCATTTTAAAAACCATATAAAACATTTAATAAAGAGATTTTTGAATAAAATTTCCCTATAAAACTTTGAAACTTTTAAATAAAATATTTTTTTAAAACATTAATGTCCATATAAAGAAATCCTTAAAACCATTTTTAAAACATAGTCATTAATGACAAATATTTATAAGAATAGATTTTTAAAACATATAAAAATATATTTTAGTTAAAGAGTTCATTAACAAAAGAGAAACTCTTGAATAAAAATAATTGAAGAATAACTTGAATCCGAACTTTATAATATCATGAGAATAAAGGTATTCATGATATAATATTATAAATACATTATGGACACAATATAAGATTGAATTGGTGTATAACAACAATGAAGTCTCAATGGAATGTAAATTGAGTCAAAATCCATTATAAAAATTGTATCCTTAGATTAAGGATAAATCAATTACATAATAATGTGTGAAAAATATAGGTAAAATCAATAAGATTGGATATTCAATGTAAATAAATTAGAGAACATTCACACATATTCTTATTAAGTCAAAACTGATGACTTGGATATTTAACTCAATGAATGGAAATTGAGTTAAAATTACTCTTATTATGTTCATATTAATGACTTGAGAATTTTTCAATGGAGTGATTATGTGTATCAAAAAAATATATATAAAAAGGGGAGTGAAAATTACAACATAAATAAATAAATAGTGATTCCACACATAATAATAACATGACATAATTATGAATTAGAAGATTAACCCAAGGAATGGAAATTGGGTTAAAAGGTTCCCTTACCGATTTGGTAACTTATGAAACAAACAACCCATGAAATAAAAATCATAAAATTAAGATTTAAATACCCATAAATTGAAGTATATTAAAAAATTAATACAATCTTGGGAAGTACATACTCCACACAAAAGTAAATAGTGGAAAATGAAGCATGAATCTCATATGAATAAAAAGTGAGATAAAAATCCCTTTCCACATTGTAAATAATCACGTTTTATGACCAAAAGTAAATAACCACCAAATTATTCACAAAATAACATAAATATAAATAGAATCCTGATAAAATATTTCAAATTACAGCACACAGTACACCACATGCAATAAATTAGTGGCGAACAGTGGAAATCTCATGAAATTAAAAGTGAGATAAGAAACCCCTTACCACATTATAATCAGTAGATTCATATAACGAAAAATTACTAAACACTAAAATAATCACAGAATAAAATTAATATAAATATATTAATGATAATATATATATCAATGGTAGATTAAATTACACCACACGCAATAAATAAGTTGAAAACAATGGAAATCTCACAGAATTAAAAGTGAGATAACAAATCCCTTACCTCGGGTCCAACTTGACTCGTTCAATATTTAGTCTTCTAATTAATAATCTAAAGTTAATTTATACCTTTTTAATAACCTTTTTCATGTTTATTATTCTTTTTATATCAATTATTACCATGTAATAAATATTATGAAATCATTTAAGTTAATAACAGTCATTCTGTCTATATTTGGTACTTGAGTCAAAAATTGAGTTCTTATAATTACAATTTGTTCATGTGGTCAAAATTTCCTTATATTCAGAATTATATTCATGATTTAGATATCATATATATCATATATATCCATTATTTACATGTATTTATAATAGTTCATAACATTTAGAGGTAGGAAATGAAATTCACCGTTCATAGAGACGGTAAGCCGTACGTACGCATGAACACTAGTTTCATTTCTATATCATATTTAATGGAATGAAAACATAATGGTATATAGATATAATATAATTACAATATATTATAATATATAATATCATTAACTCCATCCTTTATGCATACCACATATGGTATGAACGAGTCATATCACTTTGAGTTGGCGGTAGTCCGCACTTCCTCAATTGAAATTATCACATTTACCCATAATGGAAACGATTAAGGTATGACACAAATGGAAAATACATAAGAATAAATAAAACATAAACATAATATATTTCATATATAAATACATTCCACTATGAGAGGCGGTTGGAGGTATTTGAACAATCATCGTTTTGTGAGGCAGTATTTCATCGTCCATAGAAACAGTATATTCTTTACCCATAAGATGGAGGTGTGTGTAAGTGTAGTTCAAATACATCTCATAAAAACATCCTAGTATATTAATTATACATGTTTCATTATGAAATAAATGAATAAAAAGTGTTTAGGTATTTGAGATGTAAAATAAAAGAAAAGAAGTGAAGAGAAACTCTTACATTTAATTTTGGTAACTACCTTTGGTTTGAACCAAAAGGACTTCTTGAGGTGCCTTTGGCCTAAGGTAAGGATTATAGGAGTAAAAGAGGGATGTAGAGAGCTTAATTGGGCAGATTTCTGACAATCCAAAAGGCTTGATAGGTGTGAGGAATTTGTTAGAAGTGAGTGCTTTTTAATAGGAGGAGGAGGGGCTCTTTAGGAAAGTGTGAAAATGTTATTTTATTATATAATGATTTTCGGTTTCTAAAGGTGAAAAAATAATTAACTTCAGAGATAAGATGACTCATGGTCTAAATAAAATCATCCAATAATAATTGGACAGGTTTTTGATATTATATTAGTCTTTATAATCTTATTTATTTAAATTATTTATAAATGAGATAAACAATGCATCATTATTGTGTCATAAATAATTTAATTTATCAGATGTCTAAATTTTATAAAAAAATACCCCAATAACATAAATTTTTGGTTGGCAAAATGTATGATGATAAAAGTGAGCTTATAACATTTTTTCATCAAGATCCTTTTCATAGAGTTGAATAATTTTATGAATAACTAGACCAAGATCGTAAGGAAATGTACTTAATTGTCATGTAGAGTGACATCCTCTAATAACATTCTACCAAAAAATCATGCTTTCTATAATAAATGATAATTCAAGATTACTTGTTCACATTAAAAGTTCTATAATCAACTTTTATAGAATTATATAATCCAAAAAAGATGAACTATATATTTCCCATGTCTTTAGAAATTAACCAAAACCAAAATGGTTAGTAAAAGATTAGATAATACCCCAAAAGGATAATCTTTTACGAAAAGAAAAACTACTCATAATCTCTAAAATTATTCAAACTATACCCAAAGTTCAACACAGATAATTCAATAAACAATTGTCCAATTTTTTTTCAAATTAATCCAAACTAATATTGAAACCCAAATCTGAGTGGTTTTTAATCACATAGTCTTCCAAGATAAATCTTTACATTTATCTCCAAATAGCATCAGTTACTCTTAAAGTATCATAATGAAAAGTAATTAACCTAACCACATATTTTCTATGATAGGTTAATAATTTCCATAAATAACCAAAATCACCTTATGTACCCAAAAAAACATAGATTCCTCCAAACTAAAATTTCCAACATTATTCCACAATTGAAATCCCATAGTATTCTATCTTCCTTAGGCATATAGGGTTTCCTCCAAAGAGAGAACTTCTTCCACAACAATTTTTATCAATTAAACCCCAAATCATTTTCCTATATTATGTATAACCATTTGATAAAACATAAGTTCTAGAAATCAATTTATTCTTGTTCCAAAAGTTCATTTTACTAAAATAATAAGTCATACTAAGCAAGGACTTCAAGTAGGCCAGTGGTAGGCGATGCGCCATTGTCGCCCTTCGATTGTGGGTTCGATTCCTACTGCCTTTCTGGATGCGACGGGTTGTCACCCATCCCAGGGGTTGTCTTTTTTATAAAACTCAAAATAACCCTAACATGTTTTAACCTCAATGGTTTCCTTATACCTATCGTTTTCATCGTAATTCATTATGATCTCAACATATTAATTATTAGAGTATTATATATGTTGTATTTTATTTATTTCACCACCGTATGATAAAATAAAATGATCCCAAAAAATGAATAACATAATACCTTGATCATGGTGTCCATTTGGTTTCATCGTCATCTTGTTCACGAAGGTAGATGGTCCATGCATTGCAAAAATGATATAGAGATCCTTCAAAATCATTAGCTTTATTCATCCAAATTCAACTTGTACAACATGGGTTATATGGGTGTTCACAGAAAAATAGTTTTGGAAAATAATCATGTATGACATATAATTTCAAAACATCTGATAAAACATGATTTCTATAAAACAGTCAGACCGAATTTGAGTGGAAAAAATCAATTAATGGTCCTTTTAAAATACCATACGTATGTGCTGAGAGAATATATAGTAATAGAAAATATAAATAAGTTACACAAGGTTCTCCTTATTAGGACCTTTGTCAAAATCATAAAATGATTCAAAATCACTTGATAAGGTAAAATATTTGGAAATGCCTTGATAATATTTACCTTTCTTGAAAATATGAGAATATTGTAAAAATAGGATTTGTTAAAATAAAAACCATGATCCACGATTAAAATGAGGTATAGTGGAGGTGTTTGATATCTCAAACAACTACTTCCAAGTGACTCATATGATAGAAAAAGTTTCATAATCATCTGAATATGACTCTTCAATAATTATTGCAAGAAAGTAATCAAGAAGATATAGGAATGTAATTTGAGATCCTCCTTATTCCATTAGTAACTGACATTCCTTGATCTGAAAATGTTATAAAACAATGATTTAACGGAAATAATAGATATATGGACTAACCATGAGTCTACCGAAAACTCATAATCCCTAAATTTTTCTAAACCGACCTCTAAGACCAACTATAAGGACCCGACCTTAATCATTAAATAATACTGAATTAAATGAATAATTCACATTGAGGATATTTTATGGTTTAGGGTTTTAAATAATTAGATAATAACTATTACATATCAACTTTAAAATTACATGTAGACACTACTACTTAGTATCAATTTTTTATAAAATAAAAATTCTTAAAAAGAAACATGTCTAGTTCCATGTTTTAGACATCATGACTTTTACGGGATATCATCCTAGGCACTGTTTATCTTTAATTCCTATGAAAAGCATTTCAAAACTTGGGTTAAGTATAAAATTCTCAGTAAGGGTTATAAAATAAGGAAAGGAAAAATTAACCCATCAGTAAATTCAAATAAATGAAACTATACTTTTGAAACATAACATAACTCATGAAATCATAATATTTATAAATAGCATAGATAAATCATGAATCATAAATGTAACTTATGGAATTCATAAAATACTTACATTGTAGCTATTACAGCTACATAGGGAGTCACATTTGGAATACCCATCATAGTATATTCCTTAAATCTCATAGGAGAAACATTAATGTTTACCTCCGTCACATTACCCAATGCATTGGAGACCTATATTGGGCTCACCCACCATAGAATTATCATGGAACCACCCATATAGGAAAAAAATTCCAAATAACTATTATCATAACACATAACACAATCATTCCACATTGTAATTACAATATATCATGACATAATCAATGCTTTATCAAACCATTTTTAAAACCATTTAAAACATTTAACAAATATATTTTTGAATCAATTCATTCCATACAACATTGAAACTATTAAATAAATTACTATTCTAAAACATTAATTTCCATATATATAAATCCTTAAAACCATTTTTAAAACATGGACATTAATGATAATTTTGTAGAAGAACAAATCTTTAAAACATTTAAAATGGCATTTTAGTTAAAGAGTTATTTAACAAAATGAGAAAATATAGAATAAAAATAATTTAGGAATAAAATTGAATAAAAACATTATAATATCATGAGAATAAAATGATTCATGATATTATATTTTAATAGACAATATATACACTAAATAAGAGTGAATTTGTGCATAATAACAATGAAGTCTCAAAGGAATATAAATTGAGCCGAAATCCATTATAATAATTGTATCCTTAGATTAAGGATAAATAAATTAAATAATAATGTGTGAAAAATATAAATACACTAAATATGATTGGATATTAAGTGTAAATCAATCACAGAACATTCACACATATTATTTTTTAGACAAAACCAATGACTTGGATATTTAACTCAATGAATGGAAATTGAGTTAAAATTACTCTTATCAATTTCATATAGATGACTTGAGAATTTATCAATGGAGTGATTATGTGTATCAAAATTATATCCACATAAAGGGGAGTAGAAATTAAAACATAAATATATTAATAGTGATTCCTTACATAATCATATAATGACATAATTAAGAATTAGAAGATTAACCCCAAGAATGAAAATTGGGTTAAAAGGTTCTCTTACCAATTTGGTAACTTACGAAGCATACAACCCATGAAAAAATATCATAAAATGAAGATGTAAATACACATAAATTGAAGTATATCACACAATGGATACAGTATTGGGCAGTACATACACCACACTAAAGGAAATAGTGGAAAATATAGCATGAATCTAATAGGAATAAAAAGTTAGATAAAAATCCCTTACCATGTTGTAACCAGTCGAGTCATATGACCAAAAGTTAATAACCACCAAATTATTCAAAAAATAACATGAATGTAAATATAATACTGATAATATATATAATGGCAGTACACAATACATCACATGCAATAAATTAGTGGCGAACAATCAAAATCTCACTGAATTAAAAGTTAGATAAGAAACCCCTTACCACGTTGTAATCAATCGTGTCATATGACCAAAAATTACTAACCAAAAAAATAATCATAAAATACAATGAATATAAATATATTCATGATAATATATATATCAATGGTGGTATACATTACACCACATGCAATAAATATGTGGCGAACAATGGAAATCTCACAGAATTAAAAGTGTGATAAGAAATCCCTTACCTCGTGTCCGACTAGACTCGTTCATTATTTAGTCTCCTGAATAATAAAATAAAGTAAATTTATACTTGATTAATAAACCTTTTCATGTTTATTATTCATTTTATATCACTTATTACCATGACATAAATATTATGAAATTATTTAAGTTAATAACAGTCGTTTTGTCGATATTTGGTACTTGAGTCCAAAATTGACTTCTTATAATTACAAGTTGTTCATGTGGTAGAAATTTCTTTATATTCAGAATGATATTAATGATTTAGATATCATATATATCATATATATCTATTATATACATGTATTTATAATAGTACATAACATTTGGAGTTAAGAAATGAAATGCACCGTTCATGGAGATGGTAAGCCGTACATACGCATGAACACTACTTTCATTTATTTTTTGTATTTAATGGAATTTACACATAATTATACATAGGTATATTATAATTAAAGTTTATTATAATAATTAATATCACTGATTACATTCTTTATACATACCACATATGGTATGAACGAGTCATATCACATTGAGGGGGTGGTTGTCTGCACTTCCTCGTATGAAATTATTGCATTTACCCATCATGGAAACCATACTAGTACGATATAAATGGAAAAACAGAAGCATAAAGAAAAAATAAAAAAAATATATTTCATATATAAATATAGTTTCATCATAATGGCCACCATGAGAGGCCGTTAGAGGTATTTTAACAATCATCATTTCGTGTGGCAGTATTTCGCCATCCACAAAAAAATATGTTCTTTACCCATTAGATGGAGGTGTGTGTAAGTGAAGTTTCAATCCTTCTCATAAATAAATCCTATTATTTTTTGGATACTGGTGTTTTTATAAAATAAATTACTAAAAAGAGTTTAGGGGTTGGAGAACTAAAATAAAAAAAGTGAAGAGAAATTGTTACCATTAATTTGGGAAACTCTCTTTTGTTTGAACCAAAAAGAATTCTTAAAGTCCCTTCTACCTAAGGTAAGGCTTATAGAAGAAGGATAGGGATGTATAGAGATTATTTGGGCATAGTCTGGATGAGCCAAAAAACTTGAGAGGTGTGAGGAATTGGTTAGAAGTGAGTTGTTTTTATAAGGGGGAGGAGGGGCTCTTTAGGAACGTGTGAAAATATTATTTTATTATATAATTATTTTCGGTTTATAAAGGTCCAACACTAATTAAAGTAGAATATAAGATGACTCATGGTTGAAATAAAATCATCCAATAATAATTGGACAGGTTTTGGATATTATTTTAGTCTTTATAATCTTAATTATTTAAATCACTTATTAATGAGGTAACACTGCATCATTAATGTGTCATAAATAATTTAATTAATTTGATGTCTAAAAATTATAAAAAAATACAATGATGTAGGAAATATTTTTAACTTTATAATGAATATTTATAGGCAAATATATCAATTACATAACACTACATTAAAATTGTTTTAGTAAAACAATACAAGATTATGACATTTTTATTTTTACTTTGAATAAAAAGTTATTAATATCATTCTCTTACCCAAGTGATTATCAAAGGCCAAAAGTCTCACCCAAGGATTTTCATGGTCTGCCATTAATATTCCAATATGGTTAGGTATAGTGTAAAGATTATTTTATATTAATTTAGTAATATTTTTACCTTTAATTACCCTATTTACCTTTAACCGTGGTAAATAAAAGTGAAAAGTTACTATTCACCAAAAATTATATTAATCTGTTTAAACAACATTTTACTTACTAATAACCACCATTTATGTTGGATTTTATAAAATCAATTCACAGAAATGGTAAAATTTCATTTAAATGAAAAAGTTAGTTTTTTTAACTACTACTAAGGGGTTTAACTATTCATTAAAAATTGATGTTTTTCAGAAAAATATAAAATATTCAATATAAGGTATATTTGATATTCCAAATTCAAAAATTATTTCTATTTTACCAAATTCAAAACATAGAAGTTTCACTATTTAATTTAAAATTAATTCTCGTGGTAAAACAAATAGCGTGTTTTTAAGAAACAATAACTATCCAAATATTGACACTTATTTATGTCCAATTTCAAAGTAAAATTAATTCCAATGAACAACATTGGATTAATTGATAAAAATATAATCTAATTACGCTTTAAAAAAAATTAAAAGGATAATTTAACCATATAAATAATTTAATTAAAAGGTATTTTGGGATTAAATTACAGTATTTTTTCACTATTCATAAAAAAATGAATTTTATCGGCAAAAATAAATTTTTCTTACCCAAAGTAAATTTTGATTTCCCAATTATTAATAATTATTTTATTTTGTAAAATTGAACATATAAAAGTGAACAAAACTATATTTAAAGAGGGTTCACCATCAAAAGGTAGTAAATCAACCCTTTAATGAATATTAGAGTATTTATGCTTAAATTCGGATTCATTCACATTTTAAGACTCTAAAATTTATTGGAAAAATGTATAAACATTTAAAAAACATGTATAATCATACTTTAGTTATTTATTTTCATTCCCTTCCTTAAAACGACTAGGTGTTAACAACCGTTTAAAATAATAATATTATATTATATGTGTGCAACATAAGATTTCCAAGAAACCCGTTGTTGTGTATTGGGCACTCCATCGAACATAGAATCCCCTTTAAAGTAAAATTAATATTTAATTCCAAAATATTAATAAATATGAAAATTTTATATTCTTTATTTACATGGGATGTTACATCCTTCCCCCCTTTTGGGAATTTCATCCTTGCTATTTTAAAATTGTACTTGGAAAATTCATTGAAAGTCCTACATCGAAAAAAGAGTCCATAAAAAATATCAATTTAAAATAGAGGAAGATAATTGAAAAGGTCACCCAAGACATTAGATACTAGGATTCCATGAAAACAAGGATATGGAAGAGAAACTAACTCTTATAGATTAATAGAGAGTGATAGAGAACATGATCCTGAAAAGATAACAACCACAATACCATAAACATATGGTTGGGTAAAAGTCTGATGATAAAAGTGAGCTTATAACATATTTTCTTCAAGATATATTTCATATAGTTGAAGAATTTTATTAATAACTAGGCCAAGATCGTAAGGAAGTATACTTACTTTTCATGTAGAGTGCCATCCATTAATAAATTTCTACCACAAACTCATCCTTTCTATAATCGATGAGTATTGAATATTACTTATTCACATTAAAAGTGCTATAATCTTCTTATAGATAACTACAAAATCAACAAAAGATGAACTATATATTTCCCATGTCTTTAGACATTAACCAAAACCAAAATTGTTAGTACATGATTAGATAATCCCCAAAAGGATAGTCATTTACAAAAATAAAAACTACTCTTAATATCGAAAATTAGTCAAACTATACCCAAAGTTCAACAAAGACTATTCAATAAAAAACTGTCAATAAAATTCTTCAAATTAATCCAAAATAATATTGAAACGTAAATCATAGTAGTATTTAATCACATATTCTTTCAAGATAAATCTTAACATTTATCTCCAAATAACACCAGTTACTCTTAAAGTCTCATAATAAAAATTAATTAACCAAAAAACATATTCTATATGACAGGTTAATCATTTCCATAAATCACCCTAATCAACTTACTCCACAATAAAAACATAGATTCCCCTAAACTAAAATTTCAACCATTATTACAAAATTTAAATCCCATAGTATTCTATCTTACTTAGGCATATAGTGTTTCCTCTAAATAGAGAACATCTTCCACAACAACCGTTATCACTTAATAACTAAATCATTTTCATATACTATGCATATCCATTTGATAAAACATAAGTTCCCAAAATAAACTTATTCTTGTTACAGAAAATCATTTTACTAAAATAATAAGTCATACTAACCAGGGACTTCAAGTAGGCCAGTGGTAGGCGATCCACCCATATCACCCTTCAATTGTGGGTTTGATTCTTGTGGCCTTGCCGGATGCGACGAGTTTTCACCCATCCTATGGGTTGTCTTTTTTATAAAACTCAAAAATAACCCTAACAGGTTTTAACCTCAATTATTTCCTTATACCTATCATTTTCATCCAAATTCATTATGATCTTAACATATTAATTAATCAAATATTATATATATTGGATTTTTTTATTTGACCACCATATGATAACATAAAATGATCCCCAAAAATGAGGAACATAATACCTTGATCATGGTGCCCATTTGGTTTCATCATCATCTTGTTCATGTAGGTAGAAGGTCCAGGCATTGCAACAATGATTTAGAGATCCTTCAAAATCATTTTCTTCTTTCATCCAAAAACACATTGTAAAACATGGGTCATATGGGTGTTCACAAGAAAAATGTTTTGGAAAATAATAATGTATGACATATAATTTCAAAACATATGATGAAACATGATTTCTATTAAACAGTCGAACCAAATTTGAGTATAAACTTTCAATTAATGGTACTTTTAAAATAACATTGGTATGTGTTGAGAGACTATATTGTAAAATAAAATATAAATAGGTTGCGTATGGCTCTACTTCTTCAGCACCCTTTTCAAAATCATAAAATTCTTCAAAATCTTGTGATAAGGTAAAATATTTGAAAATGCCTTGATAATATTTACCTTTCTTGAAAATATGAGAATATTAAGAGAATTTTATTTGTTTAAATAAAAACCATGGTCCACGATGATAACGAGGTATAGTGGAGGTGTTTGATATCTCAAACACTAGCTTACAAGTGAGTTGTATGCTAGAAAAAATTTCACAATCCTTCGAACATGACTTTGCAATAATTATTGCAAGCAAGTCATCAGGAAGAGATAGGAATGTCATTTAAGATCCTCCTACTTCCATTCATAACTGACATTCCTTGATCTTAGAATGTTATACAACAAGGATTTAATGTAAATAATAGACATAGAGACTTACCATGTGTCTAAAAAAACTCGTAATCCCTAAAGTGGTCTAAACCGACCTATGATACCAACAATAAGGACCCAAACTTAAACATTACATAATCCTGAATTTAATGAATTTTTCACATTGAGGATCTTTTCAGGTTAAAAGTTTTAGAGAATTAGATAATAACTATTTCATATCAACTTGAAAATTACATGAAGACACTACTACTCAGTATACATTTTTTTTAAAAAAATTCCTAAAAAGAAACATGTCAAGTTCCATGTTTTTGATCGCATGACTTTTCCTTGATTTCATCCTTGACCCTATTCATATTTATGTCCTATGAAAAAACATTTCAAAACTTGGGGTAAGCATAAAAAGCATATTAATTGTTATAAAATAAGAAAAGGAAACATTAACCCATCAATAAATTCAAATAAATGAAACTATACATTTCAAACATAACATACCTCATGAAATCATAAGATTTATGAATAACATATAGACATAATAAATCATAAAGGTAACTTATGGAATTCATAAAATACATACATTGTAGCTATCACATCTACATAGGGAGTCACATTTGGAGTACCCATCACAGTATATTCCTTAAATCTCATAGGAGAATCAATAACGTTTACCTTCATCACGTTACCCAATGCATTGGAGACCAATATTGGGCTCACCCGCCCTAGGTTTATCACAAAACCACCCGTATAGGTAATAAATTACCAATAACTATATTAATAACACATAACACAAGCATAAAGGAATGAAAACATTTCCACATTGCAATTAAAATATATCTTAACATAATAACTACTTTATCTAACCATTTTCAAAACCATTTAAAACATTTAATAAAGATATTTTTGAATAAAAGTGTCCCATAACACTTAGAATATTTTAAATAAATTATCATTTGAAGACACTAATGTCCATATAAATAAATCTTTAAAACCCACAACTGGAAATAAGATCTATACCAACGTTTTTGGGCCAACAGTTGGTATAGTTCACTAATATGGACCTATACAAATGGGTTGGCCAAAACCGTTGGTATAGGTCACTTATATAGACCTATACCAACTGTTTTACCAAAACTGTTGGTATAGGTCACTAATATGGTGCTATACGAACAGTTTTGGGAAAACTGTAATATGGACCTATACCAATGGTTTTGGGAAAACTGTTGGTATAGGTCCTTTATAGGGACCCTATAACAATATTTTGACCTCGAACCGTTGGTATAGGTCCCCCCTATACCAACGGTTTGTCCAAAACCATTGGATAGGTCCCAAAATCAAAGAATATATACCAACGGTTTTGAGAACCGTTGGTATATGGACATGTATTTTTAATGGAATCTTCTTACAGAGGACATTAAATAATTCAAAATTTAAAATACTAATGATAATACATATATATATTTATGAAATTATGTTCCCAAAAGTAAGTTAGGTTAGTGGTTAGGTTATTCAATCACAAATCGGAGGTGCTGGGATCAAAACCAACTGAATGATTCCTTTTTGAATTACATATAACAACAGATTTATGGAACCGTTGGTATAGAGTTTCATATTCTTTATACCAACAGTTTTGAAAACCATTGGAATAGGTTTATACCAACAATTTTCCCAAAACCATTGGCATTGACCTATCCCCATGGATTACTAGCCAACGGTTCTCCAAACCATTGGTATAGGCTATACCAACGGTTTGGAGGCCTATGCCAATGGTTCCAAACTATTGGTATTGTGTTTTTTCCCAGTAGTGACCATTTTTAAAACAAGGACAATAATTATAAATATTTATAAGAATAAATGTTTAAAACATTTAAAATGATATTTTAGATAAATAGTTCTTTTACAAAATGAGAAACTCTTGAATACAAATAATTTAGGAATAAAATTGAATCAGAACGTTATAATACCATGAGAATAAAGGGATTCATGATATAATATACCAAAGGACAATATATACACCATATAAGAGTGAATTGGGGCATAACAACAACGAAGCCTCAAAGGAATGCAAATTGAGACGAAATCCCTTATAAAAATTGTTTACTTAGAATAAGGATAAGTCAATTACATAATAATGTGTGAAAAATATAAAGACACTCAATATTATACGATATTCCATGTAAATCAATCAGATAACATTCACACATATTCTTTTAAAGACAAAACAAATGACTTGGATATTTAACTCAAAGAATGGAAATTGAGTTAAAATTACTCTTTTCAAGTTCAAATCGATGACTTTTATCAATGGAGTCATTATGTGTATCAAAATTATATCCACACAAAGAATAGTGGTAATTAAAACATAAATACATAAATAGCGATTCCACACATAATCATAGCATGACATAATTAAGAATTAGAAGATTAACCCAAGGAATGGAAATTGGGTTAAAAGGTTCTCTTACCGATTTGGTAACATACGAAACATACAACCCATGATTGAAGGATCATAAAATGAAGACATAAATACCCAGAAATTTAAGTATAATACACAATTAATATAATCATGGGTAGTACATACACCACACAAAAGTAAATAGTGGAAAATATAGCATCAATGTCACGGGAATAAAAAGTGAGATGAAAATCCCTTACCATGTTGTAATCAATTGATTCATATGACCACAAGTTAAAGACAACCAAATTATTCAAAAAATAATACGAATATAAATATAATCCTGATAATATTTATCCAATATAGGTACACAATACACCAATTCAAAAAATTAGTGGAGAACAAAAGATATCTCGCGTAATTAAATGTGAGATAAGAAACCCCTTACCACGTTGTAATCAATCGAGTCGTATGAACAAAAATTGCAAACCACAAAAATAATCACAGAATACAATGAATATAAATATATTCATTATAATATATATATCAATGGCAGTATACATTACACCACATGAAATAAATAAGTGGTGAACAATGGAAATCTCACAGAATTAAAAGTGAGATAAGAAATCCCTTACCTTGTGTCCGACTTGACCCGTTCATTGTTTAGTGTACTGAATAATAAAATAAATTTAATTTCTACTTGCTTAATAACATTTCTAAAGTTTATTATTTCTTTTATATCACTTATTACCATGTCATAAATATTATGAAATCATTTAAGATAACAACGATCGTTTTGTCGATATTTGGTATTGGAGTCAAAAATTGACTTCTTATAATTACAAGTTTTTCATGTGGTAAAAATTTCATTATATTCAGAATGATATTAATGATTTAGATATCATATATATCATATATTTCCAGTATATATGTGTATTTATAATAGTACATAACATTTGGAGGTAAGAAATGAAATGCACCGTTCACGGAGACGGTAAGCCGTACGTACGCATCAACACTACTTTCATTTCTATTTCGTATATAATGGAATAAAAAAATAATGATAAATAGGTATATTATAATTACAATATAGTATAATATATAATATCATTAACCCATTCCTTTATACGTATATCATATGGTATGAACGAGTCATATAACTTTGAGGGGGCGGCAGTCAGCACTTCCTCAAATGAAATTATCTCGTTTACCAGTAAAGGAAACCGTAAAGGTATGTTATAAAGTGAAAATAATGAATAATAAAGAAAACATAAACATAATATATTTCATATATAAATACAATTACATCATAATTTCCACCATGAGAGGCGGTTGGTGGTATTTGAACAATCATCATTTCGTGAGGCAGTATTTCACCGTCCACAGAAACAATATGTTCTTAAACAATTAGATGGAGGTGTCTGTAAGTGTAGTATGAATCCTCCTCATAAAAAATCATAGTATATTGAGGATACTGGTTTTTTTATAAAAGAAAGTAATAAAAATATTCTAGGGGTTGTAGAAGTAAAATAAAAGAAAAGAAGTGAAGAGAAATTGTTATCTTTAATTTGGGTAACTCCCTTTGGATCGAACCAAAAGGACTACTTGAAGTTCCTTATTCCTAACATATGGATTATGAGAGTAGAAGAGTGATGTATGGAGCTTAATTGGGCATAGTTTGGATGGGACAGAAGGTTTTATAGGTGTTAGGAATTGGTTAGAACTGTGTTCTTTTTATAAGGGGGAGGAGGGGCTGTTTAGGAAAGTGAAAATATTATTTTATTATAAAATGATCTTCGGTTTCCAAAGGTCCAAAAATAATTAATGTAGTAGTTACGATGACACATGGTCTAAGTAAAATCATCCAATAAGAATTTTATAGGTTTTGGATATTATTTTAGTCTTTATAATCTTATTTATTTAAATCATTTATTAATGAGGTAAACACTGCATCATTATTGTGTCAGAAATAATTTAATTTATTTGATATATAAAAATTATAAAAAAATAAAATTATGTAGGAAATATTTTTAGAATTATAATGAATATTTATAGTCAAATATATCAATTACATAACCCCACATTAAAATTGTTTCAGTAAAATAATACATGTTTAGGACATTTTTATTTTTACTTTAAATAAAAAGTTATTAATATCATTATCTTACCCATGTGGATTTAAAAGGCGAAATGTCTCACCCATGGATTGTCATGGTCGTCCATTTTTATTCCAATAAGGCTAGGACATGTGTTAAGGTAATTTTATATTAATTTAATATTATTTTTACCTTTAATTACCTTATTTAACTTTAATCGTGGTAAATAAAAGTGAAAAGTTACTTATCACCAAAAATTATTTTCATCTTATTGAACCAAATTTTACATACTAATAACAACCATGTCTGTTGTATTTTCGAAATCCAATTCACAGAAGCGATAAAATTTCATTTAAATGAAAAACCCAGTTTTTTAACTACTACTGTGTGGTTTCACTATTCATCAAAAATTGTAGTTTTTCAGAAAAATACAAAAAATTCATATTGAGATCTATTTGATATTCCCAATTTAAAAATTATGTCTATTTTAACAAATTTAAAACATAGAAGTTTGATTATGTAATTTAAAATTAATTCCTGTGTCAAAACAAATAGCTTATTTTTAAGAAACAATAACTATCAAAAGATTGGCACTTGTTTATGTCCAATTTCAAAGTGAAATTAATTTCAATGAAAATAATTGGATTAATTGAAAAAAATATAATCTAATTAAACTTTAAAACCAATTTAAAATATAATATAACCATATAAATAAATTATATTAAAAGGCATTTTTGAATGAAAATACAGTATTTTTTAATATTAAAAAAAAATGAATTTTATCAGAAAAAATACCAAAAATTTACCCAATGTAAATTTTGATGTTTTGATTCTAAAGATGTATTTTATTTTGTAAAATAGAATAGATAAAAGTGACCAAAACTATATTTGTAGAGGTTTCTCCATCAAAAGGCGGTAAATCGACCCATTGATAAATATTAGAGTATTTATGCTTAAAATCAGATTCATTCACATTTTAAGCATCTAAAATTTATTGGATAGATGTAAAAAAATTTAATAAACATGTATAATCCTATTTTAGTTAGTTATATTCATTCTCTTCATTAAAATGGCTAGGCATTAATCTCCTTTTAAAATAATAATATTATATTATTAGTGTGCAACGTAAGATTTCCAAAAAACATGTTGTTGCGTATTGGGTACACCATCAAACAAAGAATACCCTTTAAAGTAAAATTAATTTTTAATTCAAAAATATTAATAAATATTAAAATGTTATATTCATTAATTACCTGATATGTTACAATTTAATTATCCATTTACCATTTTCATCCAATAAACCAAACCAAACCATTTCTTTCCAATCATTATTAAAAAAGTTATTCATTTTTTCCATCAATAATCAGGAATATAGAACAAATATACCACCCCCTAACCACCCCAAAATTATGACAAAAAAACACATCCTCACCTCCCTAAAAGAAAATCCAAACAAACCACATCCTCACCTCCCAAATCATGTCCAAACAAACCACCTCCTTTCCTCCCCAAAATCAAAGCCAAATAGACCATCTCCTCAGCGACCCAAAATCATAGACAAACAAACTAACCAACCAACATGATCCAATGACACATCTCCTTCCCACAACATGACTACTCATCACAACACATCCATATCATTTCAGAAATTTACAGAGGGTCTCTTATCACATTACACATTATTTTAGGGTCATTATCACATAAGCCAAATTTGTGTGGAAACCTTTTCATTATATAAATATACGAATTTAATAAATTACTATTTTAATGTGATATCATAAAAATAAAAAGTAATGATGAAATCACAACACATATATGTATTGATAACAAATCCCCCAATGATCACAATTTTCAGTAGGGCATCAACCTAGTAAAATTAAAAAAAGAACAAATAATTAAAAAAGCTATAAAAACTTGTGAATAAATCCCAATTTGGTCCTTATAATTTCAATTAACCAATTATTTATATTTTATTATCTTGAAAAAACCATAACCCATAGTTAAAAAAATGTAAACCCCTCCTGCATGATACACAATAAATAGAAACAAGGGAATACATATGTCAAAGAATATTTCCGACTTGCTGTGCATAGCAGAGTGAAGAAAAATGCTCAGAAACTGTAATTACACCATGGAACCACATATCAACCTACACTGGCACTAAATACCATCAAAATGAAACCCAAAAAACCCCCAAAGAATAATAAAATCTACATGGAAGATCCTTGGGAGAAGCACCTACCAAAAATCAACCACAGATTTCAAACGAACAACCACTGAGACCAACAGATCAAGGAGGTAGGAAGAGGTCTTGAACAACTGCTTGGGGCACATAGGGTTCACCCAAAGAGATAGTCAGAAAAATCAATGGCCGAACAAATGAAATTTCATCTAGATTTTTTTTTAAAAATTCACTAGATCATGGGTTTACATTATGTGTAATCACCCTTCACGTCGTGTAATCCTCAGGTTTTAATTTCTCAAAAAAAACATGTAACATTTTTACTATAGAGCTCAAAAAATCTGTAAATAATGAAACAACTCTAGAAAAGACATGAAACCAACATTCTCATCATGTAATAATCTTACAAAATGTGTATTTCCTACAACAACTCTGATACACCTTTATTTCCCACAAAACACATAGGACCTCTCCCAAACTCCTCGAACAACCAAAACTAGCAATGTAATAGACCAAGAGAGAACAAACTATTCCATCATATAATTCTCAAATGATTCTCAGCCTTGATAATACAAAACCAAGCCTAAATGGAAAGAGGTCCAATCAACCACCCCTTGATATTCCTCTCAAGTATCTCATCATACATCAAAAAACTACCACCAGCCTAACGTGCTAACCTATATGACCACAAAAAACATTGCACGACCTCTCATCCTCAATGAAGACTAAACCAAATATAACTATAACCAGCGACCTGGACAACTCCAATAAGATGGATCAAGTAATTTTGTCCTCCATGTTAAGATAATATCCACTTTGGGTGTCATTGACTCTCCCGCATGGGTTACATCACATTATAGTGAATGCACCTCGATTTGGAATATAGTATTAATATTTTTATTGGTCAAAAGATTATCATCAATAAACTATGGAAAATATATTTTCTCATTAAATAATGTTAATACACTACATCAAAAAAAATTGTAATGAAAAACTCAAAATAACTCTAGGTACTGGGCACACATATGTGTTTCTCACTCCCAGGTACTCTCCTCCATGACACCATTCCTACACAAAAAAAGCAATGACCAGTTTATGTAGTGCATTCCCTTAGGAATCCTATATCTATACTGACTGTTCCATAAACAACTTGTCATCCTTGATATCTAACTCTCATCACTCAATTATATGAGTGTCATCATGGTGATACCGATGTTGATGAGAGGCATGAAATACTTCATGGATCCTCTCCAACCACAGTGGTAATTCCAACTGATAATCCACCTCACCAACTCACCCCAACACCTCAATGGGACCAAAAAATCATGAGAGAAAGTTGAATACCTTTACAAAACATCCAGTCACGACATTATGGGGAAACCATCAATAACACATGGTCCCTAATATTGAACTCCAATGAACTTCTCCTATGATTGGAATAAGTCTTCTACCGGTATAGAGATACTTTCATCCTATCATGAACAAGATGAACCTTTTCTATCATGATATGCACCAAATTAGGACCAATAAAAACTATCTCTACAACCTCTATCCAGCACAATGAAGAATGACATGATCTCTCATAAAATGCTTCAAACGGTGCCATGTGAATGGAAGAGTGATATATATTATTATAGGTAAACTCTACCAAAGGTCGGTATTATACCCACGATCTACCAAAGTCTATGACACACCAGTAACATATCCACCAACACTCGGATTTTTCATTCTGTTTTCATATCTTTTTTAGGGTGGAAGGTAGTGATGAGGTGTAACTGAGTGTCAAAAACATTATGTAACCCCCTATGGAATCTTGAGGTAAAAATGTATTATGATTTGAGATAATGGACCTTAGAACTCCATGAAGCCACACAAACTTATCCAAATACCTCTTAGTCAAATCATACACTGTGCCTAACTCCTGGATTGCTACGAAGTGGTCCAATTTCATTAGTTGTTCCACTATAACCCAGATAACATCATAAACTCTATATGCTCTGGGTAACCCTATGAGTAAATCCATTTAGATTTCACCCAACATATACTTCAAATAATCCAAGGGCCATAAAAACCCACCAAGAACATGTTGCTTATCCTTTACCTGTTGGTAAACCAAGCACTTTTCCACAAACTCTACCACCGTCTGTTTCACCCTAAGACACCAAAACTACACCCTCAATCCATGGTACATCTTGGAATCTACAAGTTATAACATAATAGGTTAATTATGAACTTAATGAAGGAATCCATCACACATGAATATCAGATAAAACAACCTGTTGGGAAAAAATCCCTCAAGGCATCATTGAATCATTTTTGAGGTGATTGTGTTTGTTGACAAAGTGGACATCTGAGTGGTGATTGTGGACAAAGCAAAACAATGACATACAAATTTGTTGAAAAAGAGGATTTCATGATGGAATGTTGAGTTCAAGAGCTGAGGTCAACGATCCATGTTTGATTCAAGAATGTCGATAATGGAATGGACGATCTGGAGGCGGTACAAAAGAACATATACAAGGTGGCGCCGATTTCCAGTGTTTGCCAAATTTTTGGGCCTGAAAATTGACAAATGAAGAAAAGTGTTTTTGGCAAAGGGACTTGCATGCTGAGGACTTGGAGTATAGGAAACTTGCGCACCATATGTTTTTTCAAGATCATAAGATCAAAATATGGCTAAGGAAATAGGTTCGCGCAAGTTTGGGAGTTGGTCGCGCATGTGTCTAAAAGGACAGACGACTTGCGCGCCGAGACTGGGTCGCGGAGGTGACTTGCGCGCCATCATGTAGGGTGGTCAATTTTCCTATAAATACTAGACCACCCCTATTCATTCTTCACTAGAGTTCAACAATTTGAGAAATCAGAGCTCCCGTCGCGCAGGTGTGGTGGTCGCGCAAGTGGTGTGTGTGGTCGCGCAGGTGGGACTTGCGCGCCAGGGTGATAGTTGCGCGCCAGTGTGGAGTTGCGCGCCAATATTGGATTGGGAGTAAAAGGAAGTGTGTCGCGCAAGTTTGGATTTGAAGAAGCTTAAGTCGCACATGTTTTTGAGGAGAACTTGCGCACCCATTGTGACTTGCACGCCGATACTTGCACGCTGAGGTTGACTTGCGCGCCAAGTAAGGTTTATTTCCAGTAGGGATTTCCGGGCCGCGTGGAAGCTGGAAGTTTGCCCGATACCTTCGGTGAAAAGAGAGATTCATCTACGGGTGAATATTGGGCTTTAACAGAGCATCTACTTATAGAGGAAGATGCATTCTTTCATGCAAGTGAAGAGACCTACAGGTCTATAAACTGTGAGTGGATTCCTTTCCGGAGCAGTGAGCAAAGGAAGAGGAAGAAGGTGATCCTCTCTACCGGCAGTGAGCCAGAGAGAGAGAAATAGGGAGTGACCCTTGGGAAAGTAGTGAGCTGACCCTAAACTTTGTAAAGGCAGTGAGCCTGGGCATAGAAGTGATCTAGCCCGAACATTTTAATCCACAGCTAATGAAGATTAGTGGAATTGGTACGACCAGAAACTTGTCGGCATATGCTTCTTGGATGTAGCCCTTTGCGGTGAACCAAGTAAATTTTTTGTGTCCTATGCATGCTTTACTTTCTATTTACTTTGTGCAACAAGAAGGAGAGAGAAGAGTGTTTTTCTTAACAGCGAGACAAGATCAGAACGAGCGTTAATTTTAAATTAGTCATACCCTGATTCACCCCCCCTCTTAGGGTATTCAGCCTTGTGGACCTAACACAACCATCCATGAAACAACAACCGGTTCCAACCATCCTCCAACCATCCCAACAATGAATCACTATGGCCAACACGATTGTGTATCTCCTATGCCTTTGAGTCCCCCTGATGAGACTCCTCCAAAAACTACATTAGAGAAGATTACATCTTCATATGAAAAAAAATCTCTATGAAAATCCACTCTTGTATCTAAGTTTAAGGCTTCTAACTCCTTAATTTCTCTCCAAGTATCCTTGGACTCTCGAAAAACACCCTTCCACAAAATCATACTCAATGCTTCAACCAAATAATTCCAATTTCTTGAGGTGTATGATATCTCAAAATAATAATCATGAAAAAACTACATCCACCTCTGTTGTATCCTATTTAGATCACAGTGAGAAAAGACAAACCTCAAGCTCTTGTGATCCATAAAAAACACAAAGTGATCAACAATGAGTTAATGATTGCATAACTTCTGTGAAAAAATAATTTCTGCTAGATCAAGATCATGGGTGAAATATTTACACTAGTGGGGACATAACTTACTAGTACCAGAAGATATCACTACTCAATGACACATCAACACACATTCTAATCTGAGACAGGAAGCATCAAAAAACACCTCTAACATCACCCCTTCCTTAAGAAACCAAAACACTCGAGCACTGACCAACTTCTCCTTCAGGTAACAAAATGCAACCTAAGACTAATCAATCCAGAAAAATATTTTTCCTTCCTAGTCAAAGCTGTCAATGGGGCTGAAAATTGAGATAAATCAGGTATAAAATTCCAATAATATCTTACAAAACCAAGGAAATTATGAACCAATTACATATTATTGGGTGAAGCCAATAAAAAAACATCTTTAACCTTATATGGGTATATTTTCACACACATTTGAGACATGACACACTTGAGGAAATTCACATATCATGTCCAGAACTTACACATGGAAAAATTTCCATCGACCTAGTGGAATTGAAGAATATGAAAGACAGTTATGAGATTCTTGAAATACTTCTCATATGACTTCGAGTAGATTAATATATCATCAATGAAGATGATGAAGAAACAATCTATGAACTCATGGAACACATATTTCATAATACCAATGAACATGGTACTTTGTTCGTAACACCGAATGACATGACTACAATATCAATGTGTTCATACCAGCATCTGAAGGAAGTCTTCATGATATCACCCTCCTTCACCATCTACTGGTAAAATTTAGACTGTAGATCAATATTAGAAAATGAAATAACCACTCTCAGGTTTTCAAAAAGGTTTCGAATCCTTTGAAAAGGGTAACTGTTATTTCCCATCAACTAATTCAGTATTTGGAAGTCCATGCATCGCCTCATACTACCATATGAATTTCTTGAGAACAACACTGGTGAACCCCAATGTGATACAATGGGAAAGAAAAAACCCTTCTCAATTAGATCATCTACCTGAACACTAAAATCCTGCAACTCATATGGTTCCATCCAATAAGGATCCATCAAAATCAGAGAAGCACCAGACCACAAGTCTATCCCAAATTCAACATCACGTCGAGGGGGTAGCATCACAACCTAATTGGGGGAAATATATAGGAACTCCCTAATTACCCTAGGAAGCTATACCATTTATGCAACCACTTATTCCAATGATTCCTCTAATAACTCATCCAAAAATAAATAAACGGGTTCTAAACACTGACTTCCAACCTGAAAACCTCTCTCGCTAATGAAAAGCACTAATTGTCCATCCACATCTAAAAAATGACTCTCATCCAGATGTAGTCGATAAAATAACATATGGAATACAACCAATAAATGTAAAGGATGATGGAAAATTTCATTATATAGAGAAAAAAAGAATCCCAATGGGAATAATGCTACCCCATAATCATTTTATACCCCCTGCACTCATCAAAAAAGATAGTATGACCTCTGGCTAGACTAGTCAACCGTAGTGGAATGAAAATCCTTTATACGTCTAGTACAGAATGGAAATTTACCACACCTGATTCCATGAACTCTCTATTTATGTCCACCTCCATGTCCATGATTATTTTGCGGTCCCAAAACATAAGTAATATTCTGAGGTAGGCCTCTACCTGCTCCATCTCCCATCAGAGGAGCATAAAACTGATGCCCCTACTGCAGAAAAAGTCTCATTGGACATTGTTGATAAGCCTGCCACTGAACCTGTCCAACACCACCAAAATAAGACCAGGGACGAAATGGGAACTACTTCTGGTGATTTCCATGAACCCCACAACCAAAACATAGTGGAAGAAAACACCAAATAAAAGCATAGAAACCACTATCCCAAAATGCCGTAAAGGAATCTGCTGAGGTCGACTCCCTGCCAGTCGAAACCTCAAAGGTACAAACACTTAAGACCTTCCGCTGACAACCCTACCCACTGATAAATCATACTAGTTCCCCTTTCATGGGAAAATTTTTAATAGTGCACCCTCTGGATCACATGTTCTTTATTATGAACCTCCAATTACATTAGTAATGTAAAAGGAGTTACTATATACAAGATATAAAGAAAGGGTTCATCCGCAATATGTATCACATAAGAATCATCATAGTGAAAAATATATGGGGAAAATTAGAAAGGACCTTCAACATGATTCCCAACTACTCCTCTGACATGCTCTCCTATTAAAGAGAAATAATATCCTAACACTTTACTGCCTTCTTGGTCCATGAAGGGAACTCTGCCCAGAACTCGTTCTAAAAGATGACCAAAAAAACCTATACCTCCTTTGGCTCTCTATGATACAATTTCCACCATTGATGTGCAGTTCCCCACATCTGGATGATTTCCATTGGAAACCAATACTCCATCGGGTCCTCGATCAAACTAAAAGCGATATCGACCTCATCTAGCCATCTCTTTATCATTATATTTGAGACACTACCCTTGTACTTCCTCAAAGATTACTAATAAAAATCACACAACTTCCTCTGAAACTGATCATCCTCTTTAACCAGATCAACCCTAAGTTAATCAACTGGATCAACCTTCTAAAACTCAACTTCTTGAGCCATTCCAAAATTAGGAATGGGAGGCATAGCTGAAAGGAAAAATGATTTCTTATTCCCGAGTAGAATGAAATTTCAGTGAATATTAATTTTTTACTCGATTAATTATTCTTTATTCATTTCAACGTTACCAAAACAAACCAATTAGAAAAATAACATAAGTAATTATGATTCATGTAAATCTCTTAAATTTTTACCCCACAAGCAAGTATATATTACCTGGCCTTTAAAAAATCATAGATTCTGCACACTGGATCATGGGGGCCATAAAATCCCATGTCCTAGCCAGTATCATTGGCCATTGTTACGCACCAAGATAAACTCGAATTGTTTCCATACAAACCCATGAAACCCTCATTATACCCAACTCCAAAATCCATCCTATCTCTCAACCATCACCATTGATACTATTCTGCCATGACACCCTCCCTATAAAGATACTGCAATGAAGAAAGAGAGATAATACCCCCTGAGTCCCACCTCCAGCAGGCCGCAGGCTGAGGACTAGAACCGAGGGTATGAAAATATCATATATTGGAGGCATTACCGTCAATAATATAAATTGTGTTGGGAGATAAGATATATCATCTATAATTAACTCCAAGAAACCATATAAAAAGAATTCTAACAACTAATCCACTTGCATGTATAAGTAGAACTAATACTATTACTTTAATGTCTCTAAAGTAAATACCCAAAGTAAATCTAAAGTAGTGACACAATAGATATCAAAACTCTGAGCTAGTAATTCCAAGTATGATCTCCATAATCCTTTAAAAAACCTGAAATATGTTTTAAATCAATAGGGTGAGAATAAAAGTATACTTATTAAGATAAACTCAAGTTTATCATTCAGATGTGAAATAAATATACTAATTAACCTATGAGAAATCAAAGAAACCAAATAGTACCTATCAAGGTATACTAACCATCCCAAACACCTCAATCTAAACTCACTAAATAACACAAACTATGTAATATAGTATTATAATAATCACATCGATAAGGGTACCCCACTCCACTTTTCCACTGGTATGCTGCTCTCACACCCAACATCTTATATCCTGGTGCTCCCATCCCTTATGTATACCACACCACCACACAATAAAATTCACAACAAACCTCACCCATAGACACATGGGCTCACTTCCCCACAAGCACGACCACCACACATCTCACCCGATAACTTATAGGACACAACAAACCCACCAGAATAACCAAAGTAGTAGGGTATCATGAACAAATAAGACCTAGACCTCATGCCCAAATCCTACAATGCATGACCCCCACCATAAGACACCACAAAAACTTGATAAAATATCACCCAAAGACACCTGGGATGTAAAATCTTGCCCGCAAAAACCTGGGCAATCACTTCTCACCTAAAGAGACTTGGATCATCACATCTCACCCGAACACTCCTGGGCCATCACAAGCACCATATAATGAACTAAAAACAACATCTATAAAAACCTATGTAATACCTACCTCTATTGGAAGAGGGAAGGAGAAAGAGTGTGTACCCATCCATTTGTACTCCTTAGCAGATGTTGGAAAAAACACCCCCACATAACTATGTGTGTGTCAGCACATAGTTCTTGACATGGGTGAGGTTCATAAAGAAATAAAAATAATGTACAAACATATATATAATATCAAAAACTAAATAAAAACCTATAAATTCACAAACAAACATACTAACTCATAACATGGTCACATTTACTACCACCTCTAAATGAATAACACCACATATCAAGAAACAATCCTCATTTCACTTTTCCAACCAATTTCATTTTATCATCCCATTCAATTAATTATTTAGCATCAACAAAATTTAAACCTATTTCCCACCATTTCTGTATCTATTAACCATTTTCAACCCATTAACCAAACCGAACCATGTCATTTCAATCATTATTAATCAATTATTAATTTATTCCATCACTACTCGTGTATCAAGAACAATGCAACCACCCCCTTCAACCCCAATATCACGACCAAACAAACCACCTCCTCTCCACCCCAAAATCACATCCAAATAAACTAAAAACACGACATGCCAAAACCACACATATTTATCCCACAAGAAAAACCACACATCACCAGAAATGATGATCATTTAAAAAATTTACAAAGGGGATTTTATCACATTCACTTCATTTTAGAGTAATTATTAAAAATGCCAAAATCCTAGGCCCATCATTTCATTAGAAAAATATTAGTGGCTAATGAAATTCAATTTCAGTGTGATATCACAAAAATCACAACAAAATATGTAATCGCAACACTTATATTCAGCAAAAAAAAAATCCCTCAACGAACACTCTTTTCCATGGGGCATCAAGCCAATACAATTAACAATATCACAAATAACAAATAAATATGTAAAAATAGGTGAATCAATCCCCATAACCACTTTCAATTTGAATTAATAAATTATTTTTATTTTATTATGTTTTAACAAACATAAAACATAGATTAACAATAATAAAAACCTCTTGTAGGATACACAATAATGAGAAATGAGGGAATCCCTACCTCAAATAATCTTGGGGACTCGTTATGCAGCACCAGGAGAAGAAGAATGCTCACAAACCAAAACATCATGATGGGAACCACAGATAAACCTACACCACAAACATATACCATCAAAACACAACCAAACACACACCCCAAACCATAACTTCATCTCCGAAGTGGATCCCTAGAGAAGAATGGAAGAAAATACACAGTGGAGGTTAAATAATCTACCTCTGATCAACCACATATTACCAACAAACAATAATTCATAAAAATAGATCAAAGAAGGATGTTGATGTATTTCAGAACTCATTGGGTTGCCTAGGGTTCTCTCAAAATTATATAACTAAAAATCCATGTCTGAATGAATAAAATTTCTACTATATTTTCTAAAAATAATATGGATCCTTACTTTACATGGCATGTAATACCTTTTCAATAAATGTAATCCTTAGGGTCTAGTTTCACAAACAAAAATTCACCTTTTTATTATTTAACCCTAAAAATATAATCTTTATGAACCATCTATGTAAAAACCATGAAACTAACTTTCAGATTATGTAATTCACTTACACGGAATTAATTCTCTATAGTAGGTCTGCTGCACCTCCAACTCCCATGAAAACTCTATAAATCTCAACTGAAAACCCCCAATAACCAAAACAAGAAATGAAACATACTATGAGGGAACAAATAATTATATGTAAATTACCAATAAATTTAATTAAAACAACTTTTTAATACATATTAATAGGTTTTCATACAAAAATTCATAATACCAAGGAAAAAAATACATTTGTCTTAAAAATAGGGGATTTAATCACGAAATGATTTTATTAAAATTTACTGATTATATCTTAGTAATTAATCAATAAATTTTAATTTGGGAAAAAATTTCACTATATATTAAATAATTTGGTTAATTTCACTCATAAATGCTAATATGAAGGATAGGTAATAAAGCCATAATATATCATGGTTCATTTAGACTAAGAGATTCATTAAAAGAAAGCTATAAAATACATAACTTTTATTTCAAATGAATATATATATAATACCCGGCTATCATGTTATACCCCAATTAAAAAAACTTCCCTTAATATTCCATCACTCTAATGAAAAAATTAGGATTCTTTTACTTTATCGCACCCTCGGGTTCCCAAGTAGT
This sequence comes from Viscum album, assembly GCA_963277665.1. NCBI lineage: Eukaryota > Viridiplantae > Streptophyta > Magnoliopsida > Santalales > Viscaceae > Viscum > Viscum album. The sequence goes on from OY728146.1 coordinate 1,654,525,367, forward strand.
TTACTCGAATATCTAATTCAACCGATGTATATTAACTATATGAATAGTATTATACTATAGATATTTGTCAATATGATATAATATTTTTAAAAGTTATTAATTATAGTAAATTTTATGATCATGTGGTATAACCTATGTGATTAGTACATGTGAAATATCATGTATGATATTTGATAAAAGTGATACAAGGATCAAATCATGAATTTGAGAGGGGTTTGATTAAATCACTAAGGGATAAGCCATATTCTTTACACGATCAAGATTTTCAAGGGGGAGAAAAAACCTAGGAATTAAATATACCTTCTATATAAATATCATAACCTTATTCTAGTGGTATATTAATTGTAATTCATCCTCAAAAACATCAAATTACTAATCCCAATGATGATTATCACTATAACTCTTTTTATGGACTTCGATACACCTTGATGTTTTTCTAAATGGACTTGAAATTATTTTTAATTTCCTCAGTTGTATTACATATAAATATATTTTGATCTAAATATTTATCACAATTTTTCATATTTATACACATATTGCTATAGAGATCTTCATAAGTTTCCATTTACGTGATTGAGTGAATTCTATTGCTATAAGAAAACATGTCACGGTATGTGTGTTTATCCCACCCACATTTGAAATATAGAGAACAATATCTTAACATATCCTACTCATTTTGAATGGTTCTATCATATTGAACATTTATATGATGTTTAATGAATGTATTAGAAGACCACTCTATATCTAGAGTTTGTTAAATACTTCTTCAGGACTTTTAGGTAAACCTTGGATCTTGATCAGATATAATAGATCATAATACCCTAGGACACATTACCACATACTTAATGTATATTAGTGCAATATGATCAAGATATAAGTATTATATAATAGAAATGAAAGGTAATTAATTTTTATATAGATAGACTATAACGCCATTGGAATTATTCCATTTAGATGTCCTAGGGACTTATATGATGAAATCCATGATGATGTTTCCCATTTCCATACTAGTTGGGGTAATGGTTGTAAGACCCCCCTCTGACTTATTCCACATAAATTTAACATTATTTCCTTCCAAGAAAAAATATACATACTGCATAACATCTTTTTTTAATGGTATCACACAAGGAATTATCCTTAATGTCTAAATACATTTATATACTTTTTGGATGGAGAGGGAATTATGTCCTACAATCTTCACCTAATATCTCTCTATATAATTCTGATATAAGAGGGACACACACTCTATTCCAGAACCATATTATTCCTTATCAAGAAATATTGAACTCAAGAACATTTCATAACTTACTTTATATCTTTATATCTTGCTTTTATACCTCTTTAATCATTACATGTATGGATGGATGGTAAATAATTTGATAAAAATAAGATTTCTCCCATTTATTTAATATTTCTAAGTTCACCATTTAAAAATCTATAATTTTTGGATCTTTTGTGATCATAATCAAAGATAATCTAGAACTCTACTTTTAACTTAAATAATATTCCACTTTTTTCTCTTTCCTAGTGTGGTAATTCATTGACCATTCATAATTATTAATAATCATCACTTTGTAATATTGAGCATATTCATCTCATTCTAAGTTAATATATATATTAAACATAATTATAATCATATATGTCATATATTTATCCATAAATATAATTCCTCACTATATTTAATTCAAATATCACAAATGATAACTCAATGTCTTGGGTTTGGTAATTCCTGCTCATAAACCTTTAATTAAAGGGAGGAATAAGTTAACACCTCACAATCCTTTATTAGATTCCCCACTGTAGAAAAAAATACTATTACACTATAGGGTAGTGTGAGTATTGGTTTATCGAATAAACCTCTCTTCATCACTATGAATTTTTCTTCAAATTAATTAATACAATGGAAGTTGACCCCCCTCATTGTTAACATTTTATTTATATTATAAATATATGATATGTTCTTAAACAAGAATTGATAATATCCAAAAAAAATAGTAAATCAATGGATCTTAATCCTAGTGGTTTGTATGGGCCAATGTTCAATGAATTCTATCTTTGAAAAATATACTAATACACACTCACTTATTATCATATGTCCGAAGAATGATATTTTATATAACTAGAATTCACACTTTCTAAATATGAAATACAGTTTATCCCTTTTCATGGTCTTCAAAACCCTTATCATGTGATCTTAATAATCTTCTTTCCTCATAGAGTATATAATAATAAAACCTGTAAATAATACCATAAATTCATTGAGGTAATCTATAAATAATATATTAATTAAATCCATAAATACATTGGGGTAATTAGTTAGTCTAAATTGTATCACATGAAAGTCATAGACTCCATACCATGTATGGATGGCTATCTTAAGTATGTATTTACTTTTTACACTCAATTAATAGTATCCAAAATGATGGTCATTCATTGATAATTATTGATCTTCTCATAGTTGATCAAACAAATAATCAATATAGGGAAGAGGATACTTATTATTGATCATGAACTTATTATGTTATCTGTAATCAATACAGATTCACATTGATCTATATTTGATAATAATAGAAAGAAAAAAATTCATCCCATGGTGACAAACTTTTGTTAATTAATCCCTTATAAATATCTTCATATATTTACTTATTCAATCACTTCAACACAATAAGATCCATTATATATAGATTATGTAAAATAGTTTTTTCATCTGGTATGAGTTATATTGAAAATAAAACTTAATGATTTGGAGAAATACAATGAATTTATTCAATAAATATATCAAAAAACTCCTCAAAATAATCATATCCCCAATGTCTAGTTTCTCCACATCTATATAAGATAAATCCCATTTAATAATTAGAATAAAGACCCATATAATGCAATTAATTTCCATCGAAAGATCATGTTCATCATCATAACTATATATGAACATATGTAGATTCAAAATTCAAAATTTATGTTCCTTATTAATTATATTTTAAAGGATATATATATAATGATCTAATCAATAATCAAAAAAAAAATTCAACTAATGTATGAACAATAATATTTTCATAGGGAAGAAACTTTTACTTTTTAACATGACATCCCCAAATCTAGTGTGGGGGATAAGTGTGACTTAACCAATATAACTCACATAAAATATTGACATCAAATATACCCTTCCTTGGTCTGGAATTTATCCCTTAGATTATGGAATTGAATTGAATAATTCTATTGTTCCTAAATATAATACATTGAATAATAAATAGTACCTTGGGATGTAATTAATTTCCTTATATTGAACAATTAATTTTTCCTTAAAATTTAGATAATTTTTTCCTTTATTTTCCACATATAAATCATCTTTATATTCCTTTGAGACATTTCCATGAGTTATTTTTACCGTATTCTTGATATATGGAAGATAAATATTTCTTTTTCTATAGTCTTCATCAACTTAAATCCCATGAAACTCCATTTTTATCTTAAAATGTGTGTTAGGAAACATAAAAAAGTTGAGGTTGTTAATGATATATTGTTATAAATTGTTAGTAATAGTCACAAGGTTTCACATTCAAGATTCCATTTCATTTTTTTATAATGGAGGTCATTACACTGGTCACCACATTCAGTATTCACATGATTCATATTGGTTATAACCATTGAGTAATAACAAAAGAATTATTATGAGTAACAAAAATTATAGTGAGAATTCATATAATAATGAAAAAATAATTCATATTATGTGAAACTGATGATACATTCATTTCAATCTAATATAGCTTAGGTTTAACCTAGGTTATGCATAAATCATTATCAATTAAAATACATTATATTGGTTCATAATAGATATGTGTATTAACATAAGAATATCCCTTTTGAGTCTCTATCTAGGTGTGTGGACTTAGTACCACCCATCATGCATTGGTTATGGTCATGTTAATAACCAATATTCCACTTTCAGAGTTGTTACACCAAGGTGTATCTTCACCATAACCACATCCACATTCCAGTATCTTGTTAGGGATATATTTTCTATGAAAACCACAGTCCATTATTTACTATAACATAGGGTATTCTTCTATACTTAGTCTTATACTCAGGTTTCTCACTAAATTTTCTTATTCCCAATAAAAAAATAAGTAAAATATGTTCTGATACCAACTGTGGTCACCCAATCATTACATACATAATTATTTCATCGTTTTTAATTAATATTTGATACATTTCAGAATAATAAACACTCAAGGGACGTAAAAGTTCAATGTATTTGGAGACTAGGTATATAATCATATTATTTCATAAAGGATATTTGATATCTCACACAAATTATTTTAATATTGTACATTTCATAGTTATACCCTAGTTAAAACATTTCATCATAACATAGGGAAAGGAAACAAAATAATAAGTGAGCTCAGATGATAAATAAGGGTCAATACTAGAGATATTAGTTAATGATCATAAGTAGTTATAAGATAAGAATAAGAGTATTAAAACATGATCTTTACATTAGAAAATTATACCGAATAATTCGTAGATCATAAATAAGAATCATGGATGAATTATTTTATAGTTCATAAGACAAGTATCATATTAGAATCAAATATCATGATCCATGAGAATAAAATAATGTCATAAGAACATATCATAAAAGAGTGTAGTAAATTTTAGAATAATTATAATTATACAAATTATTTTTCAAAGCTATCTATAATAAATTATCATATATCATTATTGGGATCACCATATGTATACCCAATTTGGTCTTGATATAGCCTTCCATATACTCTATTTTGGGCTTGGTATAACCTTTTGTGTACTCTATTTAAGGCTTCCGGTAACCTATAACATATTCTTCGACATCATAATCATTAAAACTCACAATATTTGTTAGAGTTATATAATGGAACCACTAATTATATAATCATAATCTATTCATATGTATTCCACAGAATAATGAAAACATTTACAATTTTATCATTGCTTAACGTATGGAAACATTTAGAATTTCATCTGTAAGAACCCAGTTTTTGGGGCTCTGAGACTTTGAAATTTTCTTTGATATCATTCCAGAGCAGAGCGTTCAGACGGCGTGCAATTCTGAGGTCCGGTGTGCCCAGAATTAATTATATAAAAATGTTAAGTGTTTTTATATTATCCATGTGTGGTTTACTAAATAAAATGTTATATCTTTTATATGGTTGATCCGATCGGAAATCCGAGACCACAGTTGGGTCCGGAACGCAGTGTTTACCCTAGGCGCGACATAAAATGAGTCAGCGCAGGATGTTCGGACCCCTCGCTCATTAGCAGTGTGTCAAATGGATAAATTAAATTAAATTATTCATTTAATATCTCAAACTCGAGTAACTCCTAAACAGTTGCTCAGATGGGGAAACTGAGGGAATAGTTGAGTCCGGAGTGTGCCGTTTACCCTAGGTGGGGTGTAAAAGTTATGGGTGCGGGCCTACTGTGAGAAATGTCACCTTGGGAAAAAATGGTCATTTTGAAATGTGCAGTTAGTGATTTTTATCACTGGATTTCTTTTTGAATAAGTTTCAAATGATGTCTCGAAATTGAAATCTGAGACTTCCATTGAGTTCAAAATGGGGTGTTTTGCCTAGGCGCGATATAAAATAGGTGGGCGCGGAGGTTTCAGAATCTGCGCCCATTGGGAGAGGTTTAATAAATATTTATAAATTCACTAAGTTTTGAGGGAAGACCCATTTATTCTTCCCACCCTCTCTCTCTCTCCCTCTCTATCTCTCTAGAGTTCTTCATCGTTATTTGGCATTCTTCGCTATTCTTCACTAGAATGAGGAGAAGACTCTGGCGGATCAAAGAAGGATCGCGCGGATGCATCGCCTACGATGCACATTGAAATCGAGGTAGGATTTCCGATATGTTTACCACCCCTTCATTAATTTTTGTCATTTTGAATTCTTAAATTTTAGAATTTGGGGCATTGGCCGAACGAACATGACCAATGCCCGAGTCTCGTTTCAATTAGCGATCTTGGGCGTTCTTCAGCCAAATTTTTTAACACGCCAAATCTTTGTTGGATCGTTGATCGGGGGCAGGCACTGCGAAGGCCTCATCCCAAGGATTCAGAATATTTTTTTTGGATCTGGAATTGGGTCACCGGAGTGGTGGTGGTGGCCGTCGGAAGTCCGGGCTCCTGCAAGGGCGGTGGCTGGATCTCAGGGTGGCGCAGCGGGGGTCCGGGCGTCAGGCAGCGGTTGCTGATGGGGTTCGAACCGAAGCGGCATGCGGCTGGGTGATGTCGGGTGTCGCTGGCTGGCCAAGGGAGGTGTGCGGCCGGAGGTGTGGCTAGCCGAAGGCTGTGCGCCGCCGGAAGGGAGGAGTGGCTGAGGGCAGAGAGGTGGTGTCAGAGTGTTTAGGCGGCTGCAGCTGTGGCATGGAAGAGGACTGACGCCAGACTTCAGAAGGTGGCATGGTTAAGCAAGGAGCCCAGGTGGAGCAGCGGCGTCCAAGGGAGGGGCTGAGGAGCTGCCGCTGTCTGGCAGAAGTGTGCTGCAGGGGGTGCCGACCTGTCGCGCTCGGCAGGGGAGCCTTAGGCCTTGACCTCAGGCGTGCAGAGGGAGCAAGGTCCTGCGCCATGTGGGTCGTGCGGTGTAGCGTGGAACGAAGACCGGCCATCTGGCCAGTCTGTATGAAGAAGTCTGACCCGAGGGGTTCGGCGGTTTCCGGGTGGGCCGCGGCAAGCTAGGCAGGCAGTCGGGACAGGGCCGGTCCGTCCGGACCAGCCCATTTTAGGCCCCCTTGCATTCGGGGGGCCGTTACTCCTAAACGGCGCGTTCGTTTGACACGCCGTCTACGGCTGCAATACCGTGTTAGCAAGATGAACTTTTTGCAGTGTGTCTCATACTTTCAGATTTTGTGCCCATAGACGGGTGTCCCGAAACACTTTAATTTAATAATATTAAATTAGTATTAAGGTTGCGACGAACTTGGCTCGCGAGTTGGACGTCCGTTTGACGTGCCGTCAGAGACCTAGTGGACCCGGAGCCGAGACGGTCTTTCCAAGTTAGTTCTGAACCTTTGCAGGTTGGTTTCGTTGCTCGGTTGTACGAAACGCTAAATGTGAGTAATTAATTAATTAATTAATTAATTAATTAATTAATTAATTGTTGCGTCAGACTTAACTTCTACTTGGGATGTCCGATTGACGCACCGTCAGCGGCAGCGTGACCATAGTCCTCATGAGGACATTTTGAGATGCTTTCTGAAGCATTCAGGTTAGAGATAAGGTGTGGTCCCTACAAGGCCTAGTTCGCACGTTTTACGGTGAAATTCCACCGTTTCACCTGACACTCATTTGGGGTGTTTGAGTACTCGTTTATGAGTGTTTTTCTGAGGGGATTGCAATGGTGCAATCGACCTACCTAAATTCGGGCTCGATGTGCGGGCCCCATGGGGCCCCGTTTGCGTATAACGCGGGAAATTGGAGCTTCTATATCCGGAGTCTGTTTTAGGCGTCGTTACCAGTGTTGTGATCCTGGCATCGAGGAGAAATTGACCGTGGTGGTTTCAGGCGTTGAAATCGTAGTTCAGGCGTGGTCCCCACAAGCCCTCTTTTGAGCTGTGTGCAGCGTACTGCAACTTTCTCATTAGAAGTCCGCTTCGGGCATATGAATAGTCGATTTGATGTGGTTTTCTGAGAACATCATGATGGCGCAGTTCGCCTGACCTTTTTCGGGATCGTGGTGTGGGCCCGACTCGGGCTGGCTACGGTGAATATTACCTTTTCCACCGGGAGCCCATTTTCAGCGAGTAAGTAGTCTATATCGCGTGTTTTTTCATGAGTATTACAATAGTGTAACCTATTCAAGCAAGAAGAGCCTATTACATGATCGTAATAAATGTGGATAATGGATGGGCGATGGACGGAGGTTCCTTTGACGCACTCCGAACATACGCACGGTAGGGGTGCATGTGACACCCAGTGATGGAACGGGCGCTAAACCTCTAATTTGTGATTTGTTCTCGAGTTGGGTGGTTGTGAGATACCCACTCCGTGTTCTGTTTCCCAGGGTTGTACCATCTAGTAGGGATGGCCAGAGAAGTTCCAGGTTTACCCTCTAGTAGAGAGTGGGCAGTGGGTTGCTCATCGACTTCATTCGGGTCTACCCTCTAGCAGGGCTGGGCAGTGTGTCACCTGTCGACATATTTTGGGTCTACCCTCCAGCACGGCTGGGCAGTGGGTCTCCTGTCGACGTATTCCAGGTCTAACCACCATGAGGGCTGGGCAGTGGGTTGCTTGTCGACGTATTGTTGGTCTACCTTCCAGTAGGGCTGGGCAGTGGGTCCCTATCGAAGTATTTCAGTTCTACCCTCCATTAGGGCTAGGCAGTGGGTCACCTGTAGATGTATTTTGGGTCTACCCTCCATCACAGATGGGCAGTGGGTCCCCTGTCGACGTATTCCAGGTCTAACCTCCAGGAGGGCTGGGCAGCGGGTCGCCTAATGATGTATTAGGGTTTACCCTCCGGTAGGGCTCGGAAGTGGGTCACTTGATATTTTATTATGATTTACCCTACAGCAGGTCTGGGCAGTGGGTCACCTGTTGGCATTACAGACTCATGCGTTCTTATGAGGCAAGTCGGTGACTTTTCTTCGTGTTTACTGGAGTGGGACCCTTGGTTGTACGTGTCAGTGATTTGATAGCTTTGACGTGGCCTTAAGACATACAAGGACGAGGGGTGATTTTCCCACCGAGATGTGTCCTTGCGACATGTCCTAAAAGACGTGCGGGCGAGACAGTGCCTCCCAAAGAGGATAACATCGAGGAGCGGTAATTTTCCCCCTTTGACTTGTACAGTCTAGGTTGACGTGCATGACGTTTGGGTTCAGTGTTGTATATCCCTAGAACTGTTGTCGACTCTTCTTGGTCTGAGATTAGAGATAGAGATCCCCTTACACACTCATTTGGGTTTCTTGTTGAGCATATATATATACACATTGTATTGTTGTTCCCACTCCATGGGGTCAGTTACTCTCCTTCTAGGAGGGGAAAAGACGCGCGGGGTATGCCGAATGCTTTCCGTGTCTATAACCTCTTAGTTGGACGAGTCTACTCTCCTGCTATAGGTAGCGAAGACTTGATGAGAATTTCGTCTTCTCACCGTCTCTAGCTCCTTCTGTCTGGATGAGTCTGCTTCCTTTCTCTTGTTTGGTTGAGTTGTACTCTCTCTCTTTTTCACCCTTACACTTTTCTTTGCTCTATCTACTGCTCACCATTTTAGTACCTCCCATGTTGCTCCCTCGATATTTTGGGGCATCCTAATGAGTATTTTTATACTCACCCATGCTTGGGCTTTTCCCTCACTTGGTGTGCCCTTGCAGATGACGGACAGGTCGATCGAGACTATGGAGGAGCGTAGAGGCCACAGGAGCTTGGGCTGCGTTCAGTGGTCGTAGCAAGACTTTCTGGGTGTGATACTCACCAGCATTTTAGCTTTGTTTTACATGTTTCCAGGTTGTGGCACCTTTCTGGTAGGGTGTGTGTTTTTTCCTTTTACTGCTTAGTTTGCTTATCAGCACATTACTTGTACTGGTTAGAGGTCTATTCATGTATGTTGGTTCCCCTTTTGTAGTGGTATTGTATCTTTTTTCCCTTTCTTTGCACTTTTACGTTGAGTTGGATGCGTGTGTGAATAGTTGTTTAGGTAAAGGCCTCCACTAGTTTTTTGTGCCTTCAGCACTAGTCTCCAGCCCCAGGCCTATGGAGGCGGGCTTGGGTTAGTTGAGACTTGAGCACTGGTATGGGTTGGGTCGTGACAAAGTGGTATCAGAGGTGGTTCGTTCCTTGGGGTGATGTTTGGACGTCCCTAAAAAGGAATTAGTTGAGTTTTGGGGCAATAGTGTCGACGTATCTCAAGAGCAGCTCTCAGGCCAGGGAGTCCAGTGATGGTGAGGCGGCCGACCTATCCATTCACGAGGACCCTGATAACCCTATTGTCGACTCGACAAACTGAGACACTTGTTGTAGGGAATTTGATTCATGCATCATATAGGATTGAGTCCTTGACTGTCCTTATTGAGTCATCTCCCCATCTTTGTTGATATATATTTTCTCATTTGACTTCGGTGCTCCTTGATCGGGTTCATGATGTCTCCGTGATGATATCCAACCAGGATACTAACTCTGGTTCGTGATGAAGATTATGTGAGCGAAGAGGCCTCAGTTCAAGATCCATCATACGATTACCCTTTCTCCAGGAGGACATGCAGTAGAACCTCCACCTGTGGAGTAGCGGATAGTACCACCAGCGAGGGCCGATGACGAGTGCAGTTTGGGCACGCTACGTGAGTTCTAGCATTAGAGACCATTTAGGTTTCCCGGTGAGCCATACCCTCAGACAGTGAAGGGTTGGCCTGAGTCGGTGGTCCGCCACTGCAGGATTTTTCGGACACTGACAGGTTAGATGGTGGCTTTGACACCCAGTCTTTTTCCACCACGCAGTTTGGCTCTAGTAGATCCAGGGATACTCAGATACACGATGAGTCGGTACTGTCATGTGATGACTTGTAGTAGCTATTTTATGAGGAGTGCTACCCCTCTTACATACTATTTTTATGGTTTTGGGAACTGCAGGAGCATCAACGGGGAGTGATGAAAGTGGCTGAGTACAAGAATGGGTTCACAGACCTTACTCAGTACTCCTTGGATGCGGTATGTGATGGAAAATTCTGAGTACAGAAGCTTGAACGAGATCTCTGTAGAGGAGATTCGTGACAGCGTAGTTATCTTGTGCATCCTCACCCATATCAGTGTACTAGAGCAGGCACTGGTGACAGAGAAATTTCAGGTAGAGGGACGTTGATAGGTGGGGCCTCGACGCCAGATGGTTTCACATGACGAGACTCAGGCACGTGGCCATGGATAGCGTAGATCACTGAGATATCCCAGGGAGGACTAGTGCTATGTTTGTGATGTGCGTGATCACGTGGAGTGAGACTACTCGACCAAATGTGTTGAGTCTTCCAGATAGTTGGTAGATGCACCCCCACGACAGAGGCGGTGTCATGATAAGAGAACTCCCAGGTGAGGACAGGGTGGTCCCCAGGGAGGCGGTTTTGGCAGAAATCAAAAAGAACTGTGGTTGGAAGACGACGTTTCGAGGACCTTCCACCACCACTAGGTGGCCCATGTCGGGCTTTGGGAGTTGACAGACGGGGCCACAGGTGGCTGTGTTCTATGGTTGTTTACGATTCTGCAGTGCAAGAGATGATAAGAGATATGGTCTGTGTCTTTTTCTACCTTTCTCTATAGAACATGTTAGACACTTTGTGAGGTACTCTTTCGTCTACCTCCTTGCTCGAGGGGTTACTGACAGTGACACGGGGCATCGGTATAACCTTGTGTTGGTGCTGTGGGTGGTATATTTTCCCTGAGAATTTGGAGACACTACCTTTGGGGAGAGCGCTTTGTGGTATACTCAGACCACTAGTTTCATAGGTGTGCCCGCACACAGAGAGGCTTGAACCGGGGATAATGGTGCGGGGTGGAGTTTCTGCAGGATGTTGTAGCTTGTCTGTAGTTGATGAAGTCGACTCTTTTGCTTGTTGGACATGTAAGAGAGTCTCAGTTATGATGCGCTGACTGTGAAAACTTGTGTGACCAGATATCATTGGGTGTTTCACCAGATGGGTATTCTGATGGAGGGAATCACGAGACCATGTTCCAAGAACAAAACGTGATTTCGGTCGCGACATTGAAAGTAGAGGTGCGGCCGGGAAAGACTCTAGAGTTTCTTTGGGCCATTCAGGAATCGTGAAAACGGTTGAGAGGTTTCTTACCGTCTTTCCCTATCCTTCCAATAGTAGCAGTGGGCGCACGATGTCTTCCACGTGTCGCAGTTGATGAGGTGCATGCATATTCCTACACATGTCCACGAGAGTAGTAGACCTTATAATAATCATCCCTTTGGTTCGCATGTTGTGTGATCATAGTGATGTGCAAGTTTTCTTGGGCACAGGAGAGCTAGGTGTGAGCTCTGTATCCTGATTTGTTTTTCCTAGTTTTTCTTTTCGGGGATGAAAATATTGAAGGAGAGAATGATGTAAGAACCCATGTTTTGGGACTCTAAGACTTTGAAAAATTTCTTGATATCATTCTAGAGCAGGGCGTTCAGACGACGTTCAATTCCGAGTTCCGGTGTGCCCACAATTAATTATATAAAAATATTAATTGTTTTTATATTATGCACATGTGGTTAACTAAAGAAAATGTGATATCTTTTAGACAGTTGATCAGATCAGAAATCTGAAACCACGGTTGGGTCTCGAACGCAGTTTTTACCCCCGGCACGACATTAAATGAGTTGGCGCAGGACATTCGGACCCCTCGCTCATTAGCGGTGTGTCAAATGGATAAAATAATTTAAATTATTCATTTAATAGCTCAATACTGAGTAACTCCTAAAGTGTTGCTCGGATTGGAATACCGAGGGCACCGTTGAGTTCGGAGTGTGCCGTTTACCCTAGGCGGGGTGTAAAAGTTTCGGGCGTGGGCCTGTTGTGAGAAATGTCAGCCAGGGGCAAAATAGTCATTTCGAAATGTCCACTAAGTGATTTTTATCACTGGCTTTCTTTATGAATAACATTCGAATGAAGTCTTAGAATTGAAATCTGAGACTTCCGTTCAGTTTGAAATGGGGTGTTTTTCCTAGTCGTGTTATAAAATAGGTGGGTGCAGAGGTTTCAGAATCTGTGCCCGTTGGGAGATTTTTAGTGAATTTTTATAAATTCACTAAGTGTTGGGGGAAGAACCATTTCTTCCTCCCTCCCTCACTCTCTCCCTCTTTCTCTATCTCTAGCATTCTTCACCAGTCTTCGGCGTTCTTAGCTGTTTTTCACCGGAATAAGGAGCAGACTCCGGCAGATTGATGCATGATCGAGCAGCCGCATCGCCTACGACGTGCATTTTAATTTAGGTAGGCTTTCAGTTATGTTTTACTCCCCTTTTTTATTTTTGTCATTTTGAATTCTTAAATTTTAGAATTTGGGGCGTTGGTCGAACGAACACGGCCAATGCCTGAGTCCCGTTTCAATTATCGATCTTGGGCGTTCTTCATACAAATTTTTGAATGCGCCAAATCTTCGTTGGATTGTTGATCGGGGGAAGGCACTGCGAAGGCCTCATCCTGAGGATTTAGAATCTTTTTTTCGGATCTATATTGGGTCACCAGAGTGGTGGTGGAAGCCGTCGGAAGTCCCAACTCCGGCAAGTGCGGTGGCTGGAGCTCGGGGTGGCGCAGCGGGGGTCCGGGCTTCAGGCAGCGGTCGTGGATGGGGTTAGGACCGAAGCGGAAGGCGACCGGGCCGTGTCGGGTGTCGTCGGCTATCCAAGGGAGGTGTACGACCGGAGGTCTGGCTGGCCGAAGGTGGTGCGCGACCGGAAGGGCGGAGTGGCTGAGGCCAGAGAGGTGGTGTCGGCGGGTCTAGGCAGCTGCGACTGCGGCATGGCAGAGCACTGAGGCTGGACTTCGGAAGGCGGTATGGTCGAGCAGGGAGCCGAGGCAGAGCAGCGCGGGCGAGAAACGACATCTGGAGGAGTGGCCGAGGAGCTGCCATTGTCTGGCGGTGGTGTGCTCTTGGGGGTGCCAACCTGTCGCGCTCGGCAGGGGAGCCCGAGGCCTTGACCTCGGGCATGCAGAGAGAGCAAGGACCCGCGCCATGCGGGTCTTGTGGGCTCGACGAAGAATACCGGCCAAATGCCTGTCCGCTAGGAGGCAAGGACCCACACATTGCGAGTCCTACGGTGCAATGTGGAACGATGACCAGCCAGCTGGCCGATCTATTTGAAGAAGCCGGACCCGAGGGGTTCGGCGGTTTCCGGGTGGGCCGCAGCCAGTGGGCCGCGGCTAGCTGGGCCGACCGGTCTGGACCGGCCCATTTTAGGCCCCCTTGCATTCAGGGGGCCGTAACTCCTAAACGACATGTCCGTTTGACGCGCCATCTATGACCGCAAGATCGTGTTAGTGAGACATCCATTTTGCAGTGTGTTTCGGGCATTCGGGTTCTGTGCTCGAAGATTGGTGACACGAAACACTTTAATTTAATAATATTAAATTAGTATTAAGGTTGCGACAGACGTGGCTCGCGAGTCGGATGTCCGTTTGAAGTGCGGTCAGATACGCGGTGGCCCCTGGAGCTGAGACGGTCTTTCCATGCTGATTCGGAACCTTTTCGGGTTGGTTTCATTGCTCGGTAGCACGAAACGCTAAATGTGAGTAATTAATTAATTAATTATTTAATTATTTAATTAATTAATTGTTGCGTCGAATATAACTCCTACTTGGGATGTCCGATTGACGCGCTGTCAGCGGCAACGTTGCCCTAATACTCGTGTGGACTTTATGAGATGCTTTATGAAGCGTCCGGGTTAGAGATATGGTGCGGACCCCATGGGGCCTAGTTCACACGTTTTACGGTGAAATGCCAATTTTATCCTTGACACCCGTTTGGGGTGTTTGAGTACTCATTCTTGAGTGTTTTTCTGAGGGGATTGCAATTGCACAATCTGCCCGCCTAAATTCGGGCTCGAAGTGTGGGCCCCATGAGGTCTCTTTTGCATATAACGCAGGAAATTGCAGCTTCTGCATCCGGAGTCTGTTTTAGGCACCGTCAGCGGCGTTGTGATCCTAGCATCGAGGCGAAATTGATCGGGGTGGTTTCAGGCGTTGAAACCTGAGTTGATGCGTGGGCCCCACGAGTATTATTTTGAGCTGTGTGCAGCGTACTACAACTTTCTCATCAGGTGTCCGCTTTGGGCGTATGCATAGTCTATTTGACGTGGTTTTCCAAGAGCATCGTGATGGCACAGTTTTCCCGACCTTTTTCGGGATCGTGGTGTGGGACCCACTTAGGCTGGCTACGGTGAATATTACCTTCTTCCACCGGGAGCCCGTTTTCAGTGAGTAAGTAGTCTATATCATGTGTTTTTTCATGTGGATACAATGGTGTAACCTATTCAGGCAAGCAGAGCCTCTTACATGATCGTATTAAATGTGGATAATGGATGGGTGATGGCAGAAGGTTCCTTTGACGCAGTCCGAACCTATGCACGGTTGGGGTGCTAGTGACACCCAGTGATGGCACATGAACTGAACCTCTACTTTGTGATTTGTTCTCGAGTTGGGTGGTTGCGCGATACCCACTCTATGTTCTGTTGCCCGGGGTTGTACCATCCAGTATGGATGACTAGAGCAGTTCTGGGTTCACCCTCCAGCAGAGACTGGGCAGTGGGTTGCTCGTCGACTTCTTCCAGGTGTACCCTCCAGCATGGCTAGGTAGTGGGTCACATGTCAACATATTTTGGGTCTAACCTCCAGCATGACTGTGTAGTGGGTCTCCTGTCGACGTATTCCAGGTCTACCCTCCAGCAGGGCTGGGCAGTGGATCGTTTATCGACGTATTCTAGGTTTACCCTACAGCAGGGCTGGGCAGTGGGTCACCTGTCGACGTATTCCAGGTGTACCCTCCAGCAAGGCTGGGAAGTGACCTGTCGACGTATTTTGGGTCTACCCTCCAACACGGCTAGGCAGTGGGTCACCTGTAAACGTATTCTGGGTCTACCCTCTAGTAGGTCTAGGTAGTGGGTCACCTGATGATGTATTTGGTTTTACCCTCCATCAGGGTTGGGCAGTGGGTCACCCGATATCTTATTATGATTTACCCTCTAGCAGGTCTGGGCAGTGGGTTACTTGTTGGCATTGTAGACTCAGGCCTTCTTATGAGGCTAGTCAGTGAATTTTCTCCGTGTTTATCAGAGCAGGACCCTTGGTTGTACGGGTCAGTGATGTGACGACTTTGACGTGACCTTAGGACATACAAGGACGAGGGGTGCTTTTCCCACAAAGATGTGTCCTTGCAACACAACCTCATAGCCGTGCGGGCGAGATAGTGCCGCCCAATGCGGATAATATCGAGGTGCGGTAATTGAGCCCCTTGGCTTTGTACCTTCTAGGTTGACATGTGGGACGTTTGGGTTCAATGTTGGATATCCCTAGAACAGTTGTCAACTCTTCTTGGGATGAGCTTGGAGATAGAGATCCCCTTACACACTCATTTGGGTTTATCATTGAGAATATATATATCCACATCGTATTGTTGTTCCCAGTCCTTGGGTTCGGTTACTCTCCTTCTAAGAGGGGTGAAGACGTGCGAGGTATGCCACATTCTTTCCGTGTCAAGATCCTCTTGGATGGACGAGTCTACTCTCCATCTATAGGCAGCGAAGACTCGACGAGAAGTTTGTCTTCTCACCGTCTCTAGCTCCTAGCGTCTGGATGATTCTGCTTCCTTTCTTTTGTTGGGTTGAACTACACTCTCCCTCTTTTGCACCCTTACACTGTTCTTTGCTCTATCTACTTCTCACCATTTTATTACCTCCCTTGTTACTCCCTCAAGCTTTCATGGAATCCTACTGAGTATTTTTATACTCACCCTGTTTGGGATTTTCCCGCACTTATTGTGCCCTTGCAGACGACAGAGAGGTTGGTCGAGACTACGGAGGAGTGTAGATGACACAGGAGTTTGGTCTGCATTCAGTGGTCGTAGCAAGAGGTTCTGGGTGTGAGACTCACCAGCGGTTTACCTTTGTTTTACATGTTGCTGGGTTGTGGCACCTTTCTAGTTGGGCATGTGTTTTTCCCTTTTACTGCTCAGTTTTATTGTCATAACGTTACTTGTACTGGTTAGAGTTCGATGCATATATGTTGGTTCCCCTTTTGTACTGGTATTGTATCTTGTTTTCCCTTTCTTTGCACTTTTTCATTGAGTTGGTTGCGTGTGTGTGTACGGTTTCTTAGGAAAAGGACTCCCCTAGTTTTGTGTGGCTCTTGCGCTAGTCACCAGCCCCTGTCCTATAGAGGCAGGCTTGGGGTAGTTGTGACTCGAGCCCCGGTATGGTTCAGGTCGTGATATCATCAATGGATATTGTCATAGCTAAAATAACCTATATAAGGCCACAAAAACATTTCTTGAAGAAAATACACATTTTATTTTCAAAAAAATTAATTAAAATATAAAAATTTATGTTTTGTTAGAAATTTAATCTTATAAAATAACAATGGAAAATTAGAAATTAATATTCAAATCAAAGATTATTCTTGATGACTAGAAAATATATATATGTAATGAATGTTAAAAACAAGATTCCATTTAAACCATTGGTAAAAATAATCACATTTAGAAAATAATAAGAAGAATACTTTAAAACATTTTATATAATGAAAAATGTGAAAAAGTGACTTTAAAAATCATTTTATAACAGTAAAAACATAATTTAAAATATTTTAATGAAATTATGGGTGATAACGAAAATATTACCAACTAACAGAAAAAAAGGCAGGTTTCCTTTTTTCATGTTTTTTGAGTATTTAGAGAAAATAAAATTAGAAAAAACATGTAATTTATAAAAATAACTAAATGATTAAAAACTATATAATATTTTTCAAATATAGATCATATAATTTCATTATTATAAATTTAATCATAAACAATCCTAGTAAAAAAGTAATATTGTAACATAAAACTCTTATGACATTTAAAATATCTGAATCAAAACCTCATGAAAGTGAGAAATAATATAGATTTTTGAATCCTCCTAATATTCATAAAAAACATTTAATACATTAATTATAATAATATACTCCACACATTGGAAACATGTGGTTAATATGAAAAATGTCTCATAGAAATAAATGTGAGATGAGAAAGCATTACATGTATCATAATTATTGATTCTAATTCAAATAAGAGAATTATTAGAAAATAAGAAAGTAAATCTCAATAATAAATTTTTTAGAATAAAATATATTTTGTTTGAGAAACAGGATCATACAATTTTACCAATATAAATCTGAACAAAAAAGATATTGAAATGAAATTGAATTGTAATAGATATTTGTTACATCTGGTCTGAATTACATTGTAAGTTATATAAGCTCTTATATAATAAAATTATATTTATGATATTTCTATAAAAGCACAATATTAATACATATAATATCATTAGTTGTTTAATTATAATATATTACCACCCTTTCAATAACAATCATTCATTATAAATATCATTTCAGTTTTTAACTGCTTAGTTTTCCTTATATGTTTCGGTTTGGCGGTTATGGTCTTTATACTTTGATAATGGTTAAATAATCTCTAGAATCATAATCCTATCATAAGTATAACATTTAATCATTTAATAAAAATTTATAACTATTCATATAAATAATTGATGAAAAATTAATTACATCCCTCAATGGAGATGGTAGTCAGTAAAAATTCACGAGTGATGTTTCAACATTTTGATAGATGGAATTAAATAATGTTAAATAATAATATAACTTTAAAAATTAATAATTATAGAATAAATATCATATATATATATATATATTAAATATATCTATTTTACCATTAATGTAATGTATATATTTAAAATCAATAACATAACATCATGAAGGTGGTAGTCCGAACATATACATGAGTGATGCTATCTCTTTCCAATGGATGAGAATGTTAGAAGGTAGGCAGTCCACATGTATAGACAAGCGATACATTCATATACCATTTCATGTAAATGACGTGTAAAATGCATTTCCAATAATAATAATAACAACATATTTTGACATTTATAATACTAGTGTAACTATGTTACGATGGATACAACACATTTATAGGATGTATAAGAATAAATAAACAATAAATTAGATATGTAAGATAATTACCTCTTATTTGATAGAAATCATATGGATTACACTGTAGGACTACTTCGGATGGTCTTATGGGAAGAGAATAACCTCAAGAACTAATGTAAGGAGTTAGGAATATTTTAGGTAGGTCTTTTCTGGCTGATAAGGATCAATTATTTTTAATAAGAGAGTAGAAGAGGTGTCCTTTTATAAGTGATGGGCGGGACACACATAGAATTTCATAATATATTTAAATAATTTAAGATCACTTTCAAGAGAAAGTGAAAAAGTGGATAATAATTATAAGGTAACAAAGGATAATTTCTATATATATTAAAAAAATTGGATTTATTTATGTTTATGTGACATCTATAAGCATATATCATAGTTTAACCCCAACCCATAGAAAACTCATTTTAAACCTTACTTTGGGAAACAATTTTAATATTTTTAAAATTTTAATGACAAAAAAAGAAGGAGGAATCATTACAAAAAATGTATATTTTGATTTCAAATATGGAAACTTTTTTATCAAAATTCAATATTTATATGTGGAATAAATTAAATTTAAAATTAGTGTGAAAAATATAATGAAAACCGTTTTTATAAAAATTTCCTTTTATGGATAAAATTTGATTTATTTTCATTCCATTCCTTTTAAAAACTATTATATAAATGTAAAAATATTTTATTGAATATATATTATATAATATTCATTGAATCCATCCATATAGTGTGATTTATTTAATACATTAAGATAAAAACCCATTACACACATAAATACAGTTGTATGAAAAGTAACTTTTAACCTTCAATTGATGTATTTTCAATTAATAAATATTAGATAAATAATATATTAATGATTATTCTTTCATAGAAAGTAAATTTATTTAAAAATAATTTTTTAATTGTGATAATTATATTTGTTTAAATATAAATTCAATAAACCTAGAAAATGTTCATTTCGAAAATATAGGTATTTTAATCATGATTTCATTTTTTAAAAATTTATTATTATTTATTAAAAATTAATCAATACAATCCTAGATGAATCTCTCCATTGTTATTAATCTCCATTTATCACTTAGTGAATTCAGTAGAACACATTTAGGGGTTTAGTGTACTCTCAATATGGTTGAGGGTCTATAAGAAAGTGTATCACCTTCCATGATAGGAGGAATTTGGATACCACTTTGGGGACCCCCTTCAATAATTATTTAAAGATTAAATGATATAGGATACAATTATTTTTTATGAATGATATGTTTTTCATTAATCACATGTTAATTTGGTTGAAGATATATTTGGAATGTCAAATGGTTTATTTTACTCCATTTGATTATTAGAAGGTTTCCCTAGACCCATTAGTTGTATTAAAGAAATGTTACTCCATGGATGAATATTTTAATCTATTGGGTTTTCAAATAACCCGTATATCACAATGATTTTTTACCATATTATTATATATAAAGTAACAAAATATTTCTATTTGGCTTAGTCATAGCTTGTGACATTTATATATCACCACGTAAAATATCCATCAAACCCTTGGGTTTTAACTATGATATAATATATGACTTTATATATCACATCTAATTATTCAACCTCAAATTCCCTGAAAAAACAGTATCATTTCATATTTATGATATTAGTTATAGATTTAAATACAATATTAGCCTGGTGATGTCATAAATATTATGATGTCATATCAATTGTATAGTATGATTTGTTAGATATCATAAAATTTGACTGATATATGTGGTTTATCTTATATATCAATCATAATTTTTGATTGATAATTCCTTATTATCAGTCAGAAACAATGATATAGCCAAAAATTATAATAAATTATTGTTTTGGATATTTTTCTGGTATTTTATAAAATATTTATAAATAATAAGTGCTATGGATTTTAAAAGGATATTTTAATACATAAATTAAATATTGAAAGTTCATATTTGTATATTATGTTTTTTAAAATAAATGTTGAGTTTATTTATTTTTTTGTCACTTCAATTTTTTATTATTATTAAATGTTTAAGAGTTGAGAATATTGTGTATAATTAGTTATTGTATTAAATTTATTATTTTATAATTATCCATCCTTATATTATATTATAGGTTTGTCAATATAATACGGAATATTCATCAACCATGATCATAATATTTAATTAAAGTTATCAGTATGAATTTTTTTATTGGTTATTTTTTGTGTGTGTATATATTATGTTTTCACATTATTATGAATTGTATTATCCCTTGAAGAATGTATCCTTGTATTGAGGGACATTTTTGAAACTGCTATTTTTATGATGGATTATGTCTGGTTATAGAATGGTGTGGGTTGGCTATTTGGAGCTCAGAGATTACTCATGCAATGCATTTAACACTCATATGGTTATAAAAATTTAGATGAATAGATCACATAAATTATGTATATGTTACATTTTGATATGTATGGATATTTTTGGATACTATATTTGGGTAAAAAAAATTGTCAGTCATATAACAAGTTGTATATGAATATGGTGGGAATATATTAATGTTGTGGATGGAATAGTTATTTAAAAACTAAATCATATAATAATTCATATAAAAATAAAAAAACATGAAATAAAAAAATATTTCATATAATGTAACAGTATTAAATTTTACATGTTCATAATATATATTAAATTGGTGTAAATTTATAAGAAAAACATTCAAATATTAATCGTGATATTCTTTCAATAGTTAAACATGTAAATATATCGATCATCCAATTTGGAAATTTATTCAAAAGTGGGGTGAACATGGATTATCATTTGTAAGACATGAATGAAATAACCATTGCTAAATGTTTGGTAATGAAATTCCACTATGATATTTTGGTGACACTTATATGGAAAACCCCAAAAACTATGTTACCTATGTAATTGAGTTTGTTTTATATTTATAAATGTATTTGAGAAAATAAGTTTCCCATTAAACTATAATATAATCATCACTAATTTGATTCTAAATTTTTCTAAACTATATAGCTACATTATGAAATGAACAATAATGATGACTCAAATCATATTTAAATATAGATCTAGTCTTATTAATAGGATGTCATGTATGGGGTAATCATTTTTTGTGAGAGTTATTTTATATAAATTACTTGATTAAATGATATAAAAAATAATAATAACACACAGACATGACTTAGTTTTAAATTATGATATATTTCATAAAAATTATTTGAGATCATTTATAGATGTGACCTAAAAAATCGTTCATGATTAGAATCTAATGTTTATATGTTTTCCCAAACATAATTACATTGATATTTTAAATCTAAATGTTATTGAAATAAATTTCTCTAAATATTACTGAAGGATATGAGACACTAGGTTTACATAAAAATATTTTTCGATAAACATAGACTCATATATAAGAGGGAATTTAATAAGGGTGGTTTAGATATTTTCATTCATAATAGAT
Source organism: Viscum album (assembly GCA_963277665.1). NCBI lineage: Eukaryota > Viridiplantae > Streptophyta > Magnoliopsida > Santalales > Viscaceae > Viscum > Viscum album. Next base: position 1,654,547,536 of record OY728146.1, read on the forward strand.
TAAGAGTTTTTTCGTTATAGGATTAAATATATGATATATGGACTACGAAACATCTTAAAATGTATTTTCTAGGGATTTGGGGTTTTAAAGCATCCATACAATGATTGTTTTCTAATATGATTTTCCCCAATATTGACAAATGATTTTCTATTGGTTATTCTAGGGAAACTAATAAATATTATTTCTATAACCCCATATTACCCTAAAAGTTTTTTTCTTGTTTTTACATTTCTTTAGAAACAAAAAATTTATCACTATGTTTGTGGGGGTAATTCTTAAATTAGTGTTTATTAAGGCCAATAAATAGGAATCATTCTTGATAAGAATGTTGAGATGGTTTCAAAAAAAGATAAGAAATATGAACATACTAATCCTACAAAAGATCCTCAAAGTCATTATTGGATCCACTAGAATCCAAATATATTTGAATTCATATTGGATAATTATTATGAATTAAAATTAATAAGTGATAAAACTAGTACAAAATAAAATTCAGTCGAAAATTCTAATTTCAATAAGTATTTAAAATCCATGGAATCTGAAATAGACTCCATTTAGGAAAACCAAGTATGAAACATGATGGATTCACCTAAAAGCGTGAGGATCAATATATGATAATGGATTTTTATATGAAAATTAACATGCATGGTAGAGTTTATATTTCTAATTAATGCCTTATAAAAAAAGATTTCAAAAAAATTCATGGTATTAACTAGGAAGAAACCTTTTCAATTGTTGTGATGATAATTTCTATTTACATTTTTCAGTCCATAGATTAACATTTTTATTAGATATATCAAATTGATATCCAATTTCTATTCATAAAATTAAATTAAATGAAAAAATATATATGATAATAGCCAATGGTTTTAATGTATAAAATGATTTTTTTATTTTTTTGAAAGATACAATATACCATTTATCGATTAACACAATATTCATGAAGTGGGATTATCTAGTTTTTAAGATTAAATCGAAGAGTTTGGTTTCATTAAGAACATGGATGATTCATATGTGTATAATAATTTTAGTGAGAGTATTAGTGTGGATTCATTATCATATGGTGTGTTGTACTACTTATCAAAAATTATATCCCAAAAATAAATTTTAAAATTGTGTGGTCACATAAATGATATATATAAAAGGCATTAGTGGAAGAACATATATACTGGGTTCAAAAAATATTATATATAGATCTAAATTGATACATTGATTTTTTTGGGACACATACATTGCTAATGTGATAAATAAATTTATTATTGAGAACCCCCAAAATGGGTGTTTATCATTGTTTAATTTAAGTAATATTATCAAGGCTTATTATCCTTATAAGGACCTTGAATAGATAGATAGAATTCACTGTGTTTCCTACATTGGATCTATAATGTAATCTATATAATGTACTTGACATGATTTTTCAAATGCTCCAAGAAAAACTTATATATACCAGTAATATCACAATGACATGAATTTGAATTACATAATGAGCATAATTAAGTAATTGAGAAGAACTAATTACATATTCATGGTCATTAGAGGAGGGGACGATCTCTGTGTAATTTATTACCCTGATGAATGTTTTAAATTAGATAAAGATGACATGTGACTTCAAACTAGTTTAATATCCTTCCTAAAATATAGGGATATTAGTTCGAGGAATTACAAAAATCCCATTATGTATGACTCATTAAAATAGAAAGACTATATGATTACATCAGATTCTTTGATTGAAACAATTTTTTTCAAAATTTTATTTCATAACATTGGTTTTTTCCTCACATAAAATGATTATTTATGAATTACTATAACAAAAATGGATCCATTTCTCAGTCTGGGGATCCCCCATTACAGTAATGGCCAAAAAATTTCCTTTAAAAATTATGTCTCACAAATTATATCATTGGGAGGGTCATTGTTAGTATTTGATGGGTGAATATTAAGGATAATGTAATAGTCCCATTATTGAAACCATTACCACAACCATATCATGTGGGTTTTGTAGAGAATATAAGTATATGATTTGTAAGAGAATATTGAAATGTTTATAGACTTGTTATGATTTTATAAATAATTTTAATATATACATATATTATTAATTTATTTTTACTTCGTTTTATTTATTTGAGTATTGTAATGATACAATCCCCTCGTAATGAAACATTTATTTTTCCCTAATCGAAGATCGTCATGGAGTATTATTAGTTTTGATGATTTTTGTGGTGAAAATGAAGATTATAAGATAACAATAAGAAAATTTGTATAAGATATATGACTAATAAATTTGTGAAGAAATAAGTAAAATATTATTACTTGGACTAATCCCCAATGTCTAACTCATTAAATCTCATAGATTAATTTATATACTCAAATATATACACATATTATCTATCATTATTACCTTATTTGGAGAGATATATATCATATGAACATTCATACATTGAGACATATCTCATACAATCCTTTAGTATTGGATGATTAGTGTTTTGTTGGGTATATTTTTAATAACTTATTATGTTAGATATTAACCATGATGTTATGTGTCAACTTCTATGATCAGGTAAGATAAAAGGTCCCTTGATTGAGTTAGGCTAATAAAATTAGTATACATTATTTGTAAGGAAATAGCATTATACATTACATATTCTAGTTTCTTTAAACTATATTTTATTTTGTTAAATTCCCAAATATATTATTTGTTTATAGTATTATAGTGTTAGGTTATAAATCTTAATTAATAATCCCATATATTAAAAACTAGACACATCTACTTAATATCCATTTTTTCACACAACAAAAACCGATAAAGTAAAACTTATTTTCATTTCATGAAAAATATTCTTGAATTTAAAATTGAATTATTATTTTCCATTACATGTCATTAAACCCAATGAAAGACATTTTAAAAAGTGGTATGAGAAAAAAATCTCAGTAAGGGACATAAAAATAATTTTTTTTATTAGTCCAGTGAAAAACATAAAAACATAAGAAACATTTTTTTCTAAAAAACATAACCTTTTACCTAAAAATAGATACACTTTTCAATTTGATAATAAGAATATAATACCTTTAAAATTAAATGATTTACTTGAAAACTCATTATCTTTCATAGAAAATTCATGTGTGTTCCTTGAGACATCATCATCATAAAATCCTTTAAAACCCATACAATTGGAAAAACCATACGGCCGAATTCAAATATATTTCACCATAGAACATAATAATTAACTAATGAATTATAGAACTATTTAATAATATCCATTGTATAATATACAATAAGATCACAAAATTCTATATGGTTACAAGAATCTTATAAGCTATATCAGGATCACCAATGAGCTATAATGGGCCTTAACCCTTTGTATAACATGTATCGGGATCACTTGTTTGTTATAATGGGAAAAAATCAATAAAAAAAAATGTACAAGGACCATATGGTGAATAAAACTCTTTAAAAACTAATTTTATACAATGTGAAAAAATATTTCAGGTAACAAAATACACATTCTTCTAAAAACCCATTTAAATCCTAAATACCAAAAAATGGAAAGTCTATTTTTTTTAATAGAAAACAAGAAATCATATTGAGGGATTTAAAAATCAAATAATAGTTACGGCGGTGGAAAAATTAAATTTTTATGTATATGTTAAAATATAATATTCCAATTTTATATTTTTTTAAATTAAGTACAAAATTCTATAAATATATTAATTTTTGATAATATTGGAATGAATGTTATATAAAACAATTTATTTAAATCTAAAAATCACCCATATAATTGGGAAACCATTTTCATTGAAAATAAATATTAAAAATATCAATTAAACATCAATTTATTTGAGGTTTCGTGGTGGTAGGAAATTCAATTCATGGAATACATTTAAAAAATGACACTCCTTTAGCATTTTTAAAAATAGTTGAAAGAGGATAATCAATAAAGGATTTTCAAAAGAAAGTCCTTACCCTCAGTCCAAATTGCCACCAACATTATTTATCTTTATAAATAAAAAACATATGTTAATTTTTTACATTCTTAATAACTTTTTAAGATATATTTATTCCCGTACATCATTAAATACAATGATATATACAATTACTTAATTAATTAAATTCTAATCATCTGTTTTGATGATATTAGGCTCATATGTGAGAAATGAATTCAGTTGGTGGATTAAGGTAAAATAGTTCATTATTCCACCATATAAATGAAATAATAATTAAATAAAAAATATTTTTTTACATAAATTATTTTTTTATATAAAGTAATTAATTATTATTATGAAAAATAAACTATGTTATAATCATAGAGACAATAGGTCGTAAGTACGCATGTGTAACACTTCCATTTTTCAGTGATCATTATGGAAAAAGGTAAGTATAATTTATAGTTAAAAAAATTATCATAAAATCATAAATATTATATCAATTCAATTGATATACTTATATATATCATCTATGTGTTATGATAATGAAAAAAAATCAAATTTCCTTGTGGAGGGGTAGTCCACACGTGCGCACGGACGAAAGTATCATTTCTCAGTGAATTGAATGGTAATACGGTAAATGTTATATTATAATTTAATAATGATAAATATTTCATATAAATTATACATAATTATTAATTACCTCAGTATAATACATCCATGGGATATGATGATGAAAAAAATTACATCAGTTCATGAGGTGGTAGTCTACGTTAAACAAAAATGATGGTTTTGATTTCCATTTGACGCAAATGGTATTGCATATAAGTTTTGTAGTAAAAATAAAACACCTAATTATATGGATAATAATTGTGTTATTGTATAATTGTAGTTAAATAATATATTAAAGGGGAGTGAAAAGAAATAATATAGAAATTCTTGATTAAAAACGATACCTCTTCTTCGAAAAACCTCTACTTAAAAAAACCATAAGACCCCTAAGGATGGTTTTATGACTAAAAAATCATTTATAATGGTGAAATAGATTCTATTATTGTATTTTGGTTGGTTTTGGATAAAACAAATAGGTTTTTTATTTATGAATAAATGAGAAAAATTGGATCCCTTTATAAGAGAAGGGAGGGGCACTCTTGAAACTTCTCACAATATTAAATTAATATAAATTAATATTTAAGTAAATATGGATCAATTTTTTTAAATTTATATTTATTGTGGGTATAAATAATATCATACAAAAAAATTATAAGTGTTTTTATCAAATTTTAACACATGCCTTTTTGTTTATCCTCTCTTAACCTCTTTCACACTTACCATAACAACAATTGTTTTTACTCTTTGAGGGTTTATTTAGTTACTATAAATTGAAAAAGGGAGTTTAAATAGACCATAGATGAAATTATAAACCATATTATAATGCATTTTCTGAAAATACAACTAACATCAATTTTCAATCATTCAATAAAATATATTTTATTATAATATAAAGTTAATTCCAATTTTTAGAACTATTAATTACTCTGATTTTAATAACATCAAGAAAACAAGTAAAATTAGAAATAAATATTTTATTATATCTTCAATATATCTTGTACATATATAAAATTATTTTATAATTTAATTAACTCAAATTAGGTATCTTTTTATACTTTTCATATCATTTATTTGATTTTCTTATTAATGGAATAATTATTTCATCAAAGTAATATTACATTTTTGAGGCAATTATTTCTTATCAAAAAATTAAAAATAAATTACCATGATGAATATAATTTTTTTAAATAAAAAATAATATTTATAACCATACATACACCAAGGTAATATTAATAATAAAAACAATTTAGTTTATAAAAAAATAGTGTGACATTTATTATGTTAGGTTAAATAAAATATTTTAATTTTCATATTCTAGTAAAAAAGAATAAAATTCCATAAAACCCAATATTTAATTATTATAGATTAAATTAAATAATCAAAAAAAATTAAGTCTTGTTTTTGGGTCATTTAGTAGTCCTTATCATTTTACTTTGTAATGTTAATTACTTGTTTTACCCTTTTCGGTTGTAACAAAATTTACAAAGGAAACTATTATTCTTGAAAAAAAATAAAAGGGACCGATTATTTAAATTTGGAAAAATTGATTACAAATATGGAATCCATTCTTCAAAATTAAAAACATTGAAGTGGCATAATTTAATTTAAAATCAATCCGAAAAATCACAACGAAAAAATCTAAGTAAAAAAAATGTCCTTTTAAATATAATTTTTTTTTCATATTAAATTATAATGTAAATTTCATTTCAAAAACACTAATTATATCATTTTAAATACAATATATTAAATTAAATTTTATAAATAACAAAAAAATATAACTTAACATTATAAATATTTTAAATGATAATATAGTTTTTGATAAAAATTTGTATTTTTACTATTTATTAAAAAAATAAACTTTTTAGAAAAAATTCAAAATTTTACAATTTTATACTTTATAAATATTTCATAAAAAATTATATTTATATTATTAAATATAATTTATTAATGGTTTATATATTAATTATATTATTCTCTCATCAAAATAAATAAAATTAATTATTGATGAACATATATATTTGAGGTATAAAATGATTTTACAAAACATTTGGTGATTTTTCATAAGCATTAATAAATACATTGGTATTTATTGGAATATATATATATATATATATTATAATTTGATTAATAATATTCATTCCCTCTAATTTTACAGCTAGGTGATATCAATCATATCTAAATAATAATATTTTGTTGTTAATTTATTCTCCACCTTTCATATCTTATATGCTATATAAAATTATATTTATTTTTAAAATATCATGAAATTAAATTATCCCACATTAAAGAAATTTTATTCTCACAATCTTAACTCGATCAAAGTAATAAAATGTTTACATTTTAAATTGCCTCAAAAGAAATCCCACTTTGGAAAAAGGGTTCATAATACATCCTCTTTAAAAGAAAGAAAGGGACGTACACTGCTCTTCTCGGATAATACATACTAGAGATAAAAATATGAAAGCATTAGTAGTAAACTAATACATGGATATAAAAGAGTGAAATAACACCTGAGATCTGATAGGTATTAATAGAGAATCTAATCAGGATAAATACAACCATCAAAAAACCATAAATCTGTGATGGGTTTAAGGGCAATTGATTTTTGATATGAAAAGTAAAAATATATATTTTTTGTTTCAATATAATTTAATTGGAGTTTAGGAATTAAATTTCCATATAAAATAAGAATATATTGAAATACACTTAACTGAAATTTAGAATTTTATCATTTAATCAATTTACACCACAACTCATATTTTTCTCCAAAAGATGATTATTCAAGATTTTTTTAGTTTGAAGAAATTTAATAAACATAAAAGAGATAAAATAATCAATGATATAGAAAAAATTTATTACTCCTATATTTAATTATTATCCACACATAAAATTGTCATAACAAGAAAAGATAATTCCCAAAATCAATAATTCTTCAATTGAATAAAAAATACATTAATATTCAAAATTCAGAAGTAATACCAAAAGTTAAACTCAGATCATTAAATAAATATATATCCTTAAAATTCATCCAAATATTCTATAGTAATATTGATGCCCAAAAATTATATGGATTTCATCACATAGTCATTCTGAATAAATTTATAATTTATCTCTAAATAACATCAATCACTTTAAATGTGTAATTCCAAAATTATATACAATAATCATATAATATCCATGATTTCCAAAAATAATTTTAATATCTATAAAAACACATTAAAATAATATATTCGTCCAAAATATAATTTAAACTTTATTACTATAATAAAATTTGATAATAATTGGTTACCATATTCGAATAAGGTTCCCAAAATAGTAAACATCTTTTTAAATAACACTAGTCAGGTAAAAACCAATTAATTTTTCAATATTATTTTATCTATTTGATAAAATATATGTTTCCAAGATAATGTTTAATTTTATCCTTAATATTAATTAAAAAATGAAAAAAATCATACTAACCATGAAATAATGTTGGTAATTCAACCTTGTCTCCCATCAGTTGTGGGGTCAAGTCCCATAACCTCTCTGGTTTTGATGGGTTTTCACATGATATTAGGGTTATCCTATCTCTAAAACTATATTAATATAATCCTTTTAACATTTATATATTTTTGGTAAACATCTTAAAAGTACATTTAATGTATTCAACATTAAATATTATGTTAACCTCAATGGTTATCTCATAACATTCATTTTTCATCCCCATAAATTAAATAACCCATAGTTACTATATATTAGGATCTCTTATAAATCTTAAAAGATTCCCATATATTTCAAATAATATAAAAAATCATCATTATCCCTCATCTAATTTTTTCAATATTTATACATAAGGGTAACATAAATCTCAAAAATAAATGTCTACAAAATTACTTCCATCATATAAAATAACCAAAGGGCAATAAATATTATTATCACCCTTAAATAAAAATTTATGAATCCATAAATCATTAATCATCATTAATTGTGTATTGAACATGATTTTCAATCTTATTACTTAATAATTTATCCCATTAAATTAATGATATGAAATATGTATTTATGATTTTTCAATAAAACTAAATCATGTTTTATTCTTTGAACAAAAGAATATAATTCATCCCTTAAATACATACATCAAGTTTATATTTTATGATTATTATATCCCCTTATATTCCAAAATAAATTCCATAAATTCTAAAAAATAAATAGTCAGGTCCTGAATGGTATTTCCCTTGTCAAAATAGATGGATAAATTGAGATTTTGAAATCATATAAAACATAATCCATGATCTATAGAAATTTTAGAGTAATTAAAATTTATTAGATAGATCAAAATGTTTATTATAATTGATTTGAATACTTAAAAAGATTTTAAAATCATCTAAACATGATTTCATAGTAATATTTATAATCAAATCATATAGAATGAATAACAAGGTTATGAAAGATTACATTGCTTCCATCTTGATAATAAATATTTAATCTTTCTAATGGAACACTATTAAAATATTAAATGAATTATTGAATGTTAAGAATAATATAATACATAAAAGTAAAACACCCTTTGTAATTTCATAATAATTGGAACTTCAAATAATTTTTACCTAAGTCAATTACCATTATAATTTTTTCCCAAAATATCCATAATCAAACCAAAATTGATGACATAAGTCCAAAAAGATCTATCTAATAATTTTACATATAATCAATATTAAACTTCTAAATCCATAATGGTATCGATAACTCTTAAGAAAACCTCACATGAAAACTTCATAATCATCAATGTTGTCTAAATAGTGCTCTGAAACCAACTATAAGGGCTTAAACTTAAAAATTATACATTTTATTGAATTTAAAATAAAATTAACTCTATTAAATTCCAAAAGATAATTTAGGTTTAGAGGGTTATTTATTTAAATCAAAAAACTTATATAATAATACCACATAACATAATGTGGACACTTCTAATCAGTATGTATTTTTTTGAAAAAATAAAACATTAAAAAATTAAATTTTTATCATGAAAAATCTTCATGACATTAATCATGACTTATTCATTTCATTTAACTATGTTTAAACATTTTCAAAAACTTTTTAAAATTCAGTATGATAAAAAATATCTCAATAAGGTATATAAAAAATAAGAAATCCATTAATCTAATGAAAAAAATAAAAACCATGGAAAATGTTTTTTTGAGACATATTTTTTTTTCTAAAAATAAAATCACTTTTATATTTTAAAATATCATTATATTACTTTTTGAAATAAAATTATTTCCATGAAAATTTATTTTCCTGCATATAAAAATCATTTAGGTGCCTTGGGACATCATCATCTTAAAAAACTTACAATTGGAATAACCATATGGCTGACTTCCAATATATTTATCCGTAAAAAATAATCATTAACAAATGCATTAGATAATTATCTAGGTGAACCTATAATATAATATATAATGGGATTACATGGTGCAATCTTAGTGATCGTATCATATAAGCTATATCAGTCTCACGTGTGAGCTATAATGGGGCTCAATAGTTCATATAATTTGAGATTCGGCTCACCTGTGAGATATAATGGGAATCAACCCTTTATAAATAATTTCCAAAGACCTTATAATATATAAAAACCCTAAAATAATACTTTAATCCCATGTGTAAAATATTTTGGATATCAAAATACCCCTTTAAAAACCCAATATTAATACTAAATATACTCCTATAAAGGGAAATGGTATTTTAAAAAAATATGAAATTATAAAAATGAATATAAACTCTAAATAATTAATTTCTTGGAGGTAAAAGTCATTATCATCACCTATGTAAAAATTTGAAATTAATTTTTTCATTTTCTAAAGAATGTATTTAACTCAATAAAATAATTACTTTTTGAAACCTTTGATATAAATTGCAAGAAAATTTTTATTAAAATCTATAAACTGATATCATAATGATGAAATCGTTTTCTTTGAAAATAAGTATTGAATATTATAAATGTCAATTCAAGGTATTTAGGAATCTCGATTGTAGGAATTTGTTTCATTATATATAAATAAATAACATGCAGTTGTATTTTAGTTAAATGATTTGAAATATAATCACTAAAAATGATTTTTAAAAGAAAGTCTCATACACTGAGTCTGACTCTTCAGGTATGTTATTTAACATCTGGAATATTTTTTTTGTTAATTTTATACATTCTTTAGAGTTTTTTAATGTATATTATTCCTTTATTACATTTAATATCATGTTATGTACATTTACATAATCATTTAAATTCTAATTAGGAATTTTAATCATATTCGACTCATGTGCTGAAAATGACTTCGCTAGACTGACTATGGTCAAAGAGATAATTCTTTCACCATATCCATAATATTAATAACTACATAATTATATTTTTTATACATAAATAATACATAAAAATTTAAACATTAAGAAAGGTTATTTGAAATAAACTTTATTAGAACCATAAAGATGGTATGCCATACGTACACATGTCTAACATTTCCGTGTTTCAATGATCATTATGGAAATAAGGTAGGTATTATGCCATCTATAAATAATGACAATAATATCTTAAATATAATAATACTTATTTTTATATAATTATATATATCATCCATGTTATGTGGTGATGAAAAACGAATTACATCACTTCGTGAAGGTGGTAGTCCACACATATGCAGAAATGACATTATCATTTTTAGTGAGCAGAAAAGTAAAAAAGAAAAATGTTATATAATACATTAATAATTAAAAATATTTCATTAATACCATACATAAACATTAATTCCATAATTATAAACCATCTCTGAGATACAGTAATAGAAAATGAATTACATCTCTTCATGAAGAGGTAGTCCACAGTGCACACAAACGATCGGTTCGTTTCCCATTTGATGGAAAAGAAGATGAAAATATGTTGTATCATTAACATAAAAATACTTCATTATATGTATAATAATGGTATTAATATATAATCCAGGTTAAGTATTATTTTATTGATGTGTAATAAGAAATAAAACAAAAACTCTTGGTAAAAAATGATACATCTTCTTCGGAAAACCTCCCTTGCATAACACCTTAAGACAACTAAGGATGGTGTTACGCCAAAACCAATACATTTAGATATATATGAGGGATTATAATAAGGTATTTGATTAGGTATTTTTTAAAACAAATGGGGTTTTAGTTATGAATTAATTATAATATGTGATGCCATTTTATAAGAGATGGTAGAGGTACTCTTGAAATTTATCATAATATTGATTTAATATAAATCAATTTTTAATTTAAAATGGCCCCAAAATGATTTTTTTCTGAATATAGGATGATTTTGGGACTAAATAATCTCATAAAAAATTAAGCAAGTGTTTATCACATTTACCCTTATATTTTTTCCCTTGTTAATCCCTTTCACACTTTCTTAGATAAATATGATTTTTACTCATTAATGGTCAATATAGATATTATAAATAGATAACAAGAAAATAAAAGGAACATGGTTGGAATTAAAAACCATATAATAAATAAGTTTATAGATATAATATTTCTTATTATTTTTATATTATTTAGTAAAAATATTATTTATTAAAATATATCATTAATGTCATGTTTTAGAATTATTTATTAAATTGATTTTAATAAAATTATGAAAATAAAAAAATAAAAAATATTTTTTTACCATGCCATGACCATATGTAAAATTATTTAATAACATTAATTATCCTTTATTGTATTTATTTTAACATTTTTTATATCACTTATTTAATTTTTCAATTAATTTAATATTTATATGTCAATATTTTTAAAAACATTAACGTAATTATATCTTCACTAAATATTAAAAATAAATTTCCCAGATGAATATAATTATTTTATATTTATAAATATTATTTGAAACTGATCACAACTTCTGGTAATCTCTCTATTAAGAATATTATAGTTAATGAAAACAATAGTGTTACATTTTTAACATTTAATTAAATAAAATATTATAAAGGTAATAATATCTTAAATATAGCCTAAAATATTCCATATAACTAAATATTGGATGATTATTGAAGAAATGGAATCATTAAATAAAATTAATTCATGTTTTTTTGGTCATTTTATAGTCCTTTTTATTTTATTTTATAATTTTAATTACTTGTTTTACCCTTTATCATGCAAAAAATACTAACGTTACAATTCATATTTACAAAAAAGTGAACTAATTACCAAACATAAGACCACAGATTCCCAATATGGAATCCATTTTTCAAAATTCAAAACACATAAGTATAATAATTTATTTTTGAAATTAAATAGAACAAATGCAACAAAAGAAGGATTTTTTAGAAATAATATACTGTTTAAATATAAAATATTTTTAAACTAAGTCAAATTATAAAATTAGTCTAAAAATTGAAGAATTTTAAATAAAATGAAATTTTTTTTGTTTAAAACAATCTAAAATATTATATTACATTACAAATACTTCAAAACAAAATACAGTTCTCAATAAAAATCTATATTTTTACTATTCATTGAAAAATCTATATATTATAAAAAATTTCAAAATTTAAGAACAGGGTTATTTAAAAATCATTCTTTAAAAAATTATATTTATTTTTTCAAAAATAATTTCTATATTTTTCATAAATTAATTATATTAATTTTTTTTAAAAATAAATAAATACTATTTCGATGAAAACAAATATTTAAATAATGAAATGAATACACTAATAATTTAGTGATTTTTTAACAACCATTAATGAATAAATATTTTTTGATTATAACCTTTAAATAAATAAATATATATATATATATTTCATAATTTTGTTAACACTATTCAGATCCACTAATTTAACTACCAGGTTATAACAAGTGTAGATAAATAATAATATTCGGTTGTTCATTTATGCTCTATGTTGTGTGTCTTGTATGCTATCAAAAATTATATAAATATTTTAAAATATATAGATACTAAATTATTATTTCATTAACATGTGATGTTATTAATATTTTTATATGAGGGAAATTTGATGTTCTCATCAATTAGATGAGTGGCATGTGATGTATCCCTTGGTCCGGTCTGTGTATTTTAGAGAATCATGTATGGATGAAATTACCTATACTATAATAACATGTTACATGTCTAGTGGTTAGTTTTTTTATAGAAAAATGAAATATGTATTTTTAAGTATGATTTATATTATATATAATGTGGTGGATATTATTATAAGTATTTGTGATAATGATTGATCAGGATTACACTAGACCCCTTATTAGCTTGATTAACACTGATTATTTGATAGAGGCCTATATTTGATTACATATATCAAATTAGTATGTTATATTTTTATTTAAAATTTCTATGAATTTTATAGTAAAATAGTTAGGCCTTTAGATATGGATTTTCTTCTTTAAAATGTTTTTTCCTAAAATAAAGGGATTTTGATAAACCATATCCAAATAAGATATGGATGGATTTATAAAGAGTTATGATTTTTTAATCATGAAATTACCATATTTTGGTGAAAGTGGAATTTTATTTGATATAAATTAAATATTTTTATATTATATTTTATGATATACCCAGGAAAAATTCTATTATAAACATATGATGCATATTATAGAATACGATACATTCATATAATCGTGAATCATAGAATAAAAATATTTTTATATATAATAACATATGGTTGGAATTTGTTAGGGGTTTTTGTGGTATGGTATAGTTCAATATCTTCCAGATGGTTTATATTAGTTTTTAACCATTTGATGATTCAGTTATGGATTTTTATGTTTCATTGAAAATACCAATGAATGTTAAAATGGTGGGTTGTAATGCTCAACTACAATGAGATGGTTTCCAATGATCTAACACTACAATTAAATTCAATGTGGCTATAAAATGGACATGATCCCAAAAATTTGGGGAAATCCTTCCATACAATATAATAAACGGATCTATTATATCAAGAATGACCATGTATCACTCGGTGAAGGTGTTAAAACCAATTTGGTTGTTTTGGGTACTCTTGATATGATTGGGGATCCAGTAGCTGGTATATCACCTTTTGAGGAAGCATGAATTTTACTTTTATAATTGAAATTATCATCCTGTATAAGTTGAAAAATTAAAATTTAGAGGACACCATTTCTCTCTAGGTATGATATTTTTTATATATCATGTTTCATTGATTAAAGATAAATTATGATTTTCTATATTATTTTTCCAAAAAATTCATTCATTAGATGATCTATCTAACCCCATCATGGATCAGCATTGGGGTCTCTTATGTATACCAAATTGTATACATTTTTATATTAGAAATATAAATGAGAATGTGTAAAAACACCACATAAAGGAATACATGTTGGGACATTTTTTTCTATCAAGGACACTGGACCCCATAACATATGACCTAACCAGACAATTCAAATATATTGAACCTAATCCACCACAATAATAGAGATAGAATTGTTCTTAATATTGTTGTAGACTATATTTTATTCAGTTAATATATGAAAAAATGTAATATAATACATCTTCTCTAGGATCTTCTATCCTATGTGATACCATGCAAGATGGATTCATGAGATCCTAATATTTTGAATATGGGAAATATATTTCTAGATGGTGTCCCAGGCTCTCATCCAGTCTATCTATGGAATATAATTGTCATATGGTGTCTCAGATTATGTTTGTTCTAACCATAAATTATTGTTAGTGTTAAAAATAATATTGATCTCTTAGTGAGTTTGTATAGGGGAATTACATATCATATAGAATATTAGAATATTTATTGGTATATCAATAGTCTCTAAATAATCTACCTCCCATGATAATAGATAGTTCCCAACACAGGAAACCATTAAATAATACCATTGGATCCCTAAAACATTTGATCCACCACCAAAGATAGTAATTTTTCTAAGATAACAGTACACCACATCAGGATTAAGATATGAGAACACACAATAATCCATATAGAGTTTACGAACTAGCTATCCATTATCCCCTCACATCATCAACATATCTCAACATGATATATAACCATGATAATTACATCCCTGACAAAACCATACTCTAATCAGCCTTCATTACCCATCTAGTCTCTTATTCAATAATTCATGTGATACAACATTTCAAAGAATGTAAAACATGCTGAACCTATTGGAATACATATCATTATTGAGGAGGGGTACCACTAGGATTCATATACACAACATGATCCATATAGACATATACCAACTCATGTCTATAACTATAAATGGTGATCACATAGTCAAAATTTCCTATTTAACTCATGAATTACTACATCATTATGATTACCTTCTCATAACCAACATCACCATACCGTACATGATGAAAAAATAATATAGCTAGGTAAGAACACATAATACCACTTGTAAACCCATAATGAATTCATGATAGAAAATATTATCCAACTACCACATGGGTCCCCATAATATTTCTTTCAAAATTTAACTTCAAAAAAAATTATCTCATAGTAAACACACCTCATCAAGATTTATCAATCACCATATGACCTATTACAATCACAAAAAAGATTCAATACCTCTTCACTCCCTCAGGAAGAAGATCACAACCATTCCAAAAAATTATGGTTTCTTTACCCATCACTCATGACACTAGTTCAATAATATCTATATACTATAATTATGGATCTAACATATGATATTGGTAACCAATACCATGATTTATGACCTACCTTGAGTATCATATATAATCAACCAGTATCCTCACTACATAGCGATGTGTTATATAGGTATTTCAAAATTCCCCGGTATATGATGGATCACTACCCCCAAGTCTATGATGCTCCAAATCACCTAATTATCAGTTAAGGTTGTGTTAGTACCTCTATGGATAACCAAAACCTAAAATCTAATGAAGGAATACCCAACCATATATAAACATGAATTTGGTTATGTATCATACTGGAAACCTAACTCATAACCGGGCCTAACATCTTTAGCCAAGCTCGATAACCCTTGTCTAACACACACTGAGCCTTTACATGATATCAATAACCTATCACATGGATGATGACTCCAAAAATTAAATATAAAATTTTATTATAAATTATGTAATTTAATCTAATAGAAAATAACCTCTAAAGACTGACAAGGAAACCTCACAACACAAAAATCATGACTTATGATGTGTGTAATGTCCTTGGAATTCAATCACCACTCCTATAAAAAAATCCCCATCATACTACACAATACAATATTTTAATTTAATATAATAAAAATAAAAACTATAAATAAAAAAAATTAATGAAATACCTCAAATGAAATTCAAACGACTAACAAATTTTCACCATTCCATGGAATCCACTCTCTGTTGGAAGTAAAATACCTTTGGTTTGGGATTTTTAAACCATTATATAGTTGAATCATCTATAAACAACAAAAAATAATTCCCAAATATATTTAAATAAGGATGGAGGAAGTAGTAGAGGTAGAAGAGGGAATATATAACCATGAATCATTGAAACAACCTTCCAAAATCGATTAGGATCACAAATAGTGAGGTCCGGAAGAGAAGATATTTGTAAGGATCCCACCCCCTCTAAACCATTTATTAGGATCTATTACACCAAAAGATGTTCTTTTGAAAAAATGAAAAAAAATCTCTTTAATAATAAAGGGCATGTAATTATATTGTAACAATGATGGGTCCACTAGAATATAGGTGGAACACCAGGGTTTCGTTAGTCACCCACTAGCTTTACGGTGAAGTTCTCAATGGCCATTTTTTAGAAATAAAAATAATTGGAGTGTTATCTACAGTTTTAGTGGATTATTTATATATATAACAATCCACACCTCAATCCTATAATGTTTGGATAAAATTTTCATGTCTTTTTATCTTGAATACATTTCTCATAACAATCATATTAATTATCTAAAACCCATATTACTAATAATTTATTGGTATAAAGGGAAAATTAAAACATCGATATCCACTAAAATGATGGAAACCCAATCAACTACATAATTTATAGACCATTCAATCTATGGATATTGGAAAAATACTAATAATGAGGATTCTCATCCAAGATAAGTACACTTGAATAACTCGTGACTTATTAATTACTATCCAAAATATAATACCCATATTTAATTTTAATATTTAATTGAATTTTTGAAGTGTATCTTTCAAAAAACTAAACTTGGAACATTGTATTTTACTTATAATCCCCAATTATGATCCTAAAAAATAAAATATTTCACCCCAACTAATATGCTAGGAGTGATGTCTACATCATTATATCTAATTCCACATAATAACATTAGTTGGTCCTTGTTTTCAAAACTTCTCTTCCTAATACTTATCCTCTCACTCGAGTACACAATCAACTAAACTTGATATGGATGTCTTATCTCATGGAGACATCATTAAATCATTCAAAACACCCAAACTATTGTTACAAATCATCTCTTAGAGTTATTGTATTGGAAAATTCGCATCCCAGCATAATATATCATCCCACATTCTCTATCATTACCACAATACACAAAATTCATGTCATTATGGGACTACTAATTAAAGACTAATCCCAGTTAGTTTCTCATCACACATACATTAAAGGAAATTTAAACGGACAATATATATTGTATATAACAAGGAAATAGATGGTATATTATCTATCAGTACACTAAAATCTATATTTTATTTCAAATTCCACAACCTATTTTTTTATTTTAGGAATAAAAAAACATTTAATATTGTTAGAAACCACTAGAGTAAAAAATTTCAAAAACTAACAATCAAATTTTTGAACAACCTCAAACATAGATGCCATAAAACACAATTAAAAATTCTAATTGATAAAAAATTGGATATCAAGGATAGCTAGGGTTTCTTCTATCTCTATAATAATATGATGAATGAGGCCACACCACCAAATGTATCACTGTCAACCATTCATGTGTTGTTGATGGATCTATACTCTCATAACCATCACCTATAACTGGAAAAACAATTATCATCATTATTGAGGATGAAAAACTAAGAAAATAAACTATCATATAGCATTAATTAATACATATCTATTGGAAGAGTCGTTATAAACAAACCACACTAGATGTGCCTGGAAATAATGATACAACACAAAAACAAACAGTTAGCACACCTAGAAAAATAATTATAATTGAATATTAGACCCTAAAAGAGACAACATAACATATTGATACATGAATCATAATTCAAAATAAAATCACTTCCGAGTCCCTCATATATGTGTAAAATATCAATGTCATCTAGGGCCATTACCATTCCACCGATGTACTACCTCCAAAAAGAAGACCATTATGATAACTCAAATTCTCCACACGAATTAAAAAATGAATAAGAATTGATATAATGAATCATGAAATTGAAAAAACATAATTATAAGTATAATTATAATGATTTCACTTTATTATAATATCAGGATCTTTTAGGTTTAGGGTTTTAGAGAATTAAGAAAAAATTACATTTTATAGGGAACATAGTCACACATTGTCCATTTTTTACCAAAAAAAATTATTCATATGTTTAATGTAATGTTTAATTCGTGAAAAACTTTCATCATTCAAATAAAATTCATTTATTTAGATATATACGTCATAATAGTTCAAACTCATCCTTAGGACCTAAGAAAAACATTTAAAAATATGGGATCAACAAAATAATGATTTATAATGTATATAATATTAACAGAAACCCAATAATTATTTTAAATACATGAAAACCCAAATAATGGAATTTCTTTTCTTATAATAATATATGAGATAAAATTTATCATAACCAAAACCTTTGAAAAACTTATTTTCCAAACTTGTTTCATAAAATATTATGTAACAAATAGGGGAAATCATTATTTACAAGGGTTTATAGAAAAAACGAAAACGTCTCCTTGAAAAAACACCATTAAACATTAAAATATAATAAAATTTCATTGAAATTATAATATCATTTTCTTAAATTTTGAAATTAAAATATTTTAAATAAAATCCATAAAAAATTAAATATGAAATAAATACATGGATAATAATATAAATAATCACATGGATAATAACATAAAGAATTATAATGATGGAATGCATCATGTTAGATATCATGATATTTACTTTATGAAATCATAACAAGACATCCTAAACCATACCGTCAGGGCCTTGTGACTAGAAATTTCACATTCCATCAAGGCCTTGTTCCAAGACACATTATATATAGTCAAGGCCTTATGAAGTGAATTTATCATTACTCGGGGTAAAAAACATCATGAAATACCCATTCTATTTTGAATCATGAGACCCGTTGATGATTCAAGAAGATATATATAACCAAACCCTACATTTTCTTATATATATCATATTAATTTATTATATATTGAAGAAAAAATATAATTCAAAATTAAAATACATTGTAAATGAACATTTATATAGGAAAACTAAAATATGAATTGTTAACATTTTTCACATTCAATAAAATAAAGAAACATGAGAATATGATATCTAGAGAAATATGTTGGTTGGTATAATTTATAGAATATCCTCAATGTATAATAAAATAATTTAATGGATGTTTAAATAGATGAAAAATACTTCTATAAAATCACTAAAATTACGATTTGATAAAAACAATAGAAAAATCCTCTGATTTTGGACTCAATTAAAAATAAATAGAACAATTATTAACTGAACATCATTACGAAAAAGGTACATATTGATTAAGACTTATAATTAATGATATCCATGACTTTTGGAAATTTTTATATTTTGGTAAATGATTAAAAAATTATTTTATTATATTTTTATAAAAAGGTCAAATTAATATGTATGGGAAATGTTGATAAGATTAATTTTTAAATCATCGTAAATACTGATTTTGTTTTTGAAAATGACCTTTAATAATATTTTATTCATAAATAATATAATTCATAATACTCTTTAATTAGAATGGATATAGATGAAAATGTTTTTTAAACATTTAAAACTACATTTTGAAGACAAATCACCTACCTATTTGGAATCATTTGAATCAAAATATTGTTAAATGAGAGAATAATAATTTTTTTAAAAAATTTAATTTTAATAAATGAATGTTAAAGTAAATACATATGAATTATATACACCAAAAAATATAAAAAACATGTTGAACATAGAATGAGTGTCAATAAAAAAAATTAGATGAGAAATCGATTACTTTGAGTTCCAACACATTTTTATGCTCTCTAACTACTCATATTTGGTAAACCTCCTCTTTCTTAAACTATAAGCCTTTTAATATAGGTCATTTGGTTAGAAAAAGACATCTACTATGTGGGGAAGAATCATTACAGATGGAATTGGGTATATTTTTGAGATATAATGATAATTTGCGATTTTTTTTGAAAATATTGATGTGAGTCCCGTTTATAAGTTAAAATAAATGGAATTTTATAGTTTGTTCAATGTGTTAGGTTCATGAATGTAAATTTATAAATTTCATATTGAAAATACATGAACCATAAATGATATGATTATTAATTTCTGATAAAATTGATTTAATAAAATATATTTTGGATTTTATAATGATATTAAAATAGTTTTTAAACATTAAATACAATTTATGTCCACTTGCAAGGATATTCGAAAAATTTGATTTAAAAAGATTCATGAAAATAATAGAATTTGAATATATATATTTCACAAACAATAACCCCTTATACCCATCATATAAATACTTATAACACTATAATTCACCAAAATAATAATACTTTTAGTGCATTTGATATCATTTACATGATTTTTCTTGTGCTTGGATAGGTGTTGCATTAGAATTATGTAAACATTCTGGGAAATTATAAAAAAATATAATATAACGATAATTAATATGTAATTAATATTATTATTATTAATAAAATTAAACATAAATGAATTTCAATATAATCTAAATCCAATAAGAATATTAAAATTACATTGATTAAAAGAAAAAAATTGTTTTTAAAAAATTAGTATTTTTCATTATTCGTCAAAAAGTTAATATTTTTAGAAAAACTCTTAATATTTATGTCACGTTTATTTTGATATTTAGATTTTTAAAATGATTTCAAATTTTTAAAATACAATTTATAAATGTGTATTAAATTATTAATTTTTTAAACACCCTAAATGTTATAAAACTCTTTTTTTGAATAAATTGTATTTTTGAAGTATAAAATGAATTTATACTCATTAATTATCTAATGACCACCATTATATGAGTTATAATTTATTTTAATAAATATATGATCTATAAATATCATTAAAATCATTCTCTTATCATTATTAACTTAATTTATATTGATAAAAATACACGGTGTCCATAAACCAATTTTTAGAAAAATATCTATTTTGAAAATATATAATCTTATTTAAAATTTAGTTCTTATTTATTAAGAGATAATTATTAAAATTTTATAAAGGAAAATATATAAACATAGATTTAATTATCTGGTTACTCTTATTCATACCATCCAATCAAGCAGCATGGTTATAATGGTTGTTTTAAAAAAAAATATTTTAATAGTATATTGTACTTCATTATTAAGATTGGTATTGCATGTGGTCCACTAAATCAAATGTAAAATTAATATAAATTTATATAAATGAAAATATTAGTGTGTTATTATTGAATACAAAATAATAATTTTCTACACCATCGAAAAGACATGCCAACATAACATGAAATTGAGGCAAAACATAGAAATGATCTTGTCGACTTGCTTATGTCTAACATTGTATCATGATTCCTAACAACCCCATCATTACAATAAAAAAACAGGGCATTAAATTATTATTTTAAAAACTATAAGAGGAGGATTGATAGTGCGTGAACCACATGGGAGATGATCGATGAAGGAAAAAAGAATTGAATGCCACCATTATTACTGACACAAATTGTCTTGATCATTGACATCATAGATTACGGATGGGGATAGGTGTAATGGAATGGGTAAAAAGAGGGGATGTTAAATGAAAATGGTTTGGTAGCAACCATATATCAAATTATTTCCCTGAACATGAGATTATCTCAATATTAGGGTCTTACACCAATTACCAATATGATTCTTCCCACCATAGGATTGTCTTTATCTTGAATATCTTAAGCCACAATAATGAATTTATAAAACCCGTATCCAATAAAATATAAAATTTTATGATTTTATGTGATTAACCTCCTCATTGTTGAGACAATAATAACAAAAAATCCCACCAATTATATAATTTTCAATAATACCTCCCCTGAATTACTTTAACTTTTCTTAAAATGAGGGTAATTACCTTAAACATCCAACAATCATCTCCCCAGAATATTCCATCCCTTATAAAAATTCGAAAGAACAAAATTTATTTTAATCCATTAAAACAAAAGCCTCATTATCTACCCACAAAGATCAAATGACATCATCCTTAATGGAGAACATCTCTCCACACATTGTTATTAAATCTATGTAATTAAACTTCTCAGAATCTCATTACTCTCAGTATCCTGCTCCTATACTCCAAAACAAAGAATCTATAATTCACAATTTACCAAAACTGATGTCAAGACAGATACCAAAACCAAATTAAGACCCATGTCTCTAAATTAATTATTTGGAAACTAAATTATACTTACCACTACCCAAAATCAATGTGTCTCTTAGGCTCTGCTAGAATGAAGAATATTATCAATAAACCTAATACATAGTTCATTCCATACCTAACACACCAAAGAGGAATTTCCCAAAACCATCATACCACCTCCCCATATATGTTGAACATCCTTGATAAGTAACATAATAACTCACTATTACATTTAAAAGATAGTGATATCTTCCTGAAAACCCTCTATTAGGATATTTCCCTCATTAAATTCTTAATAAATTCCCAACCAAAAAAGTGGTATAATATTTTAAATTACCTAGTTAAAAAATCTCTTTATGATTCTAGGAGTCACACATAACCAATTAAAGTTCCTCATTCAAAAAAACTTCAAATCACTTTAATGAAAATATATTCCAACTAAATCTCCATATATTCTTTTTTTCTCAAGAGAAAACATAATTTTATTAATCTGAAGACCGAATCAGGGTCACATTATACTGCTACCCAATATTTACTCATCCAACAGACAACCATCATATCATAATTTTCAATAATCCAAGGAAACCCATATTTGTATACTATATGGATAGTAATCAACCCAATATTTGCTTCTTAACAAAACACCAACGCCACAACCACCACATTCACTACCCAAATAAAAATTCCATGGCACCCCAAATGATGTTCTATACATAATTAGGGGTAATTAACCCAAATATTAAACCTTCAACCACTTTGAAAACTATATAAGGTATTCCTTACATATATATTACCATAAAAAGGTATAAAACTATTAAATAAACCTTATATGGTTTTCTATACATAATATTCACCCATGGATTATTGAATCATAACAAGATTACAACCATTATAAAAAAATACATATATTCATGAAAATATAACAATGGTTAGGATTTTACAAATCTATAAGGGATATATATCCATGAATAAAAAATAAAAATGGAAATAAGTGACAATATTCCATGTGTATTTTTATGTATCGGTATATATAAGCCCCTGAAAATGTGTTGAAAAATATTTGTCCTTGGAAAGAGAATTTTAAATACCCTACTATAATATAAAGGTCGAAACATTGCTATAGTTTTATTAATAAAACAATTTTATCCATGGGCTTTCTAGCCCATGGATTTAGGGTGAAAAACTATCGGAATATAAACACAAATGGGGTGGACCATGTATATTGGGTAATGGGTCAGGGTCCTATATCAATTGTAAAGCTGAACTATAGCTATAGGTAATCGAATAATGGATCTATATATACAGGTGATCTTTAGAATGTCTATAGGGTTTTGGATCGGGGGATTATATCCCTTATAATGAAACCTATGGTTATATACTATGAGCCTCGAGCCTATAAACATTATAAAACCACCAATGGATATAACATTCAAACCATAATCTTATAGCCACGTTCGAGATGGATAGTGGCTATAGGTACACAATAATCCCTTGTGAAAGAAAGGGATTATAGTTAATTTAATAATGATAAAATATATTTTATAATTCTCATATATATATATATATATATAATTATTTCATTATATATGTAAAAATATAATAAGACCTGAATTCATCAGGTTTGAAACATAACATAAATTAATTTTTTCCATAAAACATTATTTTCATTGAAAGGGTGTGTATGGATATAAGTTAATAATATTACTTCATCCCATATAAACTGAATGATTAATTTTAAATCCAATAATATTTGATTCCATATGTAAGGTATATTATTATTCCTTTGGGAAAGTAGTGTAATCATGGATTCAAGTTCCTATCATAAAAGGTAAATGATTCAAACAATCTGATTTTATGGGGTTTTTAGGTTTATGATATAGTTATCATTGACATTATCCTTGATTTAGGTTATAGTATTATCTCTATATATTATCTGGATTACATTCATCAAAAAGTTATGTTTCTTTTCCCTGATGGTAAAACTCATATATTCCATAGTTAGTGGGATCCCAGATTAGTTTAATTAGGGACCATTGTTTAATATATTGGATCAATTTCCACATAGATATGTTGTTTTCTCTTAGAATCCTTCAATGTATGTTTAAATGTCCATCATCCATTAGGGTTGGATAGACTTCATGTGGATTTTACTTGAAATTTATTACGGTATCCAGTAGATGAAGAGGTTGAATTCATTATTATGCTAATTAATTGGATAAGTCCAATTTTATTTAGATTTTATCAATTAGCTCCCACCATGATAAAGAAATTGAATGTATGTACTAAAAATCTTGAAATTTAGTGTTTTATAGGTAATAATATGTAATAATAGGAATAAATTGTTCTATTTTCAAATAATTTGGATGTATGATAACAATTTTTTTAAATACTAGAATCTAAATCAATTGATCATCAGGAATAATGGCCTTTTAAATAAAATATGAAATTCCAAAAAAAAAGAATATATACTCTAAATAATAATTTTTGTGGAGGTAAAAGTCATTATCATCACTTATGATAAAATTTAACATTAATTTTTTTTTATTTTGTAAAGACATTATATAACTCAATAAAAACATTACATTTTGAAAACACTCAAATAAATTCCCAGAAAATATTTATTAAAATCTATAAACTGATTACATAATGGTGATATCATTTTCATTGAAAATAAGTATTGAATATTATAAATGTAAATTCAAGGTATTTAAGAATCATGATTGTAGAAATTTTTTTCATTATATATAGATAAATAACATCATGTTCACTACTAGAAATACATGTATTTACGATGGGTCATTTGCAACGGGATCCCGTTGCAAATGGCCTTTTGCGACGGGGCCCCGTCTCAAATGAACCGTTGCGGAAAACAGTGTTGCAAATAATTTTTTTTGCAACGGAAAATGGGCCCATCGCAAATATATTTCTGGTCAAAAAAACAATTCTACGATGGGCCCGTCGCAAAAATGTATTTCTGACGGGCCCTTTTCCCGCCGCAAATAGTTTCTTCAAAGAGCCTATTTACAACGGGAATATATTCCCGTCACAAATAATAATAAAATAATGAAAAAAATGAAAAAATTAATTATTAATATTTAAATATATTAATCTATTTATATTGATATAAATATAATATTTATTTTATAAATATGTTTTGGAAAGGATCTATGGAAGTATAATATTAATTTATAAGATATTTATTAAAAGAGAAATATAAAATAAATTAAAAAATCTTTTTAATTAGTAATTATGTAATTTTTATCAATTAATAGTCAGTTAATAACTCTTTGAATATAAAAAAATAAAACAATTAGTGAAAGATAAAAAAATAAGTTGAAAATGAAACCCAAACTTCAAACGTCCATAACTTTTGATCCGGGACTCCGTTTGATCTCTACAACATATCAAATCGAAGCCTGCAACGAGCTCTACTTCATTGTGACCGGGGGGCCTCTGTAAAGGTATTTTCGAGGCCAAAATAGGCCTAGAAGGCCTCTAAAACTGAGTTTTTAGTCGGGGTAAGCCGGTTTTTACTATTAAAACAACTATAACTTATGGTCCCGATGTTCGATAAACTTGTACCATATATCATATTGAAGATCGTTTCATGTTCTTCGATTTGACTAATTGTAAAGCTGAAATGGACTCCTGGATTAGATGTTATGGTCGTTTTAACATTCAAATGGCTATAACTTCCGATCCGGATGTCTGTTTGGCATATACCGCATATCATATCGAAGATCATTTCATGTTCTTCAATTGGATTGGTTGTGGAGTTGAAACAGACTAACAGATTAGATGTTATAGCCGTTTTAACATTCTCGATGGATTTCCACCCCCTCATTTCTATGTATTCATTCATAACTATACATATATATACATGTGTGTTTGTGTGTGTTGGTATTGTATATATGTATGTATTTATGTATTTATTTATTTATAAATACACATAAAAAACATATTTTATAAATTTATTTAAAACTAAGTTTATAAATATATATTAATATAGAAATAAATATACGAATAAAAATTTATAACTACATATATATATATATAAATAGATATAAATATATATTAATATACGAATAAATATATATATTAATATATGAATAAATAAATAAATATATTTATTCTTATAACGAAATATATTTATATTAATATAAATCTATATTAACAAACGAATAAATATAACTATATATATATATAGATATATCATTAAATGTATAAAAAATGAAATGGCTTAGTTGTAAAGGTTAATGCGTCCACGGAGGAGCTTTATTAATAATTATTAGTAATTATTAGTAATTATTAGTAATTATTAGTAATTATTAGTAATTATTAGTAATTATTTGTAATTATTAGTATTTTTTCTTATTTTTCGTAATTGTTCCTAATTATTTCCTAATTATTCTAAATTATTCTAAATTATTACTAATTATTACTAATTATTACTAATTATTACTATTTATAACTATTTATTCCTAATTATTAGTATTTATTACTAATTATTAGTATTTATTCGTAATTATGACTAATTATTAATAATTATTCCTAATTATGACTAATTATTATTAATTATTCCTATTTATTATTAATTATTTCTAATTATTATTAATTATTCTTAATTACCATTAACTATGAACAATGAATACTAATAATTTAAATTTATTAAATAACAAAACAATATAAACATAATTAAATTACAACTAATTAAGAATAATTAAAACTAATAAAAAATATAAAATAAATATTAAATTAAAATGAACATAAATACCATTAAAATTGATCTGAGGTTGATCTCTGATAGTTGTTTAAGACTTCAATATCATCTCCGGAAAGAAAAATTAATCTGAAGAAACTGTGAACTCTAAAAATAGTGTTTTGAGAGAAGTAGAAGACAGAGTTTGAGAATGAATGAAAAAAAAACGGAATTTATAGGTCAACTTATTTGAGACGGGATACCCGTCGCAAATACATTAGCCCGCATTTATCATGGTCAACGATTAAATAGTTATTTGTGACGGGTCCCGTCTCAAATAATAACATGCCGACATACTATATGCGACGGGGGTATATTCCCGCCGCAAATATTTTTTACCGCCGCCGGTTATTTGCGACGGGTGATATTTCCCCATCGAAAATAAGTAGTTATTTGCGATGGGTGGTAACCCCCCATTTCAAATAACATTCCCGCGGTTTGGCGCGCATTGCGCGTTAAACATTTTGCGACGGGAAAATTCCACCATCGTAATTACGTTTCTAACGGAACTATTTGCGACAGAATTTATCCCCGTCGCAAATAATCCATCGCAAATACCCCTTTTCCCTTAGTGGTTGTATTTTAGTAAAATGATTTGAAATAAGATCTTTAAACATTATTTTTAAAAGAAAGTCTCATACACTGAGTCTGACTCATCATGTATGTTATTTATCTTCCTGAATAATTTTTTTTGTTAATTTTATACTTTCTTAAGAATTTTTTAATGTCTATTATTCTTTTATTCCATTTTATATCATGTTATCTACATTTATATAATCAATTAAATTATCATTCGGCATTTTAATGATATTCGCCTCATGTGCCGGAAATGACTTCACTAGATTGACTATGTTCAAAGAGATAAATCTTTCACCATATCCATAATATTAATAAGTACATAATTGTATATTTCCTACATAAATAATACATATAAATTTAAACATTAATTATGGTTATGTAAATTAAACTCTATTACAACTATGAAGATGGTTGGCCATATGTACACATGTCTAACATTTCCATTTTTCAACGATCATTATGGAAATAAGGTAGATATTATGTCATCTATAAATAATGATAATAATATCTTAAATATAATAATACTTATTTATATATAATTATATACATCATCTATGTTATGAGGTGATGAGAAATGAATTACATCACTTTGTGAAGGTGGTCATCCACACATATTCACAAACAAAATTTTCATTTTTAGTGAATAGAAAATTAAAAAGAAAAAATTTTATATAATACAATAATAATTAAAAATATATCATTAATACCATACATAAAAATTAGTTACATAATTATAAACAATCTCTGAGATACAGTGACAGAAAATGAATTACATCTCTTCATGAAGAGGTAGTCCACCGTACAAACAAATGATGGGTTCGTTTCCCATTTGATGGAAAAGATGATGAAATTATTTTTTATCAACAACATAAAAATAATTCATTATATGTATGATACAAGTATTATTATATAGTCATTGTTAATTATTATTTTATTGATGTGTAATAAGAAATAAAACATAAAAGCTGTATAAAAAATGATACATCTTCTTCAAAAACCCTCCCTTGCATAACACCTTAAGACCACTAAGGATGGTGTTATGCCAAAACCAATACATTTAGAAAGATATGAGGGATTATAATACGGTCTGTGATTAGGTATTTTCTAAAACAAATAGGGATTCAGTTATGAATAAATTATAAGATGTGGTGCCATTTTATTAGAGATGGTAGGGGTACTCTTGAAATCTATCATAATATTGAATTAATATAAATCAATATTTAATTTAAAATGGCTCAAAAATTATTATTTTTATGAATATACGATGATTATGGGACTAAATAATCTCATAAAAAATTAGGCAAGTGTTTACCACATTTTTACCCTTATTTTTTCCCTTGTTAATCCCTTTCACACTTTCTTAGATAAATAGGTTTTTACTCATTAATGGTCGATATAGATATTATAAATGGATAACAAGAAAATAAATGGAATATTTTTGAAATTAAAAACCTTATAATAAATACATTTATAGATATAATATTTATTATTATTTTTATATTATTTAGTAAAAATATAATTTATTATAATATACCATTAATGTCTTGTTTTAGAATTATTTATTAAATTGATTTTAATAACTTTATGAAAATAATAAAAATGAAAAAATAATTCTTTATCATGCCATGTACATATATAAAATTATTTAATCATATTAAGTATTCTTTATTATATTTATTTTAACATTTTTTATATCAATTACTTGATTTTTCTATTAATTTAATAGTTATATGTCAGAAATTTTAAAAACATTAAGGTAATTATTTCTTCACTAAATATTAAAAATAAATTACCGAGATGAAGATAATTATTTTATATTTAAAAATATTATTTTTAACTGATCATAACTTCTGGTAATCTCTCTATTAATAATATTATAGTTAATGAAAACAATAGTGTTACATTTTAGAAATTTAATTAAATAAAATATTATACAGGTAATAATATCTTAAAAAGAGCCTAAAATATTCCACATAAATAAATATTTTATGATTATTAACGAAATGGAATCATTAAATAAAATTCATTCATGTTTTTTGGTCATTTTATAGTCTAATTTATTTTATTTTTAATTTTAATTACTTGTTTTACCCTTTAATGTGGAAACAAAAATTACTAACGTTACAATTCATATTGATAAAAAAGTGAGCTATTTAATAAAAATGGGACCAGTGATTCCAAATATCGAATCCATTTTTCAAAATTCAAAACACACAAGTATAAGAATATATTTTTGAAATTAAATAGAATAAATGCAATAAAAGAAGGCTTTTTCTGAAATAATATACTTTTTAAATATAATATATTTTTAAAATAAGTTAAATTATAAAATTAATCTTAAAATTGGAGAATTTTAAATAAAATAGGAAAATTATGTTTAAAAAATCAAAATTATTATATTGAATTATAAATACATTAAAACAAAATACTGTTTTCAATAAAAATATCTATTTTTAATATTCATTTTAAAATCTTTATTTTATAAATTTTATTAAAATTTAACAATAGGGTTATTTAGAAATTATTATTTAAAATATTATATTTATTTTATCAAAAATAATTTCTCAATTTTTCAGAAATTAATCATATTATTTTTTCAAAAAAATAAATAAATACTATTTTGAAGAAAACAAATATTTGAATAATGAAATGAATACACAAATTATTTAGCAATTTTTTATAAACTATTAATCAATAAATATTTATTTATTAGAACATTTAAATATATATATATATATATATATATTTCATAATTTGGTTAACACTATTCAATTACACTAATTTAACGACGAGTTTATAACAGACGTGTCTAGATAATAATATTCGGTAGTTCATTTATGCTCTATGTTGTGTGTCTTCTATTCTATCAAATATTATATTTTTTTAAAATGTATACATATTACATGATTATTTCTTTAACATGTGATGTTGTTAACATTTTTGGAGAGGGAAATTTGATGTTCTCATCAATTAGATGAGTGACATGTGATGTATCCCTTGGTCTGGTCAGTGTATTTCATCGAATCATGTAAGGATGAAATTAACTATACTATAACAACATGTTACATGTCTACTGGTTAGTTTTTTTATAGAAAAATGAAATATGATTTATAAGTATGATTTATATTATACATAATCTTGTGGAAATTATTATTAGGATTTGGGATAATGTTTGACCAGGATTACACTAGACCCCTGAGAAGCTTGAGTAACACTGATTATTTGATAGAGGTCTATCTTTGATTACATATATCTAATTAGTATTTTATATTTTTATTAAAAATTTCTATGTATTTTATGTTCAAATAGTTAGGCCTTTAGATATGTATTTTTGTCTTTAAAATGTTTTTTCCTAAATTAAAGGGAGTTTTATAAACCATATCCAAATAAGATATGGATGGATTTATAAAGAGTTATGATTGTTTTTATCATGCAATTATAATATTTTTGTGAAAGTGGGATTTTATTTGACATAAATTTAATAATTTTATATTACATTTTATGATATACCAAGGACAAATTCAATTATATACATATGATGTGTATTATAGACTATGATACATTCATATCATCATGAATCATGGAATAAATTTTTTTTGTATTTAATAACATATGGTTGGAATGTGTTATGTGTTTTGGAGGTATGGTATAGTTCCACCTCTTCCACATGGTTTACATTAGCTATTGACCATTAGATGATTCATTTATGGATTTTTATGTTCATTGGAAATATCAATGAATGTTACAATGGTGTGTTGTAATGCTAAACAACAATGAGATGGTTTCCAATGATCTAACACTTCAATTCACTTAAATGTGGCTATAAAATGGACATGATCCCACAAATTTGGGGAAAATACTTCCATAAAATCTAATAAAAATATCTATTTTATCAAGAATAACCATGTATCACTCAGTGAAGGTGTTAAAACCAATTTGGTTGTTCGGGGTACTCTTGATATGATTGGGGATCCAGTAGATGGTATATCACCTTTTGAGTAAGAATGAATTTTACTTTTATAATTGAAATGATCATCCAGTATAAGTTGAAAATCAAAATATGGAGGACACCATTGCTCTCTAGGTATGATATTGTTTTTTATATCATGTTTTGTAGATTAACGATAAATTATGATTTTCTATATTATTTTTCCAAAATATTCATTCATTAGATGATCTATCTAACCCCATATTGAATCACCAATGGGGTCTCTTATATATAACAACATGTATACATTTTTATATTAGAAATATAAATGAGAATGTGTAAAAACACCACATAAAACAATATATGTTGGGACATGTTTTGCTATCATAGACACTGGGCCACCATAACATATGACCTAACCAGTCAATTCAAATATATTGAACTTAATCCACCATACTAATAGAGATGTAATAGTTCCTAATATTTTTCTAGACTATATTTTATTCAGATAATATATGAAAAAAATTCAATATAATACATCTTCTCTAAGATCAGTTATCCTATGTGATACAGTTCAAGATGGATTCATGGTCACCTAATAGTTTGAATATGTAAAATATATATCTAGATGGTTTCCTAGGCTCTCATCCAGTATATCTATGGGATATAATTATCATATGGTGTCTTAGACTATGTTTGTTCTAACCATAAATGATTTTTAGTGTTAAAAATAATATTGATCTCTTAGTAAGTTTGTATATGGGAATTACACATCATATGGAATCATGGAATATTTATTGGTATATCAATAGTATCTAAAAAATCTAACTTACATGATAATGGACAGTATCGCAACATGGGAAACCATTAAATAACACCATTGAATCCCAAAAACATTTGATCCACAATCAAAGATAGTAATTTCTCTAAGATAACACTACACCACATCAGGGTTAAGATATGAGAACACAGAATAATTCATAGAGAGTCTATGAACTATATATCCATTATAACCTCACATCATCAACATATCTCAACATGGTATATAACCATGATAATTATATCCCTGGAAAAACCCATACTCTAATCACCCTCCATTACCCATCTAGTCTCTTATTAAATTATTCATGTGATATAATCTTAAACACAATGTAAAACATACTAAACCTATTGGAATACATATCATTATTGAGGAGGGATTTCTAGAGGATTCATATACTTAACTCAATCCATACAAACTTATACCAACTCATGTCCATACCTATAAATGGTGGTCACATAGTCATAATTTCATATTTAACCAATGAATTAATAAATCATTGTTATTACCTTCTCATAACCAACATCACCATACTATACATGATGAAAAAAATACTATAGCTAGCTAAGAACACATAGTACCACTTGTAAACCCATAATGAATTCATGAGATAAAATATTATATAGCTCCCACATGGGTCCCCAAAATATTTTTTTAAAAAATATACTTCAAAAAACATTTTCTCAGAGTAAACACACCTCATAAATATTTATCAATCACAAGGTGACATATTTAATCACAAAAACGATTCAATACCTCTTCCCTCCCTCAGGAAGAAGATCAAATCCATTCTGAAAATTGATGGTTTCCTTACCTATCACCCATGGCGCTAATTCACTAAATATCTGTATACTATAATTATGGATCTAACACATGATATTGGTAACCAATACCATGATTTATGACCTACCTTGAGTATCATATATAAAAAACTTGTATCCTCACTAAATAACAATCTGTTCTCAAGGAATTTTAAAATGCCCCAGTATATGAGGGATCACTCTCTCCATGTCCAGGATGCTCAAAATCAACTAATTATCACTTAAGGATGTATTAATCCCAATATGGATTACCAAAACCTAAAATATGATGAACGAATACCCAACCATATATAAACATGAATTTGGGTACGTATAATACTGGAAAACTAACTCATAACAGGACCTAACATCTTTAGCCAAGCTTGATAACCCTTGTCTAACACACACACTAAGCCTTTACATGCTATCAATAACCTATCACATGGAATATGGCTCCAAAAATTATGTACAAAATTTTATAATTAATTATGTAATTTAATCTAATAGAAAATAACCTCTAAAAACTCACAAGGCAACCTCACAACACAAAAATCAAAAACTATGATGTCTGTAATGTCCTTAGAATTCACTCACCACCAATATTAAAAAATTACTATCATACAACACAACACAATATTTTAATTTAATATAATAAAATTAAAAACTATAAATAAATAAAATGAATGAAATACATCAAATGAAATTGAATCCACTAACACATTTTCATCATTCCATGGAATCATCTCTCTATTAGAAGTAAAATACATTTGGTTTGGGATTTTTACACCATTATATAGTTGAATCATCTATAAAAAACCAAAGATAATTCATAAAAATAGTTAAGAAGGAAGGAGGAATTAGTAGAGGTAGAATATGTAATAAATAACCTTGAATCATTGAAACACCCTTCCCAAATCGATTAACATTAGAAATAGTGAGGTCAAGAAGTGGATATATATGTAAGGATCCCACCACCTATACACCCATTTATTATGATATATAACACTAAAAGATGTACTTTTGAAAAATGAAATAAATAAAAAAATTCTTGTTAATAATGGAGATCATGTAATTATACTGTAACACTGATGGGTCCACTAGAATATTGGTGGAACACCAGGTTTTAGTTAGGCACCCACTAGCTTTATGGTGCAGTTCTCAGTGGCCATTTTTTTAGAAATCAAAATAATTAGAGTTTTAACTACGATTTTAGTGGTTTATTTATATATATACCAATCCAAACCTCAATCCTATAATGTTTGGATAAAATTTTCTTGTCTTTTTCTCTTGAACAACTTTCTCATAAAAATATTATTAATTATCTAAAACCCATATTACTACTAATTTATTGGTCTAAAGGGAAAATTAAAACATCGATATCCACTAAAATGATGGAACCCCAATCCACTACATAATTTATAGACCATTCAATCCATGGATATTAGAAAACTCCTAATAGTGAGGATTCTCATCCATGAGAAGCACACTTGAATAACTCATGACTTATTGAGTAATATCCAAAATATAATACAAATAATTAATTTTAATATTTAATTGAATTTTTGTATAGTATCATTCACGAAAATAAACTTGGAACATTGAATTTTACTTATAAACCCCCATTCTGATCCTAAAAAACCAAATATTTCACCCCAACTAATATGCTACATGTGATGTCCATATCATTGTATCTAATTCCACATAATAACATTAGTTGGTCCTTGTCTTATCAACATCTCTTCCAAAAACATATCCTCTCACTCGAGTACACCATCAACTAAACTTGAGATGGATGTATTATCACATGGAGACATCATTAAATCATCCAAAACACCCAAACTATTGTTACAAATCATCTCATAGTGTTATTTTATTGGAAAATTTTCAACCCAGCATAATCTATCATCCCACATTCTCTATCATTACCATAATACAAAAAAATCATGTCATTATGGGACTATTAATAAAAGACTAATCCCTGTTAGTTTCTCATCACACATACTTTAATATAAATTTAAATGATCAATAAATATTGTATTTAACAAGGATATAGACTGTATTTTATCTATCAGTCCACTAAAATCTATATTTCATTTCAAATTCGACAACAAATTTTTTTAGGAATAACACAACTTTTAATATTGGTAGAAACCAATAGAGTCAAATATTTTCCAAAACCAACTATCAAAGTTTGAACAACCTCAAACATAAAAGCCATAAAACAAAACTAAAAATTCTAATTGATAAAAAATTGGATATTAAGGATAGCTAGAGTTTATTCAACCCCTAGAATAATATGATGAATGAGGCCACACCACCCAATGTATCATTATCAACCATCATGTGTTGTTGATGGGTTTATATTCTCATAACCATCACCCACAACTAGAAAAAAAATTATCATTATTATTGAGGATGAAAAACTAAGAAAATAAACTACCATATAGCATTAATTAATACATATCTATTGGAAGAGTCATTACTAACAAACCACACCTGATGTCCCTGAAATGAAAGATACAAAAAAAAAATTATCACACCTAGAAAAATAATTTTAAATGAATATTGAACCCTCAAAGAGACAACATAACATATTGATACATGTATCATACTTCAAAATAACATCACTTATGAGTCCCTCATGTATGTGTAAAATATCTATGTCATCTCGGGCCTTTACCATTCCACCGATGCACTACCTCCAATAAGAAGACCATTATGATAACTCAAATTCTTCACATGAATTCAAAAATGAACAAGAATTGATAGAACTAATCATGGAATTGAAGAACCATAATTATAAGTTAATAATAATTATTTCACATTATTATAATCTAAGTATCTTTTAGGTTTAGATTTTTAGAGAATTAAAAAAAATTACATTTTATAGGGAACATTGTCACACATTGTAAATTTTTACCCCAAAAAATGATTTTTATGTTTAATGTAATGTTTAATTACTGAAAAAAATTCATCATTAAAATAAAAACAATTTATATAGATATATACATCATAATATTTCAAACTAATCCTTAGTACCAAATAAAAACATTTAAAAATATAGGATCAACAAAATAATGCTTTGTAATGGATATAAAATTAACAGAAACCCATTAATTCTTTTAAATACATGAAAACCCACATAATGGATTTAATTTTATAATAATAAGATTTGAGATAAAATTTATCACAACTGAACCCTTTAAATAAACTTATTTTCCAAAAAAATTCATTAGATTGTCTTTAAAAAATAATAGGTGAAATCATAATTTACAAGGGTTTATAGAAAATATGAAAATGTCTCCTTAAAAAAACACCATTATCCTTTTAAATATAAAAAAAATTTCATTTCAATTGTAATAACATTTTATTATATTATGAAATTAAAATGATTCTATAAAAAACCATAAAAAAATAAATATGAAATACATACAAGGATAATAATATAAATAATCACACTGATAATAATATAAAGATTTATAATGATGGAATGCATCATGACAGATATCATGATCTTTCCTTTAAGAAATCATAACAAGACATCCTAAACCATACCATTAGGGCCTTGTGACAAGAAATTTTACATTCCATCAAGGCCTTGTTCCAAGACACTTTATATATATTCAAGTCCTTTTGAAATTAATTTATCTATTTTCGGGCTAACAAACATCATGAAATACGCATTCTATTTTGTCTCATGAGACCCATTGATGATTCAAGAAGATATCTATAACCAAAGCCTACAATTTCTTATATATATCATATTAATTACTTATATATTGAAGAAAAAATATAATTCAAAATTAAAATACTTTGGAAACAAATATTTATATAGGAAAAATAAAATAAGAAGCGTTAATATTTTTCACATTTAATAAAATAGTGAAACATGATAATATGACATCTAAAGAAATATAGTGTTTGGTATAATTTATAGAATATCCCTAATTTGTAATAAAATAAATTAATGGAACTTTACATAGATGAAAAATACTTCTATAAAATCACTAAAATTATTATTTGATAGAAACAATTGAAAAATCCTCTGATTTTGGACACAATTAAAAATTCCTAGAACAATGATGAACTGAACATCATTAAGAAAAATGTACATATTGAGTAATACTTATAATGAATGATATCCATGACTACTGGAAACTTTTATATTTTTGGTAAATGTTTTAAAATTTACTTTTATTTTACTTTTGTAAAAAGGTCAAATTAACATGTATGGGAAATGTTGATAATATTAATTTTTAAATAATGGTAAATAATCCCATTTTCTTGAAAATGACATTTAAAAATATTTTATTCCTAAATTATATAATTATTGATAATCTTAAATGATAATGGGTATAAATGAAAAAGTTTTTAAAACATTTAAAACTACGTTTCGAAGAAAAATCACTTACCACATTGGAAGCATTTGAATCAAATGATCGTTAAAGGAGAGAACATTAAATTTTTAAAAAAATTTAATTTTAATAAATGAATGTTAAAATAAATCCATAGGAATTATATACACCAAAAAATATAAAAGACATGTTGAACATAGAATGAGTGTCAATAAAAAAAATTTAGATGAGAAATCCATTACTTCAAGTCCCGACACATTTTTTATGCTATCTAACTACTCATATTTGGTAATCCTCCTCTATCATAAACTGTAAGCCTTTTAGGATTGGTCATTTGGTTAGAAAAAGACATCTAGTATGTGGGGAAGTATCATTACAAATGGAATTGGTTAGATTATTGAGATATAAATATAATTTGAGCTATTTTTTGAAAATGTGGATGTGAGTCCCATTTATAAGTAAAAATAAATGAAATTTTAAACTTTGTTCAATGTGTTATGTTCATGAATGTAAACTTATAAATTTGATGTTGAAAATACCTGAACCATAAATGATATGATTATTAATTTTCGATAAAATAGATTTAATAAAGCATTTTTTAGATTTTCTAATGATTTTAAAATAGTTTTTTAACATTAAATAAAATTTATGTCCATTTGAAAGATTATCCAAAAACTTTTATTATAAAAAAACCATGAAAACCATGGAATTTTAATATAAATACATTCACAAAAAATAACCCCTTATAATTATCAGATAAATACTTATAACACTATAATTCATCAAAAACATATTACTTTTAGTGTATTGAAGATCATTTACTCGATTTTTCTTGTGCTTGGATAGCTATTTAATTAGAATTATGTAAACATTCCGGGTGTAAAGTCCCCGACCCAGAAGCCACTAAACCTGTGCTCCAAGATGGGTGGTTACATGACCTTAAGCGCACCTCCCCATACGCCAAAGGCCGCCGACTAGCAGCGAAGGTCTATGTAGTCATGTGGGGAGACTATACCCCCTTTTTTATCAGATTAATCCCCAATAGAATTAAACCAAACAACGGAAAAAATAAATGACAAGCAAGGATCATGTATAACAACTATTTACAACAATAAATATTCCATGTCATACTATAAGTGGAAAAGTGAACAAAAGAAAAAAATAATGACAATGACCAAAATCCCCATGATGGTCCTGACTCCCAGTATGGATCATCCACCAAGTTCTACCCATGTCCAATCAACTATCTAGCAAGGAACCATTCCCTTCTCCTGACCTGCAAACACGAAGTCTTCTCGAGTACCCAATGGCGGCCCGAGCAGGGTGTGAGTACAACTCAGTAGGCCACCACCAACGGTGTCTACAAAATATCTAGTATGAATAGGTAGTGCATGAAAAAGGAATATGAATGATAATTTCCATGTAATTAATTAAGGTGCCATTAACAAGTTCAGAGTCAATCCATTTCCACTTCCATTACGATTCTTTCAATCCATTTATCATCACTTACTATTTCATCACATTTAAATGGGTTAATCACATACATTATGTTACATGGGTATAAGGACAACAATCACACGTAAGAAGGTAAACACATAGTTATCCAATCTCACTAGGTATAACCCCCTCATAAAAACCATATCCTCACCTCGAAGCCTCAGCCCGGGTGGATGAAAACGTTAGGAGAATAGACCTTCTGTCCCCTTTCCTAACCTGTGCATTTAGAGTGGAGTTCAGAACCTCAGTCTTAGCTCAACCCGTGGGCATAGATCATCATGTCATACCCCACTATACAAAACCATATGCACATGCTTATATATAAGTATCCATCAACCATCCAAACCATTGCCCTTCAGCAACACTATTCACAACAACCCACTTGGGAATTCACATTATGCCTTAACCCATTAACACATTACCATTTCACATCATTTCACCATTCACCCAATTCTCATGTGTTATGAATATCTCACTAAGCATTCAAAATTAAACCCATAACCTATCTCATTATGGTCTTAAATCAGTTTACTCAGTATCCCATTTAACCCGTTCATCATTCCATTAATCAACCATTCATCCCATTCCAAATAACCCTTTGGTTATTGCCAAGTCTAGGTGAATCACCTAACTTCTATTCCAAGTTCAACCAATCATGCCAACATGTTTATCAAGGGCTCTACAATTTACTACAATAAGGTCACTCATTTAATAACAATCCCTAAACCCAGGAAAAGCCAGCACATCCCATGGATGGCCCAAATTAGGTCAAGATAATTCCAAAACATCCCACGGGGATCATGAGGGTTCCCATTTTCCATTTTAAACACCATTATTACCAAAAAGGCCAAGTTTATTCAAAACATAACCAATTGGAAACAAGAACACCACTAAACATGCAAAAATCCCCAAATAACTATGGGATATCACTTGTAGACCACCTACCTCGAAACCGCGGTTGAACACCTCTCAATCGAGTCCTTGGACCTCGATCCGACCAACCTTTGGAGCTTCAACCTAAAACTCACCCAAAAGATAGGGTTTTAGAGCTTAATAACAAGAGAGAGAGAAGATACAAACCTTAAAACAAAATGAGAAGCAAGGATGGGATTAGCCTTACCCGGAGCTTCGATCCGCAACCAACGGCACCAAAAAAGCCTTAGAATCGAAGGAGAACCACCCATGGGAATCATGGGTCTGCCAAGTTCATCACTAGGGTTGAGAGGGGATGAATGGAGGAAAATCCCGAGTTGGGGTTTAAAAGCCTGGAGTGGCAAGCTTGTAATTCTTACAAACATTAAAAGGCTGCAAAGTTTAGCCACATGGTTTGGAAAACCATGCGCAAACCGTGCGCATGCTTCTGTCCGGAGGAGGAAGGGTCGCACGGTTTTGCCTGGGTAGGCCGCACGGTTTGACCGGGCCGTGCGTAGGCTGTGTGCCCTGGCTTCTCTTGCCCAGATTTCCATTCTTTCGTGCCCCGAGCCCCTGGAATACCGCCAAGGCCTCTCACGTCTTCAGAAGATATCACTTGAAGCTCGAAACAAGGGATTGAACCAAAACATAACAAAAACATACCCTTCCAAAAACTGGGATCTCACAACCTCCCCACCTTATAACAACTCATCCTCGAGTCAAGTTTCCAAGCCTCATTGATCCACGAAATGGAAGAGTTCGGGCCACTATGCCCGCATATCCGATTCCCCCTCCCAAGTTTCTTCCTAAACTTTCCCATGCTACCATAGTACTCACACTAATGGCACAAGCTTGCCTCGCAAGACCTTTTAACTACGATCCACCACACGAACTGGATGCTCCTGAAAGGAAGCATCAGCCTCATGCTCCACATCCTCAACATCAACCACATGAGATGGGTCAGGGTGATACCATCGAAGCTGTGACACATGAAACACATCATGCATCCCACCATACCATTGTGGAAGAGCCAATCAGTAAGCCACTATTGCGATCCTCTCCACAATATCAAAAGGTCCCGCATACCATGGCGCCATCTTACCCTGCTTCCGAATCCGATGGTGTCCCAACCTTGGAGACACCTGAAGGAACACTTTATCACCCACCTCAAACTCAAGGGGTATAAGCCTCTGATCTGCATATGAATTCTGCCTACTCCGATCCATAGCCCTATGTTTCATTATCAATTTAAATTTCTCTAGAGTCTCCTTCACGAGACTTGGCCCCAACAACTCAGATTCACCGGCCTCTAACCAACACAATAGAGATCTACATGGCCTCCCGTAGAGTGCCTGTAACAGTGCCATTTAAATTGTATCCCGAAAACTGTTGTTGTAGGAAAAATCAACTACTGATAGGTGCATCTCCCAAGAACCACCAAAGTCCAAGACACAAGCTCTTAACATATCTTCCAACACATGGATCGTACAGTCCGACTGTCCATCCATCTTCGGGGGGAAATCCGTACTCAAAAACACATGCGTACCAAGCGCCTTCTGCAACCCTTTCCAAAAACACGATGTGAAACGCGGATCTCGATCTGAATCTATGGTCCGCTGTACCCAATGAAACCGCAATATTTCCCGAACATACAGCTCACCCAACTAGTCGATTGTAAAGGTCTCCTGAATTGGTAATAAATGAGATACTTTCGTTAACCAATCCACAACCACACAGATTACATCATTCATCCGTGGTGTCCTTGTAAGACCGACAACAAAATCCATCGTTACATCATCCCACTTCCATTCCGGATTGGGAAAAGGATGTAACAAAATACCTGGGCGTTGATGCTCGGCCTCCACCTGCTGACAGGTAAGGCACCGCGCCACAAAGCTCAAAACTTCCTTCTTCATTCCAGGCCACCAAAACTACCATCGGAGATCATGGTACATCTTGGTCAAACTAGGATTCATGGCCCAATTTTATTCATGTAACTCACACATCAACTCTTCCCACACACACTTTGTCACAACCACAGGATCACGAACATGAATAACACCATCCACGTCGACGGCCCCGCTAGAAGGTAGCTCCCCACCTTTAAGATTTTCCTTCATGATCAAACACTTAGGATCATCAAGATGACCTTTCATAACTTGGCTCAAAAGCATCGAATCCATCACTAAGGATGCAAGAGATACCTAGACACTCTCCTCTTGCACCTCCAGGTGCATTTCTGCAAACAAATCCATCACCTTCCACTCGGTGCTGGACTCCTGAACCACCTGATTATGAACCTTCCTACTAAGAGCATCAGCAACACTGTTTTAGTTTTTTGGTATGTACACCAACTCAAAGTCAAAGGGCTAGAGATATTCAACCCATCTTCGCTGCCGAAGATTCCGATCCTATTGTGAGAAGATGTACTTTAAACTCTTAAGGTCGATAAACACGGTAATCCGTTCTCCCAACAGTTAGTGCCTCCATCACTTCAAGGCATACACTACTGCAGCCAACTCAAGATCATGAGTGGGATAGTTCCGCTCATGGGGTCTCAACTAACTTGACCCATAAGACACAACCCGCTCTTCCTGTATCAACATAGCCCCAAGTCTGATTCCGGACGCATCACAAAACACGATGTACTTCTTACCCGGCTCAGGTAAGATTAAGATAGGTACGGTCTTCAACCGCTTCTTTAACTCTTGGAGGGAATTCTCACAAGCCTTAGACCATTCTAACCTAATCCCCTTCTTGGTCAAGCCCGAGAGTGGTGCTTCCAAGTGAGAGAAATCTTGAATGAACCTTTGGTAATACCCGTCCAAACCCAGAAAGTTCCGTACATCAGAGACACTCCTGGGCTACTCCCAAGATAAAACTGCCTGCAATTTCCCTAGATCCACTAACACACCTGCCTCCG
Organism: Viscum album; assembly: GCA_963277665.1. Classification (NCBI taxonomy): domain Eukaryota; kingdom Viridiplantae; phylum Streptophyta; class Magnoliopsida; order Santalales; family Viscaceae; genus Viscum; species Viscum album. Next base: position 1,654,591,224 of record OY728146.1, read on the forward strand.
AGATGATGTGCCCCAAAAAATGCACCTCACCTATCCAGAATTGGCGCTCTGATAGCTTGGCGTATAGCAGATGCTCTCTTAGAGTACCCAAGACGATGTCAAGATGTTGGGAATGATCGTCGTGAGTTTTCGAGTACACTAAGATATCATCAACAAAGAAAACCACAAACTGGTCTAGATAGGGATGAAAGATTCGGTTCATCAAAGCCATAAACACCACCGGTGCATTGGTCAATCCAAAAGGAATTACCACAAACTCAAACAACTCGTACCGACTCTAGAAGGCTGTCCACAATATGTCGGAAGACCTCACCCTCAACCGGTGATAACCTGACCTCAGATAAATCTTAGAAAACACCGACGCACCCCTCAATTGATCAAACAGGTCATCAATTCTAGGATGATGGTACCGATTTTTCACTGCCATCTGATTCATCTTTCGATAGTCAACACACAACCTCAACGAACCATCATCCTTCTTTGAAAGAAGAACAGGAGACCCCCAAAGGAGACGTACTTGGACAGATAAACCCCTTACGCTCCAACTCCTCAAGCTGAACCTTCGGTTATTGGAGTTATCCAGGTTCCATTCGATATGGCGGAATAGAAACTGTCTCTGATCTCGGTAGCAACTCGATCGTGAAATCTACATCCCTCTCGGGGGGTAACCCCAAAAAATCCTTAGGAAAAAACTCTTGAAATTGATCCACCACAGGAGGGAAAACAGAATGCTCCCCTCTTTCATTTCCATCAATCATGAGACATGCCACTTGTGCTGTGTGTCCACTCAACTACTGAACAAACGGTCCTGCACGACCAGCTCGAATATCCCATTCTCCACAGTGGACATAAGCATCACCCTCAAGTGACCTGGACAATACACTGCGATGATAACAGTCTATGTGTTCCCGATAAAACACTATCCAATCCATTCCCAAGATTATGTCAAACCAAGACATCTCGAGAATAAACAAGTCCCAGAGAAAATGATACCCACCAACTTCCAAGGCACATCCCTTGCATTGCTTGATATCCTTAACCTACACCTCCAACAGAGTGTCAATTGACATAACTCCACACACCCTCTTCAAAGGTAAACCCATCGCTACCACAAGTTGAGAAGAGATAAAAGAGTGTGTGTCACCTATGTCAAACAATGCCCTAGAAAATGTAGAAGCTACAAGGATCATACCTCGAATAGTCGACGGTCCAGCCTCGCCATCACTAGGTGCAAACCGAACTACCTGAAGCTGGCCTGCCCCTCTACCTTGGGCCCCAGCCTGAACGCCCAGTGGTGCACTGCCCTGCGGGTATGATCGATCTTGCCCTGAAGCTTCATGTCCACTGCCCCTTCCAGTACGGCCCATGGAGCTCTAATTGATTTCCTGATATAGGGCAAGTGATCCCCTTCTCGTACCTAGCACCTACTTTTCACCATCATGCTCACCCGCCTGCAGAGGGTTCCTGTAGAACCTCTGCACATGCCCCATATTTCCGCATGAACGACACTAAACTGGAGGTCAAGGAAACTGACCATGCATATTACCTGGGCTACCGCACTGATAGAAGAACACCTGATTCCCACCCTAAGTGGCTGACCCTCTCTTCCATCCACTTTACACACTTACGCCATGCTGTGCCTTCTCATGGAGTCTCTTTCGACCTCCAGTAGCTACACCGCTCGTCTGACCTACTGACACCACAATCCCACTACCCGATTCTCCCTTCTGGTTTCCTTCCAAGATAAGTGCCTGATCTACTACCTCGGCAAACCTCTTCAAGCGGAATATGCTTACTTGAGACCTGATCTCATGTCTCAGCCCATCCTGGAAATTCTTTGCCACTACTGCCTCATCCCCTTCTAACACTGGGAAAAAGCATCTCAAATCAGTGAAGCGACTAGCATAGTACATCACCGATAGTGATCCTTGAGTTAGGCTCATTAACACTGCAGCCCGCTCCTACCTCAAAGTCTCTGGATAGAAATGATCTTGGAAATTTTCCTGAAAACCCTTCCACAACCTTCCCTTCATCCTGATCGATTTGAGCCTGAATATCCCACCAACGCCTAGCCTAGCCTCGCAACATATAAGCGGCCGCCTTCACTCACCTTTTGTAAAAACCCAGATATTTGTTTTAGGCATGATTTTCCTATTTCTGGAGTTTTTTTAAAAAGACGAGTTTCTGTAAAAAATTTAAGTACATTCCATGTACTTTATGAGTACACGCCGTGTACTCCCTTGCCGCGAAAAGCAGTGTGTTGGCCGTGTTCGGCCCACACACACGGTGTGTAGGGGTTAGGTGGAGGCCGCTTAAAGTGGATTATGGAAAAATAGAGTACATGTTGTGTGCCCCAGAAGTACACACCGTGTATTGTTTTTTTGACTAAATGGACCGGGGTCACTCCTAACAGACAGAACACACTTCTTTTAGCTCTCTTTCGACCGAGAGTGTTCCGTACAGCCGCAGATCTTCAATGATCCCCCATGACTCTGTCTGATCTCCGTTTTAGCCACCGTAGATTGATTTGGAACCACAGCTGTGAGTTCTTCCTTCTCCTAGAGCTTCATTTTCCAATTCCTCCTCTTTCTCTAGATATAATTGGTTGAGAGTTTTTTATGTTTTCTCATATCCTCGATGTTCTAAGGAGAATCAATCATCGTGGTTCATGTATATCATTCTTCTAACATCGAGGTAGGTGGTTTGTGCCTTTCCGTATGAAGTCTGTGAATATTATGTGCAATTTCCACCAATACCCTTGAACAGGGTATTGCGTGTTTCTTGTTTTTCCCTATTTCTTGTCTGCTTTGATTGATTGCTTGAGTAGAGGTAATTGCTTGTGAATAGGGTAGTTTTTACTATACTCTGGATGTTTTCCATGCTTGTTTTTATTGTTTGGCGTTTTTCCAGTTGCCATGCCTAGTTTTAGGATAGTGGAACGGTTGTACTGTATTGCTATTGTGCCTTAGAATGATAGACAAGTTGTTCATGATGTTTACTTGGGCCGATACGCACGCTATGCATGTTTGTTTTACGCAGGGCTGTGAGAACCTAGTGTAATGGACCATAGAAAGAATGGACGTAAGGGCTTCTTTAGAGTGTCTTTAATTACGATGTGAGAACATATGGGGAATTGACGTTGAGTGATTCCTTAGAGAGTCTATAGATCCTTGACACGGGCTATAGGGGGAATTTACGTTGAGTGCTTCCCCAGAGAGCCTTTAGTACGATATGAGACTATAGGGGGAATTGACAGTGAGTGATTCCTCAGAGAGTCTATTCTTTAGCTGAATCATAGGGGTGAGACTGTTTGCTCTTCCCAGAGGGTTGCTAGTACTTGTAAGTTGAACCTTAGGGGTTAGGATGTGAGGACTACCCATAGGTTATCTTTTTGTTCTACTTGCTTGAGTAGTTGTTCTTGTTTGTAGATTATATGATAGAAACAATGGATTAGCACTGTTGTGTATTATCCTATTTACTGCTTACTGTAATTTACCGGCCATATATTCACTGACTCTTAGCCACAAATATTTGGGTAACTTTATATTGGGACTTTGTCTCACACCCTGTTTGGGTCATTCTTTTGGTCCCAAACAGATTATATTTTTACAGGTACAGATAAGGGCAAGCGCCCTTCAACTTCAGGTTCTTGATTGCAGTGGAGCTGGAGAGCATGGAACTACGCCGAGGCTTGTGATGCTGAAGAGTTTCTCATCTATTTTTCTTTTGTACTTTGGTTTAGTACTGAATTCAGCATTGTGAATTTTTTGTCTGTTATCCTAGACAAATATGCATCATGCATCATTTACATATATTTTTTCTCCAGTTGTTTATATATCAGTCTTCTGTTGTTTACTCTTGTATGGATGACTACATATTCCGCTATTATTGTTATTTTTTTCCTCTTCCGCTGTGTACTCCGCCAATGAGGGCACTGTTTCCCCACTATCACACCCAAGGCCCTCCCTACTAGTCAGAAGCCTCTGGAGTTTGAGGAAATGCTCTTGAGGCCATGTGACCAACCAGGTATGGGGCGCCTCTGGGTGGATTTCGGAACCGGGACGTTACAAAGTGGTATCAGAGGATTTATTTTCTCTTAGTTTACTGTTTGGAGCCATTATCTAGGGATAGGATGGATTTGGTACTTGGTATTAAGCCATGCTCTGGAGTAGCTAACCCGTGTACAGGGAAAAGCCATACTACCTCGATTATTTCTGTTTTCTGGTTTTGATATTTACGGTTGATATGATTTCTCCTAGAGTGATTCACATGCCTTGTGTTTTTATTGTTGTTTATATTGAGGTTCTATTTCTGTCACAGCCTGATGAGATGAGGGTATGCCACCTCATGCAACATATAGGAACTTGTTAGAAATCACATTCCATGCATTCTTTCCATGCCATCTAGGGTGCATTAGCAATTTCATGTTGTTGTGGTACACTTTGTGTAGATTATGAATGCTGTTGTGATATATGCTTTGATAGAATCTCTGTTGTTTGATAGAGAAATTTTCTGTTTTGTACTTTTCATAAATGAACACCAAATTTTATTTTTGAGGTGTTATGGGACCTCTTGAATTAGAAATTGGTGAATCATTGATCTATTTTTCCTTGTATATGACTGTATTGAATTCAAAGTGTTAATTTGTGGGGAGTATGGGCCCTCACGAATCAGAATTTGGCACCTCCTTGCTGGTTTTTCAGTGTTTTCTATTCTTCGGTGCAGTTTTAGAGCTATTGCCCAGAAAAACCCAGAATACACGTCGTGTACTTTGAATATACACGCCGTGTAGTTTTAAACAGTGTCACTTACTATGTGGGAAGATACACAGGTTGCGAGAAATCGCCAGAAACATGCCGTGTATCGTCGATACATGTCGTGTAGTAGTGAGAATGTACTCGGCCGTGTAATTAACAACATGGTTCGAGGAATCTTGTGTAATACACGCCAGGTTTTGTAATAACACGCCGTATATCCTTGTCCTTTGTAACCGGCCGTGCCACGAACAACACAGGACAATGTTATCTCCTCATATACACACTGTGTTTGTTCGGAACACGCTGTGTAAGGGTCATCCATGTAATTGGTCGTGTCGCCAATAACACGGTTTGAGAAAATTGTCAAGTACACACTGTGTTTGTTTAGAACACGCCATGTAGTCTCAGCTGTGTAACCGACCGTGTAAATAACAACACGGGTCGCCGAAACATTGTCTCATACACGCCATGTCTCTAAGGAACACGCCTTGTAGTATAGGGTTACAATGAACCTTGTGGGTTAGCTGTGTAACGAGACTCGGGCATTTGAATAGAGTTCAAGTACACATCGTGTGTTGGGACAACACGTTGTGTAGGTTGGGGTGTTACACGACCAGGGGGACTGTAGTACACGCCCATGTGTATGGTTTAAGTGAACACACCATGTAGTTTTTATACACGCTGTGTAGTTTTGTTTTGTAAATATTGAGTGTTTCCTTCTCCTATTTCCATTTTATAATCCTTTGTTCTCTGTCCTTGTTTTCCTGATCTAAGTTATGCTTTTGATCTTTCAGTGCTATGCCTCCGAGACGTTCCCCGGTTGTACGTCAGTTGTCGAGCAGTGATCAGACACCAGATATGGCTGATCAGGGACTTCTTGTCGATCCTCTAGTCAGGCCAGCCTTGGCACCGGATTTCATACCAGTTGCAGGCGCTGATGCGCAGTTCCAGGAAGGCTTTCTGAGGATGATTCAGACCTTTCAGGGAGCACCACCTCCTGCCACCTCTATGGATGAATTGACGCGGGTTTTCCAGCAGCAGCATCCTCCTACTTTCTCGGGGGAAGGAGGACTGTAGGCTGCAGAGTCATGGCTAGTAGCCATGCTGACTATCTTCATGCATCTAGAAACACCTCCATAGAGGTGGGTCAATCTCTCTACCTATATGCTATGAGACTCTACCAAGAGTTGGTGGGATGTGATCTCACGAGCGGGTCATTAGCAAGTTATGTCTTGGGAGGAGTTCCAGCACTTGTTTTATGACTACTTCTACCCGGAGACCCTGAGGGCCCATCAATCCTAGGAGTTCTTGAGTCTAGATCAGGGTACCCTTTCTTTCATGGAGTATTCCTCTCGTTTCACCGAGCTGCAGCGTTTCACACCCCTTCGGGATGGAAGTGGGGTGTTTTTGGAAAGGAAGTTTTAGGATGGTCTCTGTCGGGAGATCCGATCGTAGGTGAATCTCTTCTAGTTGACATCCATTACTTCTATCGTCAACAAGGCACTAATTGCGGAGCGCAATCTGAGAGAATTTGGAGCTGCGAGCCAGGGTGGTTCTGCTCCTAGAGATATTTTTCCTCCAGTTGATAGCAGGAAGCGCCGTAGGGAGCCTACGTGCGGTGATCCGAGGAGGCGAGATACATCTTTAGGTAGCCAGGTAGTATTCTACCAGTGTGGAAGGACATGGAACATGAGGCCGTAGTTTCAGAGAGACCCAGTGGAGTGAAGATCTTGCGGCATGATGGGTCACCTTCAGCGTTTCTTCCAGGTTTTCTCACCAGTAGATGGTGACGAGGGTTCTTCCATGACCCCTCGTTCAGGAGTAGCACCACCAGTTTCTCACCAGTCAGGGAACTGGAGTTCTTCCTGTTGTTCAGGCTGAGGTGGAGGTCGAGACTATGGCAGTCAGTCACTATTCCTTCATCACCTGCAAGGGAGATTAGATTAGAGTGGTCAGGCAGGGTCACAGGGCCGCAGGACAGGCCAAACTTTTCTAGTGGAGCGGACCTATTAGGAGTAAGATCCCTGACCTTCTACAGTTCTAGGTACGATATTAGTAGCCTCAGTTTTATCTTCAACTCTTTTCAATAATGGTTCTACGCATATCTTTATCTCTGTTGTGGTTGTGGAGATCCTTGGGCTCTGTATCCTTTCTTCTTCCGACTTGTTGACACTAGACACACCTTTGGGTGAAAGGAAATCTAGTGTACCTCCGTGTATGGAGTTCCCTATCGAGGTTGTAGGGTATCATTTCATATGGGATCTCTATGTCTTATAGATGACATTCTATGATGTCATTCTCAGGATGGACTAGTTGGTTCCCTTTTAGACAGTCGTCGAATGTTATCTTCGTAGGTTGAGTTTCATTTCAACAGAGGGTGAATCTTTTCTTCATAGAGGTGAATGAGATGTTTAGGCGAGTCGAGAAGGACTCAAGCATCATGGGCTAGGAAGGATGATGGCTCAGATTGGTAGTCTTTATCTGGATGACAAGGGGACTTCATAGTTAGACTTTCCTCCAGTGGTGGGTAGTTTCATGGATGTCTTTCCAGAGGACTTTTCAGGTTTGCCTCCAGAGGGTGAGTTAGATTTCCCTATTGAGCTCTTGCCTGGAGCAACACCAGTGTCGATCCCTCCCAATAGGATGGCTACACCTGAGTTGTAGGATCTCAATAAGCATTTGGAGGAGTTGCAGGCAAAGGGTTTCATCCGAACCAGTACTTATTCTTGGTGTTCACTTGTCCTGTTTGTGAAGAAGGAAGACGATACCCTTAGGCTATGTGTGGATTATCCGAAGCTGAACCAGTTGGCATCCATGAACCGATATCCCTTTCCGAGGGTTGATAGCCTCTTTAATTTGCTATGAGGATCCCAGGTGTTCTCAAAGATCAATCGGAGGTCTGGTTATCATCTGTTGGACATTAGACCATCAGATATAACACTGACAGCCTTCAAGAGTAGGTATGGTCTCTACGAGTATACGGTTATGCCATTCGGTCTCACGAGTACGACCGCAATTTTCATGGCACTGATGAACCAAGTGTTCCATCCTTACTTGGATTCTTCTGTTGTGGTCTTTGTGGACGTTATCTTGGGGTACTCTCACACTCAACACGGCCATGCTACCCACTTTGAGATTGTTCTGAGTACACTGAGAGAGCATCATCTTTATGATAAACTCTCGAAGTGCCACTTTTGGATGGATCAGACTCACTTCTTGGGTCACGTCATCTCAGAGGAAGGAGTATCTATGGTCCCCGAGAAAGTGAGAGCTGTAGTTTCTTGGGAGTAGCCAAAGGACGTTTTTGAGGTATGGAGTTTCCTAGGGATGGCTAGATAATACAGACACTTCATTTAGGACTTTTCACGCCTAGACACACCTTTGAAATGTCTGACCAAGAAGGGGGTGAAGTTCTCATGGTCATATTCTTGTGAGTCAGCCTTTAAGGAGCTGAAGGGGAGGTTGATGTCAGCACTGATACAGGTCTTTCCAGAGCCAGGCAAGAGCTATAATGTTTTTTGTGATGTTTCAGGTATCAGGATGGGTGTTGTGCTTATGCAGGGAGATGGAGTCGTTGCATACGGGTCTCAGCCGTTAAGGCCACATGAGAGGAACTACACGGCGCACAATCTAGAGATGGCAGCTGTTGTTCATGCCTTGCGCTATTGGAGACATTACATTCTGGAGAGAACTTTGTGGTTTTGACTGACCACAAGAGTCTCAAGTACATCTTCAGTCAGCGTGATCTGAATCTGAGACAACGCAGGTGGGTCGAGTATCTTCAGTCTTTTGACTTCAAGCTTTCCTTTACGCCAGGAAAGGGAAATGCAGTGGAAGATGCGTTGAGTAGGAGAAATCAGATTCAGAAAGTTTATGAGGCCATTAGTGAGTGGTAGCTTATGGCTATGTTCATTGAGATGCATCTAGAGGAGCATGATAGACAGGGGAAGACTTTCCTATCTTCTGTAGCTGTTACCTCTATACTTCTTGATCGAGTACGAATGAGGAAGCTATCAGACTCAGATTGCTTAGTCCTGCAGGAGAGTGTGTCAGGAGAGGACCCTCATCCTAGATGGACAGTGGGTGAGGATTAGATCTTGCATTTCCAGGCATGTGTATGGGTGCCCGCAGACATGCACGAGGAGTTGATGCGAGATTTTCATTCCTCAGTTTGGGCTGTTCATCCTGGAGCCACCAAGATGTATCAAGATCTTCATCGCCAGTACTGGTGGCCAGGTATGAAGAGGGATGTTGATGGTTTTGTTTTGAGGTGTTCTACTTGTCAGCAGGTGAAGGCAGGGCATCAGCGACTAGCAAGCCTCTTATAACAGTTACCCATTCTGGAGAGGAAATGGAATGATGTCATGATGGACTTCATGACCAGATTGCTGAGGTCACCTTGAGGGAATGATGTTGTTTGGGTTTTCGTCGATAGGCTTATGAAGGTTTCTCACTTTTTACCAATTAAAGAGACCTTCAGTGTTGATGATCTGGGACGACTATACATCTGAGAGATTGTACATCCACATAGAGTTCCACACTCCATTTTTTTAGATAGGGATGTGCGCTTTACTTCTCAGTTCTGGAAAGGACATTAAAAGGCTTTGGGTACACAAGTACTTTTGAGTACAACATACCATCCCCAGATAGATGGCCAGTCCGAGTGTACGATCCATGTGGTTGAGGATATGCTCCGAGAATGCATCCTACACTTTGGCGGTTCTTGGGAGAAACATATCCCTCCGGTGGAGTTCGCCTACAACAACAATTTTCAGGTGACTATTCAGATGTCACCTTACGATGCTTTGTACGGTAGGCCATGTCGATCACCCTTATGCTGGTTGGAGGCAGGAGAGGTAGCTTTGCTGGGACCTCATCTTGTTCAGGAGACCTCAGAGCAGATAGATTTTATTCGAAAGAGAATGGCTACCACACAGTGTCGACAAAAGTATTATGCTGATCAGCGGAGACGACCTCTAGAGTTTGAGGTCGGGGATTAGGTTTTCCTGCGTGTCGCACCGAGGTTGGGACGGAAGAGAATTCAGAGACAAGGTAAGCTTTCACCATGGTATGTCAGGATGTTTGAGGTATTGGAGATAGTTGGGACGGTTTCCTATCAGCGACAATTACCTCAGAGGTACAAGGCCATGCATGACATCTTCCACGTCTCTCAACTCCGACGTTACTTTTCAGACCTGTCTCATGTCTTTTAGCCCGAGGAGGTTGATCTTGAAGTAGATGCATTGTTTGAGGAGCATCCTATCCGGATTGTCGGTCAGAGTACGAAGGTTCTCTGGGGGCAGTCTGTTCCTCTAGTACGGGTGCTATGGGAGCATGGGCGAGTAGAGGATGAGACCTGTGAAAGGGAGGCCGATGTACGGTCGCTGTGGCTGGAGCTTTTTGGGGTTTCTTCTTCTCTGCCTCATTAGGGAAATTCGGGGAAAAATTTCTTTAAGGATGGAAGTTTGTAAGAACCCGGATCTTTGTTTCTGGAATGATTTTCCCTTTTTAGGTGTTTTTGAGAAAAGAGGAGTTTCTAGAAAATTTTAAAGTACACGTCGTGTAATTTATGAGTACACGCCATGTACTCCCTTGACACGCCAGGACATGTGATGGCCGTGTTCGGGCCACACACATGGTGTGTAGGGGTGAGGTGGAGGCCGCTTAAAGTGAATTATGGAAAAACAGAGTACATACCATGTACCCCAGAAGTACATGCCGTGTATTTTATTTTTTCAGTAAACGGACCGGGGTCGTGCTTGACTGACAAAACAAACTTCTTTTAGGTCTCGTTCGACCGAGACTGTTCTTTACGACCACAGATCTTCAACGAGCCCCCGTGCCTCCATCTGATCTCTGTTTCAGTCGCCATCAATTGTGTTGGAACCGCATTAGTGATTTCTTCCTTCTCCTAGAACTTCATTTTACAATTCCTCCTATTTCTCAAGATATCGTTGGATGACCATTTTTGAAGTTTTCTCAGATCCTCGACGTTCTAAGGAGAATAAATCATTGTGGTTCACGTATATCGTTCTCCTAGAATCGAGGTAGGTGGTTTGTGCCTTTCTGTAGGAAGTTTGTGAATATTATGTGCAATTTCCACCAATACCCTTGACCGACATATTGCGTGTTTTTTGTTTTTCCCTATTGCTTTCATGCTTTGCTTGATTGCTTGAGTAGAGGTAATTGCTTCTGAATAGGGTAGTTTTTACTGTACTATGGATGTTTTCCATTCTTGTTTTGATTGTATAGTGTTTTCCCAGTTTTCATGCCTGGTTGTTGGATAGTGGAACTATTGTACTGTTTTGTTGTTGTGTCTTAGAATGATAGCCAAGTAGTCCTTGAGGTTTACTTGGGCCGATACATGCGCTATGCATGTTTATTTTACAAAGGGAGGTGAGAACCTAATGTAATGAACCATAGGGAGAATGGACTTAAGGTATTCTCCAGAGTGTCTTTAATTACGATGTGAGACCACAGGGGGAATTGACGTTGAGTTCTTTCTCAGAGAGTCTGTAGATCCTCGATGAAAGCCACAGGGGGAATTGACGTTAAGTGCTTTCCCAGAGAGCCTATAGTACAATACGAGACTATAGGGGGAATTGACGGTGAGTGCTTTCTTGGAGAGTCTATTATTTAGCTGAACCAGAGGGGTGGGATTGTGTGCACTTCCCAGACGGTTTCTAGTACTTGTAGGTTGAACCTAAGGGGTTAGGCTGTGAGAACTACCCAGATGTTACCTTTTTGTTCTTCTTGATTGAGTAGTTGTTCTTTTTTGTAGATTATATTCTAGAATCTGTGGATTGGTACTGTTGTGTATTATCCTGTTTACTGCTTACTGTACTTTTCCTGCCATATATTTATTGACTATTAGGCACAGATATTTGGGGGATTGCCTATTGGGACTTTTTCTCACTCCCTGTTTGGGTCATGCTTTTGGGCCCAAACATATTATATTGTTGCAGGTACAGATAAGGGAAATCGCCCTTCTACATCAGGTTATTGATTGCACTGGAAATGGAGAGCATGAGACCAAGCCGAGGCTTGCGATGCTGAGGAGTTTCTCATCTGTTTTTCTTTTTTACTTTGTTTTACTACTGTATTCATCATTGTGACTTGTTAGGATGTTTTCATAGACATATATGTATCATTCATCATTTACATATATTTCTACTCTAGTTGTTTATTTATCAGATGTCCGTTGTTTACTCTTGTATGGATGACTACTGCTTCCACTATTGTTGTTATTTGTTTTCCTCTTCCGTAGTTTACTCTGCCAATGAGGGCATAGTTTCCCCACTATCACACCGAAGGCCCTCGCTACAAGTCAATAGCCTCTGGAATTTGGAGGAATGGGCTTGAGGCCATGTGACCCACCGGGTACGGGGCACCTCTGGGTGTCTTCCAGGACCGGGACGTTACAATTTTCAACATTGGTCTCCAGATGGTCCAGTATCATCTGGACAGACTCTAACATGAACTCTACTGCTTCTGGCACACCCTCTCCTATGAAGGTCGGAGGGTGCTACAGCTGGAACTCCCTGGTTAGCTCAAACATACTCGGTGCAACCCGCCCTGGGTCCCGATCCATCTTCTGCATAAGGCGAGCCAAGTTATCCCGGAACTGGTCCTCTCTACCTTCATTGATCGCCACATTTTCTTGCACCTCTACTAGAGGAGTGTTCTCAGAAACACCCTCCCATTCCCCAAAAGGTAACCGTCGTCGTGGCAGCATCTATCTACATTGCGAAGCATGAGATTTAGAACACATACCACATAACTTTCACGACTTTATCAAAATCTCTTTACTAGATACTATAACCCATTTTCATATACTAATTCCACAACATTAACACCTCAAATTCACCACCCCTACCATCCCTACCACAGGACATGGTCCACATGGGGTAAGCAACCATGCACTATCACCAAAGTCACACAACACTTTACAAAAACATTTTCCACTTCATTTCCAACCCTTATATTTCATTAAAAATCATTTACCCACTTGTTTTATTTCATTATTATCATTATTTCTTGGTTTAATGAAATGCATGATGCACCCTACTTACCTGCCTCGCACTCCCACCCCGTGCGTGTGCATAACACAATGCATGTCACCTATCTCCCTAGGTGCCTACAATGATGCATGAATGCAAATCCTCTTTCCGTTAAGGTCAAAAACCAAATATCATAAAACAGTCACATCAAAACACATGTGCATCGCCCAATGCTAAAATAACATCAAATTTAACAACACACAACCAAGAACAACATTTCCCACCCAGGGTGACTTGGGTTTTCCCGCGTACATGGGTTAGATACTCCCAAGCACAAGCTCATTACCAAGGCCCGAAATGTCTTAAGCCTTGGCTACCAATCCCAAATAACAATACCTCAGAGAAGGAGAAGAAAGACCTCCTCTAATACCACTTTGTAACGTCCCCGACCTGGAAACCACTAAACCAGTGATTTGAGATGAGTGGTTACATTACCTTAAGCGCGCCTCCCTGTACGCCAAAGGCTGAGGACTAGCAACGGGGGCCTATGTATTCAAGTGGGGAGACTATAACACCTTTCATTATCAGAGTAAGCCACAACAAAATTAAACCAAACAACAGAAACAATAACCAATAATCAAGGAACATGTACAAAAACCATTTCTAACAATAAATATGCCATTTCATACTACAAGTTCAAAAGTGAACAAAAGCCCAAAATAAAGACAACAGCCAAAATCCCCAAGATGTTCTCGACTCCTAGTCCAGATCCTCCACCAAGTGCTACCCATGTCCACTAAACTATCTAAAAAGGACACTTTCCCTTCTCCTGCCCTATAAACATGCAGTCTGCTCAGGTACCCAACAGCGGCCTGATCAGGGTGTGAGTAAAACTCAGTAGGCCACCACCAAGGGTGTCTACAAAATATCAAGTATGATTAGGTAGTGCATGCAAAAGGAATATGAATGATAATTTCCAAGTAATTATTTATGGTGCCATTATCAAGTTCAGAGTCAAGCCATTTCCACTACCATTACCATTCTTTCACACCATTTATCATCACTTACCATTTATCATGACTTACTATTTCATCACATTTCCATGGGTTAATCACATACATTATGTTACATGGGTCTAAGGCCAACAATCACACGCAAGAGGGTAAAAACATCATTATCCTATCTCACTAGGACTAACCCCCTCATAGCAACCATATCCTCACCTCGAAGCCTCAGTCTGGGTGGATGCAACCATTAGGAGAATAGAACCCCATTCCCCTTTCCTAACCCGTGCATTTAGGGTGGAGTTTAGAACCTCAGTCTTATCTCTACCCGTGGGCGTAGATCCTCTTGTCATACCCCACTCTACAAAGCCATGTTCACATGATTATACATAAGTAACCATCAACCATCCAAACCATTTCCATTCAGCAACAATATTCACAACAACCCACTTGGGAATTCACATTATTCTTTAACACATTAACACATTACCATTTCACATCATTTAACTATTCACCCAATTCCCATTTGTAATGCCTATCTCACTATGCATTCAACATTAAACCCATAACATATCCCATTATGGTCTTAAATCAGTTTACTCATTAACCCATTTAACCCGTTCATCATTCCATGAATCAACCATTCATCCCATTCCAAATAACCCTTTGTTTATTCCTAAGTCTAGGTACATCACCTATCTTCTATTCCAAGATCAACCAACCATGCGAACCGGTTTAGCAACAGCTCTACAATTTTCTACCATAAGGTCACTCATTTAATAACAATCCCTAAACCCGGGAAAAGCAGGCACATCACATGGATGGCCCCAATTAGGTCAGGACAATCCCAATACATCCCTCAGAGATCGTGAGTGTTCCCATTTTCCATTTTAAACACCATTATTACCAAACATACCAAGTATATTAAAAAAATAACAAAGTGGAAACAAGAACCCAACTAAACATGCACAAATCCCCAAATAACAATGGGATATCACTTGTAGACAACCTACCTCGAAACCGTGGTTGAACGCACTCTCAATCAAGTCCTTATACCTCGATCCGACCAACCTTTGGAGCTTCAACCAAAAACTCACCCAAAACATAGGGTTTTAGAGATTTAGAACAAGATAGATAGAAGATACAAACCCTAAACCAAAAAAGAATCATGGATGAGATTATCCTTATTCGGAGGTTCGATCCACAACCAGCAACACCAAAAACACTTTACATTAGATGGAGAACCACCCTTGGGAAGCTTGGGTCATCCAAGTTCGTCACTAGGGTTGAGAGGGGATGAATCGAGGACAATCTCGAGTTGGGGTTTAAAAGCCCGAAGTGGAAAACTTGTAATTTTTCCAAACATTAAGAGGTCAAACGGTTTAGCCGCACGGTTTGGAAAACCGTGCGCATGCTTCTTTCCGGAGGAGGAAGGGTTGCACGATTTTTCCTGGGCAGGCCGTACGGTTTGCCCGGGCCATGTGCAGGCCGTGATCCCTAGCTTATCTTGCCCAGATTTCATTTCTTTCAAGCCCTGAGCCCCCGAAACACCCCAAAGGCCTCTCACATCTTTAGAATACATCCCTTGAAGCTCGAAACAAGTTATTCAACCAAAACACAACGAAAACATACCCCCCCAAAAACTGGGATCTTACACAGGGAAATTATAAAAAAAATCTAATATAATGATTTTTATTACGTAATTAATATTATTATTATTAATAAAATTAAACATAAATGTATTTCAATATAATACAATTCCAATAGGAATATTAAAATTACATTGATTAAAGGAAACAAAATAATAGTTTTTCAAAAATCAGTATTTTTCATTATTCATCAAAAAGTACATGTTTTTAGAAAATCTCCTAATATTTATCACATGTTTTTTTATATTTATATTTTTAAAATGATTTAAAATTATTCAAATACAATTTATAAATGTGTAACAAATTATTCATTTTCTCGACACCCATAATGTTCTAAAACACTTTTTTTATATAAAATGTATTTTTAATGTATAAAATGATTTTATACTCATTAATTATTTAATACCCACCATTAGATGAGTATTAATTTATTTTAATAAATATATGATCTATAAATATCATCAAAATCATTCTCTTATCATTATTACTTAATTTATATTAAAAAAATACAAGGTTTCCATATACCAATTTTTAGAAAAATATCTATTTTGATCATATATAGTCTTATTTACAATTTAGTTCATATTTATGAGGATATAATTATTATAATTTTATAAAGGAAAATATATAAAGAATATTATCAATAAAACTAACACATAGTTCATTGAACATCTAACACACCAAAGAATAATTTCCCAAAACCATCATACCTCCTCCCCATACATATTGAACACCCTTGATAAGTAACATAATCACTCACTATTTCTTTTAAACGCTAGATATATCTTTATGAAAACCCTATATTAGGATATTTCACTCTTTAAATCCATAAAAATTCCCAACCAAAAAAGTGGTATAATATTTTATATTTCCTAGTTACACAATCTATTCGTGATTGTAGGAGTCACACAAAACCAATTAAAGTTCATCATTCAAAAAAACCTCAAATCACTTTAATGAAAATATCATCCAACTTAATCTCCCTATATTCTTTTTTCTCAATAGAACACATAATTTTATTAATCTGAAAACCGAATCATGGTCACATTATACTTCTACCCAATATTTACTCATCCTAGAGACAACCATCATGTCTTAATTTTGAATATCCCAAGGAAACCCATATTTGAATCCAATATGGTTAGTAATCTACCCAATATCTTCTTCTTAACAAAACCCCAATGCCACAACCACCACATTCACTACCCAACTCAAAATTCCATTGCACCCCAAATGATTTTCTATACACAATTCGGCGTAATTAACCGAAAAATTAAACCTTCAACCACTTTAAAAAATATATTAGGAATTCCTTACATGTATCTTACCATAAAAAGGTATAAAACTATTAAAAAAACCTTATATGGGTTTCTAGACATAATATTCACCCATGTATTATTGAAACATTATAAGATAATAACCATTATAAAAAATACATATATTCATGATATATAACCATGGTCATGATTTTACAAATCTATAAGGGATATATATCCATGAATAAAAAATAAAAATGGAAATAAGTGACATTATTCAATGTGTCTTCCTATGTATCGGTATATATAATCCCCTGAAAATGTATTGAAAAATATTTCCCCTTGGAAAGAGAATTTTAAATACCCTTCTATAATATAAAGGCCGAAACATTGCAATAGTGTAATTACTAAAATGATTATATCCATGGGCTCGATAGCCCATGGATTTAGGGTGAGAACATTTGGGGATATAAACACTAATGGGGTGGACCATGTATATAGGGCATTGGGTCAGGGTCCTATATCTAATGGAAAACTGAAATATATCTATAGGGAATCGAATAATGGATTTATATATATGGGTGATCATTAGAATGTCTATAGGGTGTTGGATCAGGGGTCTATATCCCTAATAATGAAACCCATGGTTATATACTATGAGCCTCAATCCTATAACCATTATAAAAACACCAACGGATTTAACTTTCAAACCAAAATCTTATAGCCATGTTTGAGATGGACAATGGCTATAGGTACACTATAATACCTTATGAAAGAAAGGGATTATTGTTAATTTAAAAATGATAAAATATATTTTAGAATTATGATATATATAAATATATAAATATAATATTTCTTTTAGTATATTTGTAAAAATATTTGAATATGACCTAAATGCCTCAGTTTTGAAACAAAATATAAATTAATTTTTTCCATAAAATATTATTTTCATTGAAAGGGTGTGTATGGATATAATTTAATAATATTACTTCATCCCACATAAACTGATTGAAAATTTTTGAATCCAATAATATTTGATTCCATATGTAAGGGATCCTGTTATTCCTTTGGGAAAATAATATAATCATGGATTCATGTTCCTATCATAAAAGGTAAAGGATTCAAACACTATGATTTTATTGGATTTTTAGGTTTCTGATATAGTTATCATTGACATTATCATTGGTTTAGGTTATTGTATTATCTCTATATATTATCTTGATTAAATTAATCAAAAAGTTATGTGTCTTTTCCCGGATGGTAACACTCATATATTCTATGGTTAGTGGGATCCAATATTTGTTATATTAAGGACCATTGTATAATATATTGGATCAATTTCCTCATAGATATCTTGTTTTCTCTTAGAATCCATAAATGTATGTTTAAATGGCCATCAACCATTATAAGATGGTTGAACATCCTAAGGATTTTACATGAAATTTATTACGGTATCCACTAGATGAAGAGGTTGAATTCATTATTATCCTAATTCATAGGATAAGTCCAATTTCATTTAGATCTTATCAATTGCCTCTCATTTCAATAAATAAATTGAATTTATGTATTGAAGATCATGAAATTTAGTTGATTATTTTTAATAATATGTAATAATTGGAATAAATTGTTCCATTTTCAAATAATTCGGATATTTGTTAACAATTTTTTATAAATACAAGAATCTAAATCAATTGATCATCAGCAATAATTACCCATTACCTTGAATTAGTGATCATCAGGAATAATTACCCATTACCATGTGATATGAAATTCTGAGAAATATATACATAAGACGTGTGGGCCTGATGTTTTTATAGAATATCATCTATATGAATTATTTTCAGATCATTAGCACCGTATATTTTTTTGGGGGATAAATGTGGCATGTTGGGGACATTTTCTACACCACATGGGTCACTAATGTGTGTTCATTTTGATAATTTAAATTACATGTTTTATTTATGGGGATACATAGAAGTCGGTGGTTCAGAATCATGGAAAATCATAATGTAATACTATGAACATAGTTTGAATAAAAAAAGTAACCATTCTTTTCATGGGATGATGGAGCATTCTTATGGCATTTTTTAATAGTTCCCCAAACTAAAGAATCCATGTATGATATATAAGGAAAGTTAACATATTTATTACATGGTTATTGAATAGTTAGAAGTAACTATATGGTCATGTATTATGTAGAGTGAATCCATCTCAATGGATACTGAATATTTGGTGCATAGTTTCTAAAATGTTATTGACAAACCATATCAAAAAACCAAATAATATAAAAGTTTGAAATCATTAATTTTCCATTGTCAAATTATAACCCTTTTTACCTTAATCATTCCCATTAAAACATCCTAATTCCTCCTTCTAACCATAGTTTTATTCTCACTATGATTTCAGTGTTTTCTTCTCTTCATTCATGTGAATCTATTCAAGGTAACTCGTTATTTCACTTTATTTCCTTGTTCACACAAAATCTATCCTCTTATTCTTGAATATTTCAATTCTATGTAAATCCTAGTTGTCCATGGTGTCCAATCACAAGAATAAGTATAGTTTTAAAATTTAATTGCAAAAATCATAGTGTTTTAAGTGCCCCATTCTTTCAAATATCATAGTATTTGAAAAAGGTTAAAAGGCCATTATTGAGTTTAGGTAAGTGTTTGTACAAAATAAACATCCTTCAACATACTCTTAGCGATTTAGATTTATAATGGGTTTCCTACCATTATATAATTAAACAGAATTTTTGATGGTTAATTTACGCTTTTTTCATTATGATTCTTGAAATTAATTTTTTTTAATTTACGGGAAGTTATATTGATACCACATGTACTATCACAAAAATATAATAGTCAGACCACAACTAATGCACCTAGTGTGATTTTCACATCTCTTCATTTACCTCCGTATATTAACATCATTTTTTCATTGATTACAAAAATTATTAGAATAAAACATTACCTCTCACATAAATAAATATCAAATTAAATTTATCTTGATGTTCTATCTTGTAAAGATATTATGAAATCATCTGAAACTCATAATCTAGAGTTTGATTTCCTCCATGAACAAAAAATGATAATCCTTGGTCACCCAATTTAGAATAAACTAACTAATTGGATGATAGAGATATTTATATGTGTAAATTTTAAAGGAATATCATGATTACTATTTTAATGGTTTTCTAATAAATTTGTACCAATTTAATATTCATTATATACATGTTTAATTCAAAACGATTACATCATATGAAATATTTTTGATTACATGTATTAGTATTTTATATGAATTATTTTAATGATTTAGTTTTTGAATAACTATTCCATCCATATGATTAATATATTCACACCATATTAATATGTAACTCTTTACATAACCCACAGTTTGTGCTACAAAAATATAAAATCCAAACATATCCATACATATCCAAATGTAACATATACATAATGTTTGTGAACTATTCATGTAAATTTTTATAACTATAATAGATTTTAAACAATTACATGAGTAATATGAGATCCACAAATTGAAAACCCACACCATTCTATAAAAAGACATAATCATTCGTACAATATTTATGTTTAAGAACAATTCCCTCAACAAAGGGATACATTCCTCAAGAGATAATCTAATTCATAATAATCATAAAACCTAATATAAACTGAAACTATATCCAACAACAAAATTAAAACTAATAACTTTATTTAAAAATTGTGATAAATGTTGATGAATATTCCATATTATATTGACATACCTGGCATATAATATATGAATGGGGATGGTTAAAATTGAAAATTTAACACAAAAACTAACTATACATAATACTCACAATTCATAAACCTTAAATAAACAAAAAAAATCAATGTAATAAACAAACAAATAAACTCTTCATATATTTTAAAAAACATAATATAAAAATCTGATTTTTTATTTAATTTAGGTATGAAAATATCAATTTTAAATCCATAACACTTATCATTTATTAATAATTTATAAACAATAAGAAAAATACCCAAAAAAATTAATTTAATTTTTTATTGGTTATAACATTATTTATGATTGATAATAGAGAATTATCAATATTAAATTATGATTCATATATAAGATAAGGCACACATATCAATCATATTTTATGATATATTTCCAATCATACTATAAAATTGATATCACATCATAATATTATCTACATCACCAGGCTCTGAATGTATTGAAATATATCATTGATATCATAAATATTAAATGAATATATTTTTTCTTCAAATTTTAGGTTCAATCATAGGATATGATATCTAATATCATATATTATAACATAGTTCAAGCCCAAGGGTTTGATGGATGTTGTACATTGTGATATATAAAGGTCTCATGCTATGATTAAGACAGAATAGAAATATTTTGTTAAGTCATATATAACAATATGGCTAAAAAATCACTGTGATATATAAGTTATTTTAAAACACAATAGATTAAAATATTCATCCATGAAGTAACATTTCACTATTAAAACTAATGGGTCTCGAGAAATTATCAATTTATTGAATAGAGTAAAACAAACCCTTGGAAATTACCAATATAACTCAAATCAAATTACCATGTAATTAATAAAAAAATATCAAACCAAGAAAATAATGGTATCCTCTATGATTTAATCATAAAATTATGATTTAAAGGGATCACCAAAGCTGTATCCAAATTCCTCACACATTGGAAGGTAATACACCATCTTCTGGATCCGCAGTCATATTAATAGTACTCTAAACCCCTAAATGGGTTCTAGTGCCTTCACTAAGTGATAAATTGTGATTAAGGATATCATGGATTGTATTTATTAATTCCTAATTAATAATTAATAAATTTTAATAAAATAAATTCTGGATTAAAAGACCTATTTTTCATCAGAAATGTTATTTTTCCAGGTTTAATGAATTTATATTTAATAAAATATAATTGTCAAAATAATAAGTTATTTGTAAATAAGAATATTTTTAATGTATGTATAACAATTAATATATTATTTATATAATATTTAAGAATGAACAATACGTCAAATGAAGGTAAAAATAGTAACTTTTTATAAAATTGTATTTATGTGTGTAATGTGTTTTTATGTTAACATATTAAATTAATCACTATTTATGGATTCTTTCAATGAAATCTATATATTACATATTCATAAAATAATTTACCATTTATACAATAGTTTTTACCTGAAAATGAATGAAAATAAGTCATATTTTATCCTTAAAAGGCATTTTGTATAACAGCAATATTCATTACATTTTGAAAACTAATTTTAAATTTAATTTATGCCACTTATAAATATTGAATTTGAGAAAATAGTTTACATATTTGGAATAAAAATATATATATTTTTAAATTATTCCTTTTTTATTTTTCGTCAAAAAAATTGGTTACGAATGTATGGCTTAAAATGAATTTCTTTGAGTGGGAGTTAAACTATGATATAAGCATACAAATGTGACATAAAATTATCTAATTCCTATTTGTAATATATATTTAGACATTATCTTGTGTTAACTCGTCATTATTATACATTTTTTAACTTTCTCTTGAAATTGATATTATATTATTTAAATCATTTGTGAAATTATATCTGTGTCCCTCCCCTCACTTATAAAAGGACACCTCATATGCAATCTTATTTAAAAAAATTATCCTTCTCACTCATCCATGACCTACGCAAAAACATTCCTATCTCCCTTACCTTACTTATTGAGATTTTTTTCTGAACATAATTCCATCGTAATAAGTCATAAGGTGTAATCCATTGGATTTCTCTCAAGTAAGAGGCATTTATCTTACTTGACTCTTTCATAGTTTATTTATTACTATATTTCTTATAAATGTGTTGTATCCATCATAACATAGTTACACTTGTATGATAAATATAACAATATGTTATTAGTATTTTCGTAAAACCATTTTCCGCATCATTTCCATCAAATATTAAATGAATTTAGCACTTGTCTATACATGTTGACTTTCTACCTACTTACCATCTGATGCACTGGAAAATGATAACATCACTCTTGTGTATGTTTGGACAACCACCTACATTATACTATGCTATTCATTTTTAATATCTAAATTATATGAATGCTAATATAGATATATATAATGAATATATATGATATTTATTCTATAATAATTTTCTTTAAAGTTTAATTATTATTTAACATTGTTTCATTCAATCCATGAAATTGTTGAAACATCACTCATGCATATGTACTAACTACCAACTCCACTGAGTGATGTAATTTAATTTTCATCAATGATTTATATGAATAGATATAAAAACATATTAAATAATTAAATATTATACTTATGGAATGATTATGATTCTATAGATTATTTAACCATGATCAATGTACAAAGACCATAACTGCCAAACTGAAACATACATGAGAAATAAAGTAGTTGACCCCAGAAATGACGATTATGTTGAATGAATGTTAATGAAATGGTGATAATATATTGTAATTAAACAACTAATGGTCTTATAATTATTAATATGGTATTTTATTGAATTATAATTAATATAAATTTATTATATAAGATCTTATATCACATAAAATGTAATTCAGATATGAGGTAACAAATTTATATTACAATTTCATTTCATTTGAGGATTTTTTTGTTTAGATTTATATAGGAAAAAAGTATGATACTATATATTAAAAGAAATATATTTTATTCTAATATATATATTTTGGGTCATTACATGTTTATTTTCCATTTATTTTATTATTGGAATAAGAATTAATATGAAAGTTACATGAAGTGCTTTTTCATCCCACATTTATTTATGTAAGATATATGTCATATTTACTACATGTTTCCACTATGTGATTTATAAAATTATAATTAATTTATTTAATTTTTTTATTCAAATTATGAGGATTTAAAAATCCATATTATTTTTTCCCTTTGGTGTGGTTTTGATTCACATATAGAAAAAGTTAAAAGGGTTTTATGTTACAATATAAATTTTTTGTCGGGATTGTTTATGATTGAATTTATAATAATGAAAATATATGATATATCATTCAAAAATATTATTTATTTGTTTCTAGTTTAGTTATTTCTATAAATTACATGTTTTCTTTTAATTTTAATCTCTATAAATACTCAAAAGTCTGAAAAATAAATAATGAAATCTAAATGTTTTTTTATTAATTCGTAATATTTTCTTTAACATCCATATTTTCGATAAAATATATTAATTTATGTTTTCACTTTTATAAAATGATATCATAAAGTCATTTTTACCGTTTTTACTTTCTATAATAAGTTTTATAAAGAATCTTCTTATTGTTTTCTAAATGAGATTATTTTCACAAATATTTTGAATGGAATCACTGTTTTGACATTTATCACTCAAATATATTTTGAAGTTTTGAATAACAATCTTTCATTTGAATATTATTTTTGTAATTTTATAATGATTTTATATAAGAAATTGTTTTTACTAATAAAATATAATCTTTTTATTTCAATTATTTTTTATTAAAATAAAATGTGTATTTTCATCAATAAATGTTTCAGTGATCTTTTATAAGTTAATTTATCTATAAAATCATGCATTGATGATATTTATAATTCACTTGGAATAAGATCTAATGATACCATCATTTTTAATTATATATATTTTTATTTATTATCATTATAAAATCTTATTAAAACCCATTTTTTTCCAATGGTTAAGCTATGATGAAATGATAAATGTTTTCATTATTATGTTGTATACATATGAATGGATTATGATTATATAATGAGTGGTTATGTTATAGAAATATAATAAATTTGGTGATGTTTAATGTTTATGATGTCAAAGAATATTTTATTGGTTACCACCGACCTAATATAGGGTACACAAGATGTTATCTGAGGCCCAAAATAGAATACATGGGAGGCTATCCCAAGCCCAAATATGGTATAAATGTTGTGTCCATACAATAATTATTATTTTATGATCACATATAATCATTGATTTATATCCCATGTATTTACCCTTTCTAAGCATCTGATCTCACTCATTCTTATGATTCCTTTCCCCAAGTTATGAGGAATGGGTTTATGTAGGGTATGACTAAGAAGTGCACTATATGAGAAGAATATGTGGGAAATATAAAAGATAATTTATGAAATAACATGATTATGTACCTAGTCTTCAAATACACTAAACATTTACATCCCTTGAGATTGTATTATTTAAAAAGTATCAAATATAAATTTAAAATTATGAAATACTTATGTATGTAACCTTTGGGTCCCCCTAGATAGTATTAGAGGATAGTTTAGTTATTTTTTCAGATTGTGAGTTAAAACATTTAGTGAGAAACCTTATGATAATTATATGTATATATGAATATTATATGCTGTAGTAAATAATGTAGTTTGGTTTTACTAGATAATATATCCTCGATAAGATATTGGAAAGTGGATGTGGTTACAACGAAGATGCACCTTGGGGTAACAACTCTGAAAGCAGAATATAGTGTATTAACATGACCATCCCTAGTGCATGATGAGTGGTACTAAGACCAGACACCTAGATAGACACTCAAAATGGATATTAAAAATTTAATACACATTTTAATTATGAAATAGTATGATGAATTTGAATAGATAATGACCATAAATGACCTAGGTTAAACCTAAGAGATCACAGATTTAAAAGAAGGTATAATTCGTTAGATATACTATGAATTATTTTTCAGGATAATATGACTTCTCACTATAATTATTGTTACTCATAATAAGTCTTTTGGTTTTATTAAATGGCTAGAACCAAGTTGAATCATGTGAAAATTGAATATAATGACCAATTTAATGACTGCTATTATTAAAATTCAAAGAAATCGGAGCTAGAATATGAAACATTATGAATATTTATAACCATTCATAACAATATATCATTAACAATATCAACTTTTTTTCATTTTCTAATATAGTTATTAAGATTAAAATGGAATATCGTGGGGTTATTGTTGATGAAGACCATGTAAAAAAGAAAGATTTATCTTCTCATATATCAAGAATATGGTAAGAAACACCCATATAAATGTCTCAAAGAAAGTTAAAGTTGATTTATATGTGGAAAATAAGGGAATAAATTAACTAATTTTCAATTAATAATTAATTATTCAATCGATGGAAAAAATTTCATCCCAAGGTACAATTTATTGTTCAATGAATTATATTAAGGGAGCATGAGAATTTTCCATTCCAATGACATAATCTAAGGGATTACTCCTAGAACAAGGAAGGGTATATATAATGTCAATATTTTTAGTGTTTCTTAATGGTATAGTTACAGATATCTCTCTTTATATTTTTGGGGATTTCATGTTAAATATTACAAATATATTCCATATGATTTTTTTTTCATACATAGTGATTTTTTTTGGGGTTTTGAGTACTGAATATATCTCTCTATAACGACCATTTAATAATTTATATAAAAAGGAACAAAAATTTAAAATTTTCAATCAAGATATGATCATATATAGTTATTATTATGAACATGATCTTCTGATGGAAATTAATTCCATTATATGGGTCTTGATTCCAATTCATAAGGGAAATTTATCTTGTATTATTGGGGAGAAACTCATAATTGAATATATGATTATTTTTATGAGTTTTTTGATATATTAATTGAATAAATTCCTAGTCTTCCTCCAAATCATAAAGTTTCATTTTCAATAGAAATCATAGTGGTAGGAAAAAAATTTTAGGTACTATATATAGAATGTGTATGATTGTGTTGTAGATATTGAATAATTTAATCTAGATAAATATTGATAAGGGGTCAATTCACCAAATATTTTCACCAGGGATTGAATTATTTATTTTTATTATTAATAATAATATTTCAATGTGACTATATATTGATTATATATATCATAACAATATCATGGTCACCAATAAGTATCTTATTCCCTATATTGAGGATTTGTTAGATAATCTATGTGGAGCTCAATAATTATCCAATGTTGTCCTTCAATTTGGATTGTATTAATTTAGTGTAAAAAATTAAAGACATGCTTTATAGAGGCATCCATATAGGGTATTGCGACCCTAAATTTAATGTGATACAATTTATAATAATTAATTCCCCCACTATATTTATGGATTAAATTAATATATTCTTTATATATTACCCCAATCAATTTTTGGTAGTAGTTATAGATGATATTATTATATACTCTAAGAGAATGTAAGAGTATTATAATCACATGGGAAGGGTTTTGAAGACCCTTAAATGGGAATAAATATATGCGAAATTTATAGTGTGAAATCTAGTTATAAAATGGATCATTATTGCGAAATGTGATAATAAGTGGGGGTGTATCAGTATATTGTTCTATGATAAATTTCATTGAACATTGGCCTAGACTGAAGACTATGATTAAGATCCATAGTTTTATTATATTTGTTGGATGTTATCAATTGTTGTGGAAGAATATATCATATATTTATAATCCATATACAAAGTTGACATTTAGTGGAGTAACTTTAAATTTAATTGATAAATGTGAAGAAAATTTCAAGTAGCGAAAAATGGTTATTCGATGAACATATACTCACACTAACCTATAGTGGAAAAGGGGTTTTTACCAATAGTGATGAATTGTACAAGGGATCATGATGTGTTCTTATGCAGAATTATAATGTGTCAACTTATTCATGTCATTAATTATAGGTTCATGAGAATAATTTCCAGACCCATGAAATGGAGTTATCAGTGGTAATATGTGAATTAAATATGTTAAAGAATTATATTTATGAGGAAATATATGACATATATGAGTACCATTAATTATGAACGTATATATTCACTTTGGAATAGCTTAATATGCTCTAGAGAAAATATCTGTAGTTTATTAAACATTTTGAATGCTCAATGAACAACCACCCTAGGAAAAGAGAACATAATAGATGATTATTTAAGTTAAAAAGAGTAAAATATATTTTATATGATTAGGATCAAGAAAAGATCCTAAATTTATTTATTTTTAATGGGTAAACCTAGAAATATTAAATAAAAGGGAGAAATACTATATTTATCAAATGATAGCTCATCCATCCATCCATGTAAGGATTAAAAAGGTACAGAAGGAAGATATAGAGATATAAAAGAGGATGATAAATGTTCTAGGGTTCAATCACTCATAATATAGAATAATATGGTTCTATAATAGTGTTTGTGTCCTTGTTATACTATAATTCTAGAAGGAGAAATTGGATAAAGCTCGTAGAAAATCATTCTCTCTCCATCCTAAAAGTATATAGATGTATATTAACCTTAAGGAAAATTTCTAGTGGGATAACATTAAAAAATATTTTATGGAGTACGTATATTGGTTCTAGTCATGAAAACTTGTTAAGGTAACATGGAATAAGTCTGAGGGGGTCTTACAACCATTACACATTCTAGTATGGAAATGGGAATCATCATCATGGATATCATCATATAAATCCCTAGGACATCTAAATGGAGAAATTCTAATGGGTTTATAAAAGATCTACTAAAAAATTCCCCACCTTCCATTTATATTATATAATACTTATATATTGATCATATTAGACTAATATACATTAAGGAAGTTGTAATGTTTCATGGGTTAATATGATCTATTGTATATGATCAAGATCCAAGGATTACCTTAACGTTCTAGAGAAGTCTTTAGAAAGATAAATATATGGAGTGGTGTTTTAATACATTAAATAGTCTTCATATAATCATCAATATGATAAAACCATTCAAATTGAGTAGTATATATTAAGATATTGTTCTCTATATTTCAAATGTGGTTGGGAGAAACACACATTTCAAGCTAAAGTTTCTTATAGTAATAGCCTTCACTCAAGCATGGAAATGGAGTCTTATGAAGATTTCTATAGAAATAAGTGTTGAAATAAGAAATTTATTGATTAATTTTTAGATCAAAATCTATTTATACCCAATCCATCTGAGGAAATGGAATATATTGTTTGGTCTAATTAGAAACACATCAAGGTGAATCAAAGTCAACAAAAAGAGTTTTAGTGATAATCATCCCTAAAATTATGAATTTGATGTTGGTGAGGATGTATTCTTATTAATTTACCCATGAAATAAAGCTATGATATATTTCTAGTTTTTATAGAAAATTAAAAGGTTTATTAATCCTTTATAATCTTGATTGAGTAAGAAAAATGGCTTATCTCATAGTGATTTCATCAAACTTCTCTGAAATTCATGATATGATCAATGTATATCTATTAACAAAGTACATACCAGATATTTCACACGTACTAAAATCATTGGTTATACTACTGGATCATAATATTTATTATAATTAATAACCTGAAAAAGTCATAGATCACATAGTTAACGTTATATGGAATAAGACTACTCACCTAGTTAATGTTCATTGGAGGAATCCAAAATTCAAGAAAACTATTTGGGAACCTGAGGGTATGATAAAGTAGACGTATTATCATTTGTTTTCATGAGAGTGATGGAATAATAAGGGAAAATAAATTTAATGGGGGTATAATGTCACACCCTAAGATTTATATATTTTCCTTTTTAAATAAATGTTTTGTATTTGACTACTTTCTTTTAATGATGTTTTGAGACTAAATGAACCATGATAAATTATGGCCTTTATAACCCAGCCTTTGGTTAACATTTATGGATGGAAACAGCCAAATTTTTTAACATATATTGAATTTTTTCCCTTCATTCAAATGTATTGATTAATTACAATGATATAATCATTAAATTCTAATAAAATCATTTCATTATGAAAACACTTGTTATTAAGAAAAATGTATTTTCTTCTTTGTATTATGAATTTATGAATAAATAATCATATTAATAACAATTAAAAATTGAATTGAATTAAATTTATTTGGTAATTTATATGTAACGACTTATACCATCCTAGTGCATTTCTTTACCAATTTTGGTTATTAGGGGTGTTCCGGGGTGGTTTCGGGAGTTCTCATGGGAGTTGGATGTGCAATAGAGTTTGTGTAGGAAAAACATGTCGTGTAAGTGTATTTCATAACATGAATGTTGGTTTCACTGTTTTCCCAAGGATGGTTCATGATGTTTATATTATTAGGTATAAATAATAAAAAATTGACTTGTATTTTTGGAGAAACTGAACCCTGAGGATTACATGATGTGAAATGGGATCACAAGTCATGTAATCCTCTAATCGGGTACAGTTTAAAAAAATATAGCAAAAATATCATTCATTCGAACATGGATTTATCTTCTTCTATTAATTGGAGAGCCCAGGGAACCTCAAGATGTTATTCAAGCCATATTCATCCCTCTTTGATATTTTTTTCTTGATGGTTATTCGTTGGTAATCTGTGGTTGATCAGTTTTCACACCCAGATTTTTAGTTCCATGATTTGTTTCAAATCCTCTTTTTTTCTTAGTTTTCTCTTAGATTTCGGGTGTTCTAGGTTTTAAATTTTTGTGCCTCCTATGTTCTTGATGTATGACCTTGGTCATGGGTGTACTGTATGGTACTTTTCCTCCTACTTTTTAAAATGGATGATATGAGATTGTGGTGTTTTGGATTTGGATTAGTGACACTCCTAATGACACCTCTTGTGTGGTAAAATGTTGAAGTGGTTTGTACCCACGAGTTGGATAATTATTGTGGTGAAAATGTGGTATTATTTTTTGTATTATTGTCCATTATTCTTGGCCTATATTTCTCTCTGGGTTTCCCCTTTGAACCCTCTTGAAATTGTAAGATAATGGATGGTTTTTGTGTGGCCAGAAAAGACTGCACGGTTAGGCCACACAATTTACTAAATCGTGCCTGATAAATGTGTAAGGGTGTCAATGTTATTAAAATATTTTGGTAATTTCCATTTTCCCTCTCAGAAATAAATATAATCTTCTCCATTTTTCCCAAATTAGACCCCAACTGCCATGAGAGTCCTCCATGTTCTTCAATCCTCCCATGGAACTCATTTCATTGATTGAGGATTTGGTAGAGAAACATAAATATCATTCAAGTAAGTGAATTCCTTCTTAGTTTCATCCTTCTCCCTTTAGTTATATTTTCTATTTCTAGGAGTACCTCATTTTCTGAGGTTAGTATTTGAACCTAGGGTTTGATTTGGTGTCTTTTTTTTGAATCTTGTGGTATATGACTCGATTTATCTTCCTTGTGGTGTGACAGTGGTGTGGTTGATGTTTCACACCATGATTTGAGGGTTTTGACACTTTTGGTTGGTGATTCCAAGTGCAAAAATTTTATGATGAGTTACATTTCTTTTTTTTTATTAATTTATCATATTTCTAATTTCTTTTTGTGTGGTGGAAAATCTATTTATGGTGATTTGGTAAAACATTTAATTTTATAGTTTCATTTTAGCTTTAAATTGGGTGTTTTTCATGTGTAACTCTTGGGGTATTATTTGGGTGTGTTTCATAACATATGAAATTGGTTTACTAAATCATGTTTGGGCTGCCAATTCTTTTTTGGTAGGTTCTTTTTGTGCCTTTGGGTTTAAAAGAGGGGTTTTGAATGGGTTTTATGTGCAAAACCTTCTCATGCTCTATGAATGTGCTTTATGAAAATGATTGTTTTCATGTGTATCTTTTGTGGAACTATTTGAAGTAGTTTTATATCAATTGGGATTAGTTTAATAAAAATTTATATGGATTTAAATTATGTTTTGGTTTGGTATTGTATGGGTTTTGTCCTTGAATGGGGGTTTGGAAATGGGTGTTGTGTGCAAGACATAGTTACACCCCTAGGGTCTGTTTTATGAAAATTGTAAAGGTTTTATTTGGTTTAATAAAGTTTTAAAATGGTGTGTATGTAATTTTTTGTGAGTTTGTTTACCTAATATGGGATTTTGAATGGTAAGGTGATGATTTAAGTTGTCAATCATTTTTATAATGTTTTATAAGTTGCTGAAAGGTCTTACTAAATTGTGAAGTGGGTGTAAAACAAGTTAGTGGACTGTTTCATGTGAGATTGATGATAAAATGAATTTTAATGGTGAGAAGGGTTGTATGTGATATGTTTTTGGGATTTTATGTGAGTTATAATATCATGTAATGGTTTTATAAAACAGTTTAATGGATTTTTGGAAGTGTTTAAGAAATACAAAATGTGTTGTGAGGTATTTTGTTGTGATTATGATTTCCAAATGAATTTGAATGTAAAGGTGGATTATGTTACTTGTGTGATATACATGGGGTGTTTTTGGTTAATGTGTGATTTGGAAGTTGTATTTTCATGTGAAAATTATATTTCGTGTCTTGTTGAATTTGTTTGAGCACAAGAGGTAAACTCGAGTATCTATGTTGGTGGATGTGTACTAGTATTCTAGTGATCCTGTGGTGTTTAGACTCAATTTCACGTAGCATGTTTGAAGATTAGAAATCTATAAAGTCTATTACTATGATGATGATTTTTGGGTCTAATAGGTTTTGGGTATTTCCCCTACTAGTATCTCATGCATGAGAATGGATATTGTGATGGTTACTTTTATCGAGATATGAGGTATCTGGGACCCGGAACGAGCTCATTCACTGGAGTTATTTTCTTTTTTGCTTGTTCTCATTAGATACAATGTTCATAACATTGGAATATGGTATGGTTTTTTTGAAAAAATTAGTAACTTTTTTATTATACATAAATCTGTAGGTTTGTTAAAATATCCCACTTGAAAACTATTTTATTTAAAGTTGTATTTTCTAGATATTGATACTATAATTTTTTAATGACAAAACATACTTGTTTTTCATACATGAATGTTTATCACATGGAATCTATTAGTGATGGAATACTACTAGGATTCGTCTCACACCCCACTTACACCATTGGGTTTAAGTATACTTGCTTATTTTTTTGTCAGAGGTTTGGGAACAACTTATGTGGTAATGTTTCATGTTTTAGCAGTGCAACGTGATGCAGTGTTGTGGATATGGAATTAGGGTGGTGCCTCTGGCCATGTAAAGGTTATTGGGATATCAATTTTGGGTTTTACGTTTTTTATAGTCATTGTGAGTTATTTTAAACCATGTAATTTAGTTATGAATTTTAGTAAAAGATGTTTTTGTTTGAAAAATCCATATTGGTTTTATTAGACTTGTTTGTTGGTGTATGTTTAAAAAAATGGGTAAATCGTTCGCAATTGTTATTATAGGATACCCGGGAACTTTTGACAGCCCATGGGGATAAGGAATGATATTCATTCCTTTTCATGGGCCGGTTTTGGTTTCAGTTTTGAAGGATACTAGATTTGGTTCGTGACAAAATGGTATCAAAGGAGGTTCAGGTTAACTCATTAGGTCATGTTATTTGGGGAAAGGTTTGGATAGTATAGAGTTAGGATTTTTGGGACATGGTATTCTAGTTATGGATAGTGTGACAGATAACTATACCTCAGGGAAAGATTCGATTCACCATGGGAAGTTGGGATTTATCCGAGTCATTTGGTTTTCTTGGTTTGATGATGATTAGGGGAAAGAAAAAGAGAGTTTGGTATGGGGACTTTGTGAGCTCGCAGGGCCAGGAAATCCATGTGGACCTAAGGTAATTTGTCTAGAACACTACCTGTGATGGTGAATTTATTGTCATATGGCCGCCAACCAGATATCCAAGCCACCCACTAAAACTAGTTTTCTCACTCATTATTTTGTGTCCTTCCGTTTTGAAATCATGGAAGTTTAGATTTTAAGAAAAAATGAAATGGTTTTAAGAAGTGTTATGTTTTTTTAAATGATGTTCTAATAAATAAAGAATAGATAGATTTTCTAAATGGTAGAACTATTTTTTTTAATTATGATAGAATCTAAAATGGTGTGTTTTCACCTCTTTTGAATTCATGAAATTTTGTTAAAGTTTGGTTTTGAAAAAGTGTTCCCAATATAGTTTTATAAACTATTGAAAGGTGTTTTAATAGCGTTAGATGTTTTGAAATTAATATGAATAACATGAAATATATGTATTATCTGAATGGCTATTCCTTTATGAATTTTTTTGTAAGCTGTAAACATGGATGAAGATCTCGTGGTTAGTAGTCTTCAAAAATAAGATGTTTTGGTTGACCGTTTTGGTTTTGATAAGTGGAAATAATTTTTATTTAATCCATTTTTATTTCCATGAGATACCAAATTCATGGGGTTATATGGTATGATGGATGGATTATGGAATTTCAGGATGAGTGACCACAAGGATATGAGAGGGTGCATGGTGTGGCACCGAAACATGCATGTACGAGGCCAATGTGTACTATTGGTGGATTTGCTAACCAATGAACAGTTTGTTTTCAATGATATGTTTTTAAAGGAAAAAATGATGTCTTTATGACTAGTTGGGAATGGTGTGTATTATGTTTTTTGGAAAAGGATGATGTTGTGCGATGTTTTGAGTCTCGAAACCCCTCTATTTGAATAGTTTTTTGGGTTTGTGTTTGGTCGGTAAGTAAGGATGAAGGTCTGGTTAAGGTATCTTCTGAGAAAATTTTGGGAAGACTCTAAAATGGTTCCTGTCTTATGTTTGGATCTGGTTTGTGGCATTTTTTACCAGTCGACCAGTTTGGTTGGATCCCTGGGTTCTCACGTTAGATAAGGTACCCCCCATTAAGGTTTAGTGCATGACTGATGTGCATCCGAGACTATTTCTCCATAGGAAAATACACCTATTTATCAATATAAGGATTATTTTCTCAATAATATTATATTGAATCATAAACCATCTTTCATTGTTTCGTGGATCCTCTTGTATTTAGAGAGTTCTTGAGGAAGGTTGAAAGAGACCTTAACTTCTTATTTTACCTGATTCGTTGAAGGTGGAGGTGGTATGTGGTTGTTGGTGTGGATGCGGGTCTGGAAGGTGTAGAAATGGTGCTGTTGGTCATTTATAATATATATAATGCAGGTGTTCATGTTAAACTACAGGTATGGAAATTATGGTCATGAGAGGCTGTTATGGCCACTTTTTGGAATCCTGTGATGTAACATCCCAGGTAAATGAAGAATAAAGAATTTTCATATTTATTAATATTTACGAATTAAATATTAATTTTTCTTTAAAGGGGTTTCTATGTTAGATAGCGCACCCAATACGCAACAAAGAGTTTCTTTGAAATCTTAGGTTGCACACTAGTAATAATATAATATTATTTTAAGCGGTAGTTAACACGTAGCCGTTGTATTGGAAGGAATGAATAGAAATAACTAAAATATTAATATATATGTTTGTTAAATGTTTTTAAATTTATCCAATAAAGGATAAAGGCTTAAAATACGTAAAGAATTCAATTTTAGGCATAGATACTCTAATATTCACTAAAAGGCGGACTTATCGCCTTTTGATGGCGAACCATCTATAAATATAGTTTTGGTCACTCTTACACATTCTATTGGACCGAATAAAATTCTTCTTTTGAATCAGGACATCAAAATTTACTTTGTGTAAATTTTTGGTATTTTTCCGATAAAGTTCATTTTTTATTGAATAGTGAAAAATGTTGTATTTTAATTCAAAACCACTTTTTAATATAATTTATTTGTATGATTAGATTATCTTTTGAATTTGTTTTAAAGTGAAATTAGAATATATTTTTACCATTTAATCCAATAGTGGTCGTTGAAATTAATTTCACTTTGAAATTGGACATAAACTAGTGTCGATCTTTTGATACTTATTGTTTCATTAAAACATGCTTTTTGCTCTGACAGCGGGAATTAATTATTAAATTAATTAATGTAACTTATGTGTTTTGAATTTTTTAAAAAATACATCATTTTTTAATTTGGAATATAAAAGATAGCTTAGAGTGAAGTTTTGGTATTTTTCTAAAAAACTTCAATTTTTGATGAATAGTGAAACCACTAAGTGGTACTTAAAAAAACTGATTTTTTGTTTAAATGAAATTTTACCACCTATGTGTTTTAAATTTCGAAAATCCGACATACATGGTTTTTATTAAGAAGTAAAATGTGGTTCAATGGGATTAAAATAATATTTTTATGAATAGAAACTTTTAAGTTTATTAATCGCCATTGGAGGTAATTAGTGTAAATTAATGTAAAAATATTGTTTTAATAATATGAAATGACATAGAAACACATCCTATCGTTATTGGATGTGTTATGGCCGACCAAGAAAATCCATGGGTCAACTTGGGGACCCCATGGAGCCACTTTGGTAAGGAAATGACATTAATAACTTTTTATTTAATGTTGAAATAAAAATGTCACAAACATGTGTTGTTTTACTAAAACAATTTTTAAATGGGGTTATACAAGTCATAATTTTGACGATAAATATAAATTTGAAATATAAATATATTTAATACATCATGATATTTTTTTATAATTTTTGGACATTAAATATATTAAATTATTTATGACACCATGATCATGCAACGATTACCTCATTATTTAACGATTTAAATAAAATGAAAAGATAATGTAAAATCTAAGACCTACACATGTCAAAAACCTATTGTATGGGTGGATTTATAACTATTATCACCTTATCCTCGAAATATATAATTTTGGGTCCTTTTAAATCCGAAAATCATTTTATAATAAAGTAACCTTTTATAACTTTCCAAGAGTGCCCCTCCTCTCCTCTTATAAAAGGCCCCCACCTCTACCACCTTACCCACACCTCTAAAGCCTTTGGCTCAGACAAACCCTTCCCATTTTGTCTCCCCACATCCCTCTCTTACTCCTAGAAGCCTCACTTTGGGCAGAAGGGTTCCCAAGGATTCCTTTGAGCTCAAATCAAAAAGAGTTACCTTATTTTAATGTAATGTCTTCACTTGCGTTCATTTGTTTTATTTTGCTTCTCCAACCCCCTAAACTCTTTTTTTTCATTTCTTTTGTAACAACACCAGTATCTTCAATATAATAGGATGTTTTTATAAGTAGTATTAGAGCTAAACTTACACAAACCTACATCTATTGGTTAAGGAACATACTATTTCTGTGGATGGCAAATTTCTGCCTCACGAAACGATGATTTTTCAACACTCATACAACACCTTCAAAGGTGGTCATTAAGATGTCACTATATTTATATATGATATATAATATTTTTATGTTTTACTTAAGCTTCTGTATTTTTCATTTATGGCATACCTTTATGGTTTCCATTATGGGTAAACGCGATATCATCATTTTAGGAGGTACGGACTACCGCCCCCTCAAAGTTATTTGATTTGTTAATGCCATATGTGGGACATATAAAGGATGGAGTTAATGATATTATATATGATATTATACTGGAATTATAATATACCTTTATATCATTATGATTCCATTCCATATAATACGAAATAGAAATGAAAGTAGCGTTCATATGTACGTACAGCTTACCGTCTCCATGAACGGCGCATTTCATTTCTTACCGCTAAATGTTATGTAATATTATAAATGAATTTATATACTTGATATATATGATATATATGATATCTACATCATGATTATAACTCTGGATATAATGGATACATGAACAACTTGTAATTATAAAGAGCTTATTTTTTACTCAAGTACAAATGATCGTTAAAACGACCGTTATTAACTTAAATAATTACATAGTGATCATGACATGGTAAAAAGTGATATAAAAGAAATAATGAACTTGAAAAAGGTTCTTAAGCAATTATAAATTAACTCAAGTTTATTATTCAGGAGGTTAAATAACGATCGAGTCAATTCGGACCCGAGGTATGGGACTTGGTCTCAATCTCCTTTCATTGAGGCATACTTTGTTTTATACACAACTTTCTTTTATACGGTGTATAAACCCCTTTGAATTTTACATTTATTAAAAAGGTATATTTTCTATATGAAGTGTTTTACTAAACGACAAAAGGAATGTTTTTTTGTCGTACGTATGCAGCGACAACGACATCTCCGCCGCCGTGACCATTATTTGAGTTTCGGCTTCCTCTAGAAGCCATACCTTTTTTTAAATGAAAAATAAATACCATGTTTTACTTTTATTTTATTTTTCTATTGAAAATGGTTTTCATAATGTTTTTACATCAATGTGTTGTATTGATATCTTGTGATTGAAAAGTGGAAATGTTATGTTTCCTTTATGCATGTTTTATGTGATAAGATTATGTTATGGTTCTTGGGAATTATTATGAAGACGGGTGGTTCTGTGATAAACTAAGGGCGTGTGAGCCCGATATAGCTCTCCAATGCATTGGGTAAAGTGATGGAATTAAACTTTAAGGTTTCTTCGAAGAGATTTAGGGAATATACTGTGATAGGTATTCCAAACGTAACCAAGAGGGTTACTCCCTACGTAAGAATGTTATGAATGCCTCAAGTTACCTTTATGTCTTATGATTTCTATGATTTATTCATGATTTGTTGAGGTATGTTAACGTGCTTATGTTTTATGAGTGAAGTATGATTTCATACATGGACTAATGTTTTCAATTCATACTTTTATATCCCTTACTGTGCTTTTTATGCTCATCCCATGTTTTTGAAATGTTTTTCATAGGTCAAGGGAAGAGTACATGATGTGATGATAGTGTTAATGAAGTGTCAAGAAAGAATCCATGTTTCATTTTAAATATGTTTCCATTGATGGGAAAAATGAGTACTACCTTTTATGTAACCACTTTGTTTAAATGTGGAATGTAATGCATGATTTATGATCTAATTCTTTAAAACTCTAAACCTGAAATGATCCTCAACGTGTATTCTTGAAGTAACTCAATATTAAGTAATGTTTAAGGTTGGGGCCTTATATTTGATGTTTAGGGATGTTGTATAAGGTCCCCCTCTATATATTGTTTCTATCAGTTTCATTGGGCATGTTTTATTACACCTTATGATGT
This sequence comes from Viscum album, assembly GCA_963277665.1. Classification (NCBI taxonomy): domain Eukaryota; kingdom Viridiplantae; phylum Streptophyta; class Magnoliopsida; order Santalales; family Viscaceae; genus Viscum; species Viscum album. Next base: position 1,654,629,775 of record OY728146.1, read on the forward strand.
CATGTGTTCATTTGACAATAAAGGAGAAGGTCGTGATATTATTTAAGAGTATCTGTTATGTTGGGAGTATTTCCTCCATGGAATAACATTGAAATCCATTATTTTAGATTAAAGTGTTTATATGTTTCCTTTCATTCTATTGTTTCTTATAAAAAAAGGTGTGATTTGTGTGCATCTTATAAGCCCTTACTTTAATGAAATGTTGGGTTAGGGTAATGTGAGTTTGAATGTGTCATGTCATGGAAAACATATTGGGGATTGAAGTGTAGTTTTTTGAAGCATTTTAAGAAGAAGTAATGTTCAAGAGTTTCAAAATCCAAACAACAAGGCCGCATATTCTTACATACATTGATCTCCATCCATATGTCCCGGAGAGAAGTTTTCTCATAGTCAGGAGAAATCCTTGGGTCATTCAAACCCTTGTGAAAATTCATAACCTCAGTATGAATGATATTGATATTTTAAACCTCTGGTGTTTTCCTCATTCTTATGTTGTTTCTATTTGGAGGAAAGTAGAGGTGGGATTCATGCCGATGTTTCTCCCAGTGTTACTCTTTTATCATTTGATTTCCATTGAGTTTTTATTTTAGGGTTAGGAATTTGGCAAGACAGGTTGAGTGCACAGTTTCCACTTGATTAGTTGTAACCATTCCCTATACCCCTTGTACCATGGAGTCCATTTTGGCCTCCCCTATTAGTGTCCTAATACAATCATGAGAAACTTTAAGTTGTCTCTTATGGTGGGGAGCCCATTTGTGCCTCCCATTACTAGTAACATAGATTGGTCCTTGGCATTGGATTGTCGGTATGTATTCTTGTTCGGGGAAATTAACTACCTACATATCCTAGGTTAAACACTGGGATTAGAGAATGCCCAACTGTTTGGTAAAAGATGGTAAGTGTAACTTTGTTCGATGTTGTTGTTCCTTTGGGAAAATAGTTAGAATTTATTTAGATAGTTTTTGAGGAGATTTATTTTTGGATAAAATCTGAATGTGATTTTATCATTTCAATAATGTAATGTGAGTGTTGGTTTGTTAGAGTATTCCTTCATTAATTTGTCATTGGAGGTTTTTTCTCCATTGGGGGTGAAACATTAAAAATTAGTGCATCTTGGTTTATCGGTTGGGTTTTGTTTATGATTTTGGTCATGCTGTGGATTTCTAGGGGTTAGAATCTTTATGTTGGGGAGAATTTCTCACACCCATATTTTCTATTCAATGCATTGTTTCAAATTCGTTTTTTGTTTCATAGTTTTCTCTTAGATTTCGGGTGTTCCAGGTTTTGAAATTTTGGTGCCTCATGTGTTCTTGATGTATGAACATAGTCTTGGGGGTATTTTATGGTAAATAAACTCCTCCTTTTTCAAATGTATGGTGTTAGGTTGTAGTGTTTTGGATTTGGACTAGTGACACTCTTAGGGACACCTCTTGTTGGGTAAGTTGTTGAGGTGATTTGTACCCATGAGTTGGATGAGTCTTTGGTTAAAAGTTTGTTTTATTTTGGGAATTATTTTCACCTATTCGTGGCCTATATTTCCCCCTTGGCTATTCCATTATACCATCTTGAAATTAGAGGATATTGGATGGTTTTTTGGTGGCCAGAACTGGCTGCACAGTTAGGCCGCACAATTTACTAAATTTTGTAGGAAAATCATGAAATGGTGTCTGGGTCATTATTTTTTTTACAATTCACGTTTCGAATCCCATGAATAATTATAATCCACTCCATTATTCCTCCATTTGACCCCAATATCCATGGGAGGCATCCAAGATCTTCACACCACCCATAGAACTCATTTTTTTGAGGATTTGGTAAAGAAACCCCAAGATCTTTCATATAATTGAATTACTTATTAGATTCTATCATATACCCTTAGTTTTATTTCCTATATAATGAATCTTATCATGTAAATATGTTAGTTTTATATCCTAGGGTTTTATTTGGTGTCTTTTTGGTCAAATCATGTTGTCTACGTCTAGATTTGTCATCCTTCTGGTGCAATGATGGTGTATTTGATGTTTCAAACCACGATTTGAGGGATTCGACACATTCAGTAAGTGATTCTATGTGTCACCCTTTTATGATGAGATGTATTTGTTGGTTTATTAATTATTCATGTTCCTAATATTTTTTGTGTGCTGCAAAAATGGTTTATCATGGATTTGGTTAAGCGTTTAATTTTATAGTTTTATTTTAAATTGAAATTGTGTGTTTTTCATGTGTAACTTTTCATGTATTATTTGGGTTCATTTTATGAAATATGAAATTGGATTAATAAATCTTGTTTGGGATACCAATTATTCTTGGTTAGGTTATTGGCGTGCCTTTGGGAATTAAAAGGGTTTTTGAATGGGTTTTAGGTGAAAAACAATGTCATTCTCTTTGAATGTGTTTTATGGAAATCAGTGTTTTTATCTGTATCTTGTGTTGTACTATTTGTGGTAATTTTATGACAACTAGGAATGGTTTAATAAACATTTATATGGCTTCCAATTCGATTTTGGGTGAGTATGGTTATGGTTTTGGCCTTGGATGAGGGTTTTGAAATGGGTGTTCTATTCAAGGAATAGTCACACCCCCTAGGTTTATTTTATGGAAATGGGAAATGTCTTATATTTTTAAACCAATGGGGAAAGAGGTTTTTATGTACATTTTGATGATTGTGTTCACATAATACAGGTTTTTTAAGTGATATTGATGATTTAAGGTGTGAAACATTTTTAGAATGTTTTATAAGTTGCTGAAACGTTTTACTAAATTGGTATGTAGGTGCCAAACATGTTTGTTGACTGTTTCATTTGAGATTGATGATAAATTGAATTTTGAAGGTGATAAGGGTATCATGTTATATGTGTGTGGGATTTTATGTGTGTTTCAATATAGTATAAGTATTTTATAAAATTATTTAAAGGATTTGTTGATGTGTTAATGAAATGAAAAAGTGCACTGGGCTATTTTTGTGTGAGTATGATTTCAAAACAAATTTGAATGAAAAAGTGATTTATGTGGATTGTGAGATATACATGGGGTATTATTGGTTAATGTGTTATGTGGAAGTGGTATTTTCATTCTCAATGTATATTTCATGGTTTTTTGAACAATTTTGAGCGCAAGAGGGAAACCGGGGTATCTAGGTTGGTGGACGTGTACTAGTATGCTAGTGATCTCATGGGGTTTGGCCCCAGTTTCATGTGTCATGATTGATGATGACAAAACTTACTAAACTATTATTATTATTCTGATGATTTTTTGGACCACTAGTATATGACTATGTTTGTTACTAGTGGATCTTTCATGAGAATGGATATTGTGATGGTTACATTCACTAAGATACGAGGTACCTAGGACCTGCAGCGAGCTAGTGCCTTGGGGTTATTTTCCCAATACATGGTCTCATTATATAATTTATGATTACCATTATCATATAGTACGGTTGGATGAACAAATCCAGTATCTTTGGTAATTTTCATAGTGGTGTTGATTCATTAAAATATCCCACTTGAAAACTGTTTTATTTAATGTTACATCTTTTAGAAATTGTAACAAGAATTTATTTTCTACAAAACATGAAAAGTTTTCATCCTTGAATGTTTATCACATGTAATAGGTTAGTGGTTGTATCCTACTGATCTTAATCTCACACCCTACTTACACGTTTTTGTGTTAGTAGACTTGTTTATTTTGTTGTCACGGGTTTTGGGACAACTTTTGTGCCAACTGATCGGGATTTAACAGTTCAACATGATGCTGTGTTGTGGAGATAGCTTGAGTGCAGTACCTCTTCCCATTTGGAGGTTCATGGGTAGTCCTTTTTGGTTTTGTAACTTTGTTATTGTTTTTTATAGTTGTTCTAAACCATGTAATTCAGTTCTGAACATTAGTAAAATATGTTTTGTTTTAAAAAATCCAGATTGGTTTAATTTGACATGTTTTTCATTAAACGATTATAAACTTAGGTAAATAATTCTCTATTTTTAGTTTATGATACACATGAACTTGTTCCAGAATGTCTTGATTGGGAAACCCCTTCGGGCCTTTTCACAGGTCGGGTTTGGTACCAGTTTTGATGGATACCAGATTCGATTTGTGACATCATTGATAAGTTCTTCTCCTTTATTTGTGGGTTTTCTTCCAATCATCTATAGGGTTCCAATGTGGAGATATTGTTATAGTTTGGGGTGTGTGTTGGGTTGTGTATTGATGTTATTTTGTTTTGGTTTAGTTTGATCTATGATTCCCACGGTGCAGTTGTGGTTTGCAAGCATTTTTCTTCTACATATGGTGTGCAACGAGTCCACAAGATTTTTTGAGGTAGGGATTCCCTCATTTATTGTTATTGTGTATCATTAAAGAGGGTTTTATTTATTGTTTATATATGGATTATTTTTGTTACATCATAATAAAAGATAAATAATTGACTAATTCAAATTTAAAGGGGAAAATGGGGTTTAATTCACATGTTTTTACATATTTATTTTTTATTTGGGATAATGTTAATTGTTCGTGCTTGATTCCCTAGTAAAAATTGACGTATTTGGGGGCGTTTTATGTGATACATATAAGTGTTTTGATTACTTCCTTGGTGGTTATTATTGTGGTATCACCATGAAAATACAATTTATTCACAACTTATATTTGTCTAATGAAATGGTTGGCGCATGATTTTGGCTTCTGTAATAATTCCACTAAAATAATGTAAAATGTGATAAAATACCTTTTGTAAATTTCTTAAATGATCGTTATGTCATGTGATGGGTGGTTGTGCTTGTGGGATAAATATGTTTGGTTGGGTCATGGGAGGATGTTAGGTTATTTGCATGTCATTTTGTGTTGGTGAGGAGGTGGTTTGTTTAGTCGTGCCTTTTGAGAAAAAGGGGGTGTTTTCTTTTTTCTAGATACTCCTGTAGTGATAGAATAAATTAAAAATTATTAAATAATGATTGAAATTACATGGTTAGTTTTGGTTAATGGGATGACAAATGTTAATTTATAATTAAATGGTGGGAATTGTGTTTAAATGTGGTTGATTCTAAACAATGAAGAGAATGAGATGATTAAATGAAATTTGTCGGATATGTTAAATGAGTTTCGTGTCTTGATATTTGTTGTTATGTATTTAGAGGTGGCAGCCAAAGAGATAGTGTTATGAGTTGGTATGTTTTTTTTTGTGATTTGTTAGGTTTGGATTATATGTTTGATATTATATATATATATACTTTTACATTTATGTAATTTTTATACTAATCCCACCCACATCGAGCACTATGTTCCGAAACCCACATAGTCAGGCGGGGGTGTTTTCCCCAACATCTGGTGAGAAGTACTGATGGATGGGTACCCTATCATTCTCCCACTCTCTTCCAAGAGAGGTAATTATTTCATAGTTTTTTATCTATGAAGGTTTTTTATTGGATTATATGGTGGTAGTGATGTCCTAGGTGTCATTGTGCGAGATGTGATGGACCAGGTGTCTTTGGGCAAGAAGTGATTTCCCAGGTGTTTGCGGGTGAGATGTGTCAACCCAAGTGTATATGGGTGAGATGTGATCATGATCGTGGGGTGTCTTATGGTGGGGGGTCATGCATTTTAGGAAGAGGGAATGAGTTTTATGTCCTTCATGTTCATGATAACCTTACACATTGGTTATGGATGTGGTTTTGTTGTGGCTGATGTGTTTTTGGGTGAGATGTGTTGTGGGTTGTTCTTGTGGGGGTGGTTGGACCAGGTTTCTATGGGTGAGGTTTTTTGTGAATGTTCTTGTGGGGTGGTGTGTTATAAATAAGACATGGGAGCATCACTATGTATGATGTTGGGTGTGAGAGTGGCATACCAATGAGAAAGTGGAGTGGGGTAACCATATCAATGAGATTCTTATAATACTATAATACGTGGATTGAATTATTTAGGAGTGTGGCTTGGTGAGTTTGGGATGGTTATTATAGCTCGATAAGTGTTATTTGGTTCCTTTTTTGTCATAGGTTCATTAGTATACTTCTTTCACATGTGCATGAGAGACTTGAATTTTTTATACTAGGAATAATTATATGCTCAGACTATGTATTTAAAACTATTTTCTGGTTTCTTGGAGGATTACAATAATCATACTAGAAATTTGTAGCTCAATCTTTTTAATAGCTATAGTTTCACTATTTTAGATTTACTTTGGGTATTTACATCAGAGACATTATTGAATCTATAACAGTTCTACTTATACATGAACGTTGAAGGGTTTTTTAATTCTTTTTATACTGTGTCTTTTATTTATTTGTGGACGAACCATCTTAAATACTGATATAATTTATATTATTGAGGGTAATTCCTCCCATATATTATATTTTCATACCATTGATTCTAGTAACCAATCTGAAGCCTAATAGAGGTGGGAATTAGAGGGGATTATCAATATCCCTTCATTTTAGTATATTTGGAAGGAGTGGGTCATGATAGAATGTTATCAATGGTGATGGTTGAGATATAGGATGGAGTTTTAAGTTAGGAACAACGAGGTTCTCATTGGTTGTTATGAAAACAGTTCTAGTTGAACTTGGTGCATAACATAGGACAAGGAGACCAACTAGGAGATGAGATTTTTAGGGCCCCTGTGATCCAGAGAACAGACTCTAAGCTTATTGAAATACCAACTTATATGGACCAAATTTTAGGGTACAAACTCAGGAGATGTACATGCATCATAATGAATTATTTAATTTTGTAATTGGTTTGTTTTGGGAAATTTTAAATGGATAAAATGTATATTATATGTGTTAAAATGAATATTACATGAAATTTCATGCTACTATGGATTATGAAATCCTTGTTCTCCTTTCAGATATGGCTCTCATTAATCATTTTTGTATGTCTCATGCAGTTGAGGTTTAATAGGTTGATTTGGTCGATCATCGTAGGGTTGATCTAGTTGAAGAGAATGATTAGTGGGGGAGAAAGTTGTGTGATTTCCTGTGGAAGGTTTTAGGGAATTACAATGGTAGTGTCTTATATGTTGAGACAAAGTGGTAGATGGAGGAGGACTAGACAACATTTAGATTGATATAGGACTATATTGAGTACTGGTTCCCATTGGAAGTCATTCAGATGTGAGAGAACTACACATCAGGGGTGAAAACTATATCTAGGAGAGCAGAAGGAGGTAGATGTTTTGTGGTTCAACTTTTAGAAGGATTTTTTTGGAAGAGTTCATTTCGTGGACCATGACGTCTTTAACATGGTAGGACATTATTTCTACTTAGCAGGGGATAATGACAAGAGAGGAGTTGGGAATCCAGTTAAAGTACCTTTTTCATTTTTCCTATATATTTTTATCGATAAGGATTCTTGTGTGATAAATTGTTGTGAAGGAACTATGTTATTCTATCTAGTATAAAGTAAGTCCTTCTACATTTCCAATGTAATTGGATGTTCATAATAAGGAATTGGTGATTGACTGGGTGCACTCATGACGAGGTTTTCCATAAGAGTGGAACTGGTAGGGTTTCTAAAGGGGAAGGGTTGTTAGTGGAATGTCTCATCTATTAGGACATTTAATGTTTTGACCAGAAGAATGTCAGCCTCATAAGCATCATATCCTTCCTTTTGTGCCTATGGTTTCTGTGCTTTTGTTTGGAGGATTGGGCCATTATGTAATGTTTTTGGGTTCTTGGAAATCACCAGAACATGTTCTCATTTCTTCCTTGAACTCTATTTGGTGGAAGTGGACAAGTTCAGTTCCATAATTATTATCAGTTTCTAATGAGACCATTTATGTAGTCGGTGAAGCCAATTTTTGTAACGCCCCGACCCTAGTTACCCATAGTTAGTGAATTATTACATAACTTTGGAATGATATAGGGAATCATTTCCTTAATGAACGATCAGTTTAGTAACCTTCAATGTACTAGATACATTCATAAGTTTTACATTAAATTAAAAAATGAAAAAAACAACAAAATTGTCTCCATTGACCACATTCATATCACATAGACTATCCCTACAGGTATGTCATAATATAATTTTTCGCATAATGGGACAAATAAAACATTGAAAGGTGTTAGATCATATGCTCAATAAGGATAACAATATAGTGGAATCATTCATAAATAAACATACAAATTAAAGTAAATTTATATGATTAAAACATAAGCCATTTAAACATAAACTTCTAGCATAATACGACCAATATAAATCCAATAATTCCATTTACTTATTCAGATGGATATTCTACTAGTCGAATAATGACATGAAATATCAATAAAGACTTTCATTATGATGGAATGCATAATTCCATACTTCATACCCACATAGTCATGGCCTTGTGCTAAGAGTAAAAATAAGATTTGGTCAAGGCCTTGTGCTAAGAAACTAGATTGTCTCATGATACCTACCGATGCATCGATGGGCTATAGCGGGCTCCAGCCATCACTTACTATGTCCAATTCATTTCTCATATGAAAAAGTTTAAACATAACATAAACATTTGTATTAAAACTAGCATATGAAATGTCAATACATTATCTATAAAACATGAATGGTATAAAAATAACACACCCACGATCAAACATATCAAAAAACCTTCAATAAAATATGGAATATTTGTATCGTAATAAATTAACCTCGATCAAGAATAACATCCCATAAAATACATTGAAATAGTTGATAATGATTAGTAAAAATCTTTGAGAGATATATCCCATTTCATTAGAATCATTAAAAGGTCACATAATTTATAAAGTAAGTCATTTAAAAGGTAGTTTTCAATCAAAGTGTCACGTACCACTTTGAAACCTTTTAGAAGAATTAGCATTTTAAAACATTCATGTCCATATAAATATATCCTTTATACCATTTTGAAAACATGGACATTAATGAGAATGATTTAGAAGAATAAATCATTAAAACATTTAAAATGATGTTTTAGTAAAAAAAGTCCCTTAAAAATAATCCCTTTGAAAACCCTTTTATGAAGCATGGAAATGTATAATAAATATGTCCCGGTAGATATTTAAGTAAAAAAAAACTCAGATAATAATGAGATTGTGAAATTAACCCTTACCTACTACTTTTACTTGGTCTATGGTATATTAAACACCTATATAATAGTAAAATCATTGTTATTAAATTATAAAAGAATCATATAAATAAATATGATACCATATATGATCTACCTATATTGCTTTGTTAATAATATTTTAGTAGTATCATCGTTTCATGTGTAAACTGATTTGGTTTCCTTTACATGATTGGTTACGTAATCCATTTTTGTTATGGATAGGATGTATTTGATTAATATACAGAATGATATTATGTTCTTAAACATTATTTTTAATCATAAAATGAAACGTACTCTATAATGATTACGACGGAGAATGAATCTCATCATGTCTGTGAAGATGGTAATCCGTACGTACGCACAAGCGACAATATCATTATATTGATGGTGAAATCGTATGTAATTGGATGATATATAATATATAATAAATCATTAACATGTTATACTTATTATTTACATCAGATATAATCATTATTATACCCATCCAAATAATTAAGTGTTTGAATAACTAACTACACTACGACACGGAGACGGTAAGACGTACGTACGCACGTATGGTGACTACCATTTATAGGATGAGTAGAAAAAAATATGGTTGTACAATATTTATAATAACATCACAGAATGTAGGAGGTACTGGATTTATTATTTTGGTATATAAAAAACAAAGAAAGAGGAAGTGGATGAAGAAAAAAACTTGAAAGAGTGCGGGGATATTATTGCCTCTTCTTCAGATGTTTCCTTTTGACATGATCAAAAGGGCTCAATAAGAAAGATTAATTATCAATTTAAGGCCTCATGGTTGATGATATGATATTTTAGAGGATAACTGTGTAGGTTTTGGCCAATCCAAATGGCTTTGGAGGTGTGAAATAAATAGAATGAGAAGTGCCCTTTTATAAGAGGGGTGAGGGTCACTTTAGGAAAAGATTAAAATATTAATTTATTATACAATCATATTTAGTTTATAATGGATCTAATTGAATTTATTATGTTCCTTATGTGGTTACTGGTCGAAATAAACTCAACCAATAGCTTTTAAAAAAGATTAGGTTACCATTTTAACCTTATATTTTACATTAAACTCTTATTTGAATAGTTTAACTTTTACCGTGTCTTCTTGCATTCTTACACTATATGGTTAATAAACATACACTAAACATACAAGAGAACCTCAAGTGGTTCATTATTTACATATATAATATTATTTTATCCCTTTGGCCGAACCTTATATTTTTAAGAATATTATATCAACCAATAATATAATATTTGATTTAAAAACTAATTTATGTCAATTTTGAAAATATTTGGTATTTTTTTTAAAGTCATAACAACATTATCACTTAGAAAAAAATTTATCTAATAAAAACTAACATGTCATATTATCTTAAAAAATTAGTGGAATTCATCAGAAGTCTCAATTTTCATTTATTTGGTTATTTATAATATCAATTATTTTAATATTTCATTCATAATGTAATTATTGCATCATCATTGCCTCATAAATAAATTAAATTATTTAATTTATAACAATTATAAATAAAATACCATTATGTGGGAAATATTTTTAGCTTTCTTATGAATATTTATTGTCATATTTATATTTTGTGTAACCCTATATAAAAAATTTAATTATTAATCATTGAATTTGACACTTTTAACTCTTCTTTAAATAAAATAATAATAAATGTCCTAATCTAATAAAAGTTGACCAAAAAGGATCATATTTTATTCTTAAGGTTTTTTTGTGTAATTAACCTTTTTTAAAAGAATTAGTACAACTATTATGGTAAATATAATATCATTTTTACCATTAAATGCCCTTTTCACTTTTAACCGTAGTAAATAAAAGTAAAAAGTTACTATTCACCAAAAATTATTTTCATCTTATAAAACCACATATTACTTATAGATTTCAACCATGTATCACAATTTTTTTTAAATTCAACTCACAAAAGTTTTAAAATTATGTTTTATCCAAATTTTCAAATACTTTTAAAAGGTGGGTAAAAAACATTAAAAAGTTCAATAAAGTTTTATACATATAATTTAATAATAAAGTAACTCCAATTAATTACATTGAGATTATATAGGTATTATATATCTATTTATACTTTAAATAAATTTGAATAAAATAAATAATTATTTAAATAAAAATTTTGTTTTAAATAATAACGTAGTGTTTTTCCCTATTCATAAAAAATTGAATGTTTTCAGAAAAATACAAAAACCTTACCATAAGTTAATTTTGATATTTCAAATTAAAAATTAATTTTCATTTTACCAAATTAAAAACATTGAAATTGTATTAATTAATTTAAAATTAATTCCCACTGTCAAACTAAAAAGCGGGTTTAAAAAAAAGTAAAAACTACCAAATGATTGACATGTGTTTATGTCAAATTTAAATGTTATATTACTTATAATGACATAAATTGTATTAATTGATTAAAATAAAATACAATTAAACTTCTAATAAATTTAAATAAAAAAAATTATTACTATAAATTATATAGATTGAAAATGTTGTTTTCAATTAAAACATATTATTTTTCATTATTCATCAACATATGAAAGTTATCAGAAAAGAACCAAATATTAGTCCAAAATCAATTTTTATACCCCACTTCTAAATATGAAGTTTATTTTGTCAAATTTAATATCAAAGTGTCAGATAATTAATTTAAAAAATTACCATTTGTAGGCAGCAAATTGCATTTTTGAAAAATACTTTCATTATTTGAAAAATTGAATTTGTTATTATATTTTGTCTAAGAAACTAATAATATGGGTGTCAAAATAATATAGATTATTTAAGATTAAAATTGTATGTAACACCCTATTTTTTATAGTATGTTATTTCTTCAAAGTAATTCAATAACTTGCACTACATGTAACACTAAGTTTAAATGCACCACGACTAACCAAACTAGTCGTTCAAAAGCAGTTATGAATAGTATTAATTGAATTTCTAACATTATATAAATCGTAAAATTATAGAATCTATATTATGATATTCTTAGACATAATATAAGAACATATCCATTTTTTTAGATAAAAGAAGTATTTTTCAAAAAAATGCAATTTTACCGCCTTTTAATGGGGAACCATTTTTAAATCCAATATTTGAATCTTTTATATATTAAATTTTACAAAATAATCTTCTTCTTTAGAATCAAGACATAAGAATTTAGTTTCAATAAATTTTTTTCATTTTTCTGATAACTTTCATATTTGGGTGAATAGTGAAAAATACTATACTTTAACTAAAAACAACTTATTTAATAAATATAATTTAAAGTTTTAAATTATAAACTTTAATTGTTTGGAAGTATAAATAGATTATAATTTTACCATTTAATCCAATTATGGTCATTGTAAGTAATTTTATTTTAAAATTGAACATAAACAAGTGTCAATCTTTTGATAGTTATTATTTCCTAAAAACACGGTTTTTGGTTTTGATAATGGTAACTAATTTTAAATTAATTAATGAAACTTATATTTTTTGAATTTGGTAAAATAGACTTCATTTTTGAATTCAGAATATCAAAATTAGTATTTGGTGAATGTTTGGTAATTTTCTGAAAACATTCAATTTTTGACGAATAGTGAAAAACACTCCGTTATTGCTTAAAACAGACATTTTAAATAAATAATTATTTATTTTATATAAATTTATTTTAGTTAAAAATTGATATATAATACATATATATGTTCAATGTAATTCATTGGAGTCATTTTATAATAAGTTTAGATCTATAAAATTTTATTAAACTTTTTACCGTCTTTTACCAAACTTCTAGGAGCATTATAAAATTTGTATATAACAAAATATTACCTCTTTTGTAAGTGGAATTTCAAAAATCCAAGATACACACTTAACCTCAGTAAGTAATATTTTTTTCAATAATGTGAAAATAATTTTTGGTGAATAGTAACTTTTTACTTTTATTTACCACGGTTAAGAAAATGGGTAATTAAGGGTAAAAATGATATTATAATTATCCTAACCCATGTCATAATTATATTGGATAAATGTAATTCGACCAAAAACAACCTTAGGAATAAAATATGATCCTTTAGGTCCACTAAGATTAGATTAGGACAATTATTATTATTTAATTTAAAGAAGAGTTAAAAGTGTTAAATTCAGGTTTCCATAACTAAAACATTTTGAATATGGGGTTATATATAAGATAAATTCGACTATAAATATTCATTAGAAAGATCAAAATATTTCCTATATAATCGTATTTTATTTATAATTCTTATACATTAAATAATTAAATTTATTTATGACACAATGATGATGTAGTAATTACCTTATTAATAAAAGATTAAAATAATTTATATTATAAATACAAAAAAAATTATTTGAGACTTTGGATTAATTGAACTTATTTTATAGGTTAATATGACATGATAGGGTTGATTCAATCAAATTCTATTCGAAGAAATCACACTGTTATGATTTTTACAAAAAACAAATACCAAATAGTGTCAAAATTGACATAAAATAGTTTTTTAAACAAATACTATATTATTGGATGATATAATATTCTTAAAAATCTAAGGTTCGAAAAAAGGGTTTAAATAAAATTTTATATGTCATTAATGAACATCTTGAGGTTCTATTTAATGTTTAGAGTAAGTTTATTAACCATATAGTGTAAGAATATAAGAAGACATTGTAAAAGCAAAACTATTTAAGTAAGAGTTAAATCTTAAAGATAAGGTCACGATGAAAACCTAAACATGTCTAAAACCTATTTTATGACATTATATAGACCCATAATCACCTATGGCTCTAAATAAATTCATTTTGAATAATTATAAACCGAATATAATTTTATAATAAATTAACACTTCAATCTTTTCCAAAAGTGACCCTCACCTCTCCTTTAAAAGGACACTTCCCCTTCTCTCAACAGTTACACCTCCAAAGACATTTGTCTCAGCAAAAACCTTCCCAAAGCTCCTCAAAAATATCATTCCTTCATCCTAGAGTCCTTAATTTGGTCATAAATCCATCTTATGGAGCCCTTTTGATCAAATCAAAAAGAATAACCCAAAGAAGAGGTAAATATTTCATCACCTCTTTCAAGTCCTTTTCTTCTTCAACTTCCTCTTTATTTGTTGTTTAAATTATAAAATAATAAATCCAGTGTCTTATATATACTTCTATGTTATTATAAAAAATGTACAACAATTTTCATTAATATATCCATCATATAAATGACAAATTCACCATACGTGCGTACGTACAGATTACTGTCTCCATGTCGTGGTGTAGTTTGTTATTCAAACACCTCATTATTTATATGGGTATAATAATGAGTATAACTGATGTAAATAATAAATATAACATGTTAATGATTCTTTATATATGATATAACACCAAATTACATACGATTTCACCGTAAATGTAATGATATTTTTGCTCGTGCGTATGTATGGATTACCGTCTCCACGACTCGATGAGATTCATTTCCACATTCACCATTCAACAATGATTATAAATATATATATCTTTAATAATAATGTAATATATGAAAAAATAATTCTACTATATATATATATAAATATATATATTAATATATATGTACTTATATATATCTTATTCACTTAGTTCTGTTCAATATGATATGAAAACAAAAACAACGTTTATGCGTACGTACGGCCTACCGCCTCCATAAATAGTGTTTTTAAATTCATATATATGTCTATTATACAAATTTATATTCTAAATATATATGATTTATAAATTATGTTATATATTCTGGATGTATTTAAATCATGATCTAAATGATATGATAAAGAATAACAAGTTAAAACACGTACGATAAGGAAAGTGATTCTTACCTGAAATTTTAATTTAACATGGAAATCATTATTAAATGGGTAGTATACAGTCATAAATAAATCATGTATGATATAATAAATATGAATATTGTTCTGGTATAATTTAATAACATACTATGGTCATTATACATGAGGTTAAACATACCCTCGATCAAAGGAAAGTGAAAGGTAAGGGTTAATTTCACAATCTCTTTATTATCCGAGGTTGTTTTTACATATGTATCTACTGGGACATATTTTTCATCCATGTCCATGTTTCATAAAATAGTTTTCATGGGATCATTTTTAAGGTATTTTTTTTACTAAAACATCATTTTAAATTTTTTAAATATTTATTCTTCTAAATCATACTCATTAATGTCCATGTTTTCAAAATGGTTTATAAGTATTTATTTATATTGTAATAAATGTTTTTAAAATCTTAATTCCATTAAAAAGTTTAAAATTTGTATGGGAAACTTTGATTCAAAAATGTATTTAAATTTATTCCTTTCTAAATTGTGTGACTTGTAAATGTTTTCATGAAAGAGAGATATTTCTCTCAAAGAGTTTTACAAATCATTTTCATCTATGTCAACATCCTTTGATGGATTTTAAACTTATTTGAAGTTGATTTATTATGATAAAAATCTTCAATTTTGTATTGAAGGTTTTGTCATATGTTTGACTGTGGGTGTGTTATTTTTATACCATTAATGGTTTATGGTTAAAGTATTGACATTTCATATGCTAGTTCTAATATGAATGTTTATGTTATATGTCATCCTTTTCATATGAGGAAGGTATTGGACATAGTAAGGGACGGGTGAAGCCCACTATAGCTCCACGATGCATCGGTAGGTCTCATGAGACAATTAGATGTGGCATTAGACGAGGACTTTCCCAATTTGATATATGATTTTGGCCGAGGCCAAAATCCTTTATAGATGTCTTGGCCGAGGCATTGGTAAAATGTTTCAGAATGTCCATCATTATACATTCCCTTATTAAGAAAATGTTATTGATGGTTCATGTGGTCATTCGACTAGTAGAATAGCAATGATTATGTTTTATTATTGCATTATTTAATCATCTCATATTCCTTCTATAAAACCGTTCATGTTTATTATTTGTAAAGGCTTGTTTTTTCAATTATTCACCATGCATAATATTTATGTTATCTTCCACTATATTGCTTTCCCTTACTAACAATTTGAGCTCACCCTTTCTTATGTTTCATTTTCCTAGGATATAATGAACATAATTATGAGAGACTTTTAGGCATAATCTAAAAGGCTTGGATATTTCTAATGGAATAAATTCGTGATTTATATATTTTCAAGTTGTAATGTTGAACTTATGTATGAAACTTGTTTCTAATAATACTGAATTGATCGGTCTTTTGAGACATGATTTCTTTGTGATCATGCCAATGTTATGTAATAATGCACTGACTCTAGGTAACTAGGGTCGGGGCGTTATAGTTGTTATCAGAGGAAGTTTAGTACAAACATTGGAAACTAGAATTAGATAAACTCTCATTAGAGAACATCACCTTAAGATAGACATAGAGGACTAGTATAGAAGAACTTCCGAGAATTTTGTTAATGTATAGATTTTGTGAGTTTTCGAAGCAAGTACATCCTTGTCTAGATATGAGAAGGTAGAGGTGGATTTGGCATAGATGTACCTAGGTGTAAAACCTGAAAAAATTTCTTTGAGCTAGACTCAAATGAGAAATGGTGCATGACAATGTGATATGATGCACTGTTAGTTATGACACTCCTGGGGGATATTCTTAAGATAATTCACATTTTCATTACAAGGCATTATGAAGGATTTAAGAGTATATACTTCTATAAAGAAATCTTTTTTATAATTAAGGATTATATCCATAAACTATTCAATTTTTGTTATGTATTTTACAAGTTTGGAATTATTCATTGTGATTCATAAACTGACCTAGTATTTTCCATTGTTTAGAAATAGTGCCCAATAGAAGGAATGAGAACTCTGGCAATATGTTTGATCCAAAGTGTTAGAAGGATCATATATTTCATGGTATTAAGACAACATTTAGAAGGGAAATAGTCTCCCACATATTCTCAACATATGAAGAAATAATATCATGTTTTAATAATATAAGTAATTAATTCTTTGAGTCATATGGATTTGAAGGGAAGCAATAGAAGAAAATTATGTTTGAGAGAAATATGGATAATGGGAAGAGGGGAAATAAGAATTTTCCCATATGTGATAATTGTGGAAAGAATCACCTTGGTAAATTCTTGAAGAGAATGGGAGTTTGTGATAAGTTTGGGGAAAAAGGACACCAAGTACGTGAATGAAAGGGAAGAAGAAGGTTTCAAATGTACAATGATTCATCTATAAAGAGTTGGGACACAACGTGAATCAATGTACAAGACATCAGGGAATACCAAAAATGATGCTATTATATAATAGCCAAGTTATTATACTACTACTAATGAAGAGGAATGACCAGTGTTCTTATGTTGTTATTATATAATTATTCCATTTGAGTGTTGTATCAACAATATATTGGTTATATGAATTATGGAGATAAATAAGGATTGTACTGCAGTACTATTTTATTGAGGATTTGAGATTATATGGTTCTATGAAATGTGAATTAATAGTAAGCTACACATTTTTGGAAAATACATAGTTAAAGGAAAGGAAATCCTTAATATGGTTCTGATAATGAGGTAGTGATTTTGGAAGAAGAGATGTTTGATTTGGAAAAATTATATTGGATATTCTTGACTTCCTTGGAACTGATTAATAGTTTGTTTATTTCATCATTGTTGGAATATTGAAATTTTTTGGATATAAGGAATATATCTACTATTCTATACAGAATAAGGGAGAATGAATGTAATCAATATGATTTTATGGTAATTCAGTGTTTTACTGTGTTTTAAAAGAATACATGATGAAGGTGTTCACATGTTATTACATGGAAAAAAGGATCTTCATTGTGTTTAACTTCCTTATAAATTTTGGACTGAGAGTTTGGATAAATGTATTTTGGATAAGTCTAAAGGTTGGAATGGATTAGGTTTGAAATTGGATATTATTGTTAAGGTTATTTTTGAATTGTTATAAAAAAGAAAACCTAGAGGTCGGGTGACAACCAGTTGTGTCTGACAGGGCCGTGAGACATGAACCTGCAATCGAAGGGTGACAAGGGTGTATCACCTACCACTGGCCCATGTGATGTCCTGGATTAAATAAGGTAGTTTTTTAAATGGTTGGTAGATTAATTATAAATTCAATTTTTTGAACCCTATACAAATAGGATAAATAAAATATTTTTTATGTTCTATTATCTTTTAGAGTGAAAGTTGAGTTTGTGATAGAAATTAGTAAATGGTTGGAACTCTAATAGTCAAGTAGATATTTGTTTCTTCACTTATTCTATGATGAAGATAATTCTTAAAGTTTAGGTAAGGGATCTTAAAACTAAAAATGTCTTATCCTAATACCTTATGTTTTGTCGAATAGATAATATTTTAAATCATCATAGAATGATGTCTTTGAGGCCCTCAATTCTACAATTATTTGTGACTGATGACCTCAATCACTCCCTATAAATACTTACGTTTTCCATCCAATTATGTGTCTCTAATTTCCACTAATTTTCTCTGAATGGGGATTACAATTTGGTGGTGACCCTTTCATTTCTCTTTTCCACTTTTTAAGACTAAATTTTATTAACCCAATTTCCGATGTGGGTTTTCCCACAATGGTATTTTCTATTTTCAACATTTTATTTTCAATGAACAATTTACAATTGTGAGGATGCAATTTATTGAAGGAGGGAAGAATGTAACACCCTAATATTTCATTGTATGTTATTTTCTTCAAAGTAATTAAATAACTTTCACTACGCGCAACACTGAGTTCAAGCGCACCACAACTTACCAAAATATCCATTCAAAAGCAGTTATGAATTGTATTAACTTAATTTTGAACTTTATATATTCCTTATAAATTTATAATCCATATTATGAGTTTCATAGACATAATGTATGAAAAAAATCAATTTTTTAGATAAAAGAAGTATTTTTCAAAAAATGAAATTTTACAGGCTTTTAATGGCGAACCATTTTTAAATCAAATATTTGAAACTTTTCTATATTAAATTTTACAAAATAAACTTCTTTATTTATAATATAGAAATAAGAATTTATCTTAAATAAAATTTTGTTGTTTTTCTGATAACTTTCATATTTGGGTGAAGAGTGAAAAAAAATTCTATTTTAACTGAAAACAAATTTTTTAATCAAAATAATTTAGTGTTAAATTATAAATTCTAATATTTTTTAAGTATAAATAGATTATATTTTACCCATTTAATCCAATTATAGTGATTTTGTGTAATTTCATTTTAAAATTGAACATAAACAAGTGTCAATATTTTGATAGTAATTATTTCAAAAAAAACACCCCTTTTGGTTTTGACAACGGGAATTAATTTTAAATTAATAATTTAAACTTATATTCTTTGAATTCGGTAAAATAGACTTCATTTTTGAATTCAGAATATCAAAATTATCTTAGGGCAAAATTTTGGTATTTTTCTAAAAACATTCAATTTTTTGACGAATAGTGAAAAACACTCCATTATTGGTTAAAATAAACATTTTATATAAAAAGTTATTTATTTTATATAAATTTATTTTAGGTAAAAATAGATAAATACTAACTATATAATTTTAATTTAATTCATTGCAGTCATTTTATAATAAGATTAGATATATCAACATTTTATTGAACTTTTTACCGTCTTTTACCAAACTTCTAGGAGCATTTGAAAAATTGAATAAAACATAATTTTATCTCTTCTGTGAGTGGAATTTCAAAAATCCGAGAGACATGGACAACCTTAGTAAGTAAAATTTGGTTCAATAAGATGAAAATAATTTTTGGTGAATAGAAGCTTTTGACTTTTATTTACCACAGTTAAAAGTGAATTGGGTAATTAAGGGTAAAAATGATATTATAATTACCATAACACATGTCATAATTCTATTGGATAAGTTTAATTCGAACAAAAACAACCTTTGGAATAAAATATTATCTTTTAGGTCCACTGGGATTAGATTAGGACATTTATTATTATTTAATTTAATGAAGAGTTAAAAGTGTTAAATTCAAGTTTTCATAACTAAAACATTTTTAATATCAGGATATACATCAGATAAATTCGACTATAAATATTTATTATAAATATAAAAATATTTCATACATAATGGTATTTTATTTATAAATTTTATACATTAACTATTTCAATTTATTTATGACATAATGATGATGCAATAATTTCTTTATTAGTAAAAGATTAAAATAATTGATATTATAAATACCGAAATAAATGTTATTTGAGACTTTTGATGAATTGTAAAAATTTTATAGGTTAATATGACATGTTAGGGTTGATGAAATGAATTTTTTAAGAAGTAATCGTGCTGTTATGATTTAAGAAAAATACCAAATAGTGTCAAAATTGACATTAAATAGTTTTTTAAACAAATACTATATTATTGGTTGATATAATATTCCTAAAAATCGAAGGCTCATCCAAAGGGATTAAATAATATTATATATGTCATTAATTAACCACTTTAGGTTCTCTTAGAAGTTTAGATTATTTTTATCAACCATATAGTTTAAGAATACAAGAAGACACGGTAAAAGTTAAACTATTTAACTTAGAGTTAAATAAAAAATATAAGGTTAAAATGGAAACCTAAACTTGTTTAAAACCTATTGGTTGAGATTATTAAACCCATAACCACCTAAGTCTCCAAATAATTTCATTTGGAGCCATTATAAACCGAATATGATTTTATAATAAATTAATACTTTAATCTTTTCCTAAAGTGACCTTCACCTCTCTTATAAAAGGGCACTTCCCCTTCTCTAAAATTAACACCTCCAAATCCATTTGGCTCGGCCAACCCCTACCCAAATCTCATATCAAATATCATACCTTCATACTAGAGTCCTTACTTTGGTCATAAATCCATCTTATGGAGCCCTTTTGATCAAATCAAAAGGAAGAACCCCAAGAAGAGGTAAATATTTCATCACCTCTTTCAACTCCTTTTCTTCTTCCACTTCCACTTTATTTGTAGCTTACATTATAAAATAATAAATCTAGTATATTCTATATACTTTTATGTTATTATAAAAATGGTACAACCATTTTCATTACTCAATCCATCATATAAATGAGAAAGTCACCATTTGTGCGTACATACGGATTACCGTCTCCACGTCGTGGTGTAGTTTGTTATTCAAAAACGTCATTATTTGGATGGGTATAACAATGAGTATAACTGATTTAAATAATAAATATAAAAAGTTAACGATTCTTTATAAATGATATATCACCAAATTATATACATTTTCACCATCAGTATAATGATATTTTTTCTCATGCGAATGTAGGGATTATCGTCTCCACGACGCGATGAAATTCATTTCCACGTTCACTATTCAATGATAATTATAAAAATATATATATCATTAATAAGTATGTAATATATGAAATAAAAATTTTACAGGGTATATATATATATTTATGTACTTACATATATCTTATTCACTTAGTTCTGTTCAATATGATATGAAAACGGAAACAACATTTATGCATACGTACGGCCTACCATCTCCATAAATAGTGTTTTCGATTTCATATATATGTCTATTATACATATTTATATTCTAAATATATATGATATATAAATCATGTTTTATATTCTAGAATTATTTAAATCGTGATCTAAATGATACTATCAAGAATAACAAGTTAAATCACGTACGATAAAGAAAGCGATTATTACCCGAAATGTAAATTTAACATGGAAATAATTATTAAATGTGTAGTATAATGTCATAAATTAATCATTCATGATATAATAAATATGAATATGGTTTTTTATAATTTAATAACATACTAGGGTCATTATATAAGAGGTTAAACATACCCTTGACCAAAAGAAAGTGAAAGGTAAGGGTTAATTTCAAAATCTCTTTATTATCTTAGGTTGTTTTTACTTAAGTATCTTCTCGGACATATTAATTTTCCATGTACATGTTTAATAAAAGAGTTTTAAAAGGGATTGTTTTTAAGGGATTTTTTTCACTAAAACATCATTTTAAATGTTTTAAATATTTATTCTTCTAAATCATTCTCATTAATGACCATTTTTCAAAATGGATTTTAAGGATTTATTTATATGGACATAAATGTTTATAAAATGTTAATTACATTAAAAAGATTCAAATTGGTATGAATCACTTTTATTCAAAAATTTATTTAAATGTATTTCTTTTAAATTGTGTGACTTGTAAATGTTTTCATGAAAAATAGATATTTCTCTCAATGTGTTTTACAAGTCATTTTCATCTATGTCAACATCCTTTGATGGATTTTAATCTTTTTTGAAGTTGACTTATTATGATACAAATCTTTCATATTTTATTGAAGGTTTTGTGATATTTTTGACTGTGGATGTGTTATTTTTATACCATTAATGGTTTATGGTTAATGTGTTGACATTTCGTATGCTAATTATAATACGAATGTTTGTGTTATGTTTCAACATTTTCATATGAGGAATGTATTGGACATAGTAAGTGACTGGTGGAGCCCACTATAGCTCCTAAATTTATCAGTAGGTCTCATGAGATAATTAGATGAGGAATTGGACGAGGCATTTACCAATATAATATATGGTTTTGGTTGAGGCCTAAATCATTTTTAGATATCTTGGCCAAGGCCTTGACACAATGTTTCAGAATTTCCACCATTATACATTCCCTCATTATGAAAATAATATTGATGATTCATGTGGTCATTCGACTAGTAGAATAACCATGATTATGTTTTCTTATGGAATTATTTATTCAGCTCATATTCCATCCATAAAAGTGATCATTTTTATTATTTTTAAAGGCATGTGTTTTCAATTATTCACCATGCTTAATATTTATGTTATCTTCTGTTGTATTTATTACTCTTACTTAGAATTTGAGCTCACACCCTTATTATGTTTCATTTTCCTAGGATTTGAAGAAGTTAGTTATGAGTGACCTTCAGGAAAAATCTAGGAGGATTGTATGTTTCTAATGGAATAAATTTGTGTTGTATTTCTTTTCAAGTTGTAATGTTGAACTTATGTGTCAATATTGTTTCCAATAATAATAAAATGATCGTTCTTTTGAGACATGATTTACTTTTGATCATGACAATGTTATGAAATAATGCACTGACTCTTGGTAACTAGGGTTGGGGCATTACAATGTAGTTAATACTATTCATAACTGCTTTTTGAACGACTAGTTTGGAAAGTTGTGGTGTGTTCAATCTCAGTGTTGCGTGTAGCGCAAGCTATTGAATCACTCTAATGAGCTAAAATACTATAAAATCATTTATTTTTACATTCTAAACAACTTAAAGAAATTTATTCCTAATAATTTGAAATTTTTATTTGAAAATAAATAGTTAAAAATAGAAAAAATACCTTTGTGGAAAGCCCACATCTGACACTGGGTTAATAAAATTTAGTCTTAATTAGAGGGAAAGTGAAATGATAAAGTCACCACCAAATTATAATCTCTATTAAGATAACATTGGTGGAAATTAGAGACAAATATTTAGAGGGAAAACATAAATATTTAAAAGGAGTTACTGAGGTCATCAATTACAAACTAGTATAAAATTGAGGGCCTCAAAACCATCAATCTAAGATGATGTTAAATATCATCAGTTCATCAAAACATATTGTATTAGGGTAACACATTTTTTGGTTTTATGATCGTAACCTAAATATTAAGAATTAATTTATTCATAGAATAATTGGAATATATATATATATATATATATATATATATATACTTGACAAGTATAGTTCCATCCTTCAACTAATTCCTACCACAAACTCATCGTTCACTCCAAAAGATAATAGAATTCAAAAATATTCTATTTAGCTTAATCGTATAGGGTTACAAAAAAATGAATTTATAATTTATTCATCAGATCGTTTATAAAACTACATTATAAAAACTTAGAAACCACATAGTCATGTGGTGGGTGATGCACCCTTGTTTCTCTTCGGTTGTGGGTTCAAGTCTCGCTGCCTTGCCGGATGCGACAGGTAGTCACTTGACCTCCGGGTTGTCCTTTTTATTACAATACAAAAATAATCTCATGAAATTATTTAACCATAACAGTAGTATCCAATTTAAAACTTAATCTATTCTAACTTTAAGACATATCCAAAATACTTCTGTCTAAACTCATAGTCCAAAATTTATAATAAATGTTAACACAATGAAGATCCATTTTTCTCATAATAACATGTGAATAACTTCATAATATATTATTTTAAAACATTGTAACACCCCAAATTACCATAAAACCTTATTGATTACATTAATACTCCATTATTAATTATATAATACATAATATACTCCTTCTATCCAAAAATGTTGTAAACTCCAATAATGATGGAATATAAAAATCACTAATCAGTTTCAAGTTAATCAAGACTATCCAATATAATTTATCAAAATAAATCATATATTATTCCTAAATCACTACATCATTATTATAACTAAATTATGGTTTATCTTTCTCACAACCATATAATTTCAAAAAAAATTAACTAGCAATTGAGTCACTTATCATGAATCCACACAATCTCAAGTCCTTAATGAAATAGTACTGCAATAAAATCCTTATATACTCTATAATTATTATAAAATGTACATCATTAATACAATACTCAAATGAAACAGAACTTTAATAACCGCATAAGAACTCTAATCATTCATCTTCATCTTCGGCAGTATCATAACTTGATTATTATCCAATAACATCATTTAGGGTATACTCTGATGATTTGGACATTGATTCGTGTATTCTCCCAACTCCTTGAAGAGGAATCATTGTACATTTGAAACCTTTTTTTACCCTTAGAATCACATACATGGTTTCCTTTTTCTCCAAACATATATCAAACTAAAAATTCTTTCAATAATTTACCAAGGTGATTCTTTCCACAATTATCACATATGGGAAAAATCCTTTTTTCCCCTCGTCCCTTTATAAATATTTCTCTCATCCATCATTTTCATCTCTTGCTTCCATTCAATGACATAGGAATGAGAAAATTCATTTCTTATCTTATTAACACATGATACTATTTCTTCATATGATGATAATATGTGGGAGATTATTTCCCTTTTAAATGTTGTCTTAATACCATAAATGATATGATCCTTCTTAATCTTTAGATCTTTCATATTACTAGAATTCTAATTTCTTTTACTAGGTTATAATTCTAAACAATGGCATACACTAGGTTAGTTTATGAATCACAATGCATAATTCAAAACAAGTAAAATACCGAACGTAAATTGAAAATATTATGCATATAATGTATAATGATAAAATATTTTCTTTGAGGAAGTAATTACTACTAAATTATTCATTATGGATTGTAATGAAAATTTTAATTATCCTAAACATATCCCCTAGGAGTGTCACAATCCAGAGTACAACAAGGCTCATTGTTGTGTAACAGGATACCCCATGTCAATCTTGAAACTCCTCATCGGAGTTTTCACTCCTAGGTACATCTGTTCCAAAGCCGCCTCAACCTGATCGTATCCAGACAGGGATGTATTTCTTGGAAAATACCAAAAATCAATACATTACCAAAATTCTAGGATATTATTCTATACTAATCCTCAAAGTCTATCATAGGGTAATGTGCAGTAATCCCAGTTTATCTAAATCTAGTTTCCGTGGTTTGTATTAAACTTCCTTTGATACCAATTGTAATGCCGCAACCCCAGTTACCCTAAGTCTGTGCTTTATTACATAAAATTGGCACGATACAATGAATCATGTCCTGAAATAACAATAATTATAGTAGTCTGTGAAGTACTAGATACATTCTTAAGTTTTACATTACATTAAAAATGAAAAAAACTACAACAACAACATTTCCTCCATTTACCACATTCATATCCCTTAGACTAACCCTCTAGGTAAGTCATTATATACTTCTTCGCATACTAGGACAAATAAAACATATAAAGGGGTGATCTCAGATGCTCAGTAAGGATAAAAATATAGCAAAATCATTCATAAATAAACACAAACATTTATATAAATGTATAAGACTAAATCATATGCCTTTTAAACATAACCTTCTGCAAAATATGGCCAATATAAATCAAATAATTAAAATTACTTATTCACATGGATATTATACTTGTTAAAAAAATTACATGAAATATCAATAGCCACTTTCATAATGATGGAATGCATACTTTCAGACATCATACCCACATAGTCAAGGATTAATTCCATGACTACAAAAAATATTATTTCAAGGCCTTATGCCATGATACTAGTTTGTCTCATGAGACCTACTGATGCATCGAGGAGCTATAGGGGACTCCACCCGTCACTAACTTAGTCAAATGCATTCTTCATATGAAAAGGTTTAAACAAAACATAAGCACTTGTATTAAAACATGTATACAAAATATCAATACTTTATATCCAAAAACCATGAATGGTATAAAAAAACACATCCATAGTCAAACATATAAAAATCCTTCAACACAATATGGAATATTTGTATAATAATAAATCAACCTCGATCAAGAATAATATCCTGTAAAATATGTGGACATAGATGAAAATGATCAGTAAAAATCTTTGAGAGTAATATCCATTTTTCATGAAAGCATTTAAAAGTCAAATAATTTATAAAAGAAGTCATTTATAATATAGTTTTGAATCAAAGTGTCTCATACCACTTTGAAACCATTAAAATGAATTAACATTGTAAAACATTCATGTTTATATAAAATAATACTGAAAATAATTTTGAAAACATAGACATTAATGATAATGGTTTAGAAGAATAAATATTTAAAACATTTAAAATGATGTTTTAGTAAAAAATATCCCTAAAAAAGAATCCATTTGAAAACTCTTTTATGAGACATGGACATGGATAATACATATGTCTCAGTAGATACTAAGGTAAAGATAATATTGGATAATAATGATATTGTGAAATTAACCACTACCTTATACTTTTCCTTGGCTGAGGGTATGTTAACCTCCGGTATAGTAGTTAAATCATTGTTATTAAATTATACAAGATTCGTATATATAAATAATATTTCATATATTATCTTCCAATATTCCTTTATTATTAATATTTTAGTAGTATTATCGTTTTGGGTGTTAACTGATCTATTTTCCTTTATATGCTTAGTTACGTAAGCCATGTTTGTTATGTAAGGATGTATTTGATTCATATACAGTATTATATTAAGTTACTAAACACTATTTTTAATCATAAAATAAAAATCACTCTTTAATGATTAGGATGGGGAATGAATGTCATCGTGTTCGTGGATACGGTAATCCATACGTACGCACGAGGGAAAATATCATTATTTTGATGGTGAAATCGTATGTAATTGGATGGTATATCATATATACAGAATCATTAACAAGTTATATGTATTATTTACATCAGTTAAACTCATTATTATACCCATCAAAATAATGAAGTTTTTGAATAAGAAACTACACAACAACATGGAGATGGTAAGTCGTACGTACACACGTATATTGACTTTGTCATATGCAGGATGGATAGAATAACGAATACAGTTGTACCATATTTATAATTACATCATAGTATTTAGGAGGTATTGGATTTATTATATTGGTATGAAAAAAACCAAGAATGTGGAGGTGGAAGAAGAAAAAAACATGAAAGAGGGTGGTGAAATTATTACATCTTCTTCAGGTGTTTACTTTTGATTTGATAAAAAGGAATCCTTAGGTTGGAATTTTTTTTCAAAGTATGGCCTCTAGTAATACCTATTCTTCAAGTGTTTACTTCACGAGTTGGAATTATCAGAATTTAGTCACGTGGTTGAGATTCATGAGTAAATGAAACACTTAAAGTATTATCCTTGTGTGTTATTTAACACTATCGTGAATGGTAGTGGGATGGTATGCTTCCATGATACTTGGTACAATATCTCAGGAACCATAGTCTATCATTATCCAAACTTATTTTCCCTATGAGATAATCAATGAACATAGTGGATATAGAGTTCTGTATATATAAAGTGTGATTCTAATTATCCCATTGATACATTTTGAGGTGGGATGTTATTCAACATCCAATTTTTTATCTTTATAAAGAACATTCAAATCCATTAAAATCGTGTGTGGAAAAAACAATGGATCTTCATTGTAAGGTACACATATTTAATAGAGGTTATTAATTTTTTATTTATTAAGGTTTGGAAACTATAAGACAACTATGTTGCAGTTACATAGAATAAATCCCTCAATATAAGAAGAAACTATATTATTACCCCTCACATTACAATAACCATGTAATAATAATTCACCCGTAACATATATAGAATGAATGGATGCTGGGTTTGGGTAACTACATTATTATTATGCATATGCTTCTTGAAAATCCCCCCCACTCTCCATAGAATAGCATGGGTGCATGCTTTGTGAAAACTAGACAATAAGTCATGCTTCACCATTTTTCAAGTATTCGTATATAAAGATTCAAAAAACTCCCTAAAAATATAATAAATAGATGAAATAATCAAAATAATCACATTTAATTAACCTTTGTGGTGTATCAATTCACCCTACTATTCCAATTTCTATCCATATAAATGATTCAATGCTCCAATAATAGAATAAGTGAAGTCACATATCTTTTATCAACATTGCATACCCCAAAATATTATGGTTATCTTTAACATGATTCCATTTAATATGGAAAAATGGAATTGATTTACCTTATAAAATTTTATTCAGATAATGTTTAATATAGATAATCCTATCAAAGATGATTTTCCAAGGATGTAAATCCAAATCCACACAATCAACCACGTGAGATGGGTCCGGATGATTCTACTTTTTTAATTATTACTAAAACACATCAAGAATATACATTTTATAGAATGGTAAGGTCAGTCGTTATGTGAAATTCATAAGACACTCCACTGTCCCTAAATTAAATAATATAATATGGAATCAACTTAATTAGCTTACACAATATATGGTACTCCGTTTTTGAGGAAAATATAATTAACGCTTAATTAATTATATTGAATTCCAATAGATTACGATGATAGTTGGAATATAAAATATAGAAACTAGGAGCCATCACTAAAAATATATAAACCAAATAAACTTATCTAATCATCTATTTAATAATTTTTTTGAGAATAAGTTTACCCAAAATTTTAATTGAAAATTATGGACTGTTATGTTGTTAAATAAAATCAAAGGGATCCATTTTTATTGATTTTAGATGATAATTATTTTAATAAAATTCAATAAATTGTATTTTTTTCCTATGATATATAGAAAAATTCACATAACCAAAATCATATCTTTATAAATATGATTTTTATACCATCCATCTATGGGTGAAAACTCATGCTTAATTTTAACTAAGAGGCTACCACATCCTAAACTACCCTCAATAATTGAGATGTAATTCATGGTTTTAGATCCAAAACAACAGATGAATATATGTCATGGTGTTTCAAATTCACTTAAACATATATGTATTTCTATTCCTCAACCTTATCCAACTCCATTATAGTAATAATATGAGCCAATTTCTTCAACTATTCAATAATTTTCCCCATGATATTATTCCCATAAGGAGACTAAGGTAGTAAAATATGAAACTTTAAAAACCTCATCAAACGTCCATACTGTAATGGGAGGCAATTTAAATTATATGAAAGGATTTTGAGGCTAATCCTTTATATTTGTATAGGTATTACACTAAGATGTGTTATTGACACCTTTTCACTTCATCTAAGTCCACAAATAGAGATTTTTTAGGTTATCAAACATGATGGTATCATCAGGGAGAACTAACCAAGTTCAATGGATCCCAACCTTTGTGCTTCATGTTTGAATGAAAAAGGTAAAACCATCCTCTAACTATAAAAATTGGAAACATTTTACATGATGGATAAGATTTTAATTAGAGAAATACAACATAGATTTGGATTATGCGTGGTGGTTATTCCATAGATTACAACGCTGATGGAGTCAGCCCATATCTCAATACGTGTTAATGGGTCACCAGAGGGCCATTTCACATGTTAAAGGGGAGTGAGACCGGGGGACCCCCTCTCTGCCTTTATTGTAGTTGTTTCTGAGGATTATATGAGCATAATTTTCAGTGATATGGTGGATAATAGGAAACTAGATACCATCAAAGTAGATAAAGGTATATCTGCACCATATCACTTGTTTTTCTTAGATGATATTTTTATACTAACACATGCGATACAAAAAAATAATTAACCACTTAAAGAAGGTGCTTCTCCACTAGGTGAATTAATTAGGGCAAGAAATATGCTTGATCAAGTCATTTATCTACTTTTAAAAGGATATCCCAGTTACAATAAGGATTCATCTCATCATAAATCTTGGTCTCAGAGAGGGTTTACTACCAATTTTTTATCTTGGGGTTCCACTATTTTGTGGAAAGCATATGGAATCCCAAATCTTGATGGCCCTTTCCCTAATCACGAACACTCTTAACTCATTTAAATGAAAATCTATCTCAATGGAAGGATGTGTGGGACTTTTCAAGCACGTCGTCGTTTTAAAGCTTTTCCATTCCATTATGGGGTACATGGGTCCAATCTCAGTTATTAAGTATGTCAAATCACTTTTGAAGAAATTTTTCTGGAGTAGAAATTTTATGTAATTAAATCTTCTCACAAAAAATTGAGCAAATTTTGTATGCATACCTTTCTTGGAGGTCTGGGAATTATAAATATCAGTTGTTTTACTAAAGTGCTACTGGCCAAATTTATCTTGTGGATCATTCAGAGTAAATATTAATCTTTGGTGTTAATAAGGTCTAAGATTCTTGTAAGGCTCACTACAAAAAATTTGGTTATATGGAATATTAAATTTGGTTTGCTATGTGTTCAATTTTACATATTATCATGAGTAACTCCCACTAGTTGGTTAATGATAACTCCTCCCTCAATTTATGGATCACTAACTAGACTGGAACACTTTTGGTCGATAGGATAAGTACAACAGGGCACTATGATAATAGCAACATCACTATAAAAGAGCATCTAGAGAATTTTGATGGTCTACATGATCATATTGTATCCATTGTATAATGATGTTATTTTATTAAGAAAGAGGACCGGATGTTATGGGAATGGTCCTTATCTAGCCTCTTAGACTCAAAAAACATCTACCAACACATTATGCAGGTGGACTATAAATGGATTGGGACGTGGAATCGAAGATGGTTATTTCCCACATGGTTTACTCTAATTTTGAGTCTCTTTATTAACATGTTACATGTGGATGAGAACCATCAAATAGTCATGATTTATCTCTTCTCAAGGTGTGTTTTATTCCATCACCATCGTGACGATTTGAATCATTTGTTTTTTCTTGTAGCACTGCTACCTCATTATGGATATCCATTCCCCACCTCTTCGAGCTGCAACTTCCCCATATATATTCTATTCACGATTTTTTGGACATTAAGATTATAACATTGAAATCTCATAAATTAAGTGGCATGCTTCGTACAACTTGTGATGAAGCGATTCATGTTATTTGGAATGGCCGCAACAGCCCCATACATCACCAGGCTAGGTTTCATGAATGAAATGCTTATGATAGTGTCATCATAGAAATCCAAGATGCAATATCTAGGATCAAAGAATGTTGTAGTAACTCGATTATGGATTTCAGCATCCTTTGACGCCTGAATTTTGCATCTCTCTTTCCAAATCTAATGGGCATTATGGAGATTTTTTGGTTGTAAACCTTCAATGGATGGTTGAAATGAAATAGGGATGGTTCCTCAAGGGGAAATTTGGGACCTTCGGGCTTTAGATATATATTCACGAACTATCATGGAGTAGTGGTGGAATGTTGTTACAGCTCATGTTGTCATGGCACGACACTAAATGCTGAAATGATAGCGGCTGTTATGGAATTTGATATGGTTCATCAAAGTGGATGGAACAATATATGGCTGTACTGTGACTTAACTGTGGTTGTTCAGGCCCTAAGAGTGGGCCAAACACACCTCTCATGGAAAACGGTTGGAAAATGGGTCAATTTCCTGGAAAGTATTTCTTCTTTGAATCACATTGTCACTCACATGTTCTGGGAAGCGAATTACATTTCATATGGACATACCAACAATGGTGTCTTAGAATAGGAGATAACAAGCCTCAACAATATACCTAAAGATATGATGCCTCTCATCATGTGAGACAAATGTTAAATTTTCTCTTTCCTCTTTGTATAACTATTTTCGACTTGTTCAATATAAGATCCACCATGATCACATTAATCCAACAGCTCGTTTTTAATTTCTCTCAAAAATTCTAATCATATAATAAATGTATGAATTTTACACAAAAAAATAATCATATTTCATCCTCCGCTTTCACATTTAGATGAATCTTGGTAAAATGGATAATAAAATTTCATTCATTCATAGATTAGTTTACCTCATGTGTAAGATACATCACTCCCAATGAATTAAACACTATATTCAATTTTTTGGGAGTGTAATAAAAATAAAAATAAATATCTTGATATAATATAATAAGATCATCTATCAATCATTTTTATCATTCTAGGAGGAGATGTACTTATATTTTTTATAATAAATATACATGGTCAACTTATCATCTATGTGATAGTGATAATATGTTGTCATTTTATGAATAGCTATAGCTTATTCTATCTCATGGGTGGGATAATTCGTCTCCTGACAACATAAATAGTGATATCCATATTCCAAATGATGGTCATGATTCATTAAAACAAAAACTTAACCAATAACTAATAAATCATGACACAAGAAAATATCCATTAAAATGATCATAAGAATTAGATTGGGAGTTGACATCAATTGTGTTTTTAATTCATTAAAATAATATTATAATTTCTAATACCATTCATGTTTCACTCCCATATAAATAAAATTCATCAAGGTATATGATAAATTAGATAATTCATAAACAATTGAATTACTATATTCATCTAATCCCATAAATATTTTAAAATTTAATTAATTACTTTATATTTACAATGTTACCGACACCTATATCTTCTCAGGATCCTAAAAAATTTCATTCTATAATACAATAAGAATGATAAATATTGCTTTATAGATTAAAAAATATCAATTGAAAATTTTTATATAAAGTAAAAAATATATTCAAAAGTACCCAAAATGATATATTTTCTGTTTAAATTATCTTCATTTTTCTTATAGGATTATAATATATCAACTAATAACAGAATGAAAATTGTTTCAGGATACCAATTGAAAATTTGATTCATTAGAACTATAAAACCCATAGAAGAATTAGTAAGGTTAATGTAATAAAAATAAACTTATAATACCAATAACAACTCCTAAAAGTAGTATTAGGGATACCTTACTCTCTAACTCTCAATTGGTGATATCCCAATAGAAGATCAGTCTTTGAAAACCATCTTATTTCTAAATGTTGAAAAAATATTTCCATCATCTGAGGTAATGTGTACTTATCTATGATTATTAGTTAATTGAGCATCCATTATTGCATGAAAATTCATATAATTACATCCTACATATTAGCAATAATAATTGGGGATTCCATTGGTGATATTCTAATTAAAATACAACACTTAATCTCAACATATTCCATATATTTCTCAAATTCCATAAGCTAGATAGGATTTATTTGATAAGTTGGAATTGAAAGAGGATACATCATATGGAGTAGTAGTAACATCCTTATCCACCCCATTATATTATGAAATTACACTAACGATAACTGAAATCCCCAAGGAACTAAAGGCTAACAATAAAAGTATTTTGCTTTACCAAAACATGGGGGGTGCTTTTTCCATAAATTAAAAACCTACAAACATTCCAATAAGATGCATGATTCAAAACTATAATAACTCCAAAATTATGACCAAAAAATAATTATATTAATATTAGTTTCTGAAAATAAAATAAAGTTCCCAATATAAAGATAATAATACACACGGTAAATATGGATCAAAATAAAAAAAATATCACAAACAACTATAGTGGAAACACTACAATCACCAAGACATGACAGCTACCCCACACTCCAACTCTTTACATCCATGATCATAGCATTATGTAACTCCACTGGTGAAATATGAAACCCTCTCCCACACCAAAATTATGATAAACCACATCTATATGTGTATCATTGTTCATGTGCAGGGGGTGTATAAATTCCAATAGAAAAATCTCAAGACTTCTGCCAAATAAAACTAAAAAAGTGGAATGGTAGCCTATATTTTATTTAAAATAAACGATTTAAAAATATTAAAAACTATCATGAAACATATATGTGTGTGTGTATCCAAATTAATTTATTTAACTCATACCAATAACACACCTAAAAATGTAATCATGCACCCATTTATAGAATGAACCAATTTTGTAGAAACTCTAACTCCATTAACCATGATTTAGTGCTTCAATTTTTCATTGGTTCAAGATACAAGGGATCACACCACACAAGATCCATCGATTTAGCAGTCATGGATTATTAAATACATACATAACATTTATATTACATTGGAAATTAAAAACAAAACATTAAAAACATTATTTCATCCTATAAAATAATACAAATATTCCTTCTTCATATCCGAGAGAATTGAAATAAATAAAGGATGAGGGAAAATTCTCTATAAAATTTAAATATATTGAAATTAATCAGGAGTATTTAATTAATAAATAATATTGAAAATGGATAATAAAAACACATTCCATTTAATAAGGACCTTTAGTTAAAAGTGAATCTTCAAAAATATCATTATAGTAATCATTTGGGTAATGGAAACTAATTTCTCAATAATGGAAAATCATAAATAAATCAATAAATATCATACCATCAAGTCCTCAACCAATATATCATCAATCATACCTTATATTCCTTTTCTAAGACACTTTCATTTAATGTGTATTTATAAAAAAATTAGCCAACTAGTGTGTCCACATGTTTTCTCCCATAAAAATATTCATTGAATCAAAGGGCTATATATAAACATGAACCTCTCATCACATTAATATCCAATTAATAAATTATATATTAAATGATCAATACAATTAATTGTAATAAATACTTATAAATCAATATTTATATTTATTAAATATAGAATATGGAATATCTACCCTGTTAATGATATAACTTTCCTATTAAAATTCCTTCAACAGATATTGTATGTTGAAATTTTATATAGTTGGGAATATATCAAATAAGTGAAAATGATTCTATATAAATCCATGATACCTAAAATATTCACATAAAGAAAAAAATAATGTCCAATTAATATAAAGAGAGTGATCTGGAATGTGAACATGATGATGTTAATGACAATATAAACATAAATCAATAATGTATGAAATAAGAAAATAAATTCATCAAAAATTAAAGTATTATTGAAAAACAAACCCATTTATAAATAGAAATGAAAATATAATAAAAAAAATTATAAATAAAATAATTTTAACTTTATGTAATAATTATTTTATAAGTCACTTCCCAAATTATTTAATTTCATTAATATAATAATAAACATTTTTTTAATAACATTATAAATAAAAATATATAGAATCTTATGAAAAATATTTTATTTTAAAAAAAACTACGAAAACATTTAATGTAATATTAAATTAAAATAAAGGTGTATATTATGGGGAAATTTATTCATGTTGTATACATTAAAAGATAATATTATTTTCACACCTTTGTAATAGTTAAAAAATGGCATATTTCGAAATATTTTAAAAAAATTATTTTAAACCATTAAAATTAAATTCAAAATTAGTTGAACATGAATTAAAATTATAATTGTGTTATGAATAATAAAATTCTTGAAACATTTATAATAACCATAACTTTGAAGATAATGAGTCTGATGGAAGGAATTAAAATAATATTTTTAAAAGCAAAGTTCCTTATATGAAACTCACTTGTTGATTCATTATCCGTTAATAGACTAAATGGAAAAAATTTAAACCCCAAAGATAACCATAGGAAATATAAATTATATGGGGTTTTGTTATTAGTATCTTATAATTTTTCCAAAGGAAATATGAACATAAATAATCCCTATGTTAAATGAGATTATAACATAAATATCTTACCATAAGTCAAAATTTATTCCTATTTTCTATTATACACCTCTATAATAAATTTATATTTAATAAAATCATTTAATTTTACTATATTCAACATTATCATACCTTATAGGATTCACTTATTACGTCTCATCGCCTATTAATTAACAATTCTTCATTAAAATTATATGTCGGTGTGGAAAGTGGTTTGTTTCTCATGCTGGTTTCGTGTTGAAGGATTCCATACTTGAACCATGGTCATGGTTTAATTATATAATAAATCTTAATAATGTCATAATTATCATATTATTTCATTATATAATCTTTTATAACAAACTATATAAGGTGGTGATGATAATATAACTACATATATTGGATGGATCAGAAGAAAGGTAAATGAAACATAAATAGTAAATAATTATTATTATATAATATATAAAATATATATTATCTAATTATATACTTATTACAATAAATTTAATGTAAAAAATGAAAAATGAATCACATATCTTTGTATAGGTGGTAGTCCACATGTATGCACAAGCGATGTTGTCATATTCCAACTAGTGGAAATGGAAATGAATAAGGCGTGTTTGATAAACATGAAAACATTTCAGTATATTTAATATAACAATGTCATTATATATTCATTTTGATGACATAATTGGAGTAAGTAGAATAATTAATAAAATAAATGAACTTGGTTAAGATGTATACCTTTTATTTGGAATCCCCCTTGGAAATTCAACTTTATCCTTAATAGGATGGTCATATAAAAAGAACAGAAGCTCTATGATGTGTAGAAAGATGATATGAAACAATTTTTTTTTTCCGATATTGGTTAAGTTATTTGGATCCATTTTTTTTAATAATAGTGAATATGAGGTGCCCTTTCATAATTGAGTTCAGTAGAGAACTTATAGATACTTGAAATATTATTATGAAATATATGTCTAAGTCCTATAAAATGGATCAAAACTACCTTCAATTATAGTTTAAGAAGGATAAGGTATAAATATAATGAACCAATAATTTTTTTTAAAATGGTGTCAGTTTTAAATCATAACTTAATATTTAACCCACATATTAATCTTGTTTAACATTAACCATTATAACGAATTTCTCACTCTATAAGTGTCATGAAAGTAATTTTATGAATTACAAGTAGCATATATAGAAACCCTAAATTATATTCATGAGAATTTAATATATAATTGAGTCTGTATAGGATTTATTAGTGATTTAATAATAAATTTTAGACATTAAATTTCATTTATGGTGACATTCATGACTGTTCACATATATTGACTTTAAAGCATTGAGATAATAATTGAATAATAATATAAACTCTTTAAACATTACTTATATATAATTAAAATACATTAAATTTTCAGGTAACCATATTTCATCCAAAATAGATTAATTTTATTTTTTTAATTACTTATACAATTTGTCTATTTATTTTACAAGCGTTGTGTCAACGTTAAATAAGAATTCAAGGAAATTATATTATCTTTTAGAATTTAAAATAAATTACTATAATAAAATAATTTATTCCCCTAAAAATTAACCATTTATAATATTACGTGTTTTCTTTTTCTCCCTATAGAAACACATTGGAGATATTAAATGAATGACATTGACATTTTTTAATTTTTTGTATTTTAAAATAATATAATGGTCATAATCAAAGGAAAGTGGTGCAAAACCACAATATTTTACAAATAAGGATATTAATGGTAGAATAAATATTTGAAATTAAAATAAATGAACATTTTTTTTGGATTTATGGCCTTACCCCATAATTTAATCCTTTATTAAAATGTTTTACCCATTACTATATCGATAAATGTTAACCATGTTACATATTCATTATGACTAAAAAAATTATCCTATATACCAAAATATGATATTCTGATTATAATATGAAAAGATATTTTTAACATTAAATTACTATAATTGGATGAAATTTATTTTAATAAATTATGAACAACACATTAAAAAGAAATTTCATGGAAAATGTGGTTTAAGGAATAAAAATGAACTTCTAGAAAAATAAAATATAATGTGGATTAATATAGAATTAATTAGATTATGATTATTTAATAGGATATTATATTACTTTAAAATCAATTAATTATAAGTAGTACTGATCATTAAATTTCCACGAACTATTTTATTTTGTTAATACATGAAATTAATTAATCAATTATTCCATGAAGAGGTAATACAATATTTAATGTATTCCTGGTAGAATTAATTTCTAATTAAATTAACCCAATAGTAATAAATGCAAGGCTTCATAATTTCATCATTGAATTTGTATTACCACATAATAGAATTCTATTCATTTGAATTCATGTATTTGAATAGATCAACATATGTATTCTTCTTGTTATTAAAATTATTCATGTGGAATTTTTACTCATGCAGCCAAATTTTACATAGTTGAATGTATTACATATCCATTTGGAAGAACATAGATTTTTTACAACGTATCCAAATAATGCAATTGATTACTCTATGCAACCGATTCACGTATTCATTTGATCGATATAAATGATTTCTCACCTAGGTAATTCATCAACCTAGCTAATTTCCAACTAACTAATTTTATGGCATAGTCAATTTATGTTGGTGATTCCTTCAAATAGCCAATTTTTATATCCAATTTATTGATATTACTTTTTTCACTTAGTTGAATGCCTCACAAAGCTATTTCTCCATTCATAAAATTTTTTTAGTATTCATTCATATTTTCATATTTTAGTACAAAAAAATTAAAAATAACTTTAAAAAATTAATGAAAACACATAATAACAGAATTATCAATAACATATCTATGTTATTTTATATTTTTAAAATGATAATTACATGGGATACATTAGAACAATAATAGTAATAAAACAAATACCTATTGACGTTCCACTTGAAGAATTGTAAATATGATAAGAATTTTTAGAATGGAAACCAGTTCTTTTTAACTGTTCTTATAGAACCAAAAATTCATATTTACCAAAAACATCATAGAATTTAATGTAATCCCATACCTCATAACAACCACTAGATATATGTACATATATCCAATAAAAATATAACATATTATTAAACATTTTTGTGGGGATCTTCAAGTTTGTATTACCCCTTGATGGAATATTGTTAAATCTATTTTCATCACTTTTATATCTTTTATTTTCTAGTTAATTTAGATGGAATTTATATTCGCATTATTTTTTAGAGTTATATAGTAACTAAAATTAGTTTTTACCATGGTATATAAGATTTATGTCAAAATGAACATTTCATGTTTCTCATATTAGATTAAATACTAATATTTCCTTTAATCATCACCTAATGAATGGAAATAAATTAATAAATTCAAATAATACTTTAACATATGATTGTCTTTGGTACTAGATTTCTACACTACATTCTTAACTAATTTTATCTCTTATTCAAATTATTGAGTCTTTTCCCCTTGATTCAAGTAGATAATGGTATTATTTTTTCAGATTCTTCCCACTAAATATATCATCATCAAGTTAAAAAAATAGTTTATCCAAAATAAAACTTTTTTAATTAAATTTATAATTCATTTGAACAATAAAATCCTTAAATAACACCTTTTCATGTTTTGGTTTTTTTAATTCTATTCAACCAATTCAGATATGTATGCCACAAAATCATCATTCTTTTATTCCAAATACTAGACTTATTTTGAATTTTGATTCATTCTCCTTCCATCATCTTTGAGTTTTCCACATTTTTAAATATCATTTTCAGTTCCTCATTATTTTAATCATTCTTCCCTAATATATTAGTGATCACTTCAATAATTTTTTTATGTAAACATTTTAGACTATTTTATTTAATTTCCTCTACTTGGATCTGGATATCTTGAGGCTTATTCTTCTTTAGGATTAATAATTTACTCTTTAAATTACTTATCTATATCGTATTTCAACTATAATACTTCCAGTTTTGGTTTCCTTGGACTTTAACAATAATCATAAGTTTAAATATAATATGGAAATCAGGTCCCACACTAATTCCTATAATGTAATTAAATGAATATATAGTATAAAAATATGATTCATTATTCCATTTCCTAGTGAGTAATTATTTTAATTCAAATTAATCACACTCTTTCAACAGAATATTCCATAATAATGAATTCCACCATACATTAATATCTTCTTATATGTTCTACATTTATCAATGGAATAACAAAGTATAAAATAAGACACAAAACATAAACATCAATATAAAAGATGGTTAATTCAGAGAAAAACAACTAAAGAAATGAATCTTATTCTATGATACTAATTTCTTTTATTAAAACTATCTAACATGATTTATTCCTTGAGTTGGGAGTGAATCACGATATGAAGCAATAAGTGTATTTCATAACATTTCGTTATTCTCAACATGACCATGTGAATATTGAAATAATTACTAAAAGAGTCACTAATGTTAGAATTTTAGTTTATATAGTGATCCAATAATCAGATTTTTTTCATATCAAATTGCCTTGTAATAAATCATACCATGTTTTTCATATGACAATACAGAGAATATAAAGAAATTTAAGAACTAATATGTGTATATTTGTATTTGGATCACCAAAATTGAATAGTATAAGAATCATGAAACCAGGAGTGTATTAGTGATCTAAAATCACTATGCTCACTCATTGTGGGATTTTAAGCTTGGTCACTCTTTCCAAGTCTCACAACCATTCCAATATTTTGGTGTATATGCACAATAATCCCGATTTCACATCCATCAAACATAATTCTTACATTAATTACTTGAGAAGGAAAAATAATTATCTAGTAGAACAAAAAAATAACCTATTTTTTGATATATTTCACCGTGTTTCCATTGGGTTCCCTTTAAAATTTTAATTTATCCTACAAAAGTTAATTGTGAACATCACATAGAGAATATTTTTTCTATGAGATGCCATAGAAACTTTTTCCCCTTTTCTACGATCTTTAAGAGATTCCAAGTCCTCATCATTCCAAATTAATACTATAATGGATTTAATTTTCTTTATTAAATAACTTATTATTCCATATATCAAATAATGTAGTGAATTAATAACTGATTATAAGGTATTAAAAATCCCTTTCAACATTAAGGTTGTGTCAAGCTATTGTATGGTTTAACACCTCCTCTCTCTCCTTATGCACCTATCTCAATGTATAATTTAATTCTTCCATAGGTATTTTATTATGTTATATAACACCTTATCCTCTATCACGATGTATTCTTCATTAATACTATTATAATTAATGAGATATAATATTTGTAGATACGATATTATGAAACACACATGAATCCAACACTTCATAATCCTTGATATCAATATATAAAAATATTTTCCTATTTGGATACATAAATTCCAAAGAATTATTCACAATTAATTTCATAATATAAATTTGAAGAAACTTGAAATATTATTATAATATCCTTCTTCAATATATTAATACTTTCTCTCCTTCAATTTTAAAACTAATTTTCAAATCTCATCCTGGATCTTTATCCTTTTATTGTAGTAAATATCATAATTGTCTTTTCCTCCACAAATCACACTCTTTTAAATATTTAGCATGTTTGGATTAATAATATCAATTTTATCTCTTATTATTCAAAAATAATTCATATATTATGAAATATATGTTACCTTTAAATGGATTACCAAATACCTTTACACAAGTGTTCTTAATGTAATCCCACACATGGGATTAAGACATCCCTTACACATCTGTTGTTTTTTAGAGATCGACATAATGTAGACCAAAACAAAACCATATATGACTCCATGAAAATACCATTATGCAAATATGTGATTCATTTAAAACCATTACACAATTAAAAATCACCCTTTATATACTTTATTCTTTTTATCACCTTGATGAAATGTCTTCATTTACCTTTATGTCGCTTGTGCATTTGCCAAGAAACCTTTCTGTAGACCAAATTTCAATCACCGTGTAAGGTGAATTTGTGTGGTGAACACTTCAATATCATTTTAAAACACCATTTACGTAGTAACTCCACAGTAGACACTATATATATCATGGATTATTACCATGATTTTGCATTCTACTTTGCACACAATTATTGGATCTACTATTTATTTTCATTCAAAATCTCTAGGGAATGGTAACATTATTGACCCTGTGGACCAAATAACACTTCACTATAATCATAGAAGTTGTAATGGATGCATGTTAACTATATCTACCATTCAAATTCTTTCAAACATTTAGTAGAAAAATATCCTTTTTAAGGTTAAAGTTGTAGGTAACAATAATGTTTTTTTCTTTTTGAGAATGATTCTTAAAATGTGAACAATTCATGCTAT
Source organism: Viscum album (assembly GCA_963277665.1). NCBI lineage: Eukaryota > Viridiplantae > Streptophyta > Magnoliopsida > Santalales > Viscaceae > Viscum > Viscum album. The sequence goes on from OY728146.1 coordinate 1,654,672,328, forward strand.
GTGAATTTATAACACATTGGAATAATTCTCATATGTTAATTGTTTAAAAATACTATGTTTCCTTCTGGAATCTTATTAAAATATGACTGGGAGAAGTGGTTACAAAAGGTCATCGTGCCTAATCTCAAGGTGTCCTGAACCTCCCACATCCATCTTATACACTATCCTATTCTCATATATTCTATACATTCTCCTATGATTTCCCATGAGGGATCTCACATACACACTACCTCTACCATCCACTAGAATATGTGGTCCCTTTGAGTTCATTTTTCATCTTTTTCTAATCAATCTTATTGGGTGATGTCTTTAAATATAATGACCATATTTTTTTATAAGTCTCAACTCCAAAAAATTTCAAAATATAATTCCAATAGAATAATGAAAAAATATAAATAAGTATAATATTAATATATATATATATATTACTCATTATTGGTTGAAACCATAACATCCCGTAAATATTCAACAGTCCTTCATGAATCACTATGAAAAATCTTATATTCATATTTCAAAAATTCAATACAACACATATTATTAAAAAATCTACTCCAACCTCTTATGGGTTATACAATAATAAATAATAAAATTATATAAATATAAAATACCAAAGGTATGGAAAGAAACAGAATTCAACATTTTATCAGAATGATTTGTTTGGTACCAAGGTTTGGAATGTTGTGAACCATCAATATGAGATGGACATAGATGTTGTCTAGTTCTGGTCACATGGTTTTTTCATGGATTTCTATTCTGTGTTCCTAAACCATAAAACAATATATTTATTCTCATTATTATCATAAAATATTAAATTTTCAAAAATTAATCTTAATATGTCGATAAAACTGATAATAGTAATAAATCACCTCTGATAGTATTAAAATACCTCAAAATAATCTCATATTGAAGACATTATTCTTAACCAACCATGGTATATAATGTCATGGTATGATAAAGTGTTCTTCCAAAACTCCTACACACCTAAAACTCAATTTCACACAAAAAATTCTAAAATATACCAAAATATTAATTAAAAAGGGGGGGGTCAAGTTTTGTTTTTAAGGAACTAACCAGGGTCAACATACCATGTCATCCGGATTAATCCAACGTGATTCCTAAAATACCCTCAAAATTTCTCTATGTAAGGGAAAAGCACTGATAGTATCAAATATAACATTTATAAATTATTTCACCCTCATAATATCATTAAATCCATAATGGAATTTTTCTTAGAATCAAGCATGATGACACCATATGTTAGATAGCAATGAAAATGAATAAAAAATTACATATAAAAAAATTAATCAAAATAACTATAAGGTTATGTAAATAACTAAACTATGATGACCTGCATCTTATGAGTTTTTAAACATCATGAGAAATTATAATTTTTTGTCTTTGAGTGGCAATTTTTTTATAATAAATAATAAGAAGGAGATTTTGAATTTTGGAACATCCCTTGTAGATGTTTTTAGATGTGTTTATTTTTTGGGAGGCCTTTTTCTGCTTGGGTAAGAATTGTTGTGGGGTCAATGTATTCTTTTAAAAAATATTAGGGCTTTCAGATAGACACCACAGTACATTGAGTTGTACCCTTAAATGAGGGTAGCATGTATGTTTGTGACCAATGGGTGTCACATAATGGTGTATGTTGTGTTGAATATTTGGGTAAAGAAATTATGGTCATGTATAATCATGACTTGGGGTAGGGTGTCACACTATTACAGTGAAATGTATGTATACCTTTACCCAATTTTTGAAAATGTATATAACCTACACATATGGGTTGATATGAAAATATATATTTTCCCTTTTTTAAATTTCATAAAAATTATGGTCACACAGTGACCCTTCGGATCATGTCATGATAAAAGTTGTGGTGGGATGTGGGGCAGTTCCATATCGTAATAGAAGGAGACCGAATCCTGGTGTCTTAAAGCTTAAATTTTTTGATCTATCTAAAAATATTGTGAAAATTTGTGACCAAAGGTATCAAAACATTTAGAGGTGACAATAATGTAATGGTCAAACCATGGAGGGAGACCACTAGGTGGAATCATTATATAATCCCTTAGATCACACTGTGATTATATCCCTGGCTGGAGTATAACAATGTAATGTCTAGGATCTCATTATTTTATTTCCCATTTCATTATTAAAATGAAATTATGGGTAGAAATTAATTTATTTTTATCCCTTCATGATTTTTTAGAAATATGTAGTTTGTAGATGGGAATTTCTTCAAGATCTCCCCCCTCATTATTCCCCTTCATTTACCCATGATTAGGTGTCGTAATTAAATGATTCCATGGAGAATTTAAGGTTAGATACCCCTCATAGTTCTATTTTTAATTCCATTCTTTATACCTGTTATTTTTAATGACTTATTTTATGATAATTATTATATAAGGAAATGGTGGAATCAACAACATACGATGGGGGTTTTACTCATCTTGTCTAGAGGGGATTTTGAGGGTATGAACGCGCTATGTTTCATATGTATTTTCTGAGGTATTCTACTTCTCAAAATTATTTTATTGGTTTATAAAATTGAATACTAATTTATTTATGGCTTAGTGTTTACTATTATGAATTTTGTATTCTATATTCTTTGGGGTCTTTCAAGAGTTAATTGTACTAATTACATGATTGCTTCATTATTATTATGCTACATAGTGATATATTCATCAATAATTCCCATATAATTACTCTTTGAATTAATATTGGATTAATATATAATTTAATTTTAATTATTTTATTATTAATTTTTATTTTTATGGAGTGGGGCCTCATATTTGTAGTTTACAGTTAATTTATATTATGTGATCTTCGGCTATGGTGGTCAATATTTACATTCATTAGAGTTCATTTGAACGAGGATGGTTTTCTTTGAACATATATATATGATTAGTAATTTTTATGGATCATGTGATATGAATCCTAGCCACATTTGTTCAACAAATCTGGAGCTAAAAATTAATATTTTCTATTTATAATCCCATTAGTAGAACAAAAGTGACTTCATCCATGATGGTCCCTAGAACACTAACTTGATGATTTGACTATTATTGGTCATGGGTTTCACCAATAATATGAATTATGTGATAAATGAATCCTATAAGGATATACATTCAATGAATTAAATTAGTGTACCTCGAAATTGGTTATATAAGATTAGAACTATGATGGGTTGAAAATGGTTATAGTATGTCCATACCATGGATATGATCTACGTATAGGTTAGGTGTGGGAGGACCATCCTAGATTAAAATTGGAACAAAGGTGTGAATATTCCATCTCTCTGGTGTGATTAATATATTTTATCACCAATATGGCTTATCATACCATGATGTTAGCATGGTTCTGTTGAGGTAAATTATGACCATTGAATGAAAAAACCTTTTTTGAGTGTTGGAAATAATATAATGGAACCACTGTGGGGTGTCTAGACTTTGATATGACTTAAGGGACCTCAGTGGGTTCACAGTTTTGAGTTTAACTTCAGAAGTAATAGCATGTCAATGCAATCAATATTTTATCATATTATGAATGAGTAAATTAGATAGGTTATTTTCATGAAAGGCCAACCATGAATATGTAGGGTATAACAGGTAGTAAACCCCTTATTTGTGATATATGTTGCATGAGATATTTATGAGGCGGGTGACATCCTCCCTGATTTGATATATGGGGTTGCTTTATTATGAGGCACTATAACACCTTGTTATATGATATAATAATTTTTATGGATAGATTATGTTCCCCAAATTTACAATATATTAGGTACTAGGGAGAGAGTATACCACTTAGTGGATGTGATATGTGTTTACTAGGTGGTTGTCCATTCCACGTATACGTCATATGTGATTTCTAGGTTGGGAACCATTCCCTCTATGATTTGACACGAGATTCATGGGTGAGGAACCATTCCCCCATGATGTGATATGATATTTTAGTGTGGGTTTCATTTTCCTCCCCCTTTATGTGATATTAATATCCTGGGAGGAATATAATACCCCTACTTATATTTGTGATTCAAATGAGGGTAACAATTTTCTCCATATATGATATGATATGGTAGGGTGGGAAACATTCCTAATGATGGTACAAATATAATGATATGATTCAAGGATAGGGAATCATTCCCCTATAATTATATTTTTATGATGATATGATTCCAGAGTGGGGTTCTATTTCCTTATAATATAGAATAGATGATATGGTTATAAGGATGTATTTCATTCGATCTGATAGTTATGTATTATGTTTTGGGACATATGGATTTTTTTGAAGTAGATACAATAGAGTTTGGGTATTAACATGGAACCAGAGGATCAATGAAGACTTATTTTATTACTCTTCTATAATATATTTTTTTATTTTTAGAATGTCCCATTGTGAAAATATTTTAAATATATTGGTTGTTACAGGGAAAATATTTTATATGTTCGACTATGTATTAAATACATATTTATCAGGTGGCCTTGATAGATTCATTCCCATGTAGACTTCATGGTCATAGCTATTGGTTGGGTAGAGATCAAGTGTTTGATGGGTGAGTTGGATGTCTTCGTAGAGTTGGGACAAGGGATCAACTATGGGAACTATGAGAAGGTGGTGCCTATTTTTATTTATGTTTATTTGGTTTGATATGTTTATGATCTACCGTATGGAAATATTGTTTAGATATAATTGTCTTTTTTTAGATAGTTTACTCATTATATAATGGGTAGGTTTTTTATTTATGGAATCATGGATGTGTTGTATATTTATTTGTTTAGATTCTGTTATTACTGGTTACACATTATTTATACTATTTTTCATTACTCTTATACGAAGATGTAGCCCCCAAGAAAGACCCTTATTGGTAGTCAGCAACCTCTAGCATATGGGGATGCATTCTTGATGTCACACAATGAACTGTTCTAGTTACTATACAGTGATTGAAGCTATGATTTTACAAAGTAGTAATAAAGAAATGTTTGATTTTTCTTAATATTTAGGTTATGGTAGATATGAAAAAATAATTTTTATAAGTTAGGATGTTCATTATCTTATATGTGTATCCATGACTCGCATGAGATGGAGACCATGTTAACTAGGAGATGGTATAATTGTTATTCATTTAGAAATAAGTTAATTCTTTAAAATGATGGTCTTTTAAGATTTATTCATTCCCAATTATACTATTAAGTTTGGTAGGTAATATGTATCTATTCAAAAAAAAATTTAGGGACATCGTTTTATATGGCACGTGTATGCTTATATGTGGTTATGATGCATGATTGGAAAAAGAAAATAAATATTGGATATTTAATGTATAATTTTTTGTTATTTTCCAAATAATATATTACTGTAATTATAATTTATTGAACCACACTGATATAACTAGTCCTAAAAAATAAGAAAATAATTTATATAAGTTTTAGTTATTTAATGGGTAAATAATTACATAGTTGGTTCTTTCCCAAATAACATATTTTCGAGATTCCATTAAACCTAAAAACATTGGTCTGAATTTTTCGAACATAAGTCATCATAGGGGAATTTGATTATATACATGTGGATGTGGACTTTGTTCTTTAAGGTTTAGTCTGGTATTTGGATTCACAGTGAGGTTCAATACCATAGAGTGGATAGTTTATTTTCTATGAAATTCCTTGTATGAATATATATATATATATATATATATATATATATATATATGAGAACCTGAAGTTGTTATATTAGACTATGGATTTCCTTTTTATATGAGAGGTGGGAGTGTAGATGACAATCTGTGAGATGTGACACATATGGGATGTCTCTTATGGGCCAACCAGTAGATACTAGTGTTATTGAGTTGTGGGTCAGGAAATTTTTTAGTTGATTTGTATGATTGATTAGTAGGATTCATTGTTTCTGTTATTAGAGATGAGATACGATATATGAGAGTAACATGAGATAGGGGTAAACCTAATTATATGAGTTCTTTCATATAGTTTAAGCATGCATATATTCATGCTGTTGAGATTGATGTATAATATGGTATATCAAGTATATGATATAGGCATGAAGATGCATTTGGAATTGTGAATGAGGGAGCATGGGTGGTAATAATGTTGTGATGGGTCTTATATGCATGGATGTCATGATAAGATAATTAAATTGGTTGGTGTAATTATTATTGGTGTGATGAGTATGTGTGTGAGGCATTTTTAGTTGGTGGAATCGGTGCATGATCCTTATACTAAATGGATATAACAAAAATATATATATGTATGATGTTTCACAATGTAGAACTGGGGAATATTCTTTTATGTTTTCATGGATTTGATATGAGGACTTTTTATCACTATAATGATAGTATTATATGGATACTTTCTTACAATCGGTCAAGATAGTGAGACTTCTCATAACCAATGTTATAACTGAAATTTTTCAACCTAACAATAACATAAAATTTGTGATCATGGAGCTTGGATAATCATGATTATATTTGGATAAAATGTGGGACATGTCAATGTGTGAATGTTGGGAAATATCTTGGATACGATGACTGACTATTTTTTGTCATGTGAATCATGTTCTGTGTCATAAAAATATATTAAAATTTACATCAGTTATGTTTGATTCCCCATATTGATGAAGTTAGGTCTTGAATGACAATAGTTTTGGTGGAAAAGCATGCATCTATAATGATCAAATATGACATGGTGGTGTAACGGTGCGGGACACATTTTCATTATTATAAATTACATGGTAAAGGTTATTGTACCATTATGAAATTGAATGTGTTGGTTAGAGTAAGTTATACTATAGGGAATGATCAAGGTGATTGACCAATGGGAATTGATGCATCAGGGTATGTGTTGTGTGTGAGTAGATATATTTGCAGAGTAGTAGTGGAATGACTAAGGGTTAATGATGTTATGAATAAGTAGATATGGTAAGATCATTTGAGTGATAAGTTATGACCTTTACTGAGACATTATGTGTGTTATGGTGACCATGGGTCTTGTGAAAATTCAAAGGGGATGAGTGGCTTGTTGTGGGGTCTATGGAATCCGAAGAGTTACTCAATTATGATGAATAGGGTACCATGTAGATTAAATGTTTATAGTGTGACTAGGTGGGTCTGATATTAGGATGAAACATGATAGTCATGTGATGGTGATAATGTTTATAGACATTGAATTAGATCTATCCGGATTGAGTATATAACAATTGATTATTGGAATATTTGGAAATGAATTGAGTAGGGAACCATAGTATCCTTGGACCCTAGCATAGGGATTTAGATGTAGATCGATTTGAGGGGTAAAAGTGTATTTTATAAGTGTAATATTTAAGTTTTAAGTCGATTACATGTAGGTTTATGAATTTAGATCATTAAGGAACCATGTACAGGTAAAGAACTAAAGAATTGTAGGATGTGACTATAGGAATGGTGGATCTTGATTTTAAAGAGTATGGTATGTGTAACACTATAAAGATAATAGAAATAAAAAATTGATCATGGTATCATGTTAAGGTTTATCAAATATTACTACATGGTTTTACTTTTTAGGATTGAGATGAGAGTGGTTTGGGAGGTGCATCAAACTTCTGATATTGGGAGATGTTGGGAATTATTCTGAATGAGTGGTGTATAAAAGGTCCTCTGGTTGGTAGAAGACCATATATTATCTATGATTGTGGTGGATTTTATTAAAAAAATTAAGTTATTATTGATAGTGATGAATTAATAGATCCATACCAATGGGTGTTTTATATATTATGATAGCTCATAGATAGAAGCATATGGGTTATAAACAATAAATAGATTAGGCTGGTGTGGGTTTTAGTCAATGAGAATCTAATTGAGTCTTTAAATATGGTTATTAAGATATTATAGATGTGGGATGACAGTTAGGTGGTACGTATAGGTGAGAATATTTTCAAACAACCCATTAGGGTGACTGAGTTTGTATAAAAATAGTACTCCTAGTTAAGTGTGGTGGTTAGTGTGATGGAGTGGGGTTTCTATTAAGGATGTATTCTTGGAAGGGATATGGAGGGACATAATGAGAATATTAGAGTGTGAGTGTGATGTTGATTTATTGATGAGTAGTTGTCCACTGGTGATATAAACTGGTGGTGTATGACAAGTATGGAATTAATATTCCTGAACAATATTGAGAATATGGAATTATTGTGATGTTTTTGGAATCTAATTTTTTGTATGATGTTATAGGCAGTGGGATTTACATAGTGGATTGTTAAATAAGTTACAAGCCTAATAATTCACACAAGATTGAGAATTATGGTTTTGAGAGATTAATAATGCATCATATGAAGAATTTCGGTCAATATCTAGAGCATGGGTGTGATTCTACCATTTCATTGAGTAGTGACATTGGTTTGGAACAAAGTTTTCATGATCATAAGCAGTGGTAGACATATAATATGGGTTTTACATCAGGTCTAAATGGCAATATTGGTTCATGAACAATGTATGAGGAGGATTATTAGGGCTAAGAAGTATTGTAGTGGGAAATTACTAACAAAACATGTGATAAAGGTCTATGAAAATGAGGGGAAATATGATTTTTTTTTGTCCCAGAGAAGGGGTAAAATTGATTATTGGGCTTAATAATAGGATTTTTATTGTTGTAGAAACTCTATGAGTTCTTTTTACATATATTTGGTGTCTATTTAGGTGTTTTGAGTTATAGAGTATGAATTAGATCTGGTTTAGGATTTATTTACTACAACATTTTTGTTATAGTCTACTCACCACATCATGAAAATGGGCATCAAGGAGTTATGGAAGTAGGTCATTCCATGGCTAGTATGTGTCACAATGTATTAGAAAGTTTGTGGGATATTCAACTACTTAATGTAATATTATATATTATTAGGAAACACTGTGTAATTTTTTAGGCCTCCTCTAGTATTAATGGTAAAAAATCATTCTTCATTATATTAAATGATGTTAAATTATGTTTACTCGTGTTTATTTATGTTCATATGATTTTAATATATAATGTTAGTATATTAAATCGTTATATTGATTATAAAATATGAATTAATTATAAGTCACTATTAATGGTGTTACTATGTTAAGTTAGACTCATTTGTTGGACATCTCACTAATGATAGAATATTGGATAAGTATGAGTTATCATTGATATAGACTTACCATTAGGAAGTATCAATTTTAATTGTCTCACCATTAGCATAGATACTAAATTCTGAAAAAGGAAAAGACATTAGAATTCATCTTATTGAAAAAACAACTCATAATTTATTTCAAGTATGATTCATCATCACATTGATCTTCAGTCAAACTCAACTCCGAAAATTGAAAGAATATTGGTCACTATTGCATCAAGATATAAACACAATCATTCAAAAATATTCACAATTATGGGCTACCAATAGCGCAAGTCCTCATTCAAACACACACCTCCAAATACACTGTTCCAATTTAATATTAAAAGACGCAATCACTTCTTACATTATCATTGAAATTGAAAATTATTTCATGCGATCATATTTATAAAAAACAATATTTATATTTATTTTAATAAAATTTTCTATCTTTTGTAGATAAATATTAAATCAATGTCTGACAATAGCAAGAAGTATGAGGTATTTTGATTTTGTAGAGATAGGTTTCGTTTTGAAATAGTTTATAAAACAAATACCTAATCAAAAAAGAAATAAAGTGTGGAGAAGTAATGTGCATGGAAAAACATAAGAACTTTTAATTGTGGAAATATGAAGATACTTCTAAGCACTAATACCGAAGAACTTTTTTATAGAAACAATAAAATAGAGTATAATAACTCATCGACCAAATCTTGTACCTCACTAGAAATATAAGATATAATTTCTCACAAAAAATTGTTTTGTTGTATGTTTCTGAAATCTGACTCGAGCTACATTTCAACATAAATTCCAGGAGTCACAAGTTTCATTTTAAATCACACAAATCCCTCCAACTCAATTCTATATATTTATTATCTTCTTTTGTACTATTTTTATATTAGTAGTAGTTTGTGTGTTTCTATTATATGAACACATAATGAATCTTATGAAAAACTATAAGATACATAAATATATTCACAAACCATCTTTTACACCATACATGACCAATGGAGAATAGTGGAAGAGATACCTTTTTTTCAGGATTGTTTTTTCACTCCCACGAAAATTTTGGAAGAGGTCTAGTTGACCCTGATAGTGTGTATGATATTATTTACCTTGATCCAGGGTGTGGATCAGCGTTTACGTATATAAAATTTTTATTGGATGGTGAATTCCATGTGGAAAGGATTATGTCACATCTTGAAACTGAAACTCTTGTTTAAATTCTATTATGTTCTTTCATTCTTAGTTTTCCCAGTATGTGTTTATTTAAATCAGAAAACTTCACTTTTCATTTATAGTTAATCATAATTATTTTTTATATTAGAATTGTATTTTTTATTTTGATTTAAAAATATTATTTAATAATTCATATCGTTTTAACTAAAAACCAATCCCTCATTAATAAATTCATCAAACAACCAAATCTTTTATAAACTGCTCTTCTAGTCAACTAGGGTGTTATTTATTTCAAATTGGGGAACGTTTTATTAAAACATTTTGGAAATTTTTTTATAGGAACTCATTTCACCCCCACAATCCTCTAGAGTGTCCTACTACATCCAATATTTTTTAGGAGATAACCTTTCCTTTATTGTTTAAAAAGTCTTAATGTTTTCCAATCTTTTCATCAATGATTTCAATAGTGTTTTAACTATATGAAAATTTATATCAATTCAAAAAGATTATTTCGTTAAAAAAGTATTCTTTAAAATGGATAATAGAAAATAAGGTGTTTCTACAAAAAGACCTCTCCATTTTAATTGCCAAAATTATTCTTAGTGTAAAATCAAAATGAAAATAAATTTAAAAAGCTTGGGTTATAAAATATTTTATGTTATAGTCGGTGAGTATAAGAATAATACTACTGATAGAAACCCATGGGAAGGACTAACTAAAGAAAAGTATAATAATAATTTTGATTATATGAATATATTTTTCTCTAGTTGATTAAAAATTCAATAGGATTTCTTCTTGTAAAAGAGACTTTGAAATTGGTTATATAATAGTTTTTAACATGAAGGAATCATGAATGTGAAGGAAATGAGGAATAAAACTTATACTATTAAATATTATAACTTAAAAATGAATATTGATGAGCCTATATCTGGAATGTTTTTCATTTTCAATGAGATTTTAAATAAAATGATCACACTGGGAAAGATAATCACTACAAAAGAACAAATCATGTGAATTTTGAGATGTCTTCCAAAAAGGTGCAGAGGGACCTAATTATCAACTAGAGAATCCTATGACATTTATGAACATCATATAAATGAGATGATAGTTAATATGATGATTTAGCAGGAAGAGATGATGGTTAAAAAATAATATGATGAATAACCTATAAAAAATTTAGTTGTTTTTAAAACCACTATATCCAAGAAAAAAGTGAAAAAGCATGTTCATGTAGAAAGCTCGATCAATAAATATTCATTAATAGATAGTGACAATGAAATAGAAGAACTAGGTAGGATATTCAAAAAATTATATAGAAAGAATATATTTTTTAGAATTCCTAGCTATATAGGGAACTATGAAAATAAAGGAAACTGGAAAAAGGATTGGAAAAGAAGTAATAATACCAATGAGATAGTCTGCTCTGAGTGAAAAAGAAAATGACATGTGAATGATGACTTTCCAAAACTCGAGTACAAGAAGGAGTATTAGAGAAATGATAGAAAATAAAAGAATCTATAAAGGCTACCTAGAGTTCTTCTGAGGACAATCTAGTGAATCAGAATCATCTCATGAAGAAAAGGATAACAAACCCAAAATATGTTTGATGAAAAAAATCATATGAGGTAACCTTAGTATCTAATACATAGAATTATTTTTATTTTGAAGGTGAATCTGAATTTGAAATTATGAAAATATAACAAATGATGAAATTATTGAATACTAAAAAATTCTTGGGCATGCACGAAATGAATTGAAATATAAAAAAAAATCTTTTAGGAAACATCATTCTCTTTATAGCACAGTTTAATCATAACTCAATATAGATAAAGATAACCATTATCATCTTCTCAATGAGAATACCAAACTCAATATTTCTAATGAGAAATTAATGAATGATTTAGAAAAAAATAATAATGGTAATAATACCTTTACTCAAAAGTATGGAAAATAGGTTGAATCTAAACTCACTACTATAATTGTTTATCAACCTACGAAATAATTTTTTTTAAAAAAGATTTTGTATATAAATGTAGAAAATTTAGTTTTATGCCCATATCTAAACAATATTCTACATGTTTGAGCACTAGAAAATCCTTTACTTTTTTTTACTCTTTTAAACCAAATAATTATTATTTTTATATAACAATACAAACTACATTCAGGAAACCCATGAAAAAAATATGGGTTACTAAATCTTAAATACTAATATTACTGGACCAATAAAAATCATGGTACCAATGTCTTCTCTTTCTTATAATTTTTTAAGAAATATTTTTTTATGATTTCCAATAAAATATTATGGTACTTGGAAAGAGGGTTTTCAAGGAACATGATAGGGGCTACAGTAGCTTTAAGAACCTCATAAAGAATAATGGTGGAAATGTCACCTTTGGTGACAATAAACAATAAAAATGTATTTTCCTTTTTCAAATATGTAACAAACATTCAGTTTCAATTTGTTGAGTTCTTTTTGTTGATTGTATAATGTACAATTTTCATAGCATATCATAGTTAGGTGATGATGAATTTCATGTTAAATTTGAAAATGGTACTTTTAATGTTTTCAATTGTATGAATTATTTAGTCATTAATTCCTTTATAAATATAAATGTATATTATTTCAATTGGGATTCTTTATTGTCACAAAATATATGATGGTGAATTTCCTTTCATAATGATTCATTGATTTGGAATATAAGACTAGGCTGCTGTAACATTCACTCTCTAAGAAATCCTACTAGATTAGAATTATTCAAGGATCTACCAAAACTAGATCTTTCAAAGTATAATGTTGTAAATCCATGTTGAAAAGGAAAATATCAAAAAATAACATTGAAACCAATGAAGGAAGATTCAACATCTCATCCTCTTGATTTGGTTCAAGTGGAGTTGTTTGGACCAAATAGAGTTTCATGTTTAAATGGGAAGCATTGTGTCTATGTCCAAGTATATTAATTTTCTAGGTATACATGGACCTTTTATTTAGCTAAAAAAGTGAGTCTTATTGTTATTTAACCATGTATCCGAGATTAGAAGAAAACATAACTGGACTTAGAATTGAATCCTTAAAAAGTGACTATGGTAGTAAGTTTTAAAATAAATAATTTGAATATTATTTCACAAAAAGTGGTTAAAATCATAAATTCAATGATCCTAGGACACGCTAGAAAAATGGTGTCATAGAAAAGAGAAATAGAACCTTACAAGAGATAGCCTGAACTATGACTAATGAATATGATCTAACACTTTATTTTTGGGCATAAGCTGTGAATATTGCTTGTTATATAATCAATCATGTTTTAATTAGACCTATCCTAAATAAAACCCCCTATGATATATTGAATAATTGGAAACCCCTGGTTAATTACATAAATGTTTTTGGATTCAAAGTCTCTATTCTCAATAAAAAATATATTTCTGACAACTTTTCCCCTAAGAGTGATAATGGAATTTTCATAGGTTATTCAATCACTATTAAATCATATAGAGTATTTAATATGAGAAAAAAATGTGTGGAAGAGTTTTTCGATGTCAAGAATGATGAAACAAATCCATGTAAATTCAAGTCCTCCTTGGAAAATATGGAGTAAAATCTACCAAATATAGACATATGTCCCAAACCTTATGATTATGTTGTTTAAGAAGCATAAAAATCCAGTTATATAAAATCACTTTATTCTAGCGAAAATAAACCTAAACCAATAGAATAAGAAAATGTTACCATCCATTATTTTTTTAGACCTATTAGAAAACATTAAACTATCCCTTAGATGTTGTAGTTTGGGACATAAATAATGGAACAAAGAGTAGAGGTTCTCTAAGAAACTCTGTTGAACATCATGTATTTTCTTTTCATAGCATGAACCTATGAATATCAATGATGGAATCAATGATGAATTTGGTGCGATGGAAATGAAATAAGAATTCAATCAGTTTGAAAAAAATACTGTTTGTGAACTTATTGATAGACCCAAAGAAACCTTGACCATAGACACTATGTGGGTGTTTAGAAACAAATAGGATGAAGCTTTAACAAGAGTAAGGAATAATTCTAGATTAGTTTCATAGGGTTATATTTGAATAGAAGTCAGAGACAATGAAAAAAAATTTCAACAGTAGCCCGACATGAATTTGTTAGAATATTGCTATCATATGCAGCACATATGAATTTCAAAAATAATCAAATGGATGTCAAATGTGAATTCTTGAATGTTTATATAATTGAGGATATTTTTATTTAAAAACCCCCCAGTTTTAAAAATCCTCACATTCCAATTCCTATGTTCAAGTTAAAAAATGATTTGTATGGTTTAAAACAAACTCCAAGAGATTGGTATGATAGGCTTAACACCTTTTTTTATTTCTAAAGGTTTTTCTAAAGGTATATTTGACCATACTCTTTCTATAAATATAATATCAAAATATTTCCTAGTTATTAAAAATGTAGATGATATTATTTTGGGATATTCAAACAATTATCAAACTATTTACTTTTAAAAAATTATGCGAAATGAATTTGAAATTAGATTAATGGATGAACTAAAATTCATTATTGGATTTAAAATTTTTCAATAATATGATGTTATTATTTTGAAAAAAAATTAAATATACTAATGATATTTTAAATTTTTTTAGTATTTAGGGCAATAAAAGTACATATACTTCTATGAGTACTGCCGATAAATTGGTTCTTAATGATAATTGATAATTAGTGGGTCAAACTAAATATATATGTATGATTGGAATTATTTTCTATTTAACTACTATTAGACCTGATATTATGATTAGTGTATGTTTTTGTTCTCTTTTTCATGTAAATACTAAGGAGTCACACTTACATGATGTTAAATGAATTTTCAAATACCTTAAATATAATACCAACCTGGTATTTTTTTGTCCTTGAGGAAAACCATTTGACATAGTTAGTTATTCTAATACAGATTTTTGAGGTTTAATGTAATATAAAAAAAGAACCTCTAGAACATGTAACTTTATAGGTAAGTCAATAGTTTCATGGTGTAGTATGAAAAATATGTTTCTTGCATTATCCACTTCTGAGATGGAATATATAGTTAATGGTAGTTATTGTACTAAAATTTTGAAGATGAAAAACACCTTAATAGACTATAAATATCAATTTAGGCATGTCCCAATATACTATAACTAAACATGTGTGATTAAAATTTATAAAAAACATCTTCGTCATTCAATAAAAAATCATATTGATATAAGGCATCACATTTTTAGGGATCATTATAAAAAAGGTGATATAAATCTTGAATTCATTAGCACTGAACATTAGTTTGTTGATATTTTTACTAAGCCATAAATTTTTGAGTGAATGAGTTACATCTGACTTGATTTATAAATGTCCAATTTTTGAGTTAATTACTATTTATGATTCATTGATGGGATTCACTATTGATGACTCACTAATGATGAATCATTTTTGGGACTCAATTTTGATGACTAACTATTGTGACTCACCATTGTTGACATGTAGTTGATGACTCGCAGTTGTGACTCACAGTTGATGACTCACCATTGCGACTCAATATTGATGACTCACTATTGATGAGTCGCCTTTTTTGACTCACTATTTTAGACATACCATTGTGAATCACTGTTGATGACTCGCCGGTGCAAATCACTGTTGATGACTCACCATTCGCACTCATAGATGAAGAATCATCTTTAACACTCACCATTGTTTCTTACCTATATATACTATTAAATTTTTTTCTAGATCGAAGATAAAATTTCTTTTTTAATAATTTTAAATATTTTTTGTGATCTATGATTTAGAAATC
Source organism: Viscum album (assembly GCA_963277665.1). Classification (NCBI taxonomy): domain Eukaryota; kingdom Viridiplantae; phylum Streptophyta; class Magnoliopsida; order Santalales; family Viscaceae; genus Viscum; species Viscum album. The sequence goes on from OY728146.1 coordinate 1,654,688,434, forward strand.
CCTAAATGATAAAAATCAAATCAATCCAAATATTTTTTCACTTACACTACTCCCTGAAGTGATCCATTCTCTCCCAAACCTCGACTTCATTCTTCCATAAAACCAAAAACTTCTCAGTGGATCGAGCGAATCTATTATTTGAGACATCATCGAAATATTCTCATCATTTTAGTATTGAAAATTTTGAATCATGTGATCCTAAACCCAAACCTATTATCCCTGATCTTTCCAACGGAATAGTCATTCCTGAAAAAGAAAGTTCATGCAGATTAGATCTTTTCAAGTAAGTATCTAGTTCTAAATGTGATACAAGAACATGGAGGGTTGGAATGGTTCTACAACAACAAGAGTACTCTCTATCCAAATTTATAACATGTGTTTTATATGTATGCTGAGTTTATTCTTGAGGTCCTGGAAGAGTTTCGGATAATGTCCAAAATAAGTGGAAAAAGATTTCCTTTTATTCTAAGATATAGGATGAGTTCTTGAGGGTACCTCATGATGGTAATTATGAAGATTACCACAGAACTGTTCCTTTTTTAAGTGATATATTTAGTTATGAAATTTCCTTAACTGAGATGACCATTGATGGTATCAGCAAAAGAAAAATTGCAATTGAACTGCATGGGGAATAGTGATGGTTGCTTAAGATTATTCAACATCAACTTTTCCCAAGGAAAAATTATTTTTCCTCTTTAAAGTGTCATGATGTTTATATATAGTATATAATGAATCAAGTGAATAAGATCAACCACTACAAATATCATATGGTTCATATGTTTGAAATGATCAATCCCCATTCAGATTCAATCTATCTTTTTTATTATAATCTTATCAATTCAATGTTGATGGATAAAGTAGTGGTTAGTGAATGTGAATAAAATATCACAGAGTGTGATGGATTTTTCATTACAAATGATATTTGACAACATATGAGTATTAAGAAGAATCCCTATAAGAGACAGTGTTTGAATGATAATGAGAAAATCTGTAAACAATTCAATCATGTTCAACACCCCCATAAGACCAATAGATATCCCTTATCCTGGACTTGGACCATATGATGTTGTGTATTTTTTAGATGAGTAAAGTGAAAATGTTGGGGTAGATATAGAAAACTAATCTCATATTTAAGATTGAAGTGGTTTAGACATTGAATGAATTCAAAAAGAAATCTCTTTTGGATCACCTAGACCCCAAAATCCCTTCATGAAAAATAGTCTCTCCTAAGAGAAGATAAAAAAGAGGAAATAGATGAGTCTGAGGATGTTTAATATTCCAATTTAATTTTATTTTAGTAGGAATAAGAATAGAATAATAAAGAGAATGGAAATGAGGAACATGAAGAAAATGAAAATCAAGAAGATGAAGAAAATGAGGAAGAAAAATCTAGTGAAGAAGATGAATGTGATGCAAATAAATATAAAGAAAAAAGTGGTAAATATGGTGTTGAATATGGTGGTGAATCTAATCATACTAATAGTAATTAAATAACTACTAAAGAACCTTAATCCCCTGATAAAATATTTTTAGTGTAAAAGGAACCATTTTGGACCCAAAAAATCCTACAAAGACAGTGTTAATTGAGGAAGATGTTCTAGTAGTTCCTGTGAAAGAACAAGTTTATGTTTGGAATAAATTACATGTTGAGGGGGAGTAAGAAAATCATAGAGTTAAAATTTCCACTCTTAATCCTTTTGATATGGAAACAAGTAGATGAATGGGAAACATACCTGGTATATTTCACTCTCGGCTAGAACAATCCATATTCTAATGACGAATTAGATCTTGCAGTGACTCCAACTCATGCTCCTACTGTTGTATATTTTCCTAATTACTATGTGAGTTACAATGATTTTAATGTTTTTAGACAATAATTGTGTTTAGTTTTCAATGAAATCCCCCAAGTTCAACCAGAACCAGTGGAAATTTTTAGTGACAATGATATTGGTATGCAGTCAGATAACGTTATCTCCCAGATTCAACCACAAATAGTTACTAAGATTCATGAATTTATAATTTAGAATAAAATATTTACTGATGAATTGCCTTAACTAATACATATTTTTAATATGATGTTTTCTGAGTATAGATAGTCTTTTGCTGGTGTGGTCAAAATAATTGAAGATACATCTTCTGATTATGGTACAACTCCGCCTCTAGCACCTGACATGGATATTTTATGATCACTCATTAGAGAGGAATTAAAAGGCACCTCCACCTCTTATTGTACTCCTATTGACTCCTTGAATATAGGGATAAACTAATCGTTGATCCAAGAATAACAACAGGCTATGATGGGTTGTGAATATGACAATATCATAAGAAAAATTATAAAGAATATTAATCATGTATGTGACATGGTATGGTTTTATATGAAAGGGGCCACTACTGAACAATAATATATCACCATGAAATTAGATTTATACTTTAAAATGATTTATAACCAACATAAATATGATAGTCTTTTAAAATACATGGCTGAGAATTTGTGGCTGACTCTAGTCACACAAGCATTAGAGGAACAAGTTAAACAGCGCTCAGATCTTACACTTGCAATTCAAGTGTTCATGGAAAGAAAATATTATTTTGATAATGATATGGAGAAAGATGGGAAGACAATTATGGATTTTATCATCCTTTTGAAGCCATGCATACATGTTTTAAGTAGAATAATTGTTTCTCCATATGCCTTCCCCATTTGACCTATGATTGAGAATATGCCTTCATGTTCAGTCTATCGGTCAGCTGAACCACATTTCTGAGCTATTGTCACTCAAAAACCTTTTATCCTCTTCCTTAATCCCTTCAACCTTTTCTCCTGTCTCCAACACATGTTCTTTAGTCATCTAAGGCATGTTATCTATCACGATCTTACATCCCCTCCTTCTTCTTCTAAAGGTCATACCTTAATTGTGCCTTCTATATTTCCCATTAATCTACTATATATTTCAGCCACTTATATACCTATTGTTCCTCTATCATATTCTATTGATAAGGGGAAGTCAATCTTGGATCCTTCCTTGCAGAAACATTGATTTTGGATTTTTCCTTGATAGGGATATATTTTTAACTTATTCTCATTAAATGTACTATCTTTTTATCATGAGATACATTATCGCTTTTCCAATATTACCTTTTATTCATCATATGTTATTTTCTCTTTTATCAACTAATTTATTTTTTCAATTTTTGATTATCCAAAATGGGGTAGAGTGAGTATCAAATTTAGAGAATTTAGAGGGAATTTATTTTTAGATTTAGATTATGTATGGTATTTAATATTATGTGATTATTTTTAAATTATAATAAAATCTACCATGATTTGTATAACATGTTCTGAAGAATAGTTATCTTTTTTACCATGATCATTTCAAATAACCTGTTAATGACAAGATTTTTTATCATGAATAAATGGGATATTTTTGTACTCCTCTATTTTTAATGCTCAAAAATCATGATTTGTTAATTTCAATCAAGTTAAATTATGTTTATTCATGTTCAATAATGTTAATATGTTTTTAATTTATTATTTTAGTATCTTAAATCAAAAGAATTGATGAAAAAATAAGACCTATGTATAAGTCACCATTAAGGTTGAGTCATTGTTATGATAGACTCACTATTGTTCATCTCATTGATGATAGAAAATCAATTAAGTATGAGTTACCGTTGATATTGTGTTACGATTAGGATGTATCACTATCAACTATCTCACTATCAGCACAAATGATAAATTCTGACAAACGTAGAGACACAATTATTGAACCTACCAACATCTTAGAACATAATTTTTGCTATGTATGAGTCACCATCCCATCAAGCTTCCATCAGACTCAACATAGAAAATTGGAAAAATATGAGTCACCATCACATCAAGATGTTGAAAAACTCAATCAATAATTTTAGCAACGTATGAGATAATGGCATTAAATGTCATAATCAAAATGACCAACCCTGAAATTGTCTTATCGATCCAGAGTCCCCACAACGTGACTAACCATTCTTGATTCCAGAATGCATAATATATAAGACACCATCCTAACACACCATTACTGAGTCACCATTCCAACACACCTTTCATGAGACAACATTCCAAGTCATCTTCAGAGAAACTATTACTTATTTCCTTATCATTTAAAATAAACATTATTTATAATGGTCATATTTATAAAACAAAGTAATGCTATTTATATTAATCAATATCTATGAATTTTGTATAAAACATTTAAATCAGTGTCAGACTATAGTATAAGGAAGGAGGTACCTAGATGTGATTGAGGTCATGCTTTTTATCTGAATTATTTTATAAAGACAATACCTAATCAAAAAATATAAAAACTATGGAGAACTTGTGTTCCTAATAAAAAACTCGATTACATCTAACCATGGATAAATTAAGAACCTTTTGAGCACTTATGTAAGGACCCAAACTTTTTAATAATATTTATTTTCTAAATTTGTGTGTTATTTTATATTATACTCAACAAAACTATATCCTTTATTTAATGAAGTGAGTATAATTAAATGAGACGGTTGGGTTTTGACTATTATATGACCATTGGTCAATATGGTCATTGGAAACATAATTCATAGTGTTACAATTATTGTTTATAAATACAAGTGGTATTGGTTAATTATTATAGAAAAAAGAGTCGATGACATCATCCAGTAGACTCGGGCCATATGAAGTCCATCTGTTGGAGCACTGGAAGGAGGTATCATAATTGGGCTTTGCTCTGGACCAAGCCCAAGCCGAACTTCATCTTTTGAAGCATGAACATAATCGCCTATTGAAGAATTCCAAGCTTATAGAATTCACCACTGGGAAAATGTTGTCTGAGCCACCCCAAAATTCTATCACCATAGCACACCTTACACATAGGTCCTATGCAGGTGTTATAAGGGGCTATGTAACGAATCCTTAGTTACTTTTTGAAATCCTTTTGTATAAATAAAATTTTTACTTTTTATTATGGAAAATTTTTTGATTTCCAAATGCCCGAATAAATATAGGATGAATTTATAGAACATCCATTTTATTGATGAAATTTGGAAAAAATGGGTATTTTAAATATTTTTGTATTCTTTAAAAAATTAATAATAAGAATTGATTTCCAAAAAATGGTCTTCTACAATTGTGTTTCGTAAAGAATTTAGAGTCTAATAAGATCAACTTATTTTTTAGTGAATAGTAAAGTATGAATAGTAATATATCAGTATGAATAGTAATGAATAGTAATAAATTGTAGATCGGCCAAAAAAATAGAAACTTCATGCATGAATGAATAAATACGATTTAGACATCGTAAACGTGAAAAAAAATGAATGTATATATTTTTTTATTTTTCTATGTCCTAAATATTTTATATACAATTTTATAACTAATTTAATAATTTAAAATAGAATTTTATTTTTCGAAAATTTAATCATAAAATGATACTTTATTGTCTTGTGGTTATACGATATTTTTATGGGACCTTGATTACTTTCTTAAGGTGTTAAAAATGGGTTATAGTTTTAAAGTTGTATTTTTGGAATAAATAATGATTTTATTTAAAAATTCAATTAAAAATATTTAGAAAATTAATTTCATAAAATTGTTTTCATTTTTGAATTCAGAGCATCGATATTAGGTTAGAGTGAATTTTTTTTTTCTGAAACAGTTGATTTTTCAGTGAATAGTAAAAAAATACAGTTTTGAGTTTTTAATGTTTAATAAACTCATTGTTGATGTAGTAATGATGTAAATAATCTGACTGAATTTTTAACATTAAGATATGTTATGAGGTGTCCCAGGTGGCCAATACTATAGGAAAATACCATGGGAAAGCCCATGGTTTTTCCAATACCACCTATAAGTTGTCCCTTGGAAATTAATAATTTATTCACTCACTTCTCCTATAAATACCGAGCTATTATTTAATTATTTTCATTCCAAAATCTTTCTAAACTAAGCTCTGGTCTTTAAAGCTTCTAAGTTGTCCTCCAATGGTGCCCTCAATACTCCATGGTCATGACCTTCTAGTTTTCGAAGTTACTCTTCATGGTAAGGGATCCTTTCACCCTCCTCTTTTTAAGTTATGACTTCCTTTATGTTATGTCTTATAGTTCAATTTTATTTTGTGGGGGATTATTATATAATATCTTTTATAATATTAATTTCATTTCCAAATGATGATAGACCCCTTCCCCTCTCATCAAATGATTTTATGAATTTTTAAGTGACGCTGTTACGCTGCCGAAATTTTTGTAAAAGAAATCGCATCTTCTTTTTTCCATCGAGTTTCATATTTAGATGGTATTCCCTTCAAATATCAAAAAAATGATCTTATTTATTTTTATTCTATACCCCTACTGTATAATGTTATATTTATGATCGGGTGACTCTAGTCCCCTCTCTTTTCAATGTTTTCTAAATCTGCATTATATATCCATTAGCTGTAAAAACTTATCTCAAAATTTATCTCTCTTTCTTTCTTGAAACTCTCTTGTTTATTTATGTGAACAAACAAAACTATTTATTTTCTATGTTGTGAATAAATACAAAAAAATGGTATATTTTATTATGCAATTGACATACATATAACCCTCATTCCCTTTCCATGGGTTATAAATGAGTTAATGATTCTATTTTTAATCACTTTTAAAATGTCACGATTTTGAAATGAAACCCATTTCATTCATTCTATTTGCGTTATTTATGAAATAATTTCTTATTATCTATGGTTCTCACATGAAAGTAATGGAATATTAAAGGTGATCCCGGATAGCACTCTAATGCATTAGGTGAAGAATTAATCTCTAGAGATGACAAGTTTCACGATACATTGGGGAATAACCTTTGTAATTTTATGACACCTTGGGGATGAACCTTGGTGATATGTTCATGAATTTATAAATTAAATGTTGTATTCAAATATTCATGTTATGATTCATGTTCTTTTTATCATGATATTCTTATTCATCCATTGCTCATGTCTTTATGTTTTCATATTGATCTTATTGATTTCAAATGTAATCTAATTCCATTGTTTTCCTTACTGGGCCTTCTGCTCAGACTTTCCTTTAATGTATGTGTCAAGGTTATGAGATGCAGAAATTATAATTAGGATAAACCGATGGTAATGCCTTACAAGTGTCTTATAAGGATGTTTCATGATGTTTTCATGTATTATGTTCTTGATTTCCAAGACACTAGACTTTAAAGATCCTCTATATGTAAAATGTAATGAAAAGTTATGTAATAAAAAGGCAGGATACCATAGTTGGTATCAAAGGGTAGTTTAGTAATTTTTGGAAATTAGGCTATGAAAACATTAGAAATAACCCTATTGAAAAGATTTAATATTGGAAAACATCATTTTATTTTGGTGAGTATTGAGTAAGTGGTTTATCAAGCAAATACATCCTTATCTATATATGAGCAGGTAGAGGCGGCTCTAGCACAGAGGTACCTAGGAGTGAAAAGACCGAAAAGGAGTTTCGTGCTTGACCTGGGGTAACTTGGTACACAACAACATACATTTATGCACTCTTGGATACGACACTTCTGGGGGATATTTTTGGAAAATCATAATCTTTTTATGAATCATTAAGATAAATTTATTGAGAAATGTAATTGATTAAAGCATGATGTTTTAAGAAATAAAATCCTTTATAGTTAAATTATTCTTAAATAAAATAAGTTTCTCAATAAGTTTTTATTTTTATAGAACATGGCAGGTAATAGGAGGAACTATGCAAATGGTTACCATAATGGACCATGAGCTAATGACCCTCTGATGGAAACCGGAATGGAGACATTCCTGCGAATGATGCACCAACTGATTCATGATATGAGAAATAACATGAATCAAGTTGATAGAATGATATCACCATGAAGGGAACACCATTTTTTTGAATTTTTTATGAGTTAACGACAACTAATCTTCTGTGGATCGACTAACCCATTGGTTGTTGAACAGTGGATCAGCTCTATAGAGAAGATCCTTTCTGTGCTCTGCTATTCAGAGCAAGAGAAGGTCACCCTAGCTGTCTATCACATAGATGAAGATGTTGATCAGTAGTGGGAACTGATTAAATACATGAGTCAAAGAGTGGTAGTTGAAGCTATGTAGTGGTAAGAGTTTAGAGGTATCTTCATCCATAATTATTTCCCTCGTTCCAGGAGAACAAGAATTGAGAAGGATTTTCATGAGCTGAAGCAGAAGGATAATGAATCTATGGGATGTGACAAGATGAACTTCAAAATGATTTCATGTTATAACTCTGGCTTTCTCATGGAGACAAATGGTAAGGTTGATAGATTCTTTGGTGGATTGAGACCTCATCCACAGAACAATCTATCCAAATGAGACTATGATAGCTATGACAAGATCGTTAGGAGTGCGATGAAAGTCGAAATAATGTTTAGTGAGACGCAGTTGTCTCATAAATCCAATGAAAAAAAGAGATTGATAGAGCCCAGTATAGGGAGGACCTTTGTTCAAGTAAGAGGATGCAAAAAATTGCAACGTCCCACATGTAATAAATGTTGGAAGAATCATTCGAGGAACTGCCTTCTCGGGAGCTGGAAATTCTACAATTGTGGAATAGATGTCCATATTGTGATGAATTTTCAAAGTGAGGTGAAACCTCAACTTCAAAACACTAATGACAAGGGAATCATGGTTCCATCCCTACTTGATGTCCAATGCTTTATCTGTGGACAACTTGAGTACTTTTCCAGTCATTGTCCAAATAACAGGGCAGTGGAGGGGAACTACCATCATCCTTAGCAATGGCCAAGGAAGCAAGGTCATGATTTTGATTTCATGATGGATGAAGTTGAAGTGCCAAATGATGTGGTGGTAGGTACTCTTGTTATCCTCTCAGAGATAGAAGTACATTGTTTGATTCAGGTTCTACACATTCCATTATTTCCTCCACATTTGAAACGAATTTAGAATCAACCCCCAACTTGTTAAAAGTTAAGTTATCCGTTAAGACCCCTGGTTGGATTATCCAATCATATTATATGTTTAGAAACTATAGTATTTACATTATTGAGCACAATATTATCATAAATCTAGTAGTAATTCATATTCTAGAATTCGTCATTATACTATGCATGGACAGGCTCTGAAAGTATAATACTATGATCAAATACAGAAGCAAGGAAATATCAGTAGTCTTGAATGGAGAACCTACATTTATTGTACAAGGAGAGATATCTCAACCTGATCCTTTTCTTGAGGAACCTCCTATAACCTTCTTTATGAAGTTGATGAGTGAAGAAGATGAATGAAATGAGAGTTTGAGGATAGAAAATGTCCACATTGTCAAGGAATACATTGACATATTTCCTGAGTAGTTGACTGAAACTACTAGAGAGAGAGAGGTAGAGTTGTCTATTGAACTCGTACCTGGATCTCCTCCAATATCAATGAACCTGTATAGGATTGAAAATAAGGAGTTGTAGGAATTAAAGAAACAACTTTAAAATCTTTTGGAGAAAGGGATTATCCGGAAGAGTGTGTCTCCTTGGGGAGAAAATGTTCTCTTTGTAAAGAAGAAGGATGGATCGATGTGGATATGAATTGATTATAGAGAACTGAATGGGATCACAGTGAAGAAAAAATACGCTCTTCCAAGGATTTATGACTTATTTTTTCAACTTCCTGGGGGCTCAATTCTTCTCTATGATTGATCATTGGTCTGGTTATCATGAATTGAGGGTGAAGAAAGATGATATTTTGAAAACTGCCTTCCGATCAAGATATTGGCATTATGAGTTTGTTGTTATTCCCTTCAGGCTAACTAAAACAACTGTTATTTTTATGGATTTGATGAATAGAGTCTTTAAGGACTACATTGACAACATTGTGGTAGTTTTTATTGATGATTTTCTAATATATTTCAAATTTCATGAGAAGCATGAGGATCATATAAGGGTTATTTTTCAATCTCAATGGAAGGAGAGGCTTTTTGTGGTGTTCCAAAAATGTGAATTCTAGTTACAACAAGTTTCCTTCTTAGGGAACACTGTTACCAATGAAGGAATCACATTTGACCCTATAAAGACAGAAGTTGTTGAGGAGTAGCCTCAACCTACAACAATAACCGAGATTCGTAGTTTCCTAGGACTAGCAGGATATTATATGAGGTTTTGGAAAACCTTTTCACGAAATTCTAATCCATTAACCATGTGAACTCAAAAAGGGTTCAAGTTTATCTGAAAAAATGAGTGTGAGGACAGTTTCCAAGAGCAAAAGAAGAGATTGGCTTCTGCACCCATGATAACACTACCCTTAGGTTGAGAAGGATTCATTATTTTTAGTGATGCATCTATGAAAGGACTTGGGTTCATCCTCATGAAAGATGAAAAATATATTGCTTATGCTTCTCAATAGTTGAAGAGTCATGAGAAGAAATACCCTAAGCATGATCTAGAGCTGGTTGCAGTCATTTTTACTCTAAAGATATGGAAGCACTATCATTATGGGAAGAAATGTGATATATACACATGCCATAAAAGATTGAAGTATATTTTCACCCAAGAGGAATTTAACATGATACAAAGGAGATGGTTTAAACTTCTCAAGGACTATGATTGTTCAATTCATTATCAACCCATAAGACCAAACAAAATAGCTGATGGATTAATCTAGAAAGACCCAGTTGTTCTTTCCATTATGTGGATTCAAATAGATCCTTTGATCAGTGACCTAGTAAAACTGGACATGGTAATTATAAGGGAAGGTACATCAATAACCCTAAACAAAATGGTTTCTCGGCCATCAAAACTAGAGAGAATCAAGAAATCACAGAAAGAATAACCTTTGTTACAAAACATGTTTGATTCTGTGAAGGATGGGAAGTATCCTGAGTTAAATATTGATCAAGAAGGTGTACTGAAATTTCATAATAGACTATGTGTACTATCTATTCATGAAATTAAGAAGAATATGATGGAAGATGCTCATAGTTCTACTTTCTCTATATATCATGTAAGCACAAAAAATGTATAGGGACCTTCATGATCGTTATTGGTGGGATAATATGAAAATAAAAATTGCTGCCTACACATCAAGGTTCCCTTTATGTCAGCAAGTGGAGGCATAGTGACAACTTCCTAAAGTGGTATTGCAACCACTACCCATACCAGCATGGAAGTGGGACAATATCACTATGGACTTCATCACTGGTCTCCCAATAACATTCAAAGGAAATAATGCAATATGGGTTATTGTGGACCGTCTCACCAAGACTGCCTATTTTATCTCTATTGGGGAAGATTCCCCTCTTGATCAAACTTCCAGAATTTACTTGAAGGAAGTGGTAAGGTTGCATGGAGTTCCACTTTCTATTGTAGCTGATCGTGACCCATGCTTCACATCATAATTCTGGAGAACTCTTCAACATTCTCTGAGAACAGAATTGAATTTTTGTATAGCCTATCACCCCCAATATGATGGCCAACATGAAATGACTACTCAAACACTTGAGGATATGCTGAGAACATGCCCAATGGAATTTAAAGGTGGATGGGATCAACATCTCCCTTCAGTTGAGTTCTCTTGCAACAACAGATTCCACTCGAGCATTCAAATGGAAACCAATGAAGCTCTATATGGGAAGCGATGTAGAACTCCTAATTTTTGGGATGAAGCTAGTGAGAGAAATCTTCTTGGGCCCGATCTAGTGCATAAGATGACAAAAAAGGTCCATGCCATCCAGCGACACATTAAAGCTACATAGAGTCCGCATAAGAGCTATGCCAACAACAATTGAAGGGACATGGACTTTGATATTTGTGATAAAGTCATTCTTCGAATTTCACCTTGTAGTAGAGTCATGTGTTTTGGGAAGAACGAGAAGCTCAACCCTAGGTACATTGGATCCTATGAAATCATTGATCACGTAAGATTAGTCACTTATTGGCTTACACTTCCTCCAAATATCGAACAAGTTCATGATGTCTTCCATGTATCTCCCTTGTGGAAGTATATACATGACCCTTCACATGCACTAAATCTAGAAGTAGTACAATTGGAAACTGACCTCTCTTATGAGGACCAGTCGGTGGAGTTCTTGTATCTTATCGAGAAGTTTCTATGAAAAAAGACTACTCACCTTTTTAAAGTGTTGTGGAGGAACCAAAAATGTGAAGAAGCCATGTGGGAACCAAAGGAGTCTATGAGGTAGAAGTACACACACCTTTTCTCTTCTTAGGGTATGAGATAAAATTTTTGGGATGAAATTTCTTAAGGGGGGAAGAATGTAACGACACAAACTTTTTAATAATATTGATTTCCTAAATTTGTGTGTTATTTTATTTTATACTCAACAAAGCTATATCCTTTAAATAATGGAGTGAGTATAATTAAATGATACTGTTGGAATTTGAATGTTATATAGACATTGGTCAATATGACCATTGGAAAATAGATTCTTTACATTACAAATATTGTTTATAAATACATGTAATCTTGGTTAATTATGATAGAAATAAGAGTCGATGGCCTCATCCAGTAGACTTAGGCCATATGAAGACCATCGGTCGGAGCTCTAGAAGGAGGTAGCGTCAATGGGCTTTGCTCAGGACCAAGCCTAAGCCGAACATCAATATGTGAATCTTGAACGGAATCGCCTAAGGGAGAAGTTCTAGCTGATAGAAATCACCATGACGGAAATTTTGTCCGAGCCACCACAAGATTCTATTGCCATAGGAAACCTTACACTTTGGTCCTATGCATGTTTTATATGGGGCTATGTAAGGAAGTCTTAGTTACTTTCAGTAACCCTTTTTCCTAAATAAAATTTTTACTTCTTATTACGGTAAAACTTGGGATTTTCAAATGTCCGGATAAATATAGGATGAATTTATAGAATTTCAATTATATTAAAGAATTTTGGAAAAAAGGGGTATTTTAAATATTTTTGTATTCGTTAAATAATTAATAATGTTAATTGATTTTAAAAAAATGGTCTTCTACAGTTGCATTCTGTATAAAATTTTTGTTCTAATAAGATCAACTTAATTTTTAGTGAATAGTAAAGTATGAATAATAACACACTCGTATGAATAGTAATGATTTGTAATAAATAGTAAATCATCCCCAAAAATAGAAACATCACCTATGAATGTATAAATATGATTAAGAAATCTTAACAGTGAAAAAAACAATCTTTGTATATGTTTTGGTATTTTTGTATGTCATTAATATTTTATTTAAAATTTTATCATTAATTATATTATTTAAAATGGAAATTTATTTTCATAAAGTTTAATCATAAATTGTTACATTATTTTCTTATGGTTATACGATAATTTTATGGGTCCCTTATTACTTTCTTAAGGTGTTACAAAATTAGTTATAGTTTTAAAGTTGTATTTTTGTAATAAATAATGATTATATTTAAAAATTAAATTAAAAATATTTAGAAATTTATTTTCATAAAATGGAGTTCATTTTTGAATTCAGCTCATCGATAATATGTTATAGTGAATTTTTCAGTTTTTTTCTGAAATTTTTTATTTTTCAGTGAATAGTATAAAATATTGTTTTGAGTTTCAAATGTTTAATGACATCATTGATGATGTAATCATGATGTAAATAATCTGGTCTACTTGTGAATATTAATATATTTTATGAGGTTTCCCAAGTGGAAAATTCTAGGGGCATGCCCATTGTTTTTCCAATACCATCGATGAGGTGTTCCTTGGAAAATAATAATTTATTCCCTCCCTATTCCTATAAATACCAAGACATTCCCTCATTCTATTCCTAAAAAAATCCTCATCAATTATGCTCTGGTCATTCTACCTCCCAAAGAGTCCTTCCAAGGTGCCCTGAAGCCTCTCAATGTCCCGACCTTCAATCATTCGATTTTACTCTTCATGGTAATAGATCCTTTCACCCATCTCTTTTCATTATTTTCTAATACTACGTTATATAGCAGTTATGTTGCAAAAACTTTCATCTCAAAATTTGTCTCTATTTCCCACATGAAATTATCTTGTTTATTTATGTGAATACCCAAACCTATTTCATTTCTATGGGTGTTCTTTAATACAAATAAAAAGATATATTTGATTTTGGAATTCACAAACATATAACCCTCACTCCCTTTCAATGGTTTATAAATGACATAATCCTCCTATTTTTAAGAACTTTTAAAAATCCATGATTTTGAAATGTAACCAATTTCATTTATTCTCTTTGGGAAATTTATTAAATGTTTGATTATTATCTATGTGGATCACATGAAAATAAATACTTACCGAGGGTGTTCCCTTCTAGAGCTCTAACGCATTGTGTAATGAATTAATCTATAGAGATGAGAAGTTTTACTATACCTAGGTGAATATCATTGGTAATTTTTATGACACCTTGGAAATGAACCTTGGTGATATATTCTTGAATTTCTAAATGAAAGGTTGTAGCCAAATATTCAAGTTATGATTCATGTTATTTTTATTATGATGTTCCTATTATTCCATTTCTCACGAATTTGTGTTTTTGTCATGTTCTAATTGATTTCACAAGTAAACTAATTCCCTTGTTTTCCATACTAGGCCTTCTGGTCACCCGTTACTTTGATGTATGTCTCGTGGTTATGAGATGTAGTAATTGTACATTGGATGAAACTATGATGATGCATTACATGTGTAATATAATGATGTTTTATGTTGTTTTCATGTATTATGTTCCTTATTTCCAAAACACTAGACTTTAAAGATCCTCTATATGTAAAATGTAATGAAAGGTTATGTTATAAAAAGGCAGGATGCGAAAACTTATACTGAATAAATCTTTGTAGTGACCAAAAAATAGAGTAGAAGAACTTATTGAGTAAATCTAATACATCACTGGAAACAGAAGAAAGAAGCTCTCGTGACACTCTATTTTTTTTGTAATCTTTTGAATGTCGACTCAAGATAAATTTCAACATAACTTCCAGGTGTCACAAGTAGCGTTTCAAAACACATAGAGCCTTCAAACTCTATTCTCTATATTTTTTCATTGCTTGTGTACTACTTTTACATTATGAACAAATTTTGTGACTCAATGCTATTAACACACAGTAAATCATATACAAAACATGAAGATACTCAAGTATATTCACAAACAAAATTTTACTCCTTACACCTCCCAGGGATAATAGTGGAAGAGGTCCACACATGGCCTATTTGTTTTAACAGTCCAACAAAAACTGTTCAAGATGCTTTGTTGACCTGGATAATGTGTATGTTTTATTTTACCCCGATCCGGGGTGTGTATAAAATTCTATGTATACAAACTTCTAGGTTGTAGGTAATCACCAAGTGTACCACATTACATTTCATCTTGAGACTGAACCTCATGTTTAAATTCCGTTGTGTTCTTTCTATTTTAGTTTTTTCATGTTTGTGTTTATTGAAATCATAAAACTTCAATTTTCATTGATATTTATTATTAAATAGTATTTATATATTAATTATATTCAGTATATTGATATCAAAAGTTAAATTAATAATTTATGTTGTTTTAACTAATAACTAATAACTTTGAGAAATACTTCAAAAAACCAAATATTTTATAAAATTCACCTATAGTTAACTAGAATGTTTTCTATTCCTGATTGGGGAAATTTTTAAAATATATTATTAAGATAAATTTTTATATTGACTGAATTCACCCCTCACTTTAGTGTCCTACTCTGAAAATCATTTTGTATAATAAGATCTTTCCTTTTATGTTTTAATAGTCTTAATGTTTTCAAATCATTCCATCTTTGATTTTAGTTGTGTTTTAAATAACTAAATATTTCGTTCAATTCAAAATTTATAGATCTTTAAAACATAATTTTATAATTTAACATGGATAATAGATCGGAAGGTGATTCTACTAACATACCTCCCAATTTCAATGGCACAAATTATGCTTAGTGGAAAATAAAAAAGAAAATTCATTTAGAAAGAATGAGTTTTGACATATGTTCTGTTATAATAGATGTTTATAAGATTCATGATACATATCGAAACATTTGAGATAACCCAACTGAGCTAGACTATAATTATTTTAATCCTATGAATGATTTATATTGTGCTCAGGCTGATGAATAATTAAATAGGATTTCTGAATGCAAAACAACCTTTCAAATTTGGGATACATTATCTATTTCACATGATGGAACCATCAATGTGACTGAAATGAGTATTAAAAATATACTATTAAATATGATAACATATAAATTAATCCTCATCATACTATCTATGAAAATTCTATTAGGTCTAATAATATTGCAAATACAATTATCCTAATGGGAAAGACAATCACCGTTGAGGAACAGATCATGTTAATTTTAAGATGCCTTCCAGAAAGGTGGAGAGGGACCTTAGTATTATTTAGAGAATATTATGACATTGATACACTACCTATAAATGATTTTATATCTAAGATGGTGATGTATGATGAAGATAATAAGATTAATAAAGAAGAATTTGATGAACCTAAAACAATGTCAGTGGCATTCAAAACCACTAAATATAATCAAAACAAGAAAATTCATGTTCATACTGAATGTTCTATAAATGAAGATTCATCAAAAGATAGTGATGAGTAAATGGAAAAACTATCCAAGAGATTTAAAATATTCTACAGAGAGAAGCATATATTTAGAGAGCCTATATAAAAAAGGAAATATAACAATAAAGGCTAGTGGAAAAGGATTATAAAAGAAGTGATAATACGTATGATATCGTATAATATGAGTGAAAAATAAAAAAAACATGGGAAGACTGACTATCCAAACCAAAAGTACAAGTAGAAGTATGAGGAAAACTATAGATAATACTAGAAGGCTATGTAGGATACCTGGAGTGCTTCCAAGGAAATCTACAGTAAATTTAAATCATCTCATGATGAAAAGGATGACAAAATTATTTCTGGTTTTTTTAAAATTGGAAATTTATTGATTGATAGATCAATGTTTGGAGTTAGGTTTGTTATCTGTTATGAATTCAACAGTTTGTCAGTGGAGATCCACAACCATTTAATAAGGTTTTATGTGTCAATACGACTCCCAATTAGTTATTTTTTATTCAATGTTAATTAATATTTAAATTAACATTGGATTGATGAGAAAATTAATATAATTTTTCTTAATTAATTTTTGAAGATTTATGAGTAATTAGGGCCTCATATTTATTGGAAATGGATGGTTGGGGTTAAACGATCTTCAATGATGGTGGTAGAGCTCTTCATTTAAGGCAATTTCTCAAAATATGGTAGGTGTCCCATGAACATAACCATATGTTTATATTTTTTATTTTTATTCAATTTTCTATATAGTGTCACAATTTTTGTGTGAACGGCCTTACGTTATAAATTATTTTTCTCCATTAGAGTCCCACGTGATGAATGAAATTGTCTTGTTCCATAATAGAAACTTAAATAATTTCTTAGTTCATCTACTATTATAAGTCTTGGGGTTGACCATAAATATGAATTGTTTTATATATAGACACTAGAGGGGTGTATATATGATCAATGAATTTAGTAGACTGTGATATGTGATACCTTTTTATCAAATTGATATAAGAATTGTGATGTATTTTAAATACTTATATAAGGGTTAATCTAGTGATATAATTTATGTATAGTTAGGTTGGGAGAAGGAAAACATATCATGAATTTTGGAGAGACATGAATTCATTCATTCATTCATTCTGGTGTGATGTATATGTTGTATCTCTAGTGTGTATTCTCAAAAACTGATGTTAAAATAGTTGTTTAAAGAGAAAATATTCCCTTTGATAGATTGGATTGAACCTGGATCTATAAAAAAGATAAATAAACTCATATTGGGTGCCTCTATCATGATATGATCTAGGGGAACTGATGGGGTGCTTAGTTCTGTTTTGATGTTGAGGATGACTAATTTTTGAGTGATGAAATAATTATAACCTTGTAAAAATATAGTAATGTAATTAGTTTTCCCAAATAAAAGTACATACTAGGAGATATATGTTGGTTTTGACAAGGTGTCACCCCATGGTTATGGTATGTGATATATATGGGATGCATGATATGTTAACATGATTGGATCCATCCCCCACCCCTTAAATATTATATATGATATGTTTTTAGGTATTGCTTCAATACCCCTTGGTATAATTTATATGAGCCTACTTGGAAAAATTATTTTACTATAAATATGATATTAGAAAATATGGTGAGAGTATATTCCCTCAGGTGTATGTAATATTTTAATCCATGATTGGGATACATACCACTCTGATGTGATATGAGAATCATGGGTGGGGTTCGATTCCTCCTGATGTGATATGATATTCTTAGGTCTATTCATAATCACCCCTATAGTGATATAATATTTTGGGGTAGGGATCCATTCTCCCATGATGTGATATGAGTTTAGATTATGTGCCTCTATTCCACCCATATAAAATATGTGATTCTTTGGAGGGGTGACAATCCCTCATATGTGATATGTCATTTAAGGGTGGGGTGTCATTTGTAAGGCCGATATGGATACGAAGAATACACACGAGTGGGTGAAATGCCTCCTTTTTAAAAACCTTGACAATATTAAAATGTACCTCTTGAAATGAAGTGATCCTTTCCTTCCTTCTTAAAGTCGACTAGGTGGTAGAAATATATAATGGAAAAAAACACAAGTATGTATAGTGATCCGGGGCACAGAAATCACCTAGTACACTCCACCAATGCTCTAATCCTTAAGAATGGTTATTTTCACTTGTAGTTTTTCTTATCTCAATACCTTACACAATTAAGTATAGGTAGTTGACACTTTATATGGATTTTACATGGAATTATCGATCTATTATTGGGTACTGAAATATCCACATCTTAGTCTGAGATGCTAACACAACACCATGTCGGAGTCCGTGCTGCCTATAGTCAAATGAAAATAGATGAGATGAATTTTTTGGTGAAGTAGTTTTAGATTATAGTTTCATAATCAACTGTAAAAAGAAAATGATCTTCAATATACCAAAACAATATCAGAAAAATAATCATCAATGTCGAGAAAACTCATTATCTTTAAATCATATCAAATATATTAAACAATGTTTTCAAAAGCTTCCACATTCATTACACCAAGAAAGGATAAGAATATAAAAATAAATATGTATCTCTCTTCTTCAAAATGATAAGTAGTAGAATGAAATATATTTCAGCACTTTATTTTCATCAAAGTATTCACATATCTAATCTTCTTCATTGTTTATATTATTTTTCTCCCAAAGTGAAATATATACAGAAAATAAATACCCATCAGTTGTAACAACATTTATTTTTGTTAGGAAACCCAAAAAAAAACAGAGTTAACAACCTTTGTATATATCCTCATGAATATCATTGCATCATTTTCTCTTTATTCTAATATAATATTCCTCTAATAAATGAATTTAAAATAATTTGAATAACTCATCCAATAAAATCTCCATAATAATTCCAGTGTGGAAAATTTTAAAACTCCAATTTTAATCCATTCAACACACTTTATATATAGTCGAAAAAGTTCTCAAAAATTATCAGCATAATAAATCATGAATATTTGAAATCAAATCAATCAAAGAGATTCATAACTTCCCATATATATAAGAATGATTTAATCCATTTCATGAGAAACTTTGAGTTGGTTTAAAAACATATTCATAATTATCTTTAATACTTAGAAGAACATTTTAGAAATCATGGATAATATATTTTATTAAAACTCCATCATTTACTATTCCAACGTAGGGTCCCTTCGTGTAACGAAAAAATACCAAACGTAGTGTTCAACTACAAATCATATGATTATTTTGCATAGTCTGGGGTTCCTTTATACATAAATAATTAAATATATATTGATTTTAAATTAATGTAAGAATAAAAAGTAACATAGAGACGATGATCCACATGTTCATCACTGTTAGCATAAAATCCTAAACGTAACATTGATTAACCATAAGTTCAACTTTTGGGATGTAGGGTACGAACAGTGAATATCCAACATTAATGTAGGGATGAAATTCCAAAATCCCGTTCATTCCCGAATGTAGGGTTCTTGATCCATACAATTAATATCTATCATTGGGTTAATAATCCATACATGCATTAATCAAGTGTAGGGTTCATTCCTTATGACATTGTTACCTATGTATAGTATGAATTGTGTTTCCAAAAAATTTGAACTACTTAACTTCAAACTTCCCTAATTTTTTTTATCCCTTTAGCATCAGATTTAGGCTTAATCAAATATTATTTATTTTTATTAAATGTCAATATGTTTCCAATGTTTCATGAAGATAATCACTCCAAATTCAATATCTATTGATATATTCGAAAAACTAAAGCCATATGATAAAGAAAAACTACTGTTAAAACATAAATCAAGATCAGATAATTTTTTGACCATTCAAAATTTTTTTTATTCAATGATATATATTGATGAAATCAAGATAAACTTATCAACTTTTCATCACACCGGGTTTCCATAAATTCTGACATCATTATACCTTTTATAAAAATTAAATATATTTGGATTTCAAATCTGTTAACTGTATAGTTTAAAAACAACTTCCGAATCTTTGGTGATTTTTTAGAGTATTAAAAAATCATTTTTAGACTTCTATAAAACTACTAATGTTTAGATAAACTTCTTATCTACCCAATATAATATTTCATCCATGGATTCATTAAATGTAGCATAAAATATCTTCATAATTCTGAATTGATATTAAGCTAAAAACCTTGATATCACTTGAATAGAATGTAACAGCTTCAGTAAAAAAAATTCACTGTTGCAATAATAGAATTTGATTTTGAAAAAATAGATGAAATGAAGATAATCTTATTATCAATCCAACGAAATAAACTCTGTATTAATCCTATCATCACTTCTTCATATATAAAGTAAATACTCTGACATACTAAATTTAGAACACATTAAAAATTTAATAGAAAAAAAAATATTTATGGGGTGAAGTAATTATTAAATAAACATCAAAATGAGAATGAAAAAGATCTAAACAATAATCTATCCCTCTTTGACAAGTAGAACACCCTAACTTATTATCATATTTTTCTATATCAACCATTTCTCCCCCTTTTTGTAAGGATAAATAATACTTTCTCTTAAGTATATTAAATAATAAAATATATTTTCCTTATTTTATAAAGAATATGAATTTGAGATTTAAGAAAGAAATTATATAATTAAAACTAATGTTAATAATTTTTTTAAAATAAATTCTCTTCCCCCGATTTAAAAATATATAAAATTGACAACTAAATTTTTTAACAAATGTAAAATTTAACAAATATTTTTTAAAAAAAATATTAAATGTCAAAAATAAAATTTTAAAAATATATAAACTTTGTAATAAGATTATTTTAAAATATATATATTTAAATTTAGGAAATTTTAGGAATTTTATAATTTTTAATTTTTAAATTATTTTTTAAATATAAAAAATACGAGATTTTTACATTATGTTATAAAATAAAAATAGCAATATAAACTCCCCTAGATTAATTCTTCCTTAAAAAAGATAAAAAGAGATGATCAAGGATCCATGAAAACATTTTTAATATTATTCAATGAATAACAAGGGTTTACAATGAATGTATTAAACCATTTAATTCAAGCCATAATAATGAAACATTTAAACACATTCTAAATATTTAAAATTAATCTTCTTAAGGCCGAGCATTAATATTTATCATATTCAATTATTTTAAATAAATGATTTACATTTATTTTATAATATATATATATTAATAAAAATAAAATAAATAAATAAATAAATAAATAAAATCAAAAAAATAATGTCTTTTCAAATGATTTAATTAATGTACTGTTAAAGAATTAAATTAAAATATATTCAGTGAATTTAGTTAAATAATTTACATAGAATTATAATTGAATATTTTTCAAAATAATTTAATTGAAATATTTTCAAATAATTTAAAAAAATTAATTATGTCATAAATAACCAAAACATTTTAATTTAATAATAGGATAATGTATCAAGAAAATAATTAGATTAATTTAACACATGTAATTAATTTTAATATTCAAACATTAAACAACTTCTTACATGCCAGATAACAGTTTAAATAAAGTATTAATATAACTTTTTATGATTATTGAATAATAAAATAAATCAATTCATTTATTCATTTGATAAAATATTAGTGTTAAATGATTTAATAATTTAAGTATATCAATAATTAAATATATATGAATTAAAGATAAAATTAATAAAAATATCCCTAGTATAAAACAATTAGTCCATTTGAATTGAATATTAATATTGAAAATAAAATACCTCTTCCATTAACTGTTCCATATCTTTTGAAATTTCAATTTAATAAATAAGAAACAATAATATAATAAAATTCCATAATTTTCAAGAATCCACTTGATTATATAACAATGAAATTCAGTGGCACATACCTGTAATGAATCATATAAAGCTCTCTTTTTGTACACATAAATTTTGGGGTCTGGAAGTGTTAGTAATTAATGATTTAGGTAACCAATTATGTTAATTTTGATCAAACAATTTTAAGTGAAACTATATAAAGATTTCGAATAATTAACATGCTTGAAACTATAAAATAGAGGTTTTATTAAGGAACAGTCATTAGCATAATGTTCGTTAATACCATAATAAAATAATTTAATAGTGGATATGATCTTTTAGTTCAAACCAGGAACAAAATAATTCTTATATAAATTTTGTTTTTCTTAATTACTACCAATACCATGTTTTAATTTGTGAATTTTATTTTTATTAATAATTTGATTCAGAAAAAATTCTCCCTTAATAAGGGTACTTGAATGTTTCATTAAATTATAAACATTATCTAACAATTCATTAATTTTTGTTTCATATAGATCACTTGAAACTTTGGGAGAATTTGACTGTAAATCAACAATCTATTTTGATGAACTATTATTGTCAATTAAAATAAAATCATAATATTTTTTTATTTTTTTTATGCTCTTTCATTATGGATTCTAATTTATCTTGAATTATAAAAAAAATATTTTTATTTTAATTATATGAAATCATTCAAAATTTGAACATTCAGTGTAAGAAGACAGTACCTCATCAGCATGAGCTATAAGACATATATTAACCTTTTTATTTTCATGATAAGATTTTGTGTTTTTGTAGATTCATCATTTTAATCATAATATGAATTAATTTTAGACTTCATGACATTATTTCCTTTCTATTTATATTTTTAATTATTATGAACGTTAAGAAAAGTATTGTCGGGTCTGAAATTACCTTTCTTTTAAAACTGATTGAATATGACTTCTTTATCTTTATTAAACTTGAATTTCTCTTTTGTCCTTTTTACAACATGTATATTTTTTTAGCAAGATATGTTATCTCATCAAATGTACCTGAATGTCTACAATCAAAAAATTCAACCATCAAAAATTTTAGTGCAATTGTTTCCTTTTTGATATAAATTTGATTTTTAACTTCATCATGCTTATCTACTTCATACATCATCTAGGTTCGGATCAATTCATTCATATTTTATTCTTTAACTATTGTGGATTTTCAAATAGTAGCTGATATTCCATTCTAATTATGGGTAAAAAATTAGGTACCTTTAATTCCTAATCTTGTTATGAAATTGGAGTTCCTAAGGTGGCAACATCATTAACAGATTCTATAAATCTTCCCTTAATCTGAGTGATGTTATCATATTCCTGCATCTTGAATGTGTCAATTTTTTTTAAAGTATTGTTCCTTATTTTCCTGACATTTATGATTCCTTCATATAAAACTACAGTAGTTAGAAACATCTCATAAGTAGAAGAACATTGAGAAACAACATTAAACTCATCATGAAAAATACCATATATAATTGCTTTCATGGATTTTGAATTAATATCAAACTCATCTTCCTTATAAGAGTCCATATTTTGGGTTATTTAGAGATTTCATAAGGGTTTAATATCTTCATATAAAAATTGAAACAAATATTATTCAAATATATATTCATTGAGGTTTCCATCATCCATAATTTTCGCCATTATAATGATGAACACGAATTATCAAAATACCGTCTATGTTATTTATTTTTGATATTTTTCTTCAGCTAAATATTTAACTACTGCATGTTAGATCCAACATAAATCAATATATTCCTACCTTTGATACAAATTTTTAGGTTGATATTTTTATAACGAAGACAGAAGAGGGTGTAAATTGTTTTCTTTTAAAAATCGTGACAATATTTAGATGTCCCTCTTGAAATGAATAGATAATTTCCTTATCTCATAAATTTGAGTGAGGATTAGAGATAAATAAAGTAAATGATTACAATAATGTATAGTGGTTTGGGACACATAAATCCTCTTATCTACCCCACCATGTCTCTACTCCACACGCTTGCTGATTTTCACTAGTATGTCCTCTTATCACAAGACCTTCCACAACTAAGTATAGGCAGTTGACACCTTACAAGGATTTTACAGGGTCTTCTTGTTTAATTATAGAGAACATAAATATTTAAAAATTAGTCTGAGAAGCTGAAGATCTATCCCAACTGATCCCAAGAAACTTATACTCAAAAATAAAATAGATGAGATGAAGTTTAGTTAAATAGTTTTTCTCATTTTTTGCAACAGCAACTGAAATATGTAAATTACATCAATATAGTACAATAAGAGGAGAAAAATAGTCTTCAATGACGAGAAACATTATTCATATTTAAACCATATAAAATATATTATAAATTTTTTCATAGGCTTCCAAATTATTAACACCATGAGAATACGAGCGTATAAAAAATATTTCACTCTCTTCATAAAAATGATAAGAAGTAGAATGAAAAATATTTCAACACATTACATTCATCAATATCATCCCATCTCCAATATTATTCATTATGTATATTATTTTCCTACTAAAGAATGATATATATAGAGAATAAAGATCTAGAAGTTGTAACAACATTCCTTTTCCTTAGGATACCCAAAATAAATAGAGTTCATATCCATAAAAAATATCCTAAAGAATAGTGTATAATCATTTCCTCTCTATTTATATAGAATAAATCCCCAATAAATTCATTCAAAATAATATGAATAACTCACCCAATAATATATACATAATAATAGTGACTTTGAACAATTTAAATGTTCTATTTAAATCCATTAAAACCTATTTAAATAAAGTTAAAATAGTTTCTGAAATATAGCTGCATAATAAATTATGAATATTTGAAATTATATGATTTAAAGAGATTCATAACGTCTGTTATAAAGAGGAATGATTTAATCTATTTCAGGCAATCCTTTGAATTGGTTGTAAAAAAACATTGTAATGATATTTAATTCTAAGAAGACTGTTTTAGAAATAAAAATTAATATATTAAAATAAAACTTCATCATTGTACAGTCAAACATAGGGATCCTTCATGTAACGAAAAATTAATAAATGTGTCATTCAACTATGTTGGATATGGTTCGTTTGCATACAGTAAGGTTCCTTTTCATATAATATATTATCCATATATTCATCTGTACATAACATAGTGATAAAAAAGTTATATACGTATGATGATCCATATTTTCATCAATGTAAGTATAAAATCTAGAATGTAACATGGATTAACCATACTTTCAACATCCCAAATGTTTGGTATGAATAGAGAATCATAGACTTTAATGTAGGGATGATGATCCATACGATTGTTGATTTATGAATGTAGGGTTTCTAATCCGGACACTCAATATCTACAATAGAGTTAATAATCAATATATACATTTACCTATCATTGGTTTCATTCCTTACATACTTCTTACCAATGTATGATATGAACAATGATTCCAGAACATGTGAACAATATAACTTCATAATTCATTGAATTTTTTGAGCCATTTAGCATCATATTAAGCCATAAATACAACAAGACTTATTTTTATTAAATCTAATGATATTTCCAATGGTTTAAGAAGTGAATCAGTCTAAATTCTACATCATCCGGTATCATTTGAAAACAGAAGCTATATGATAAGGAAAAATTGCAGCTAAAACAGAAATCTAGAACATCGTATAATTTATTGACCATCCAAATGATATTTTTAGAGTTATATGTAATCTAATGAAATAAATATTAACTTATTGTATTTTCATCACACTAGTTTTGGATCTATTCCTTCATGCATATAACTTTTAGCAAAATAAATACTATATGATTTGGAATCTGTTCATTGTAATGTTTAAAAACTTCTACAGAATCATCAGTGATTTTTTAGAGTAGCAAAAAAATATATATATAATTATACATAATTTAATTATGTTTTGATAAACTCCTTAAATATAAAATGGTATAATTCTCCCAAAAATCTATTCAATTTAACTTAATATATCATTATAATTCCAAATTAACTTTAAGCAAAAAAATTCAATATATCTAGAACAACTTTAGCAAATTTTTCAAAATAGAAACAATTGAATTGGATTTAGAGATAAAAAATGAAAAAATTATAATATTATTATATTTACAATAAAACACAATCCATAATAATTTGATTGTTATTGATTCAAATATAATATAAATAATTTCACAAACTAAATCTGAAACACTTAACAAATTTATTGGAAATAAATATTGATGGGTTGAAGCAATTATCAAAAACAATCCAAATAAGAATGAAAAAGAGCCACTGAACATCATTCTACCTGATGAAATAAATATGCTAAAATGATTCCAATGTTGTAACACCCCAATATTCCACGGTACGTTTCTCTTTGAGTAATACAATAGCGTATGTTATACGCAACTCAGAGATTCTAACACGCAACAAACAATCAAACTGGCCGTTATGTATAGTAATACCTACTTCTTGAAATTTTATAAATTTTATCTCTCAAAATGGACTTCATTTTTCGATTCGGAATTTCGAATTTGTACTAGGGTGAAATTTTGGTACTTTTCGGATAACTTTTATATTTTGATGAATAGTGAAAATTACTAAATTTTAATTAAAAACAACTTTTTTAATCAAAATAATTAATAGTGATAAATTATGAATTTGAGTGGTTTTAAAGTATATTTAAAATATATTTTTACCATTTAATACAATTTTGGTCATTGGACATAATATCACAATTAAACCGGACATAAACAAGTGTCAATCTTTTGATAGTTATTATATTTTAAAAACACGCTTTTGGTTGACAACGAGAATTAATTTTAAATTAATTTCAGCCACTTCTATGTTTTGAATTTGAAAAAATGGATTCCATATTTGGAATCCATATGCCCAAATAGTGTAAATAGTTAACTTTTATTTTTAGACATTTTGAATAATTACTTCGGTAAATATTTTATTTACCTTGGTTAAAGGGAAAATCCGGTAAATAAGGGTTAAAAAATAATATTATAATAATAATAATTTACCCTAAAATGTTTCCTAACCTTATTTTTGGATACATTTCCGACCATGGGCATCTGTGGGTCAATTTTGGGATGCCATGGAGCCACTTGTTGGTGATAAGGACACTTTATATTAATTAAGTTAAAATAAATACAAAAAAAGACATAATCATTTATCTTTTGGAAAAACAATTTTTACATAGCGTTATATATGTTGAAATTTCGACTATAAATATTAATTATAAATCTAAAAATATTTCCTACATAATGGTAGTTTAATTTTAATTTTTATACATTAAATAATTTAATTTATTTATGACACAATGATGATGTAGTAATTACCGTATTAATGAAAGATTAAAATAATTGATATTATAAATACCCAAATAAATATAATTTGAGACTTTTTATAAATTACAATAATTTTCTAGGATAATATGACATATTAGGTTTGTTTATATAAGTTAGTTTTGATTTAATAATGTTATCATGAATTTTTCAAAAACAAAATACCCAATTTTGTCAAAATTGACATAAATGAGTTTTTAAAACAAATATTATATTATTAATTGATATTCAATTCCTAAAAATCTAAAGTTCGTCCAAGAGAATTATATCATGATATTTGTGTCATTAGTGGACCACTCGGGGGACTCTTGGAGGTATATAGTATGTTTATTAACTATATAATATAAAAATACAAAGTGACATGGCAAGTGTCAAACTAATTAACTAAGAGTTAAAAATAAAAGCGAAGGTTAATATAATGACCCAAACCTCTATAATTTCTATTGGTTGATTGATTTTATACCCATACCCACTCTAAACCTTAAATAACCCACTTTGGAGCCATTATAAACCGAATATGAATTTATAATAAAATAATATTTCTATATTTTCCTAAGGTTCCTCTCCTCCACCTTATAAAAGGACACCACTTCTAACCAATTATTCACACCTTAAAAGCCTTTTGGTTCGGCCAAACCCTTCCCAAATACACTCTCAACTTCCCTCACTCCAACATAGAGGCCTTAGTTTGATCAGAAAGCCAACCTATGGAGCTCTTTTGATCAAATCAAAAAGAAAGAACCCGAAGAAGAGGTAGTGTTTTCACCACCCTTTTTCAAGTTCGTTTCTTATTAAACTTCTTCTTTATTTGTAATTCCCATTATAAAATAATAATTCTAGTATCTCCTATATACTGTGATGTTATTATAAATATGGTACAACCATATTCAGTATTCTATCCATCCTTTGAATGACATGTCACCATACGCGCGTACGTACGGCTTACCGTCTCCACGTCGTTGTGTAAATGTTATTCAATATATTATTATTTGGATGGGTATAATAATGATATTTAATTCATGTAAATAATAAATATAACAAGATAATTATTCCGTATATATTATATACCATACAATTATATCTTACTTTAATATCAAAAGAATGATATTGTCGCTCATGCGTACGTACGAACTACCGTCTCCACGAACGCGATGAGATTCATTCCCCATCGTATCCATTCAAGTCTAATTCTCATTTGATGATTAAAAATAATCATTAAGGACTTGATATAATTCTGGATATTATTAAGATAAAACCTATCCATAACAATCAAGGCTTATGTAACAAAACATATGAAAGAAAACAAGTAAGTTAACACCCGAAACGACGATAATACTAAAGTATTATTAACAAAGCATTATTAGAAGATCATATATGATATCATAATAATGTGTATGATTATTGTATAATTTAATAATTATTATTTCACCATTATACAGGAGGTTAACCTACCTTCAACAAAGGAAAAGAAAAAGGTAACGGTTTATTTCACAATCTCTTCATTATTCAAGGTTGTTTATACGTAATTATCTACTGGGACCTCTTTATCATCCACGTCCTTGTCTCTTAGAAATGTATTTCAAATCATTATTAATATTTTAAATACTATTGAATAAAGTCATTTATACCCTAGTTACTTTTTATAAGATGTTTATAAAGTTATGTTTTTGTTGTTTTCCAAAGAAGGTCCTTTTTAACCATTTCGACAGAATTACAGTATGAATGTTTTTTTAACTTATACGGCGGGTGTGGCTATTTTCCGCCATTATAAAATTGTCAAAGATTACCTTACAAGATTATTAGATTATTTTGAAAGTAAATGTTTTATTTTAAAATTATGTGACTTTTAAATGATTTCAAAAAATAGATATTTCTCTCAAATAGTTTTGATTTCATCTATGTCAACATCCTTTGATGGATTTTAAGCTTATTTGAAGTTGATTTATTATGATACAAAACTTCCATATTGTATTGAAATTTTTGAGATGTGTTTGACAGTGGATATGTTATTTTTATACCATTCATTGTTTATGGAGAATGTATTGACATTTTGTATGCTAGTATTATTATGAATGTTTATGATATGTTTAAACCTGTTCATATGAGGAATAAATTAGACTTAATATGTGATGGGTGGAGCCCGCTATAGCTCCTCGATGCACTGGTAGGTTTCATGAGACAAACTAGTGTCTTCGCACGAGGCCTTGACAAAATCTTATTTGTATTCTTGGCACAAGGCCTTTTATACGTGGTTATGATATTCTGGTATTATGCATTCTGTCATTATGAAAGTGGTTATTGATATGACATGTGATTATTCGACTAGTAGAATATCCACGTGAATAAGTAAATAGAATTATTTCATTTTATCTTTGCCATATTATTTTGAAGTTTAAGTTTAAAAAGTATTTTTTTAGTTATACATTTCCTTAAATGTTTATGTTTATTCAGGAAATTTTCCTCTATATTGTTATACTTACTGAGTATCTGAGCTCACCCCTTTCAATGTTTTATTTTTCCCAGGATGTGAAGAAGTAATTTATGAATGACCTACAGGGATAGTATGTGGGGATATGATAATGGACTTTGGATACTATGTTGTTGTGGTTTCCATTTTTATGATGTAATGTAAGACTTATGAATATATCTATTGTTTCCAATACTACTAAACTAATCTGTCTTTCAAGATTTGATCTTTCTGGTGATCATGCCAATGTTATGTAATAATGTACTGACTCTGGGTAACTGGATTCTAGGCGTTATAGTTGGTATTAGAGGAAGTTTAGTACAAACCTTGGATGCTAGATTTAGATAAACTATGATTAGAGCACATAGAACTAAGATGAACTTTGTGGATTAGTATAGAAGAACTTCCTAGAATTTTGGTATTGTAGAGATTTTGTGAGTTTTTCGAGCAATACATCCCTATCTGGATATGAGAAGGTAGAGGCGGCTCTGGTACAGATGTATCTAGGGGTAAAACCCGAAAACACCGCTTTAAGCTAGACTCGAACGAGAACTAGTGCATGACAACAGGCCTTGCTACACTATTGGTTACGACACTCTCAGGGGATATGCTTAGGATAATTCTAATTTTCTTTACAAACCATTATGAATGGTTTATGAGTATATACTTCTCAAAGAGAACAGTTTTATGACTATGGATTATATACATAAATTTTTCAATTTATGTTAAGTGTTTTACAAGTATGGAATTATGTATTTTAATTCATAAACTGATCAAGTTTATGCCATTGTTTAAAAATGGTGGCTAGTGGAAGAAATGGAAATCCTATCAATGCACACACTCCATGTAGGGATTTCCCTCCTGCTCAAGATAATTATAGTGGCGCTGGTGATGTAACTATTGCTAATCAGCTTATCACCATACTGTGACAACTCACTCAGGTTATGAATAATAACCTTACCTGTATGGAGCTCCCTGATCTGTAGCATGGAGGAAAAATGTTAGATCACTTCATGAGGAAACAACCAACAACATTCAATGGGAGTACAAATACCTTGGTAGCTGAGAAATGGATAAATTCTTTAGAAAAAATATTCCATGCCTTGGGGAGTAGTAAAATGGAAAAAGTTATCATGACAGTTTACCGCCTCACTGGAGATGCTGATCAGTGGTGGTCATTGATACAAAACACGAAGGAAGATGATGAAGTATAAGATATGGAATGTAGGGAGTACAAATAGCTTTTCTTAGAAAAATACTTTCCTCGAGACCATCTAGCAGATATGGAAAGGCAATTTTTGAGTCTGAGGAAGAAAGAGGATGAGAATTTCGCAAAGTATGAGGCTAACATTAAAAGGTTAGCGAGGTATACTAAAGATTATATATGTAACCCATGAAGTAATATTGATCATTTCTTTGATGGGTTAAAACCATTTCTCCATCGAACATTAGTCTCACAAACCTTATCATCGTACGAAGATATTGTCTCGTGTGCTATCAAGACAGAAAATCAATTCTCTACGTCTTATGACTTTAAAGCAATGCAAGAGAAGAAGGGATCTACTGATCAATCTGGAAATGGAAATAAGGGGAAGAAGGGAAAATTTGAAAATCCATCCAGCAGTAAATGTGGGAAGAAACACCCCATTACTTGCTTAAAAGGAATGGGAGTCTGTTAAAAGTTTCGTGAAAAAGGCCACCAAGCTCATGATTTCAAGGGAAAGAGAGCTGCTATCAACGTGGAATGCTATAATTGTAGAGAGATGGGACATTATGAAAATGAATGTCCTAAGCGTCAGGGGATCTTGACTTAGAAAAGGACAAGGGATCAAGGCCAAGCTTATGTTATCACTATTGTTGAGGTAGAAGCTCCAAAAGATGTGGTGGCAGGTAATTTAATGGTTTCCTCAAGTTTAGAAAAGGGTTTATTTTATTCTGGATCATCACATTGTTTCATATCTTCCCAGTTTTCTAAGAAAATTAGATATTTCCAATTTTATTTAACAAGGGAGTTTTCAGTCAAAACCCCTAAGGGAAGTATCATTGCTACAATGTTCTGTTGATCTGTTCCCATTATTTCATATAAATGTTCTTTATCTTCTGATCTTATCATCATACCCATGACTGAATTTGATATAATCCTCAGTATGGATTGGCTTTCAAACGATGATGAAAATATTTATTTTAAGAAGAAGGAGGTTACAATTTCTGATGATGATGATAAGGAACACCTTATCTTTAGTGCAGAATCATCACCACCTAATTATTATCTATATCCACACCCAGTAGCTCAACTAAATTCAATTATCATAGAGGAAGAGAATGAAATAATTGTTTGTGAGGAAAGGAATTTTCAAATAGTGGATGTACCTATTGTGAAGGAATATGTATATGTGTTTTCGGAAGATTTACATGGGCATCCTCCTGAACAAGAACTTGAGTTTTCTATTGATTTAATTCCTGGATCAAGTCCTATATCGAAGACCCCTTATAGAGTGGCCATTGTGGAATTATTTGAACTAAAGAAACAACTATAGGAATTGAGTAATAAGGGATTTATTCCCTCTATTGTTTCTCCATGGGGATCCCATGTTCTTTTTGTTAAAAAGAAAGATGGATTTATGAGGTTATGCTTTGACTAGAGGGAGATCAAGGCTATAACAATAATGAACAAGTATACCCTACCTCGAATTGATGATTTATTTGACCAACTGCATGGAGCTCAATACTTTTCAAAGATTGACCATCGATCAAGATACCATCAGTTGTGTGTGAAGAAGGAAGGCATTCCGAAGAAATAATTTGGAATAAGGTACAGGCATTACGAGTTTATAGTAATGCCTTTTGGGCTGACTAATGAACCCTCTGTATTCATGGATCTAATGAACAGAGTTTTCAAGGAATATCTCGATGATTTTGTGGTGATATTTATTGATGGTATCTTGGTATACACCAAAAGCTATAAAGATCATGAAAATCACTTGCACATTATCTTGAAGACTCTGAGAAGGCATGAATTATATGGGAAGTTTAGCAAGTGTGAATTATGGCTTTAAGAGATTTCTTTTCTTGGCCATATTGTCTCTAAGGATGGAATTTCCATTGATCCTTCAAATACCAAGTCAATCATAGAATGGCCAGCACCAACGAGTATAATTGAGGTACACAGTTTTATTGGTTTAGCAGGTTATTATCGACGTTTCGTCCAGAAATTTTCCCGGTTGGCTATCCCATTAACAAATCTCACACGTAAAGGGGTTAATTTTTTTTTGGAAAAAAGAGAGTGAAGAATGTTTCAAAGAATAGAAGAGAATATTAGTCAATGCTTTTATATTAAATCTACTATCGGGGAATGATGGGTTCGTTATTTATAGTGATACATCAATGAAAGGACTTGTTTGTGTCCTTATGAAGAATGATAGAGTTATTTCTTATGCATCACGACAACTGAAAATTCATGAGAAAAACTATCCTACTCATGATATTGAGTTAGATGCTGTGATCTTTTCTTTGAAGATATAGAGACATTATCTCTATGGTGAGAAATGTGAGATTTATACTGATCACAAGAGTTTGAAGTATATTTTCTCACAGAAAGAACTCAACATGAGGCAAAGGAGATGGGTTGAACTACTCAAGGATTATTATTGCACGATACACTACCACCTGGGGAAGGCAAATAAGGTGGCAGATGCTTTGAGTAGAAAGGATCAAGGAGTTTTGAATATGATGAGAATTGAAAGGGATCCAATTTTCATAGATCTAGTGAAGATGGATATGGGAATCACCATGGATGGTGAATCATTAATGATTTTTCAAATGGTTGCCAAACCATCTTTACAAGAAAGGATAACGAGTTCTCAGACCGGTGATGAAGAGTTACAAAGGAAGATTAAAGCTGTGAATGATGGGAAATTGAGTTACTTTGTGTATGAAGATGGAATTTTGAAGTTTGGGAAGAGACTTTGTGTTCCCGATATACCTTATCTAAAAAGTGAATTGTTGGATGATGCTCATAGTTCCAATTTCTCTATACACCCTGGGAGCACCAAAATGTATTGAGATTTGAAGGAACATTTTTGTTGGGACAACATGAAGAGGGAGATTGCTGATTTTGTGTAAAGATGTATGGTTTTTCAACAAGTGAAAGCTGGAAGGCAATAGCTTGGTGGAGTATTGCATCCTCTTCCCATACCTGAGAGGAAATGAGATAATATCACGATGGACTTTGTCATGGGACTACCAAAGACTCCTAGAAGGAACGATGCAATATGGGTCATTGTTGATCATCTAACCAAGTCAACACATTTTCTTGCTATAAGGGAGGATTTACCACTTGAACGTCTGGCAAGGGTATATATTAATGATGTTTTGAGACTTCATGGAGTACCCCTATCGACTATCTCAGATCATGATCTCTATTTTACATCAAGATTTTGGAAAAGTCTTCAGAAGGCCTTGGATACTGAACTTCTTTTGAGCACTTCTTACCACCCTCAAACAGATGGACATTCAGATCAAACTATTCAAACCTTAGAAAACCTGTTGAGATCATGCTCACATGACTTTCAGGATATGTGGGATCAATATTTTCCACTGGTAGAATTTTTCTATAACAATAGTTTCCATTCAAATATTCGGATGGCACCATATGAAGCGTTGTATGGAAAGAGGTGTCGCACACCAACATATACAGATAATGTAGGTGAAAGAAAACTTGTTTGCCCAGAACAAGTGGAGGAAATGACTGAAAAGGTAAAGGTAATCCAAAACCACATCAAAGCAGCTCAATGTAGGCAGAAGATCTATGCAGATAATCGAAGGACGGATTTGGAATTTCATGTAGGAGATCATGTTTTCTTGAAAGTATCTCAATGGAAGAGAGTTATACGTTTTGGTAAGAAGGGTAAATTGAGTCCCAGGTACATTGGACCTTTTGAAATTCTAGAATGAATTGGGGCTGTAGCTTACCATTTGGTGATGCCGCCAAGTCTCTCCAAAGTTCACAATGTGTTCCACGTATCACTGTTGAGAAAATACATGCCTGACCCAATGCATGTACTCACCTATGAGGAATTAGAACTGGAACCCGATCTGTCTTATTGCGAAGAGCCCATCAGGATTCTTGATATGAGAGAACAAGTTCTGAGAAATCGGACGACTCGTTTGGTAATGTTTTATGGAAAAACCATAAGATGGAAGAGGCAACGTGGGATCCCGAGGAACTTATGATGAAGAACCACCCGAGTATTTTTATGCAGTAATATTCTGGAAATTTTGAGGATGAAATTATTTGAAGTAGGGGAGAATGTAACACCCTAAGCTTCCATGGTATGCTTCCCATTGAGTAATACAGTACCGTGTGTTGTACGCAACTCCGAGATTCTAACACGCCACAACCAATCAAACTAGCCGTTATGAATAGTAATACCTACTTTTTAAAATTTTATAAATTTTATCTCTCAAAATGGACTTCATTTTTGGATTCGGAATATTAAATTTAGCCAAGGGTGAAATTTTGTTACTTTTAGGATAAATTTTATATTTTGATGAATAGTGAAAATTACTAAATTTTAATTAAAAACGACTTTTTTAATCAAAATAATTAACAGTGATAAATTATGAATTTGTGTGGTTTTAAAGTATATTTAGAATATATTTTTACCATTTAATACAATTTTGGTCATTGGACATAATTTCACAATTAAACCGGACATAAACAAGTGTCACTCTTTTGATAGTTATTATATCTTAAAAACACACTTTTGTTTTGACAGCGTGAATTAATTTTAAATTAATTTCTGAAACTTCTGTGTTTTGAATTTGGAAAAATGGATTCCATATTTGGAATCTGGATGTCCAAAGTGTGTAAATAGGCAACTTTTATTTTTATACATTTTGAATAATTATTTCTGTAAACATTTTATTTACCATGGTAAAAGGGTAAATCCGGTAAATAAGGGTTAAAAAATAATATTATAATAATAATAAATTACCATAAAATGTGTCCTAACCTACTTTGTGGATACATTTCCGACCATAGGAATCATTGGGTCGATTTGGGGACCCCATAGAGCCACTTTTAGGTGATAAAACACTTTATATTAATTAAGATAAAATAAATACAAAAAAGACATAAGCATATATATTTTAGAAAAACAATTTTTACATAAGGTTATATAAGTTGAAATTTCAACTATAAATATTAATTATAAATATAAAAATATTTCCTACATAATTGCAGTTTATTTATAATTTTTAGACGTTAAATAATTTAATTTATTTATGACACAATGAGGATGTAGTAATTACCATATTAATGAATGATTAAGATAATTGATATTATAAATTCCCAAATAAATGTAATATAAGACTTTTTATAAATTAAAATATTTCTATAGGTTACTATGATATATTAGAATTGTTTATATAAATTTAATACAAAGTAATAATGCTGTTATGAATTTTTCAAAAAAAAATTACCCAATAGTGTCAAAATTGACATAAAAGTGCTTTTAAAACAAATATTATATTATTAATTGATATTCAATCCCTAAAAATATAAGGTTCGGCCAAGAGACTAATATGATGATACGTTTATCATTAATGGACCACTTGGGGGTCTTTTGGAGGTATATAGTATGTTTAGTAACTATATCATATAAAATTACAAAGTGACATGGTAAGTGTCAAACTAATTAAATAATAGTTAAAACTAAAAGATAAGGTTAATATAATGACCCAAACCTGTAAAATTTTTATTGGTTGAGTGGTTTTCGACCCATACCCACCTTAAACTTTAAATAATCTACATTTTATCCATTATAAACTGAATATGAATTTATTATAAAATTATATTTCTAGATTTTCCTAAGGTGCCCCTCCTCCCCCTTATAAAAGGACACCACTTCTAACAAATTATTCACACCTTTAAAGCTTTTTGGTTTGGCCAAACCCTGCCCACATACTCCCTCAACTTCCTTAAATTCAACATAGAGGCCTTAGTTTGATCAGAAAGCCAACCTAAGGTTCCGTTTTGAACAAATCAAAAGGAAGAACCCAAAGAAGAGGTAATGTTTTCTCCACCCTTTTTCAAGTTCATTTCTTCTTTAACTTCTTCTTTCTTTGTTATTCCCATTCTAAAATAATAATTATTGTATCTAATATATATTTTGATGTTATTATAAATATGGTACAACCATATTCTGTATTTTATCCATCCTTTGAATGACATGTCACCATACGTGCGTACGTACGACTTACAGTCTCCACGTCGTGGTGTAATTGTTATTCAATATATTATTATTTGGATGGGTAAAATAATGATGTGTAATTCATGTAAATAATAAATATAACATGATAATGATTCTATATATAATACATACCATCCAATTATATATTATTTTAATATCAAAAGAATGATATTGTCCCTCGTGCGTACGTACGAACTACCGTCTCCACGAACGCGATGAGATTCATTCCCCATCGTAACCTTTCAAGTCTAATTCTCATTTGATGATTAAAAATAAATTTTAAGGACTTGATATAATTCTGGAAATGATTAAGATACAAAATATCCATAACAAACACGGCTTAGGTAATGAAACATATAAAAGAAAACGAGTATGTTAACACCCGAAACGACAATAATACTAAAGTATTATTAACAAAACATTATTAGAAGATCATATATGATATCATAATAATGTATATGATTCTTGTATAATTTAATAACCATTATTTAACCATTATACAGGAGGTTAACCTTCCACCAACCAAGGAAAAGTACAAGGTGAGGGTTTATTTCACAATTTCTTCATTATTCGAGGTTGTTTATACGTAATTATCTACTTGGACCTGTTTATCATCCACATCCATTTTCCGTAAAAATTTATTTCAAATCATTCTTACTATTTTAAAGACTATGGGATAAATTCAATTATACCCTTGTTGACTTTTTATATTAATCTTATAAAGGAATCTTTCCGTCATTTTCCAAACAATGTCCTTTTTAACATTTTCAACAGAATTAAGCTAAGAATGTTTTTTTAACTTATACGGTGGGTGTGGCTATTTTCCGCCATTATAAAATCGTCTAAGATTATATTACAATCTTATAAGAACATTTTCAAATTAAATGTTTTATTTTATAATTATGTTACTTTTAAATGATTTCAAAAAAAGAGTTATTTCTCTCAAATAGTTTTGATTTCATCTATGTCAACATCATTTGATATATTTTAAGCTTATTTGAAGTTGATTTATTATGATAAAATACATCCATATTGTATTGAAGTTTTTGTGATGTGTTTGATTATGGATGTGTTATTTTTATACCATTCATGGTTTATAGAGAATGTATTGACATTTCGTATACTAGTTTTAATACGAATGTTTATGATATATTTAAACCTGTTCATATGAGGAATGAATTGGACTTAAAAAGTGATGGGTGGAGCCCGCTATAGCTCCTCGATGCATCAGTAGGTCTCATGAGACAAACTAGTTTCTTGGTACGTGGCCTTGAAAAAATATTATTTGTAGTCTTGGCACGAGGCCTTGGGTATGTGGTTATGATAGTCTGGCATTATGCATTCCGTCATTATAAAAGTGGTTATTGCTATTTCATGTGATTATTCGACTAGTAGAATATCCATGTGAATAAGTAAATGGGATTATTTCATTTTATCATTTCAATATTATTCTGATGTTAAAGATTAAAAAGGCTTTTGTTTTAGTTATACATTGCCTTAAATGTTTATGTTTATTCATGAAATCTTCGACTATATTGTTATCCTTACTGAGCATCTGAGCTCACCCCTTTCAATGTTTTATTTTTCCTTGGATGTGAAGAAGTAATTCATGAATGACCTGCAGGCATAGTATGTCTGGATATGAGAATGGACTATTGAGACTATGTTGTTGTAGTTTTCTTTTTTATGATGTAATTTAAGACTTTTGAATATATCTAGTGTTTCTAAGACTACTAAACTAATCGGTCATTCGAGATTTTATCTTTCATGTGATCATGCTAATGTTATGTAATAATGCAGCAACTCTAGGTAACTGGGGTCGGGGCATTACAAATTTTCTTTATTGTTCCCCTCTTATGATGTAGATATGATGAAATGATACTAGAGAAGGGAACTATTACCACCTGATTTTGATCTGAAGGGATGGTTCTAAAGAGGGGATTAATTTTCTCATGATCGGTAAATATTAGGTTCACAAAAATTTAGAAATAAAATCAAGTATTTTAAATATTTATTGTTACATAAAAAATGTGATAGATGGAGATTTATTTCATATAGTATTCAAATTTTATTTTGTTATTTTGATTATATATCCATGTACATACGTTGTATATACAATATTAGTTTGGAATGTCATTGGTGGTGGCCTACTATGTTTTAGTCACATCCTAATCTTGTATCCATCATACATTTGTAAATTATAATACATCATTATTTTAGTTAAAGTTAGGGTAAGGTCCAAAAGATGTATGGTTATGTTGGATGGCTTAGGAATAGTGAGGACATGGGATTGGGAGTGGTTTTTTTGACTAGGTGATGAATATTTTTGTTTATATTTTTTTGAGATTCATATAATCTTAATATGTGATATCCATTGATATATTCCTATAATTCGTTTCATTTTATAATGTTCATTCATTATATAATGGGTTTTTTATTTGTTTTTAGTGATTTTTTATTATCGTATATTTATTGGTTTAGTTGTTATGATGATTGGTTATACATTATTTATAATATTATTAGTCAATCTAATATAATTGTATGGTATCTCCATAAAATCAACTTATACCATTAGAATTAGCTTGTATCCTTTGGTATATTATGGGGTTCACATAAGGTCCTGTAATGATATTATGGTCCAAAAAATACACTACAAACTGGTCAATTCCTTGATCATTCAACCATCTTTGTTCTATTAGAGAAGGGTACCATTAGATTATTTTTTTAAGTAATAATAGTAATGATGTGACCATAAGAATTAGGTGCCTCATTTATTTAATTTTAATTGGGTTATACATAACTATGAAATTGTTGAGATGGATACTAGAGGAATTGTATTTAGTTTTCCATAGAATGGTTTGGGAGAAGAGTTTTATGATAAATTATCCAAGAGACATATATGATATGATTATCGTGATGAACTATATAAATAGATAAGTGGTGATATAAATGAAATATCAGACAAGTTTCATAGTGAAATATATATCTTATCCCACAAATAAATATTATTTTTTTCAAAGGGGACATCATTTTAGTGGGTGCAATGTTAATAATATCTTTTATTTTATAAATGTAAAACATAATAATCATCTAATAAAATATTTTTTATAGATAAATGGAATCATCACCACCAAAATTTTCCTTAATATCAATATTATTAAAGGATAAGATAAAGGATTGGACTTTTTATATATGTATAGGATATTGAGAATAGTTCTAAAGAGAATAGAAAAATTCCATGTGACAGAGAATCCCCTTCCCGAGTAACCAAATATTGAAACTGTTGAACAAGTTAATCTAGATGATAATAAGAATAATATAAGGGTTTAAATATTATTTCAGAGGAATTATATATGAAATAAACAAGTAACATATTCCTATAATCCATCCAAGCTAATTTCGTTTGTTTCTGAAAAATCACTTCAATGGTTGAGTGAGGACCTTATATATCACCCTTAGAAAAAAAAACATTAACATATCAAAAAACAAACATTAACATATCAAAAAACAAACATTAACATTATCTAAATAAAAACAACGAAAAATGAACTAGAACATCAAAAAACAAACATTAACATATCAAACCCTTAGAAAGTTTACATACACCTAGAAGTTAAAATTTCAAAAAATATCCATACGTGAGGAGATACATTGAGGAACACAACCTGATATGAAATAACACTATCATCATCACCATTCACCTCATCAAAATTGACCAAAATCACTATTATAAAAAAAAGAAAAACCCAATGTAACTCCAAATGATACACTTATCACCCTGATTCATATCGATAATGTAAGATATCTATCATAATGGGTAATTTATTGAGATAAATTATAATTCACTTGAAAAAGTCCACCAAAAAGGTTGGAATAAAACCCCACTAGTTCAAAATCTGGGATAATAGAATAAAACACCCAGTAGAAGAATCAACAAGACTGGAACTATAAATGGGGAGAATTACTATCTCACACAATATTCACAATACAACCATAAAATCCTATATTAATTACGATTTATAATGTTTTTGACTTAAATAGATTCACGGTTTCTATTATGGCATGTTATAGATATGGAATTCATTTTTTCACGATCCTTTGAATTATTCTGATGTATTAAATGAGATCAATAATCATTTTCCCAATAACCTCATTATGTAATAGATAAAATATAATTTCATTTGAGCTCTGGGATTTTTTTTGTACTAAAAACAATGAAGGGTTAAATATTAATCTTTGG
Source organism: Viscum album (assembly GCA_963277665.1). NCBI lineage: Eukaryota > Viridiplantae > Streptophyta > Magnoliopsida > Santalales > Viscaceae > Viscum > Viscum album. The sequence goes on from OY728146.1 coordinate 1,654,730,161, forward strand.
GAAAATGATTGGACAATTATAATTAGTCAAGAACATTGAAACCTAAATGATATTCTAAGATTAAGGTTGGTATTTTGGTTTGATGAAATCATCTAAAATATAATGAGTTTAAAATAATAATGGATTGTCCCTATCATATATGAATTTTTAAAAAATATATTATTCAATATTGAACAAAAATAATTTATGCTATGAATATTTAGATTTTAAAAGAATATTTAAACCATATCTGAATCTATATAATGGATTTGTATAATTATATCATTTTACTTTTATAATAAGATAATTTATTAAATAAAAAATATTCATTATGAATAAAATTAGATAATACACATGATTTATGATTCATAAAATTATATAAAATGTTTGAAATATAACAATGGAAAAAACATTCTTTGGGATTAAAGGGATTATCCATGATATTTTTGAATATTTTAGCGAAAAAGTCCCCACCACCTTCAGTGATATATTTTTAGGAATAAAAAAAATTACAAAATAAATGTATAAACATTTAATATACCATATAAAATATTAATGTAAACAGTTTTTTTTAATATTCCTACTAAAGTAAAAAAGTACTATTACAGAATAAAAATGAGTTTTTATAGCATAACATGATATTCTAATGACAATATAGTTTCCAGGATGCTAGTTAGAATATTTTTGGATTTATAAAATTTTATATTGTAACAAATAAAATATTATAATAGTGAAAATTCAATGTAAATGTCTCATAAAGTCCTATTGTTATTTAGGGAATTTTTTAAAATTTAAATTTTAAAACGGTTTATGATTTCACAATAAGAAGATTATTTTTTATATCCTAAAATAGATTAGGATATATTGGTAAAGAAAGATACTAATGTAAAGAGTTATATTAGATACCAAATTACCTCAAAATATTTGAATTTAAAATTTCCCTGATTATGATAATGAACATAGTAAAAGATTTAAATAGTCAATTAAACTTGACTACAATAAAATATTTGATATTTTAAGGAAAAAATGTTTTAATACTATATTCATGGTGATAAAAATTTTGAAATAAGATTCCAAAGACTCGCTATTATTAAACCATACTATCATATATATTTTACTCACTAATGGAGTTTATTGAGTGGGTATTATCAGATTGTTTCATAGGTATGTAGATAGAATTTCATAGTGATGTAGTGTGTCTAACAAAACCTTTAAAAGTACAGTAAACATAATGCCACTTTTGATGCCTAAAATGTGAGATATAATTATATATGTGATTTTCTATGGTTTTGTAACATATTAAAAATTTTATTTAATAATATATTATTTATCATGTTATAAAAAATTTTATTTTCTACTTTATCATTCTTTAACATTAGATTCATATATTGTGTTGTGAGAAATTTTAATTGACCTCTCCAAATATACATTTTTGTTATCGTTATTAAATTTTCATCATGATTAATTATAGGATGTGGTGGAATGTTATGGTTATAATTGGTTTGATTTCATATAATGATCTTTAATATAATCATATGGGACAAAATGAGTTCCTTGAATTGTATAATCCACTATGTATAATAAATTTTATTTCATAAAATATGTATTTAGTATGTTATGTGTTAATAACCATGTTTTATATTAAATCTTCTCACATGAGAATGGAATGATACATAATATGATATCCTTTATATATTTATAATTTTGTAATATAATCCATAATTATTATCATATATAGGGGTCATTGGGTATGGCATAGATCATTTCATCAACGGATTCTTAATAAAGCTGGGATATGATCTCTTATATAATGATTATAATATTTTTCTTGTGATTGAGATTGGCTGGGAATGTTTGTGTTCATAACAAGATAATTTATATGTGATTTTCATTTTCACATAGGTAAGGTTCATATGATGTGGTATCTACATAGAAGAAATACATATGATACATGTTTCAAATGCTTTCTCCGGGGTGCGCGCATCCGTCGGTGGAGGATGCGCAGCTGTTGCCCTAGATTCCTGCTTTCCAATGGTGGGCGACATCAGCTCCTTATTCATTGAAGTCTGCTCATTGATCAAAATGGGATGATGGGAAGTCGGTTCTTCCTTACATGGATTCATCCTCGGAACTCGTCACCTAGTATGAGTCTCCCTTATAGACTTAAGATGTTGTTCGTGAAACTCTTCCTGGTTCCATATCTTCATGGACGCCTGTTAATTACAATGCTTTTTTCAGGACATTCCAAGGGATCCGGTCAGGGCAGCAACCTTTGGTTAGGGGAGTAGTCATGTTGGGCGTCACTAACATGTCTAGACATTAGGGGATTGTCGTTTTTTGTCTTCTATCCCTTATTACAGGGCTTCTGGAAGGCGTGGAAGCACGATTAATCCCACATCGAATGCGGGGAATCATATTCCATGGGAATGTATCTGAGGGTTTCCTAAGCTTAAAATTTTTAACAGAGGGTATGCCACATGTTTAATATTCAGTGGAGGCAGATCGGGCTGATCAGAACACTAACGAGTGGATCAGATGGAGGAACCCCCTAGAGGGAATACCGATACTGGGGCCATCGTGTTGGTGGCCTTCCAAATGTTTTTACTTGGAATGGGGAATGGAGTGTCATGATCCCACTAGGATGTGGAGGCCTGGGTAAGAATCATGATGGATGATGTATGGTTTCTTGATGGAGGTGGTGAGTGGGATGGAAGCATCATGAAGATAACGAAAGTTTTGGGCTTGAGCCTCGAAGAGGCTTTCTATGTATCCCTGCGGTAGGGAATCAAAGTCTACATAGTTAATGTGACAATGGCTTACCTCCAATTGGTGTTATAATGTCTTACCGCTAAATGGAGTGACAACGGCTTACCGATGTATTGAGTGAAAACGGATTCCTGATGAATAGAGTGATGATGGCTTTCGGCTATATGGAGTGACCGTGGCTTACCGCTGAAAGAGGCTAACAACGGCTCACCGCTAATTGAGAAACCAAAAGGGGATACAGTTTAACATCATGCCAGACCGGGGTGGACCGACGTGAGGTGGTCAGGACCATTGGTTGTTTGGAATGAACCTCAGGGAGGCTTCCTACATATCTTTCCTTGGAAAGGATCAAAGACCACGTAGTTCAGATTGATGTGGTGAACCGACCTGAAGGGGGTTAGAACGACTAGGTGTTAGTGGAATTGAACCTCTAAGAGGCTTCCAACATACCCTACCTTAGCAGGGATCAAAGACATCATAGTTCATATGGTGGGAACCGACTTGAAGGTGTACCTGGGGTCCAACAGTGGTTGGGATTGAACCTCGTGGAGGCTTCCTACATACCCTGGCTTAGCAAGGATGAAAGACCATGTAGTTCAGGTGGGTGTTTTGGGCTTACACTCTTGGCTGCCTAGGGTGTTGGTGAATCGACGTGAAGGGGGTCGGAAATAATGGTTGTTGGGATTGAACCTGATGGAGGCTTCCTACGTACCCTACCTTGGAAAGGATCAAAGTCCACATAGTTCGGGATTGGGGCTTGGTACACCGATGTGAAGATGGTCGGGACCAATGGTTGTTGGTCTTGAACCTCATGGAGGCTTCCTACGTACCCTACCTTTTCAAGGATCAAATTCCAACTTGTTCAGGATTGGATGTGTGGGGATTAGACTCTAGGCGTCCCAAGGTGGATGTCATGGTCAGTGCTTTCTCTAAGCCCACGTGAGTCATGCTCGGTGTGAGAAACAAGAGACAATAGAGACCTGACGATCACATCGCGAAAGGTGCGTCTGTGGGAAGTAGAGTAGGGCTTACATGTGATCACATCCCAAAGATGAAACAAGGGCTTACATTTGGTTATCATCCCAATGATATGGGTACTTAAACCAGAAGGGAGGCCCGATGGTGAACAAGCACATCGGGATAGGGATTTTAGACCGAAGAATGGTGAGGTCTGGTGTCCATCTCGCCCTTTGCTGGCCCTAGGGACTGAAGAAGAAAGGAGGAGTAGGGATGTTGCATCCGACAAGAAAGCTAAGGGCTTACACTGAGATGGATTCCCTTTCCCCACGGACAAACTCCACTCCCATAAGAAAGATATCATCCCCTGTGGAGACTAGTGGGTGTAGAGAATGTCCAAGGTGGGGTTACCCCGCGTGCGAGGCATGGGGCGAGGTCACAGTTTAATGTCATGTTCTGAGGATGATGGAACTTGGTAGTTTAACGTTATACATCTCGGATGAGGTGGGTTTGCTCTACACCCCTAGGACTTACAAAACTGGTACCCTCTTCTCCTTGGTGCAGATAGTGGATAGGAAAAGTTGTGGATAGGGGGTGTCATGGAGAAAACCATCGGGGGTCCACATTAGCGTGGCTATGTGAAAAAGAAGTACCCGTTAGCATGCCTATGCGAAGAAGCATGAGGCGAAGAAATTCAATGGGTGGTATTGTCCAGGGGACTCTGAGGTTACTTCCTTCTAACCTAGGAGGTTGTACAGGAAATGATTATATGGATAATGTGTTGTCAGCGCGGGAGATTCCTGAACATGCTACCCAGAAAAGGGACATCATGGTCATACAAGGTCGGAGGCTTGTGCGCAAAAGGCACCATTGCACGAAAGAGGGGTCGGGCTGGCGCGCAAAATGAATTGTGTGTACGAAAAAGTCCGGGCCAGCACGCAATTAAGCACTAGTCGCGAAAAAGTGTGGGCCAGTGCGCAAAAGGAATTGTGCACCGAAGCCCTTATTGCGTGAAATCGGAAGGAATTGCACATGGGGGAAGGGGCTCGAGGGGATTTGGACAAGGATCAATCCTGAGTAGTCGCGCGCAAATGCAGACCCCCGGGGCAACCTAGTGTGAAAAATTTAGTACCTGAGAGCCATCTTTTTGCGTGTATGGGAGAGGAATTTCTCACAGGAGAGACAGTTCAGATTCTTCGGCCTAGAAGTCGAAGGGGTGGCCATCTATTTATAGGTGCTTAGGATCACAGGGCCGCACGAAAAATAGTTCGGCGTGAAATATTGCACGCCCCGATGTCGGCAACATAGAGATGAACCACGCAGTGAGGTGGCGCGAAATTGTTCTGCGCCCACAGGGAAAACTATCGCGAATCTTAGAGTTTTTCGCGCATTCCATTTTTTTTCACACGGCTCAATAATTTTTTCGTGCCGCCCCTTCGGGACCCCCCTGAATAGATCGCAGGTTCCGAATATGGATCCTCTTTGTCGCGCCCGAACCTTCCTCATCCCTAGAGTGTTTTTCGGTGTCTAAAAATGCCCCCACTCTAAATCGGATCAGTGAGGGGCCGTAAAGGTCGGATTCCGAGGGAAACATCGATATACAAGATTCCTTGGGGTCATCGCACGCTTAACACTAAAACAGTGCGATGAACCTGTCCAGAGTTCACAATCTGGTTTTCGCACCCACGCAAAATCCATTCATCGCACCAATAAAATGCCCCACGGGTCCCTCATTCTATACAGATTTTCTCACGCGATAATCTTGGAGTTTTCGTGCACGAAAAAATTTCCTCCACCAACGTTAAAAATGCTTCAGTTGCATGTAATTCGCCGCGATCAGTCTGTTTTCGCACCGACCCAGGATTTTCCACACCGTCCCTTATTTTTTACGTCGGTTATTGATTTTTTCACACCGTCTCCTGATTTTTCATGCCAACTCCATCTTTTTCGTGCCAAATCCATAAAATATTACTGGAAAGAGATGGCCGCAAAATGGGTTGATGGTGAGAGGGATTCCACATCTGCTGCTCGAAGGGATGAGATGGTCACCAACTATGAGGTTTATGGCACCCGAAGGATCGTATTCAATAACCCTACTCTCTTCAACATGTTGACCCCTATGTAGAAGGAGTATGCAATGTATTCTAATCTTCTGATCTAGGACTTCAGAATCTTGGAGGAGGTATCTATGGAAAAGATTAAGGTCGACACACAGCAATCATGGGTGACCCACCAGGATGACCAACCTGGGTATAACATCACCAACGATGGCCATCCTGCTAGAGAAATGATAAACTTGGACGTTTACGTCCTAAATCCTAGGACCAGGACCATCTCGGAGAGTGTCACCTTTACAGAGAGTTCTCCAGCCCTTTATGAAAGAACCTTCCATTAGAGTGTTATTGACGTGACCAATGGCTAGCTACAGGATTGGGATCTGTAGTCTAGAGGCAATTTCACCAGTGAATGGGCTTGGGTATATTGGTTTTGCCAGACATGTGACCAGTTTGAGGCCTAACTGCAGCACATCTGTTTGTTTGAGGCGGTGTAGATGTTGCAGTTTCATTTCTATCACCAGCCAGATCTCTGGCCAGATCTATTTACACGGTGGTCTCCCGACACCAATACCTTACATCTTCATCATGGGGAAGTCAGCATCCCCCTGTGGGACATCCATTGCCTCAGGGGTATCCCTCTTGATGGGCCTTTGTACTATGAATTCCTCCCAATGAGGAATAGTTGGGGGGATAGGTCACGAACCCCTTTGCAGACATGGCACCTGCTCGAGCTGGTAAGAAGATTCTAGGGGTTAAGGATTTCATGAAGGACATTGCTTACTAGAAATGGTTCAGCTTGTTCCTGTAATGAGATCTGGATGTCAAAATGTCGGGTGAGGGAGAAGGTGTCCGACTATGGAATAGTGGATCAAGAGAAGGTCATACTCGATGATCCTAGAGGCGGGGGACTATCAGTCTTGGGGCTTCAACATAAAGGAGATCCAAGACCCAAACGTCTGATATTTCGGGATCCTTTACACATTTCTGAGTGGGAGGATCTTGTCAGCGAGGGACGCAAGGATGGGAGTTTGCCCAGCGACCCTAGTGATGGTCGACATCATGGCCGCCAATCAAAGATTCAATCTGGGAGTCCCCATGTTGTCTTGTCTGTTCTCCATTTTTGGACTCATTTTGAGAGGAGGGTCACCGAAGAGGATCTATGGCCCCTCCCAAATATTTTATGGTTGGGTCGCGTCCCATTGTGGTAGGTATACCTTCATTAATTCTATTCATCTTCTAAGTAATGGCCTGTGACCTTCCGTGTTGAACATCTCCATGGTCAAGCTGTTGACGCTCAATGAGGAGGGAGTAAAGATCAGAATCATCTATCACGCCAACATCACTTTCAGCCCATTCCCCATCCTGATATTCTAGATGATAGAAAACGGTAAAATCTCACGAGAGCAAAGGGAATTCTTTCAGAGTATCAGAGGTGGGGTTCTCGAGGCCCAGATTGATGGGAAGATCTTTTTCGAGCTCTATGTGCCATCTAGGTTTTCCAATAAGTTCATATGCCTTCAGTAGATGCCAAATAAGGTTTAAATGGATGTTCGAGATAAGATTCACCCCTGCTTTCTTCTTCAAATTTGGCTGATGTTCACAGCCCAAGGCTCTGGTGATGTCATTACCATTCCCCCCACCGGAGTTGATACTGGCATTTCAACAGAATATGCAAAACACTGGGCTATAGCGTACTCCGAGGGACTTTTGAGGAAGCGATTCCAACAACTCAAGGTAGACAATGTAGAACCGGGGTGGCGAGAGAGAAGAAAAGGTGATATTGAGGTGGTAAGGTCGGAAGCACATTAGGAAAATGGCCCCACACAAGCTAGGCCTTCAGCAGCGGGGACGTCGCATGGCGCGACCGGGCCCTCATCACCCAGGGGAAGAGAGGATCATGTAGTGGCCAGGTAATTCCCAAAGAAGTAGATATGGTATCTGCTCCAACCCTCCAGTGACGCAATCTTCTCATCTCTGTGGTCAACCTGGATGACCCTGCGACAATCGATGAGTACTAATGATTTTTGGCAAAAGATAGTACGAGATGAAATCCTGCTGTCGGAGGTCGGACTTACTCGGGTTGTCAAAAGGGTGAATATTCATTGTCGGCAAGCATATCTGATGGCCATGGACATGTATGCACAACAACGAGGTCGGCATGAGGAGCCATCTTTTTTTTGTGAGACTTTTCCTCGGCTAGGAGCATGATCCAGAAAAGATGCCATCGGAGAAATATGATAGTGACGATGAGCCGGAGGGAGTCGAGACCAAAGAGGAGGAAGAAGGATAAGTTGAAGGAGGGGGTGAAGAAGGCGAGGAGGCTGTAGTTGGAGAGTCTCGTGGGGTATCCCACCAAGGGAGTCTCTGGGAGAGTGGTGAGATCGTTGGCTCTGATGTGGATATAACTGAGCTAATTGAGGTATGTCTCAACCCTTATCTCTCCATTCCCCTAATCATGTTTGGTAGCCCTCAATTAGATCTCCTTATCCTATTCAAGAGCATATGGGTATCAACCAAGGGTCTCCATTCGATGGGGAGGAGGAGCTGGTAGAACAAGGTGGGGAGATGACACCCATTATTGAGTTGACGAGCACTGAGGGATCCCCAAAAATGAAAACTCATGTAGCATCCAGAACACTGGAGGATGATGCTTTGGGATCCTGTAAGATCATTACTTCAATGCCGGTTAATCACCATTGGAGAGCTCAATTGATCAGGGTGTTCCTTGTTTCTGTAGTAATCACAGCCTTGGAAGCTTGTCGGGCTGCTGAACCCAGTTCATTCGCAATTAATTCAATTGCAAATGTGTCGTCCCATTCAGGGAACACTTCTCAAACTGAGCCGGCCCCATCACATGGTGAGAAGAGACCAGTGGAAATCAGCGATACTCATGTCGAGGTAGGGCTGAAAGTCGACAAGAGAGCTACCAAGACTGAGGCAAGAGGGGACGGTCGCCCAGGCATTGAAGAGCCCAACCCCTCGGGAGGGGTGCCCGAAGAAGACTTTACTGCTGGTATGTTGGCTACTTTCCTTGACTATTCGCATGCAGACCCCAAGCAGATTGATGATTCAAACTCAGAGGCAGCCTAGGAGAGCCGAATGACGCAACATAGAGGGTGGAAGTTAATCATGAGTTTTCTCTATCATCCCCTCACAAAATGGATGAAATAGATGGGATCACTCCAAACCTGGATGCACTTTCTCTGTGCTGAAGGGGTGGATGCTCAGCACCTTCATTTGAAGGTTCGTGACTACATGGCCGAGAAGCTGCATGAGAGCAGCTGACGCTCCGACATTTCCCATTGCCGAGAAGAGTTAGGGAGTACCCAAGCGTTCATCCAGGAAAAACAAGAGGCCTGACGCCTTGATGAAAAGTTTAAATAAAAGGAGGTATTCATCGCAAACTATTATGAGCATGTGGAGTTGTTGAGGGCCTAGCTAGCGAATGACCAAGAGCAACTAGTGGAGGCAGGTCATCAAATATCTGCACTTCAAACTGAACAGGCGCAAGCACATGCTAGAGCAAGTGGACTATGCTCTACGGCCAATAATGAAGAGATAATCTTCAGGGTATGGGAAGCAATCCTAGAGGCCACCAGCCAAAAGGTAGCGGTGCTGGAACAGTCCATCCAATAAGATGACCTTTAAGGGCCCTATTTTGTTCGAACTCAAAAACTCACTTCTTCTTACTACTTATTACTCTGAACTGCATATATGGATAAATTTATTTACTTGCCCATTTGTTTTAATGAATTCAACAACAATCCTTTCTTAAATAGCAATCCATTCCAAAGCTCACGTAGGTCATACTACATGTGAGAAACAAGGGATGTTCATACTATTACTTCTCTTTGTCATGGGAGCGTCAACCAGGCTTCGGGCATCTGGGGTTTGAACAACTGGCCTAGATTTTTGGGAGGAAATGGGAGAAACCTAATTGAATAATGAATATATTGGAACAGCAGAATTACCATTTTCCCAATGTTCTCTTATGGACGAACGAAGTGATGCCCGAGGCATTAGAATAAATCTGAAAAAGGGAATGAAAGGTGTGAATCATGATACCTAGGATTTAGAAGATTGTGGGGGTGGTGTGACAATAAAGAATAACTATTGACCACCTTCGAAACATTTTATCCTTATCGTGTTAGCCTGGAACGGGGATAGAAAATGAGGGCCGACCACTTACCATGTTCGAAACATGGGGCCTAACTCAAAACTCCACCTATTAGTCTTCCAGAACATTGTCCCAAGACAATAAGTGGGCCATAGGCCAAGCATCCATATTGTTAGGGGGTTCCCTTAGACATGAAATAAGACGAGGGTCAGAATAAGGGGCACGCAATGCGTGGAATGCGGAGTGATTTTTCATTTGAACAGAATCTAACAATTTTGAAATTACGCCAAATGGGTGGAAGCCCATTAGAGGGCCGCATCAATCTAATCATGGATCATTCCTAATTTTAGACATGACCTATATAGCGAGGGAACTATTGCTTCCCAATTTCATCATGAGGAATTTTGAACCTGTTCAGGGGAAACACTGCAGTTACATGGTTCCCCACAAGGGGTCAGGCCAGGTGCCGGAAATGAGGAGGAACATGATTTATGATTCCTGGGGCTGAACCCAAGGTGAAATGCCTGGGTGTCTCTATGTATACCATGAGGATGTGAATCAAGCCAAACGTAGTTCTTAAATAGATCTTAGTTTATGGTCTTAGATCTCAGACCATTGATGGTAGGAAACACAGAAGACACATGGAAGGGAAATTATAAAACCCGATGTGATTTGGAACCTAGGGTTCTGACCACCATGTGTTCCTTGGGGATGTTTTAGGTTGAGGGAATGATAACGAGAGTTAATATGGGCCTGAGGCGGGGTGCACAGATGTTCCCACGTACCCCATGAATATGGGGATCAAGATGCACATAGTTCTAAGTGGTTTCAGGTAAGGTACTAGTTCCAGGGATAAAAGGCACGTGCGGGTGTGGCCCTCACCCCAAAAGAAGAGGTATTTGATGTATCTAGATTTCATTTTAAGGTGAATGGGTTTTATTGTGAAGTGTAAGGCGTAGAATAGCATGTCCCGACATCTCCATAAGAATAAAGTTGTGTAGAGAAGTTGACAAAGGTTATGACATGTGACAGATTCCAAACATGGTGTCCCCTTGAGCGAGGGCATCACATTTCAGTTCCGTTTTCGTCGTGTTTCCAGGATGATAATATCATAGTTTAGGGTCATATGATGGGACCATGAATGCATTTTAACGTCATGTGTCACAAGAATAGTAGAAACGAGGCTATAGGGGGAATGTGAACAGCGCAAGAAAGCATACCTAATGTGAATGCAGACATAATCTCATACCACACCGTATGAAATTCTGCGAAAGAAATCTTGGTCCACTGGGCCAAAATAGAGGTAATAAGGTAAGGGGAAGGAAAAACTAGCTCCCAATTGACCTGGACCAGAAAACGAGACGTCTGGGTGTTCCTACATATCCCATGAGGATGGGAATCAAGCTATATGTATTTCTCACAAAGGGGAAATATGAAAAGATCTTAGTTTACGGTCATAGAACTTGGACCATGGAGAAGCAGGACTATACCATGTAAAGGTGGGCCTTAACCCAATCTCTAAGTGTATGTGAGTTGAACTCGGTGTAGGACACAAAGGCGGATAAGTTATCAACAATACGTGAAATATATGCAAAAAATGGGAATCGATAGATCCCCAAAAGATTGCCTTATCACGCCTTTTTCCTCCAAACGTGCAGATGTGCAATGGGGAATAGTACCAAGAGTTTTGAAGTTCTAATTGGACATGATGCGGTGGAGAAGGATGTGAATCATGCAATCGAAATTTTGGGCTTAATGAGGTAGGCATGAAGATGGAGGATAACTGTTGACCATGTTCGAAACACAGCATCCATATCATGTTATACTGAAATAGGGACAAACAAATGATCGTTGAGTGCTGACCATATTCGCAACGTGGGACTTGTATCGATTTGTTTTCTGAAGCACTGGAGGATGTAGTCCCGTAATGGTAGGAGAGCCCTTAGGCCAAGAATTCATGCTGTTTGGGGGTCCCTTCGGGTGTGAAAGATGCTCGAAGCCTTAATGAAGGGGAACATGAAGCCTAAAAAACGGATGAAATAAATTCCAAGTAGAGTTCGACATTCCATGTACTAAACCAGACTACCCTTGGTCACATTGGTGAATCGCTGAAGAGGGCCGAGGGGCTCATCTTAAGAGAGAACAATTTGAAATGGAAAGTATAGAATACAGGGATAGAGATCTCCCAGGAGGGAGAGGTGTGTGGCATGGTCGTTACAAACCCGACATGAATGAGGACATAATCCCATACCACACCATATACATCCCTTATCGGGAAAGGGTAGGCCAAGGGGCCACGGTGAAAGGGAGATTTCTGAGATATGGGGATGGAACCAAAGTCTTGACATTCAGGTGGTCATACGTATCCCATGAGGATGGGAATCAAGCCACACACAGTTCTTGATGGAACACAGGGTTAATATACACTAACGAGGGGGGTATACGACACGTCGAGTAACCCAACGTGAATGAAGACATAATCCCATAACACACCATACAACCCTAAATAGGAACATGGTCCGAGGGCCTGAATAGGCCTAGGAGACTAAGGCTGGGCCTCAGAGGGGAAGGCCCGAACAGTCTGCAGTTTAACGTCTTGTCGTGAGGACGAAAGTGGGTAAGATACCCGACATACAGGAGGTGTACGGGGCGACAAGTTGCCCGATGTGGGTGAGGACATAATCCCTTGACACACCATTCAATCCTGAGTGAGGACTTGGGTCGGGGGCCCTAAAAGGCCAAGGGGCCTGAGACCGGGCCTCGGATGGGAAGGCCCGACCAGTTTTCAGTTTAACATCATGCTGTGACAATGAAGAGAGGATAAGGTACCCCATCCGGGGATGTGTACATCAAGAAAAGTAACCCGACGTGAATGAGGAAATAACCCCATTACACATGGTACACTCCCGGTAAGGACTTATGGTGGGGCCAGAGAAGACCAAGGGGCCTGAGGATAGGCCTCGGATGGGAAGCCATGCATCCTCTTATGCAGTTACCGCCTCATCAGAACTCTTAATCCCACATGAGCATTGCTCGGTGTGGGAAACAAGGATCCGGTCTCATCTCTCCCCGTTATATGGGGGTCAAAAAGCTGGAATTTCTCGAAGGTAGTTCATCTCGTAGAGATACAACGGGGAAGAATGAACCACTACAATCGATGTTTGGCACATATTGGGGTGGCCCTAACAACACATGATAGCTGTTGACCATGTTTGAAACATAGCATTCCTATAGTGACATGAAATGAGAACAACAAATGAGCATTGACTGCTGACCATATTCACAACACGGGACTTGTATCGTCTTGTTGCTCAGAATCCTAGAGGGTGTTGGTCCGAAGCGGTAGGAGAGCCCTTGGTCCTAGCATCCATATGATTCAAGGGCCCTTATGGATGGGAAATATAATGAATTCCCAATCAAAGGAGTGGGTAAATCATAGATGTACCCATACATTTTAAAGCCAAGAAGGGTGGTGAAAGAGGCAGAAACAACTGGGGAGTGGGGTGTACGGCCGGATCAAGAGGATCTCAATGTAAATTGGAGAAAAATTATGCACCCCACCATATTTCTTGTCCCAGGGGGAAGATTCTGGCATTTGGGTTAGCCCAACAGACAAAATGTCTGGGAATTCCTACATATCCCATAAGGATGGGAATCAATCCACATGTAGTTTTTGAAGGCCATGCAGTTTAACGTCAGGCGGTGAGGATGTGGGAGGATAGAAGAATGGTGAGAAGGTACATGGTGCGACCGTTATAAGTCTAGAATGTGTGGGCCTAGGAAGGCTACACTATATCACACATGGACCCTCCAAGAGAACTATACCCAGGGGGATAGTCAAAGAGAAGAGATTGGGTTAGGCTCAAGATAAGGCATTTAAGCGTTCATATGTATCCCATGAGGATGAGAATCAAGCCATAAGTAATTCTAAATATGCAGTTAAACGTCATGCAGGACGATGCACAGTTTAAAGTCTTGTCAGACTGGACAGTTTAAGGTCCTGCTAGATCGGCGTGCAGTTAAGGGTCACGCGGGACCAGCCTGTTTAAGGTCACGCTGGACTAGTATGCTTAGGAAAAGTATTTAATGAGGAACTTGGAATTGTTAGGAGGAGTAATAGTCTCACCATCCATGGTAAACAGAGAGTATGCTCCATTAGGGTAAATCCTGTGAATTATATAAGGTCCTTCCCATTTGGGCACCAACTTGGTTGGTTTCCTGCCGGGGATCATCGGCGCCCTGAGGGCCAATACCAAGTCTCCTTGTATGAATGAGAAGAGGCAAACCTTCTTGTTGAAGGATCTAGCTATCTTATTTTTATTCCTTTCTAGATTGTGCAGGGCATGAAACCTATTCTCGTCAAGCGCTTCCAATTTAGCCAGGTGAATTTCGGCTACCTTATCTGGCGCCTTCTTGTCATAGACCGTTGTGCGTAACTAAGGCAGCTGGATCTCGATGGGCAGAATGGCCTAATCTATGTACACTAGGGAATATGGGGTCTCCTAGGTGTAATTACGAGTCGTCGTCCGATAGGCACATAGGGCGTTTGGGAGATTTTCCAACTAACTCTTCTTGTTCTGACCAACCATTTTCTGCAAAATGTTAGATATGGTTTTGTTGAATGCCTCGATCTATCCATTCACCTATGCATTGTAGCATGAGTTATGGTTCGAATAGATGTTGTACATGGCATACAATTTCTTCAGCTCGGCTGCTCGGAAGTTGGTGTCGTTATCGGTGAAGATGGAGTGAGGGAATCTAGACTGTTGGATGATGATGGAGCTCACGAAGTCAATGATACAATGAGAGTTGACCTCCTCGAGTAGAACTACCTCTACCCACATAGAAAAGAAACTTGTGGCGGTCAATATGAACCTACACTGGCGAGCTGTTGTTGGTGGGTATGGTCCCAAAACATCGAGTCCCCACACCACAAATGGCCAAGAGTACTTTGTGTAGTGGAGAGGTTCTAGCAACTGATTCATGAAGTTAGCATGGATTTGGTATGTGTGACATATCTTGGTGAACTCGATATAATCATGGATCATGGAGGGACAGAAGTACCCCAGTCTACGGATCTGATGGGACAGCCTCGGCCCAACCTGGTGAGACCAACAGGAACCGGCGCGAACCTTCTGTATGACCAGAGAAATCTCGAATCCTTGGATGCAACGAAGGATAACACTATCAAACTCGCACTTGTATAGGATCTTAGAAATACTGATACCACTGTGGAAGGAAAACAATAGTTCATGGTGTCAGATTTTCTCACGCTCGGCCCGATCACCTAGGAGGAAGCCATTTTGGAGATACTCGAAAAAGGGGTTCTCCAGTTGGGAGTCGCTTCAACCACTGCATATGAGGGACCTGGGGGTCCTGACATGGAGGCTTCGGTGGAAATATGGTGTACTCGTAGGCCGTCGTCATTGTCCTCTGGGGTGATAGTATCAATGATTTTCCGATGTGCCATGTGTATAATCAGATCATCCTACCCAGGATCTGCAAGGGATGCAGCCGGACCGGCCAGGGCATCAGCTCGACCATTCTAAGATCGAGGGACATGAGTATCATCCGGACGAGATGGAAACTGGTCCATTAGCTGTAGGGTGCTCTCAAACAATGGGGTGAGCACTGGCTTTCTGAAGACTTAGTTACCGTTGATTTGCTTGATGACTAGTTTGGAATCCCCTTTCACATGCAAATGGGGATCATCGATCTTGAGGGCTAACTCGAGGCCAGTAATGAGGGCTTGATACTCTACTTCATTGATGGTACAACCCTTTGTCAATAGGAATGAGTATGGAAGAATGGATTGTGCCGGGGTGATGAAGATGATACCCAGACATACTTTTTTGAGCCTAGGATCAGTGATTCTCCTACCGGTGGGGCTCCGGGAGGCACCATCAAAGTGAATCTTCTTATATGGTATGTCAGGATTTACTGAGAGGATTGCCTCATCGATAAAATCTAGGTACAGTGATTGGTATGTGGGGGTTGGATGGGAATCTAGAAAATCTACCAATGCTTGTCCCTTGATTTCCTTCTGAGGCATGAACCTGATGTCAAACTGCTGGAGGATTACTGCCAACCGTGCTAGATGGACGGTCAACATGGGGTGGTTCAGAATGTACGTTCAGCGGGTCAACCTGAGACACCAGCTATACCTCGTGGTGTTTCAGGTAGTGTCACATATTTTTCACGATAAATATGAGTGCAAGGAAGCTATTTTCGATGTGGGTGTATCTGTTCTCCATATCGAGGAGCATGTGGTTGAGGTAGTAGTGGATGTTTTTTGTCCCCTCATTGTTCTTCTGGGCGAGTAGGGCACCAAGAGATCATTCCAGGGCAGTCACATATAGGACCAGTGGTTTTCTGGGGGCGGGTGGCATCAAGACCAAATGTTGGAGTAGATACTACTCGATTTCCTCAAATGCGGTCTTTCAGTCTTCGTCCCACTCATATTCGGAGAATTTTTCATGAGCTAAGAAAAAGGTGTAAACTTGCCAGCCAGATTCGCAATGAATCGGCGTACGTAGGCTAGGTGGCCTTAGAAACCTCGAAGCTCTCAAATATTTCTCAGGGGAGGCATCTCGCTGATGGCCTTGAT
The DNA here is from genome assembly GCA_963277665.1 of Viscum album. NCBI lineage: Eukaryota > Viridiplantae > Streptophyta > Magnoliopsida > Santalales > Viscaceae > Viscum > Viscum album. The sequence goes on from OY728146.1 coordinate 1,654,746,644, forward strand.
CTTCTATGGCTCAATCTTGATGCCCCGGTACCTGACAACAAAGCCAAGAAACTTCTCAGAGGTTACCCCGAAGGCACATTACAACGGGATCATCTTCAGGTGGTGGGAACGGAGGAAGCCGAACACTTTCTCAATGTCCTTGAGATGGTCCTCGTGCGGTGAGATTTGACTAAAATAATTTCCACATATCATTCCACCAATGTCCCGAGGATTGGCTTGAATATGCAGTGCATGGCCCGCTGATAGGTGGCACCTGCATTCTTCAGGCCGAAGGGCATAAACTGGTAGCAGAAAGTACCTTGGGGCACCCTAAATACGGTGGACTCTTCATCCTCAGGCGCCATCTGGATCTGATTATATCCAGAGAAACCATCCATGAATGAGAGATCTTGGAACCCAGTTGTAGCATCGATCAATAATTTTGTCACAGGAAGGGTATATCATACTTTGGACATTGGCGGTTGAGATCGAGGAAGTCGATGCAGACTCTAATATGTCTATTCTTCTTCATGACTTGCACAATGTTGGCTATCCACTTGGGTTACTGTTCCTCATTGACAATGTTGTCTTTGATGAGCTTGTGAATTTCAGCCTCGACCATGGCACCGTGGGAAGGGTGCATTTTTCTAGGAAGTTGCTTGAATCCGTGATGATTTGTAGGAAGACCAAGGCGGTGGACGGCTACCTAAGGATCTAGTCCTGGCATCTTTTCGTAGCTCTAGGAAAATACATCATGTTGCTATTTCATGAAATCCATATACCGTTGTTTCTCCTCAGGGGGGCATGGAGGCAGTGATCAATTTGGGTCTCAGATCTTCCCCGCTACCAAGGTTCACCTGTACCAGTTAATCGAATGTGGTGGAGAAACCCTCTTCAAAGGCAGGGGGAGCATTCTCTAGATCCTCTTCTTCTCTTGTAGAGGGGGAATTCCTAGTTAGAGAAGCATCCTCTGGGTCGGCAGATCCCAACGGAAGGTTGGTTCCATCCTGGGCAGCGGTGGAGAACATATTGGGATATTCACGTGTTGTTGAGACCATAGAAAGGAATTCATTTGATTCTATTCCATATGGTCTTTGGCCCAAGGTACAACACTAGATAATAACAAAGAAATAGTGGTGTGTCGTCTGGATCCAGTTAATTCCATCCCGGAAAAATAGACACATATGATGTACTGTCGTTGCCATGGGGTGGACATCCCAATACCGTACAGGGGTATGAGGCTCCGAGATTACCTGATCCTGGTTCATGTTGGAGTACTAGGTGATTTCCCACCATCGCCTGGACTTTGGAACATGCTTCCCTCATGTACCAGAGACATCAAAACATTGCCCCATGTCAGGAGTCGTGGTCTCCAATCGATGGATTGGGACGACGTAGGTGTCGTCTAGACCTACCCAATGGTAAGTTGCGACCATGATGGTCTCAACCTCACATGCCTGAATCTTCTTATCCTTGCTCTTGTAATAATCGTCATCTAGGTAGCGGGATTCACAAGATGAAAAAGGAGATGCATAACCTTGGAGTACGCCTACTCAACAATTTTGGGAGTACTTGAGTCACTGATGATAGGATGAGCGGACTGCCACATGCATATGGAGCCATGGTCTACCCATTAATGTATTGCACGTGGTGTCCTGGGAGACAACCATAAACTCGGTGCTGGAAACTAGGCAACCGAACTGGGTCTTCAGACGGATCTTACTGACTAGGGTCTGCTCTGTCCTGTTATATCCTTGGATCCTTAAATCAGAGGGAGTCAAGTCATCTTTGGATAACCCCAGCTTCTGTAGTATCTGCATAGGCATAAGGATAATCCCAGAGCTGGTGTCAACAAGGCAGCGACGAACATCCACGCCGTTAAATTGGCAGGTGATGTAGAGTTAGAGGATGTGCCCTTGAATGGGTGAGACTTCATATTCTCCATATAATGGAATTATGGGCTGACATTCAGCGTTCTCAACTGCTTCAGCAGTAAAGGCTTTTGTAGCTGCTACCTCCGTCTCAAATAGGAGGGGGATTCTTAAAGCCTCAGCGAGGGCCTCACACATATCTGTAAGCTGGTGAAGGGCCTCAAGGATAGAAAACCTCGCTGGGATGCTGGCAAGGTGCATGAGAACATCATACTTCCATGCTAGGCATGAACTTCTGCTTGCAGGAGGCCGCACTATAATAAGAGGAATGGTGGGCCCTACCGGCCGAATCAGTGGAAGACTAGTGCTGGTATATCCCGCTACTCACTAGTCAGAGCCTGAATATTAGCTCTCGGATGAGAGCCGGATGACTGAGATCAGCCTGTAGTAGGGAGAGGCAAGTCGCTGCCAGGCCGAGGTAGTTCTGCCTGATCCAGTAGCAGAAACGGTGGTGGAGGTGGGCCCGACGACACCAAATAAAGAGACTGCACATGCTGACGTTGGCATCGGCTGGGGACGCTGGGGAAGTTTGGATGGTTCTCCTCATTGTTGGGAGTCATATAGGGATTTACAAACTCTATGGTATTAACCAAAGCGTGCCCTTGACTATCACTTGAAGATTCATCCACTACTAGGCTGATTCTGGGTGGAATCCCTATCTTAAGTGGCATGAAGTCGTCGAGAGTGCAGGGCGAAGATGTAATTGGCGGGGTGCCTTGCTTTCCCTTGCGTCGTCGATGCTTACTCTTCTGGGAAGAGGCCAGCTGAGATGATGTAGAAGTGGTGGTCGTAGATTCTGAAGGCTCTGGCTGAATCATGCATGCCTGAATGATGCCATGGGCACGGACGACCATTTTTCATGCCATCCAGTCATCATATTTCGGGGACCCGTGGATAGAAACATGTTTCCACCCACATTCGATGTCGCTACTACTGTCTGACCTTACAAAGACACCCGCCACATATGCCAGGGTCGGGCCCTATCTGACTAAGTTGTTATAGTTCTGATCATGAAGGAATTCATTCAAAAGATATCACTGTTCGAGGTTGTGCCCCAGAATCTAATAATATGGCCAATAGTTGGAGCGATCAATGAGATTCACCTCTTCCGGACTTTTGTACTCTGGGAAGATTACAATTCCCTATTCTAAGGCACTACGGACGTAACCGGGGACCTGATTCTCATTGAATGATTAGGTCAGGCTTCTTCTATCCGGAAAGGGGGTCCTTGGAGCCTAGCTTAGAAGTGCATCTATAAGAGACTGTCGAGGAGGCGGACCCTGATTGTCCCGCCTGGGCAGTGGTGGTGCATTCCACGGGGGCACCTGTCAATTATGAGGAGGACGCTGCTGAGCCGGAGGCTACGCCTGAGGTAGAGGGCCTCTACGAGGCTGTGGGGACTGTGCCACTGGTAGTAATTTTAGTTTACTTGGGGATTCAATTTGGGCTACCACGACAATGTCAGCTCTGGCAACCCTCCTTTATGGAATTACATGTGGAAACAAACATTCATGGATGGCCTATTGTAGGGATCCCACCAGGTGCTGGGCATTTTCGGAGAAGTGTCGGAATCCTCCAGGGTAGTTCTAGGTGATCAGAGAGGGAACCAGTTCTGTCTTGATGTTCCCTATTCACATCGTCAGTAATTGTTCTGAAGTCAGTGGCATGTAATGGGAGTATGTGAGCCCCTTCCACCAGGCGATAAATTCGGCGACTCGCTCATCATGCCTTTGGTTTCACTTGAAGAGCTCTTTAATGCTCATTTTCTGGGTGGTAGAGCTGAACTGTTAGATGAATTTCCTGTGAAGGTCCTCCCAACTGGTTACGGACCCTACGGGGAGCTGGTTGTACCAGACGATGGCTGGGCCCACCAATGTCTAAACAAAGTAGCAGAGTTTGGCAGCCTCCTGCTACGCCGGTGTCCCTAACATGGGCCCACACCTTGAGTTGATGCGGGACAGATGCTGTGGCAGGTTCCCCATCCCATTAAAGGGGGATAAGGTGGGATTCCCAAAACCTGGAGCTGTCGACATATCATCCACCCACACCGGGTATGGTTTACCATCAGGTGGGATTGGCACCTGTCGCGTTTTCAATGCCTCAAGGTGGGAAATGAGTTCTACCATTGGATCATTTGGGTGGGGATCCCTATCTTGATGGGTATCCCTAACTACGAGCGTGTTTCTGGGTTCCTCAACACAGTAAACAGGCCCAAAGACTCGTAGAGCGGCTGGTGGACCAATTTGCGGGGTAGCTAGGGGGAGCCGTTCTGGATTCCTTGGATTTTTGCGCCGTTCAGGACGGTTTGGCGAGACATATTGTTCCCTCTTGTCGTGAGCTCCGGTTTCAGCCCTTTCTACGAGAGCAGCATTATCAAGGTTGCCTGGGGGAAGCTTGCCATGGGGAAGTTGTTCATACCCCTACTATACTAGCCTAGGATCACTGTAGTTAGGCTATCAATCTGAAGAACGTTCAGCCAAGAGTTTGTTGACCAACCTGTTTTTCTCATAAAGTTGTTGGCGCAACGTAGCCTTCTTGGGGTCCTCCTCTGTCTTCTTCACTAAGGAGGACGGGTCGGAGTGTTTGACAACTCCAATGTGCTCTTTTCCTTTACCAGAATTCCGGATGAGTACTAATGCCTTTCTGGATGAAGGTAGACCTAGTATGTTCCTCTACTGACGAATAATCCACCTTGATGGGTCCAATAGTGGTGGCATTCCCTAAGGTGGTAATCCTCCATCGAGAAGCTCCAGCTCGTCATGGTCATCCACTTTGTACGCCAAGTTGATTGTGGCCCTTCCTGGGGGCATGTCTTCGATGTCGCCTAGTGAGTACAACTCTCGCCAGATAGGACTAAAGAGGAGGGCGGCATACTACCCCCAGCCAAAGATTTTCACATGGGGGTAACCTCCTTGATAATTTTTCGGAGTAGTTTGATACTCTGAACACACTACTATTGGAGGACCTCACGACGGCCTGGTGAATAGGAGCGCTTGGTCACAGGGACTACGACCAGATCGACTAGACGACATTGTTCGTTGATGTCTTCGAAATTCGTCTAGCTCCTGGGATAGACCATGAGCTGATGAAGAAGAATGAAATGCGTCGCCTAGAGGGTGTCGTGAAAACACTCAACTTTCTCCGGGGTGATGGATTTTGGTATGCAAGAATTTGGTGCTGCAACGGGCCAGAACTTCTCGAGGAAGTGGTCCGCTATGAGGATATTTTAGAAGCTCCTCAGCTCATTTTCAGGTTCTGGCCCTTGATTTCCCCACTCATCAAATGAGGGTGGCTGAGGAACCAGTAGCGGTATAGAGGCAGACCGCTGGAATGGCAGGCTGTCCGGTGGAGAGTACAACGAGTGGGTTGACTGGCCGCCAAATCTCACGCTCTCCTCTGAAGAGTGTAGTGACCCAGCCGCTACGTCGCGAATGGATGGGATGATGCTCGTCATTCCTGGCTCAAGAGATAGGGCTACCGGTGATAGGGCGCAATGCTTCCCACCCACCATTGGTCCCCAGAATAGTTCTATGGGATCTCTTGTGGAGGTAGAGATCACTTCTGGTGATGATGGTGGTGATTTCACAACCGTAACCTGTGGGTTCACTATATTTTCATCCTCCTGGATAAACCTATTAAGGGAGGTGGTAATCCGATGGACCTCACATTCCAGGAGTACTAGGCTGATGTGCCTTGTTCCTGCCCTGGCCTATGACTTAGATGAGCGAGGGGAGGGTTCCCGAGCTATGTTTTACTCCGATTCAATGTATGAGAAGTGGACTGATTTAATCTCTGTCTGGACCTTCTAATAATTCTTCTTATGGTGGTGACACACCGCATTTCTGCCCCTGGGTTGTTCATTGGGATAGGGCAGATTTCTGACATAGGGTCTTTCACCTGCATTGGTTCTTGGGCGGAGTGGGTTTCCACCTGAAAAATCAGGGGTGCAAGGAGAACTAGGTAAGATGTCCAAGAGGAAATGGGGAGTACCTCCATGGATAACACGGGAGTGGGAAAGACCTCCGCTAGTGCTGGCAGAAGCATGGGGAGGACCTCCATGCTTTTTCCCTCAGGAAATCACAGTACGAGGAGAGTCCTTGTACGGTCTCTCTGAACATAGGTAGGACCTCCATGTTGGGTGTGGGTGGAGTGAGGCTGGCCCTCACCCCTTTGGTTTTCGAGGCAAGGAGGAGCATCACTGACTAGTGAATGTAAATGGGGAGGGTCTCCATGTGGAAGAGAGACCGGATGGGCGATGTCCCTACACCGACTATCAGTGGCGGGATGAATGACTCTATATCTATTGCAATGGGCACGAGAGAGGTTTCCATGCTATGTGGAATCTTCATTGGGAAGACACTCATTTGGGTCGTGGGTGGCATGGGGCGTACCTCCATGCCGAGCCTCGAAACGGGGAAGGCCCATGCTTTCGTTGGTAGTGGTATGGGGAGGACCTCCGTACGGGGTGGAATCACTACGAGTTGGTTTGCGGTGGCCACTACTGGTGCCAACGACTATGAGAGTAGATCCGGTCAGCTCAAGGGGCAGTTGGGGCCTCGATCTTGGTCAGGCGTTTAAGTTCCCCTACTAAGTGCAGGTATGGAACTGATGATATGCGTCGGTTGTGGCTAGGTGCACTGTAGTTTTCGACGTTGTCGCCCCCTGGCGGGCATCCTCAGCTTGCACCCAATGCTAGTGTCGGGTCGGACGAACCGGGGCCAGTGGTGCAGTTATGTGTCTAACTTGCTCTTCATCCAGCAAAACCGGGTGGCGGTGCTGACACGACCAGGTGGGAGCCATGACTGGGAGCCCTTAGAATAGGACTCTGATCGGGCTGGCTTAGACATCACCTACCTCATCAGTATAAGGCAGTGAGTCATCAAAGTGTTCCGGGGAGAGTCTACCAAAATAGTTGTACGTTGTGGTGGGGAGAAATGACTCCCTGCGCTACCCTCGGGGGTGGCGTTGATGGAAAGGCGTGTACGCCTCCAGATCCTGACAATCCATATCCCGAGTCGGGATTATGCCCTCCTCCTCATACCGGCGTACGAGGACATTGATCACCCATCACTGGATTACCTCATATAGGGATAAGGGGAATTGATTCCCCAGGTCTATAAGTGTAGAGGTCATTGCAGAAGCGGTGGGACCACACAGGACTGCCGCATTAGCGTTGCCCCTTCCCCAACACCGGTGTGAAGGAGGTGACCGTGTTCTAGATGCAACAACCTGATTCTAAAAACAGGGTGATTAATTCATCAGTGATGAAAGAAAAAGTAATTGATGACCAATGCCCAAGTGACATCTCGTCATCCATGGTTGGTAAGAGGGATCCACGCTGACAATGTCACAGAACTCGATGTCCAATTTTCTACTAACCCATCTTCTGGTGAGTTTCACGCTAGGCCCCCTATTTGGTTGGCGGGACCCGACATTGGATAACTGGATCCGGTGACACGTCAATCCACTGATTCCCCGAGCGCTACTAATCTCCATATTGAAGATAAGAATTTCACATTAGGTTCACCATTTCTATTTCCAAAGCTTTCGCCGGGGCACACACATCCGTCTGTGGAGGACGCGTAGCTGTTGCCCCGCATTCCATCTTTCCAAAGGGGGAGGAATCCTCTCCTTATTCAGGGATGTCTACTCCATAATATAAACGGGATGATGGGATGTTGGTTTTTCCTTTAGTGTATTTCTCCTCGGAACTTGTCACAGGGTCTGGGTCTCCCTTATAGACTTAAGATGTTGTTCGTGAAACTCTTCATGGTGCAATAACTTCATGAATTCCACTTAATTACACGGCTTCTGACAGGACATTTCAAGGGGTCCATTTAGGGCATCAACCTTCAGTTAGGGGAGTAGTCACGTTGGGAATCACCGGCGTGTCTGGACGTTGGGGGATTGGTGTTTCTGTCTTATGTCCCTTACTATAGGGATTCTTGAGGGCACGGAAGCCCAAGCCATCCCACATCGAACACGGGGAATCATATTCCATAAGCATGTATCTGATGTATTCCTCGAATTCCAATGTTTAACATAGGGTATGCTGCAATTTTAACATCTAGGGGAGACAAATCGGGCTGATCAGAACACTAACGCATGGATCAGATGGAGGAACCCCCAGGAGGGAATACCAATACTAGCCACATCATGTGGGTGGCCTCCAGAATGCAGTTAGTTGGAATGAGGAATGGAGTGGCATGATCCCAGTAGGATGTGGCTTCCCCGTTAATAATTAAAATGGCTGATGTAAGGTTTCATGAGGGAGGTTTTGAGTGGGACAGAATCGTCATGAAGATGACGAAGATTTTGGGCTTGAGCCTCGAAAAGGCTTCCTACATATCCCCGTGGTAGGGAATCAAAGTATACATAGTTCATTTGATGACTACTTCCCTCCGATTGGGGTTCAAATGGCTTACCGCTGAATGGAGTGACAATGGATTACCACTGTATGGAGTGACAATGGCTTGACAATGAATTGAGTGACAATAGTTTACCACTATATGCAGTGACAACGGATTACCACTGAATGAGGTAGACAACAGCTTACCACTGAATGAGAAACAAAAAGGGGATACAGTTTAACATCATGCAGGACTAGGGTGGACCGACGTGAGGTGGTCGGGACCGTTGGTTGTTGGGCTTGAACCTCATGAGGGCTTCTTACGTACCTTGCCTTGGCAAGGATGAAAGACCACGTAGTTCAGATTGATGTGGTGAACCGACATGAAGGGGGTCGGAACGGCCAGGTGTTAGTGGGCTTGAACCTCCGGGAGGCTTCCTGTATACCATACCATAGCAGGGATCAATGACCTTGTAGTTCATATGGTGGGAACCAATGTGTAGGTGGACCTGGGGTCCGATGGTGGTTGGGATTGAACCTCATGGAGGCTTCCTATGTACCATTCCGTGGCTAGGATCAAAGACCACATAGTTCAAGTTTGATTTAAGGGCTTACACTCTAGGCTGCCCTGGGTGTTGGTGAACCGACGTGAAGGGGGTCCGAACAAATGGTTGTTTGTCTTGAACCCGATGGAGGCTTCCAATGTACCCAACCTTGGCCGCGATCAAAGTCCACATAGTTCAAGATCAGGGCTTGGTTCACCGATGTGAAGATGGTCGAGACCAATGGTTGTTGGGATTGAACCTCATGAAGACTTCCTACGTACCCTACCATGGTAGGGATCAAAGTCCACATAGTTCAGGTTTGGATGTGTGGGGCTTAAACTCTAGGCTAACCAAGGTGGATTTCATGGTCGGTGCTTGCTCTAAGCCCACATGAGTCGTGCTCGGTGTGAAAAACAAGAGACAGTAGAGACCTAACGATCACATTGAGAAAGGTGTGTCCATGGGAAGTGGAGGAGGTATTACACATGATCGTAGCCCAGAGTGGAAAAAGGGGATTACATGTGGTTAGAAGCCTGAAGATGTTGGGACTTTCTCAACAAGGGAAGCCCGATGATGAAAAAGTGCAGCGGGAGATGGATTTGAGACTGAAGAAATGAGGGGCCCGGTGTCTATCCCACCCTTTGCTGGACTTGGTGAGCGAAGAAGAAAGGAGGAGTAGGGATGCTACCTCCTATAAGAAATCTAGGGGCTTACACCGAGATGGTAGCCCTTTCGCCATGGACAAACGCCACTACCATAAAGAAGATATCATCCCCTATGGAGAAAGTGGGCGTTGAGAATGTCCAAGGTAGGGGTACCCCACGTGCGAGGCATGGGGTGAGGTCATAGTTTAACATCATGTGCTGAGGACGATGGCACTTGGCAGTTAACGTCATGTAGCTCAGATGAGGTAGGTTTCCTCTTCACCCCTAGGACTTACAGAAACCGATACCCTATGCTCCTTAGTGCAGAGAGGGGACATGCAAAGGTGTGGATATGGGTTTTCATAGAGTGAACCATCATGGGGTCTACATTATCATGGCTATGAGAAGAAGAAATAGCCATTATCATGCCTATGCGAAGAATCCTGAGGTGAAGCAACGCAACAGGCAGTTTCGTCTAGGGTACTTTGAAGTTACTTCGAGTGAACCTAGGTTGTTGCACGAGAAATGAGTATATAAATAAGGTGTTGTGGGCGCGGGAGACCCCTGGACATGATGCCCAGAAAAAGGACATCATGGTCATACAAGGAGGGAGGCTAGAATTCAAAAGGCACCGTTGTGAGAAATAGAGGCCGAGTCGGTGCGCAAAAGATATTGCGCGCGCGAAAATGTCCGGGATGACGCACAATTAAGCATTGGGCATGAAAAAGAGTGTGTCGGCGCACAAAAGGAATTGCGCAGTGAATCCCTAATTGTGTGCAATTAGATGTAATTGCGCACGGGGGAAGGGGCTCAAGGGAATTTGGACAAGGATCAATCCTGAGTAGTCATGCGCATATTCGGACAACTGGGTGACCTGGCATGAAAAATTTAGTACCTGAGGGCCATCATTTTGCATGCACGATATAGGAATTTTGCACAAGAGAGGCGTTTCAGATTCTTCGGCCAGGAAGTCAAAGGGTGGACTTCTATTTATAGGATATCGGGATCACGGGGCCATGTGAAAAACACTTCGTCACAAAATATTGTGCACCCGGATGTCGGTAGCGCGGAGATCAACCGCGCAGAGTGGTGGCATGAAACAGTTCAGTGCCCGCGCTGAAAACTCTCATGAATCCTGGAGTTTTTCGCACAGGCCCTATTTTTTTGGGCGGCTCAAAAGTTTTTTCATGCCACCCCTTCCGGACCCCCAGAATGGATCGTAGGTTCCAAATATGGCTTCGCTTTGTTGCGCTCGAACCTTCCTCAGCCCTGGAGCTCTTTTCGGCGTCTACTTTATATTAATTTATTTGGCCAGTTTGTAGTCAGATAATTTAGAATATAAGAGTGTCTATATTGGGTTGAAACACTCTTTATACTATGAAATGTCTTGGAAGAAGTGACTATATTATTATGAATACTTATTTATAATATATTTGGTGGACAAATGTATAGAGATACATTTATTTGATAGTGATTGAAACAAAACCCTTCGTAGCTTGAGGAGAAATGACTCTTTCATAGAGGCTACTCTTCTCTTACATTTATGTATTTAAGAATTCATGATTTTTAACACTATAAAATCATTTGGGGTTACTACATTTTTTTATTAAAATGAAGATCAAGTTTATTAAGTATTTAATGTTAACCCAAATACATGGTTGTTTCCGACGCTTTCGTCATGGCGCACACATCATTATATGGAGGACACATAGCTGTTGCCCTGTATTCCAACTTTCCAAAGGCGGGTGGAATTTTTTGCTTATTCAGGGATACTCTCTTCTTGATTGAAAGAGGATGATGGGATTTCTGTTCCTCATACTATGGATTCCTCCTCAGAAATCATCACCTTGTACGAGTCTCCCTTATAGTCTAAGATGTTGTTCATGAACCTATTCACACTGCCATTTCTTTATGAAGGCCTATTAATTATACTACTTTGGTCGAGTCATTCCAAGTGTTCTGGTCTAGGCAAAAACCTTCGGTCAGGTGAGTAGTCATGTTGGACATCACTAGAGTGTGTGGACATTGGAACACTAGCGCATTTGGGTTTCTTCCCCTTATTATAGGGCTTATTGAGGGTGAAAATGCCCGAGGAATCCCACATCGAATGCAGGAAATTATATTCCATAGGCTTTTATATGGTGTTTTCCTCAGCTTTTAATGTTTACCATGTGGTGTGATGCAGGTTTAAAGTCTAGTAGAGATGGATTAGACAGATCAGAACACGTATTAGAGTGGATCAGATAGGTGCAACTACTACAGGCAACCCTAATTCTAGGATGTGAATTCGCATGATCTCACCAGGATGTGGTGTCCCTGGTAAGAATCAGAAAGGATGATTGATGGTTAAATGGAGTGGATGGAGAATGAGATGGAGTCGACTTGAGGGTGACGATGATGTTGGGATTATCCTCGAAGAGACCACCTATGTATCCCCATGGTAGGGAACCAAATTCCGCGTAGTTTATGAAACGAAGGGACACTTAAGTAGGCAACCCATATGTATGGGACCTAAAGGAAGTGGATCCTTAAGGTTGAGGATTGACATTGGGGTGTGTGCGAAGGACAACAACCCAACGCCATGTTCGGGCTTATGCATGATTAGCGGCCCAAGAGTTGGTTTGACCCCACTAGGATAGACTGCTGATATGGGTCCCAAAAGAAGGCACAACAACGGATTACCACCATGCTCAGATTGAAAATGGCTTACGGTTGGCATGTGGTCACAACGACATACTGCTGGATGGGGTCAAATGGAAGACCACTGGATGGGGACACAACAGCTAACCGCTGGATGGGGTCACAACAGATTACTGTTGGATGGCGTCACAATGGCTTATCATTGGATGGGGTCACAATAGATTACCACTGGATGGGGATAGAATGGATTTTCATTGGATGGGGTTACAACGTATGACCACTGGATGGGGTCACAATGGCTTACTACTGGATGCGGTCACAACGGCTTACCGCTGGATGTGGTTGGACCTCATGGAGGATTCCTACATACCCTGTCTAGGAGACAAGGATCAAAACACCTGTAGTTTGGGATGGTGGATGCAGTTTGAAGCCATGCAAGACAAAAGGGGGTCATGCAGTTTAACGTCATGTGGGATGAATGTGCTCTGACGTGAAGGGGGTCATAACCAATATTTGTTGTGCTTGAACCTCAGGGAGGTTTCCTATATACCTTTCATTGGCAAGGATAAAAATACATGTAGTTCATGATAGAGTGTTTGATTAACCGACATGAAGATGGTCGGGACCAATGGTTGTTGGGCATGAAACTCAAGGATGCTATCTATGTACCTTGCCATGGAAAAAATCAAAGTCCATATAGTTGGAGATGGAGTGTTTGGTGAACCGACGTGATGATGGTCCGGATCAACGGTTGTTGGGCTTGAACCTCATGGAGGATTTCTATGTACCTTGCCTTGGAAAGGTTCAAAGTCCACATAGTTCGGGATGGAGTGTGGGGATTGCACTCTAGGATGCCCATAGAGGACTTCATGGTCGATGCCTACTCTAGGCCCAGGTGAGTCATCCTCGGTGTGAGAAACAAGAGGCATCAAAGGCCGGAAGATCATGTCGCGAATGGTGTTTCCATGGGAAGTGGGGTGGGGTTTACATGTGTTTAGCGGCCCAAAGAGGATACAAGGGATCACAAGTGGTTAGCAGCCCAGGGTGATGGATATTGGGACTTACACTCTGGTGGAGCCCCAAGTGGCGACAAAGACCAGTGGGAGAGGTATGGGATAACGAATGTCCTGATGCCTATCTCTCCTCTGGCCTTTCGAAATGAAGAAGATAGGAGGATCATGGGTGCTACCTACTACAAGAAAAGCTTGGGGATTACACCAAGATGTGTGCACATTCCCCACAGACAAACACCACTCCAAAAAAATATCTCATTCTGTGTGAAGAATGAATTCACACTAGTAATGACAAGTGGGCATGGAGAATGTATGAGACAGGGCACCCCATGTATGATGCACCGAGAAATGCCATAGTTTTACATCATGTGTTGGGGATGGTGGCGCTTGACAGTTTAACATCCTACAGCTCGGACGAGGTGGGTGCACTCTGCATCCCTAGGACTAACATAACTAATACCCTCCCTCCATTGAGGGTAGGAAGGCATCTGCAATACCATGGTGAGGGGGTGTTATGGAGCGATGCATTGAATGGTCCACGTTAGCATGGCTAAGCGAAGAAGCAATAATCATGTGCATGCCTATGTAAAGAAGCATAAGATAAAGAAACGCAATGCCAAGTACCGCCCATGGGACATTGATATTGATTCGTGAAAACCAGAAGGGTCGTATTAGAAAATGAGTTACATAGAAAAGGTCTTCATAAGAAGAAGCCTTATGAATCTCTAGTGCTCAATGAAGTGGATGGGCTTCATGAAGGGATGCACTTCCCGAAGTGAATTTTCCTTGCCTAGGCATAGGGAATAGGTGAATATGGAAGGTGCTTCACGAAGTGGGAAGGAATTTGAGGAGCTATGCCTCTCGAAGAAAGGGTGCCCCATGATTCATAATATTGCAAAGAAATGTTCCTCGCAAAGTATAGTGACCATTCCTTAGCATACGGGTCACATGTACAAGAAGCATACTTTGCGAAGCTCAAGTGCCCTGTGAAGACCCGAGTCCCTTTGGGGATCTCCATCCTTCATGGAGGATCATGGGCTTCACGAAAGGCATCCCTCTTTGAAGAGGGGACAAATTCATTCAATGGAAAAGGCACTTCGTGATGAAAAAGTACCTTGAAAAGATCATGGTTTGCAGAGCAGAAATTTCTTCATAATGTGAGAGATCAGAATGTGAAAAGTCGGATGATCCATCCTTCGGGCTTAAGGGGAGCCTTGTATTTATAGGCAAGAGGCAGCGCGAAGTAGTCCCCACTCGGCGGGAAAACTAAAATCGCTCCACGATAGGTTCGAAAATGTCAAATCTATTCATGGATAATCACACCTCGTTGCTCAGCGGTGGGTTCGTGAACATTAATGGGGTTTGTAGAGAATCCCATATCCTTTCTCCACAACAGGTTCTCTAACAAAAAAGGTGTTCGCAGATCACCCCACCTATTTTCTCCACGATAGGTTCACGAATGTCAAAGGGGTTTGTAGAGCATCCTTCTTCCATTCTCCACATCGGGTTCGTGAATGTCCAATCGGTTCATGGATCATTATGCCTCCTTTCTCTGTGGCGGGTTCGCGAAGTTGGAGTCTTGCACCAGCCATGTGGCCACGGGGGGTCCGCATGCAGTCTTCACAAGGAAGCTCTTTATTCTTTCCCTTTGTTATCGCTTTTCCCAAATTTTGGAGTCAAAAAATTGCCCCCTAGTACTTTGAGCCAAGGAGAAAATGAGTGTCAATGTTGGTGGGTAAACCGTGAAAATTCCTCAATCACCACAGATCAGACATGCCACGAAGCACTTGGGGTCCTCACCAAAAATAGGGGAGCTGACCTCTATTTTGTCCTTTCTCTTCACTGTGTTTTTGGATTATAGAACTCTCGATTTGAAATGCTCTGTGTACTCTGCTATTGATATCCACGAATCAGGCTTTCTACTTCATGGTGCACCCCAAATATTTTACTTCATGGTGGATTTATTTACGACTTGCATTTGAAGGCATAGGCAGGGATCCACGAACAGCCTTCACGAAGGGTCTCTATGAACATACTCTGCGAAAGATCTTCGTTATCCAAACCCAATGAATGCCAAAAATAAATACTAAATGGCTCACCAAGAGGCTGCTGGGGGGGGGGGTCCTTGCGAACGCTGATCAAAAGGAGGATATAGTGAATGACTTGGGTTTAGAGGAGTTGATACAGAGCCACTATAAACACAATTTGATGGAGGAGCAGCTGTCAGAAAGATGGAAGAACTATCCCCTATGTAAGAGGATTCCGCTATATGGATTTGGGATGAGGGATGTTGTCATCATCCATGGGGAAAGTAGGGATGATCCAGATTAATTGTTTAGGAGCACGTTGTTCCAAAGACAATGGTTCAGGGTGACTGACAGACATGGTCAGGAGGATTTCACACATGTTATTGATGATTTCCTGTACAACCATCTGAACAATGTTGATGGAAAGGAAATGAAGTTAGATACATACCCCGATGTACTAGATGATCTTGAAGGTGACCCTGTGGATCCAGGGGAAGAGATGGTAAACTAATTGGGATTTACACCAGGGCGTCAATTTCACCGATGACTGGGCCTGGACCTATAGGGTAGGTTCCTTGTGTGAAGAGTTCATGGAAGAGTTGAGGAGAGTGGTCCAGTAAGAGGCAGCTTGTGCCAAAGGAGAAATGCATGGGCATTGATAAGTATCCCATAAGGATGTGAATCAAGCCAAACATAGTTCATGAAGCATGACGTGGTTAGAGATTGATAATGGTAGGGAGAATCCACTTTGGAGAGGAAGCAGACACATCCCATGATTGACATAGGGCATCCTTAACTTGTTCAGGGTAGAACCGTAGTTTAGTGTCATGTGTTGAGGACATATATATTCATTCAGTTTAACATCATATGATAAAAAGAAGAGTGAAAGGGGAAATCCCAGGAAGGGAGTATGTGGTGCAGTAGCTATAAACCCAATGTGAATGAGGACCTAAAGAGTTTCCACTACACCATGTATCCTTGGAGAATGTTCTTTAGGTCATGGAACCAAAAGTGAATGTTTTCATGGTCCTAAGGACAAGTAGTTGGGTGTTCTTATGTACCCCATGATGATAGAAATCCATCCATATGTAGTTCTGAGAGCGTAGTTTAACGTCATGTAGGACGATGAAAGGCATATGTGAAATGAATGTGCCAGTGCACATCCAAACAGAATTAATAAGCCCTTGTGGGTCGTGCTCGATGTGGGAAAGACGGAGTAGTGATGGGGAATTCCTGGAACATGAAGGAACCTAATAGGGGTGATGGGACGTTCGGTGAAATACATCCCGATGATTCTAACCCACTATATAACACACCTAGATGCGTGAAGGAGTAAAGCCGAGTATGTTGGAATTCATCTTGAACATAAGGAAGTGGAAATATGTAAATCATGATGCTCGAGATCTGGACCACAATGATGGTGGCATGATGATAGGGGATAACTGTTGACCATGATCAAAACAAAATATTTGCTTTGCATTAGACTGGAATGGGGAAAGACCAAGGAGATTCGACTGCTGATCATGTTCAAAACACGGGAGCTATCACCAATGTCATCTGAGGACCTCTGGTGAAGGTTCCGGGCGCAGTGGAAGTGCGTGGGTGAATGTGACCATTTGGATTTTTTTTCATTACCAATGATAAATACGGGGTCAATACGACGATAAATGCCAGTCTCCACGGATCGAATCACAGAAAAAGACAAAAAAAAGGTTTGTCCCGGAACCAAAAACAAGGATCATTACAAGTTGATTATAATTAATTTACTCAATTGAAATGAAATACCGTTTGGGTGTTCTTTCTTCGTTGATTTTATTGATCAGGTTCTGATTTTATTCGTCATTGCGTCGCAGAAGCCATGTGTAGACTTCCTCTAGCGGTGATCCACACATGTACCTCGTATCTCGGGATGTCACCAAAGGAGTCTCCGTGTGCTAGCGTGGATAATCCTTTGCTTGCGTTGTCCGCCTTAGATCATCTTGATCTGATGGAAGAGGATCTCTCTCGGTCATGAGAGAATTCTTGGAGGAAGATGTTCTTTCGGCCTTGAAAGAATTCTCCAGAGTTGTTGTGCACAAAAATTCTCTTGTCTATCTGAAAAGAGTTGGGGTTATGAGGATATTTATAATCAAGTTTTAGGTCGTATATTTATGAAAATAAATAAATGAATTACGCGTTTTATTTATTTCATTGACACTTATTTAAAACCCCCATGTCGAATAATTAATTCCTTGACATATACCCACACTGATTATAATAAATATCATTTAAAATAATATTATATCCTCAAAATCCTGACTGGAGAAACTACAAGGCGTGTATTAATAAACACATGGCGTGTACCTGTTTTTCATTGAAAACTAAACGGAGTGTACATTCAATGTACATGGTGTGTATATCATGAATTAATTTATTCATTTATTTTCCATAAAGAAAACTACACGACGTGTAATTATTAATACATGTCGTGTACTTGTTTTCCCTGAAAAACTACACGGCGTGTAATCTTTAATACCTGACGTGTATATCTTGTTTTTTCATTTCCTTATTCCTCCATCATTAAAAATATTTAAGATTCCATGAATAATTATTAAACCACGTATGGGAATAATCTTTATTCTACTTGAGTTACTTGAAAACACTTAGTGTGTGAACCTCTAGGCCTCTTTCTCATTGGCAATAGCCAGATTTGCCCAATGTCCAAGATTACTGTCTAGAAACGGGTCAAGGCACCCAAGAGAAAGAAGTTGACGCCGCATTGACTTATCACCTCATACTAAAGCTTACTGTGTAATTTAATCCATTTTTCTCAATATCTCATCAAGCAGGTTTCATGGCAGTGTCATTAACTTATATGCTTGATCTGTCGTTCTTTGACTACCTGAAATAAACTCATCATTTACACCATGGCCATGGAATTTAGTGTGACAATTCTATTTCAATCAAAGGTCCAATATATCAACATCCATAAATGGAAGGGACAAATCCTTCCTCAAGCTATCCATTAATAATGTGTCACTCATGACTCACCCAACGTACCCTACTTCCCGCCAACTGTCTGTGTGATGGTTTTTGTTAGTAAATCTAAGTGCGCGAGTCATGACATGAGTTAATGATAATCTTCAAGTCTAAGGACCATTACCCACGCTCACACATAGTAATTCCCGATGACACCAGGACATGCAGAATTACTACTGGTGGGTCTGTTATCATAATCTCCAATCTTGGAGATTACCAAGTGCAAACTCCATGAGAGAGAGTCTCGTCTTCTTACGAGTACTCGCACATGTGGGTCTGTATATTATTTTTCGTATCATAGTATGCCATCCAACCACAAATCTTTATTTAAGAATATTGTTATAGAATTTCAAGGTTCTTATCATAGAGGGGATCTTCCAGGACCTTATTAATGCAACAAATATTCCAGCACATTATTATATTATAGTCATGCAGAACAATGAACAATAAAATAATTGAACATTCATGTAATAAAAGTACAAAACAGTATATTATCAGGACACCAACCCTTAAAAACTCCAAATTATACTAGAGCCAACTGCCTAAGACTTTTAGTCCACTAGACCTCACATGATGATCATGTTTCTGCTGAGTCAAGGCTTTAGTCAAGGGGTCTGCCACATTGTCTTCTGTGGAAATACTGCTCACTACAACTTCACCTCTCTGAGAAAAATCCCTCAAGAGTTGATAATTCCGAAGTATGTGCTTTGTCTTCTGATGTGACCTTGGCTCTTTTTCAAGTGCCACCACTGCAATATTATCACAATAGAGTGTGATAGGATCTTTACTGCTTGGTACTACATCCAGCTCCTGGATGAAGCTTCGCATCCATACTGCTTCTTTAGCTACCTCAGAAGCTGCGATATACTCAGACTCTACTATAGAATTCGCCACCACACTTTGTTTTGAGCTCTTCCATATCACTACACCTCCATTAAAACTGAAGATGTATCCAGTCTGTGACTTCATGTCATCTTGATTAGTCTGGAAACTAGCATCTACATGTCCTATAATGACTAGTTCATCATCTCCTCCATAAACCAAGAACATATACTTAGTACACCTCAGATACTTAAGGATAGTCTTGACTTCCATCCAATGGAGGTCTCCTGGATCATCTTGATATCTTCCTACCGCACTTAATGCGTAAGAAACATCTAGCCTCGTACATCGCATATCATACATGACTGACCTAATCGCGGATGCATAAGGGATCCTTTACATTCTTTTTCTTTCCTCATGTGTTTGAGGACACATTTACTTGGAAAGAAGAATTCCATGTGACACAGGAAACAATCCCCTCTTGGATTGTTCCATATTGAATCTCTTTAGTATCTTGTCAATGTAAGTACTTTGACTCAGGCCCAGCATTCTCTTGGATCTATCACGATGGATCTTGATCCCATGAATATATGCTGCCTCTCCCAAGTCTTTCATTGAGAAGAATTTATGCAACCATGCCTTAACTGACTGTAAGACAAGTACTTCGTTTCCAATTAGTAATATGTCATCAACATATACTATTAGGAAAACGACTACACTCCCACTAAACCTCTTGTAGACACAAGGCTCATATTCGTTCTTAACAAAGCCAAATTCTGTTACAGCTTCATCAAAACAAATGTTCCATGACCTTGATGCTTGATTTAATCCATAAATGGATTTATATAACTTGCATACCTTGTTGGCATCCTTTGGAGTCACAAACCCTTTAGGTTGTGTCATGAAGACATCTTCATGGATGTTCCCATTAAGGAATGCTGTTTTGACATCCATTTGACAAATTTCATAGTCATGGTAGGAGGCAATGGAAAATAGGATTCTGATGGATTCAAGCATCGCAACCGGTGAAAAGGTTTCATCATAGTCATGTCCTTGACATTGTCTAAAACCTTTTGCAACCAGTCGTGCCTTATAGGTGCTGACTTGCCCCTCCATGTACAGTTTCTTCCTAAATACCCATTTATTACCAATAGGCTTTACATCAACTAAAGGATCTACCAAAATCTAGACTTGATTTTGGAACATGCAATCCATTTTAGAATTCATGGCTTTTTGCCACTTGGTAACGTCTGTTCCTTCAACTGCTTCCTTGTAGGTAAGAGGATCATCATTTTAAACCAATAAGGAGTCACCATCCTCGGTGATAACAAAAACATATCCTTCTAGTCTCTCACCTCTCTCGTGCTCCTACACAGATCATATGTCTCTGGAACAGATTGTTCTTCCATGAGGCTTTAAGGAATCTATTCTTGTACCAACTCCTCTATATCTTGAGCATCGACTTCATTGAAGTATATCCCTCTCCCACTATCTCTTTTGGATATGTGCTCCATCTCAAGGAATATGGCGTGTCTTGCCACTGTAACCTTTTTGTCTGAGGGGTTGTATAGGCAATACCCCCTTGTTTCCTTGGGATATCCTATAAAGATACACTTTCTGCCTCGAGGTGCATGTTTGTTACCTGAATAGGCCTTAACAAATGCTTCGCTACCCCACACATGTAAATTCGATAACATGGCTTTGCGTCCACTCCATAACTCATATGGAATACCATTTATCGATTTAGTTGGTACTTAGTTTAGTATGTGTGCTTCTGTTTGTAATTCATGTCCTCAAAAGGATAATGGAAGACTCGCATGACTCATCATGGATCTCACCATGTCCAATAGGGTGTGGTTCCTCCTTTCACTTACACCATTACACTATGGCGTGTAACGAGGAGTGAGTTGAGATATAATCCCAAACTCCCATAAGAAATTAATGAAGTCCTGATTAAGATATTCTCCTCCTCTGTCTAAGCAGAGTTTCTTAATCTTCTTACCAAGATGGTTCTCAACTTCATTATTGTATTCTTTGAAGAGATCAAAAGAATATGACTTATACCTCATTAAGTAGATATATCCATATCAACTAAAATCATCAGTAAAAGTTATGAAGTATCAGAAACCATCCCTTGCCTCAACTGGAAATGGCCCACACACATCTGTGTGAACTAATTCTAGAAGATCATCAGCTCTTTCACCTTTCCCACTAAATGGGGCTTTGGTCATTTTTCCTTATAGACATTCATGACAAACACCAAGTGGTTTTAGTTTGAAAGAATCTAAATACCCATCTTGATATAATTTTCTCAAACGTTTCTCATTAACATGACCTAGCCGGTGATGCCAATGTTTTGTGTGGTATGAGTCATGTGAATTAACTTTGTCATCGATTTCCATTACTTGGTTTGTGTATTCTAAAACGTAATGGCCGTTATATAAATGTGCCCTACCAAAACAAATGATATCTTTATAAAAGTAGCAACATCCACTTCCAAATTTGAAGATGAATCCATCAGTATCTAATTTGGATTCTGAAATAATGTTTTCGGTTACAGAGGGTACGTAATAACATCCTTTCAAAACCAAGACCATACCAGTAGGCAATGTGAGATGGTAGTCTCCGACAGCTACAACAACGAGTCTGGCTCCGTTGGATGCTCGTAGATCTACCTACCCTCGATCAATCCTCTGGAATCAACTTGGTTCCAGTATTTGGATATAGATGTGAGAACCACAAGTAGTATCTAATAACCAATTTGTAGAAAAAAATAGATTTAATTCGATGAAAAATGCAACTAAAGCTTCCCCTGGCTTCCTTGGCTGGGTGCAATTTTTCTTCTAGTCGCCCTTCTTTCCACATGTGAAACAAACTGCATCCTGCTCCCTTGCCTCCCCTTTGATCTTCCTTTTCTTGGAAGGCCTTGAAGAATCTTTGGGATTAAATCTCTTCACCTTCACTTTCCTTTTATTCACCATAAGGATAGAAGGCTTTTCACGCTTCATGTCATTATCTACGTGGGGAATAAGGATAAGAAGATCAGACAGAGACTTATCAATGTTGTTCATGTTGAAATTAACAAAAAAGTTCGAGAATCTCTCGGGGAGTGATGCAAGAATGAGATCGGTGCCCAGTTCTTCAGAGAGTTTAAACCCTAGAACCTCCAAGCGCTCAATGTGTCCAATGATCGTGACTACATGAGGCCCAGCTGGGTGTACCCTCTCCAAGCTTGACCTAAAATATTCCCATGGAGATCTCAAACCTTTCCTGTCTTGCTCTCTCCTGGTACAGACCGTGGTGGTGCTCGAGCATGCTATTGGCATCCATGTCTTCATGAGATCACTAGACATATATGAGAGAATCAAACATTGAATGTTGATAGCATCGTTCAACTGTTGATCATAGACCATTAAATCTTCATCGCTCGCCCCTGAGGTAGGAGAATCAGGAAGTGAGGACTGCAGCACTTAAAACATTCTTTCATGGTGTAGGATAACCCGAAGGCGCCTAAACCATTCCTGAAAGTTACTATCGGTGAGGATATTGTCTTTATCTAGAATTTATCGCATATAAAATGTGGTTGACGAGTTTTTCATTTTGATTATACAAATTAAAAGAGAATATTTATCAGTACTTTCTTGATTACATTTTATGAAAAATAATAAATGAATTTATTAATTCTCCCACTATTTTATCAAGTCCCAACAGCCCTCACCATTAAACTCGGAATGTCCAGTTGCTTTGAAATTCTAGTGGCAAGGATCCATATTCCCCTTCGCATAACCCCAACAAGGGTTGGTCATGCTATTTGAAGGTATTTAGGTAGGCAGGTCATTGCCAATTGTGAGCTTACAGTTCCTTGATCTATTGAGTGGACTCCCCAATCCTGAAATCCTGACTTGGATTTCCTCAACTCTTGCCTCCAATATTACATCAAGTATAGCAAGGGCTACTCCTCTTGATGTAATATGGTTAAGTCAACCCTAATCCTTTCATAAGGGCTTCCTTTAAAAAAGTAAGTGTCCCAACAAGGGTTGGTCAAACACATAGTTTTATTGAGTCTTGCGATTAATCAAGTAATAGAATGCTTGGTCTGACTTAATATGGTATTGAGGGATTTTAATCATTTATGCGTAGGTTTTCATTATCACATTCTTGTTAATATTAAGTGATACTATCGTAAGTGATTAACCATGTTCTGATAATGTTTACGCATAGTCCGGTTTTTATTTTATTCTATCTTTGCATGCTTGTTCATTTTATTAACTATGTGATCGCGAAAACACATACATATTAAATAAACCATGCAATTTAGATAGAAATAAAATAAGATGACATGATCACGAGCTTCTATTGGTTAGCTTATCTAGCGGTTTTTGATAAGCTAACCCTGACCTATGGAAAACACCTTGAACATGATGGTTCGTGTTTTGTAGCTCCCACCTTTCCACCTTTGTATCTTCTTGCGACGGTTCCGCCTCGGCTTCGGGATTTGAACCGTCTCCTCTAGATTGGGAGATCCTCCTTTATATGGGTTTACATTAAAGAAACCATGGGCACACAAGCCCTACATTTTATTGGAAGAAGGCTCACAGGACAACAAATTTAAATTAAATAAATTTAAATGAAACCATACACATAAAAAAGGTCTTTGGTCTAGATCATGATCATCCATAATATTCAAAAACATTTACGCATATTTATAATTCAAATTCTTTTAATCGTTCTTTCATTTCAGATAAGTCGCGCTCGAATTCAATTAATTACGATCTTATAATTAATCAATTATTTATCATAAATTCCTTTTTTAATTTCCTTGAGATTTTTCTCATCCATATTCTTTGTATGGGTCTTTGTACATTGGAGGAAACCTGGTGAAATTACATTTCTGGAAAGTACACGGCGTGTAGTTAATAATTACACGGCGTGTATTTCTTTTCACCCTTTATCCAATGTACATGCCAGGGGGCTTTGGTGTGTTTTCTGTACTTTTGAAATTTTGGAGTACACGGCATGTAGATAAATCATACATGGTGTGTACTTCCTTGTTATGCGGTACCCAGCCTGGCAACCCCATGTATGTAGTACGCGGCTTATCCTTGTACACGGTTTCACCTGGTCTGGAACG
Organism: Viscum album; assembly: GCA_963277665.1. NCBI lineage: Eukaryota > Viridiplantae > Streptophyta > Magnoliopsida > Santalales > Viscaceae > Viscum > Viscum album. The sequence continues at coordinate 1,654,770,743 of OY728146.1, forward strand.
GACTACACGGCGTGTTGCTCCAAAAAACACGCTCTGTATTCCAGTTTCCATGCACCATTCAATTCTGGTCAACACGGCGTGATCAATAATTAGGTATATTAAATTCACACGCTGTGGTTTTGCGGACCAGTGCCGGTTCGTTGAAACCAAGTACACGGTGTGTAGTTTTAATTACACGCCGTGTCATCCCGTGTTGTACAGACAAAAAGAGTGACTCCTCCATATGACTTCCTCGTTTTTATTTTAATCAAAAATTAAAATTAAAAGGCCGTTTCTGTGATATGAATTGAGAAACGAAGGAGGAATAATATATCTTGTTTATTCAGATTTATTGAATGATTTATTTCTAATTGAATCAAATATAAATGCATAAATTATCAATGAAAATTAAATAACTATAATCAATGTTGTAACCTCCCTCTAATACCATTTGAAGGTTCCGGGTGTAGTGGAAGCATGTGGGTGGATGTTCCCACTTGGATTTTTGTCATTAGAAATGATCAATCTGGGATCAATAAGATGATAAATGCCAGTCTCCACAGATCGAATCACAGAAAAAGACAAAGAAGAAGGTTTGTCCCGGAACCACAAAAAAAGGGTCGTTACAAGTTAATTATAAATAATTTAATCAAATGAAAAGAAATACGTTTTGGGTGTTCTTTCTTCGTTGATGTTATTGATCACATTCTGATTTGATTAGTCGTTGCGTCGCAGAAGCCAAGTGTAGACTTACTCTAGCGGTGATCCACATGTGTACCACGTATCTCAGGAAGTCGCCATAGGAGTCTCTGGGTGCTAGTGTGGAGAATAATTTTCTTTCATTTTCCACCTTAGATTGTCTTGATACAATGGAAGAGGATATCTCTTGTTCTTGAGAGTTTTCTTGGAGGAAGAGGTTCTTTCTCCCTTGAATGAATTCTCCAGAGTTTTTGTACACAACGATTCTTTTGTCTATCTAAAAAGAGGTGGGGTTGCGAGGATATTTATAATCGGGTTTAAGGTTGTAGAGTTATGATAATAAATAAATGCATTATGCATTTTATTTATTTAATTAACTCTTATTTAAATACTCTATGTCGAATAATTAATTCCTTGACATACGCCCACACTGATTATAATAAATATCATTTAAAACAATATTATATCCTCAAAATCCTGACTGAAAAAACTACACGGTGTGTATTAATAAATTCAAGTCATGTACTTGTTTTTTATTAAAAACTACACGATGTGTACATTCAATGTACACAGCGTGTATATCTTTTTTTTCATTTATTCATTTCCTTTCCATATAGAAAACTACACGACATGTAATTATTAATACACACCGTGTACTTGTTTTCCATGAAAAACTACACAGCATGTAATCTTTAATACACGGCGTGTATATATATTTTTTTCATTTCCTTCTTCCTCCATCATTAAAACGTATTAGGCTTCCTTGAATAATTATTAAAACATGTATGGGAATAATCTTTATTCTACTTGAGATACTTGAATACACTTAGTGTGTTAATCTCTAGGCCTCTTTCTCGTTGGCATTATGCAGACATGCCTAAAGTCCAATATTACTGCCTAGCAACGGGTCAAGGCACCCAAGGGAAAGAAGTTGACGCACCATTGACGTATCACCTCATACGAATTCTTACTGTGTAATTTATTCCCTTTGTCTTGATATCTCATCAAGAAGGTTTCATAGAAGTGTAATTAAACTATATTCTTGATCTGTTGTTCTTTGACTACCTGAAATAAACTCATCGTTTACATCATAGCCATGGAATTTAATGCGATAGTTCTATTTCAATCAAAGGGCCAAGATATCAACTTCCATAAATGGAAGGGACAAATCCTTCCTTGACTTATCCATTAACAATATTTCACTCGTGATGCACCCAACGTACCCTACTTCACGCCAATTGTCTGCGTGACAGTTATTGTCTATAAATATAAGTGTGTGAGTCATGACATGAGTTAATGATAATATTGTAGTCTAGGGACCTTTTCAAACGCTCGCAGATAGTAATGTTCGATGACACCAAGACAAGTGGAATGACTACTGGCAGGTCTGTTCTCATAATCCCCCATATTGGAGATTACCAAGTGCGAATTTCATGAGAGAGAGTCTCGTCTTCTTACGAGTACTCACACATGACAGTCTATATACTATGTGTCCTATCACAGTATGTCATCTAACCACAAAACATTATTTAAGAATATTGTTATAGCATTTCAAGGTTCTCATCATAGCGGGGATCTACCATGACCTTATTAATGCAATAAATAATCGATGACATTATTATATTATAGTCATGCAGAACAATGAACAATACAATAAGTGAACATTCATGATTTCAAAGTACAAAACAGTCAGTTCTCAGGACACCAACCCTTACATCAGGGATGTTGGCCCAAGATGGTAGGTAAGCCAGTGTGGAATGAGACCAGGCCGTAAAGGGGTCCCTTCAAAGATGGATGAGGATGGGGATCTATTTGATGGGCTCATGAAGCATGGACATGGATCACAGGAATGTACCTGTGAATATTCCCCACATCGGGTGCTACCATAACACATCTTAGTAAGACAACAAGACGTGTCAGATAGAGATAGTCCATTCCCCCTCCAAGGAAAAGGGTCCTGAAGTTTCATGCTTCCCAAATTAATGGTTGTAGGATGGTCCATTCTGGGGTGATTGATATAATGGATTGGGAACAGGGTGTCGAAGTAGCCAAACCCAACACATAACTCTCATAGGGAGATCTTGGTTTAGGGTCATAGAACTCGGACTAGATTGGGTGAAGGAATGGGGGGAACACGGTGTGTCTATTGAAAAACCCAATGTGAATGAGAACCCAATATGTATTTGCCACACCACATGTCCTGGAAAGATTTCAGGACAAGGGGGATAAAGAGAGGACAAGATTTTAGATTCCTAGGGTTGTACTCAGAGAAGATATGTCAAGATGTTCATATTTATACAATGTGGATGGGAATCAAGATGTACGTTGTTCTAGAAGATGGCGTGCGGTTTAATATCTTGCGGAAAGGATGCCGAGTGGTCATATTTTGTGGTCATAGAGCTCGGACTATAGGTGGTAGGCAACACGGGATACACTTGGTGAGGTAATTATGTAACCCAACATAAATGGGGACTTGGAATCCATATCACCATGCGTTCCTTGGGGAGGATTTTGGTCGAGGGACCAAAAATGAAAGTTAGGCTTGTCCCAAGACCAAGTGCATGAGCATTATTACGTATCCCATGAAGATGTGAATCAATCCGTACGTAGTTATTGGAGTGGAAAAATATAGTACCAGTTCTAGGGATGATAAGGTTGTGATGGTATGTCCCTGACACCTAAGGAAGCAATATTTGATAGATCATGATTGACCTTTAGGATGAATGTGTGTGGTTTTTTTGTTAATATATGGATCTAAGATAAAAAGTCTAGGAATCACCAAAATAAACAAGTCGTATGCAGTCGTTGAAAAATGGTATGGTGTGTGACCGATACCAAACATGATGTCCCCTTGAGTGAGGATATCACGGTGTCGTGTCATTTTTCGTCGTGCATCTAGGACGTTAATGTTCTAGTTTGGGGACATGTGATGTGACCAGCCAAACATTTTAACATCATTTGGTATAGATGTAACAGTATAAAGAGATGTGGGACTAGGAAATGTAATCTACAGTCATAGGATCTAACATGTACATGAGAGGTGAGGTTCAATAGGGAATGTGTGCGGTGTGATAAAGCATACATGAAGAGAATGAGGACCTAATCCCACATTACGCCATGTAAAATTCTTATAATGAATCCTTGTAAAAAGGGCTGAATAAAAGGTTATTTAATATAGTATAGGATATAGGAGGGACTAGCTCATTGAAAGGGGAGTACGAGATTCGACAATTGTAAACCCGATGTGAACAAAGGCATAAGCCCACACATGACACACCACATGATTCTATAAGAGCTGAGGCCTAGAAGGAAGAACAGAATTTTTAAATTAGTAGAAGTCGAGCTGGACCCGAATGAAAGATGTTTGGACATTCCTACGTATCCCATGAGGCTAGGAATCAAGCTATACATAGTTTTAAAGGAGATATTAGTTTATGGTCTTAGATCTTAGACCATAGAGAGGTAGAATCCTTCCAAGTAGGTGCAAACCTCAATCCAATTCCTAAGCCCACATGGGTCAAAATCAGTGTGGGAAACAAGGGTGGAAGTGGTTTTTATTTGAAATACATGGAATTTATGCCAACGGGAAGTTGGTGCAGAGCCCCGAATGATGCCTTACTGTGACATTGTCCTCCTATCGTGGAAATGAACATTGAGGGATAGTTCCGGTTGTGTCAAAATTCAACTTGGACATAGTGGGGTGAAAATAATGTTAATCATGTAACCGAATTTCAAGTCTTGAAGGGATTGGCTTGATGATTGAGGATAACTATTCATCTTGTTTGAAACTCAACATAAATATCTTGTGGCCTGAAATGGGAACAACAAATGAGCATCGACTGCTGACCATATTCACAACGTGGGACCTGTATCGATTTGTTGTCTAAAATCTTCGAGGATGTTGGCCTGTAATGATAGGATATCCCTTACGCCTAGAATCCATGTCATTTGGGGGTCCCTTTGGATGTGTAATAAAATGGAACCCCAAATGAAGAGGGACACGAAGCCTAAAAAATGGGTGAAACCGTTTACAGACAGTATCCGACACTCTAGGTTCTAAACTAGAGTACTCTCGAGCACATTGGGGGATCACCGGAGAAGGCCAAGGGACCCGATTTAAGGGAGACCGACTTGAAGAGATGAGAGTAGGAAAATTGAGAAAATGATGCTTAGGATAGAGAGATATGTATGTGGTGTGGTTGTTCTAGACCCAACGTGAATGGGGACATAATCCCATGTCACGTCGTATACCCCTCTCTTGGAAGAACGTAGGCCAAAGGGCCAAAATGATAAGGAGGTTTCTAAAAGATGGGGCTAGACCCAAAGACCAGATGTTTGGGCGGTTCTACGTATCCCAGGAAAATGGTAATGAATTCATACATAGTTATAAGGGTGCCGTGTAGTTTAATGTCATGATAGTAAGGATGAATATAGGGGCAAGGAATCCTATCTAGGGAAGTGTACGGCATGGTTAGTAACCTGATCTGAATGAGGACATATTCTCACACCACATTGTACAACCCTATGTGAGATCTTGGGCCAGGGGACCGGAAAGGCCAAGGGGACATAGGCTGGTCCACATACAGAATGTTAGTGCCTTCATGCAGTTTAACGTCTTGTAGTGAGGACATAGGTGATCTTAGTTTAGGGTCATAGAGCATGGACCTTATATACCTAGTTCAATGTCATATGCATGGAACATAGGCTGAATCATCATGACTAGGGAATACCACAATGGGTAAATGATGATAGAGGACAATTTTTTACCAGATTAGCAACATAGTATCCACCCTTGGGTGACCAAAATTCTGGGTTAACAATTGACTATCGAACATTGACCATAATCTCAACTAGGGTATCATATCAATTTTCTGGACACAATCCTCGAGGATCTTAACCCGTAATGATAGGAGGGACCTTGGACCAACAATCCTTATCATTCGTGAGACCTTTTAAACATAGAAGGTGATAGAAACCCAAATAATGGGGCATGCAAAGAATGACAAGGCCTGTGCTTATAGGTCGGATGATAATTTAAGGGAGAGATGTCTAAATGGGATATGTGTGGTGTGGGGAAAAAGCCCGATGTGAATGAGGATGTGAGTCCATACCACACCACACAATCCTAAATGAGAACATGAACCATGGGGCCGAAGGGATCGAAGGACCTGCGGATGGGCGTCCCATCCGACCGTAGCCATATGACCTCTCATGCGGGTGTTTCCTTCATAGCTCTTAATCCTATGTGAGCAATTCTCAGTGTGGGAAACAAGGTGTGGGACTAGGCTCTCCCCATTACATAAGGGTTTGACAGCTGGAATCAAACTACTGCTCGAGGTAGGCCAATTCTTGAAGAGAAAACAGGACTGAACGAACCACTACACTCCATGTTTGGGACATATGGGGGTGATGATAATGTCAAAAGATTGTTGTAGACCATATTTGAAACACGTCATCTATATCGTGTGACCTGAAATGGAAGAAACAAATGAGAATTGAACACTAACCATATTCTCAATGCGGGACTTGTATCTATTTGTTTTCTAAAACCCTTGAGGGCATTGTCCCAAAATGATAGGAGAGACCTTGGGCTAAATATCCTTATAGTTTGGGGGGCCCTTCGGATGTGAAAGATAATGGGAACCCAAATGACGGGGTGTGTGGAGCATAAATGCACCCGTTTAATTTCATATAATGTGAGACAACATATGATATAGATATCTTCAGGGGAGAGGGATACATGGTATGGTCATGATGAACTTGACGTGAATGAGGGAAAATTCCCACACCACACCAAGTGTTTCATCCCAAAGGTAGGTCCTGAAGTTTGGGGTTGGGCCTTTGGATGAAATGTCTGGGCGGTCCTACGTATCCTATGAGGATCAGAATCAATCCAAATTTAGTTCTGGAGATTCATTTTATCATCTTGCAGGACGACACTTAGTTAAATGTCATGGGATACATTTCACAATTTAAAGTCATGTAAGACTAGACAATTTAAGGTCATGTAGTATGGTAATGAAGTTTAGGGTCGTGTGGGACCATCACACATTTTGGGGTCATGAAGGGCTGTACAATTTATGTTAATGTAGGATAGTGGGGCTCAGGTAATTTATTGGTTGAGGAATATAGAATTGGTGGGAGGAGGTATACGCTAACCATCCATTGTAACCAGTGGGTATTTGCCATTGGATTAAACATTGTGAATGATGTAAGGTCCATCCCATTTGGGTACAAACATGGGTGGTTTTCTACTAGGTATCATTGGTTCCCTCAGGGCCAATACCAAGTTGTTTTGCAAGAAAGGGTGGAGGTGTACTTTCTTGTTGAATGATCTAGCAATCATATTCTGATGACTTTCCAGATTGTGGAGGGCACGAAGCCTGTTCTCGTAGAGCACTTCCAACTCATCCAGTAGGATTTCAGCTACTTTATCTGGTGCATTATGATCATAGATAACTGTTTTTAATGAGGGAAAATGAATCTAGATGGGCAGGATGGCCTTTTTCCCATACACTAATGAATATGAGGTCACCTGGGTTGAATTATGAGACATCATCTGGAAATCTCAGAGGGTGTTGAGAACTTGTCCAGCCAACTCTTCTTATTCTGACCAACCATTTTTTGCAGAATGTTAGAGTGGATTTATTTGAATTCCTTGATCATTTCATTTTCTAGGGCATGACAGTTGGAGGTATGGTTAAAATGTATGTTGTACTTAGCATACAATTTCTTTAGCTCAACTGGTTGAAAATTAGTACCGTTCTCGTTGAAGAGAGCATGAGGGAATCAAAATTGATAGATGATATTGGTGCTCAAAAATTCCACGATGGAGTCTGCATTGACCTCCCTGAGTGGGAAAACCTCTTCCCACTAGGAGAAGAAATCTGTAGTAGTCCGGATGAAACTGCACTGTAGTGCTGTCACCAGTGGATATGGTCCCACAACATCGAGTCCCCATACCGCAAATGGCCACGAGAACATGGTGGAGTGGAAAGGCTCTGACGACCGATGAATTATGTTAGCATGAATCTGTCACACACCAAACCTTTTGGTGAACTCGATGCATTTATGGATCATAGACCGCCAAAATTTCCCCAGTCTCTAGGTCAGGTGAGACAGTTTTGGCCCAATATGATGAGCCCTATAGGAACCAGCATGAACCATCTGTATAACTTGGTAAATCTCGACTAATTGAATTCAATGAAGGAGAACCCCGTCAAACCTACACTTGTAGAGCATTCTCTCACATCTAAGACTGTCCTGGAGGGTGATCTGTAATGTGCAGCGTCGGATTCGCTCACGCTCGGCCTGATCTGCTGGGAGATTACCATTCTGTAGATACACAATAAGGGTGATCTCTAGTCGTGAGTCACTTTAATCATAGCTTCCCCGGGACCTAGGTGTCCTGACGTGGAGGCTCCGATGGTAAGGTGGCTTACATGTAGGCTTTCATCATCACCTGGAGTGATAGGAGCAATGATTATTCAATATTCCATGTAGATAATTAGGTCATCTTGTTAGGGCTCTACAAGTGATGCAGCTAGGCCGACCAGGGCATCATCTCGACCATTCTATGATCAGGGGACATGAGTAACTTCTGGATATGATGGGACCTGGTCCATTTGCTGGAGAGTGCGCTCCAACAATGGTTTGAGCTCTGAATTTCTGATAAAATAGTCACCATTTATCTGTTTGATGACTAGTTCTGAAACCCCCTTCACATGAAAATGGGGCCCATTGATTTTGAGATCCATCTCGATGCTAGTAATGAAAGAATGATACTCTAACTCATTGTTGGTGAAACCTTCTGACAATAACAATTAGTATGGTAGGATGGTTTGTGCTGGGATAATTAAGATTATACCCATTCTTACTCTATTGAGCCTGGGGTCATTAAGACTTCTACTGTTGGGGATCTGGGAAGTTCCATAGAAGTGCATCTGCAAGCATGATGTGGCTTGGTCTACTAAGAGGACTGCCTCATCAGGGAAATCGAGATCCAAGGACTGGTCAGTAGAAGCCGGATGGGAAGCAATGACATTTTCCAGCGCTTTCCCCATAAAAGAATATAGAGGGAAAAATCATATGTCGAACTGCTGTAAAATCACTGCCCACCGAGCTAGATGTCTTGTAAACATGGGGCAGGTCATGATGTAATTCGGTTGGTCTACTCGGGACACCAGCTGTTCCTCATGATGCAACAAGTATTGTAACAATTTCTTTACTGTGAATACCAGCACAATATATCACTTTTTGATAGGGGAGTATTTGGTCTCCGTATCAAGGAGCATGAGGCTGATATAGTAAAGGATGTTCTCCATCCCCTCATTGTTCTTATGGGAAAGAAGGGCGCTGAGAGATCAATCTAGGGTGGTCACATAATGGACTAGCGACTTTCCAGAGATGGGTGACATTAACACAAGAGGCTGGTGTAGATATTGCATGATATCCTCGAACGTAGTCTAACATTCTAAATCCCACTCATAGTGTATACCTTTCTTCATGATCCGGGAAAAGGAAATACACTTGCTGTCCAAATTCACGATGAATCAACGTTTGTAGGTGAAGTGGCCTTGGAAACCTTAATGCTCTTGAGTATTTCTGGGGAGAGAAATCTGTCTAATGGCCTTGATCTTCTCTGGGTCGATCTCAATGCACATGTATCTGAAAAAGAAAATAAGAAACTTTTTAGAGGTGACACCGAAGGCACACTTCAATGGGGTCATCTTCAGGTGACAGGAACAGATGAATCCGAACACTTTTTCAAGATCTTTGAGATAGTCATGATGCTTGGATGATTTGACCACCAGATCATCGACATAGAATTCCACCAAATTTTCGAGGATCAGTTTAAATAAGCGATAAGTATACCGTAGATAAGTGGCGCCTACATTCTTTAAACCAAATGGCATTACGTGGTAACAGAATGTACCTTCTGGGGCCCTGAATGATATATACTCCCCATCACCGGGGGCTATTCAGATCTAGTTATACATAGAGTATCCATCCGTGAAGGAGAGGGATTGGAACCCAGCTGTAGATTTGATCAAGAGTTCTATCACAGGAAGGGGAAAATAGTCCTTCGGAATAGAAAGATGAACGAAAAACTTAAGAGGGAATCCCGAAACCATAGAGTTGGTATCATCATATTTTGGTTATAATTAATATAATTAATTCAAAAGAATTACCTAGGTGTAATTCTTTCATCGTTGATGTCTCCTGTCACGATCCTGTGATCCGTCGTCACATTGTAAAATCCAAGTGTAGGATTCATCTAGCGGTGATCCACACTTGTGCCACGTATCTCTAGATGTCACCGAAGGGATCTCCATGTGCTAGCGCGGAAGAACATTTGCTTGCGATGTCCGACGTCAATCACTTTGGTCTCTCAGTCTTGAGAAAGTTCTTGGAGGAAGGAGTTCTTTTGGCCTTGAAATAATTCTCTAGAGTTGTTGTGTACAATGAATCTCTTGTGAAAATGTGTTGGGGTTTGAGGATATTTATAATCGGGTTTGATGTTATAGAGTTATGATAATAAAAAAATGAGTTACACGTTTTATTTATTTCATTAACTCTTATTGAAAACCCCCTTGTCGAATTATTAATTCCTTGACATTCGCCCACGATAATTATAACAAATATCATTTAATAAAAAAATATTATATCCTCAAAATCCTGACTGGAAAAACTACACGGTGTGTAATCATTAATACACGGCGTGTACTCGTTTTCCATAAAACTACACGGCGTGTATATTTAATATACACGGCATGTACTTTTATTTTCCACTTTCCATTATTTCCTCCACCACATTTATTATACCTTGAGTAATGGATATTTATTTCTTAAATAAATATAACTACATCACTCGCTAATAAATATTATTTCATCCACAATATATTCTCTCGAATAACTAGTGTCAATATAATTGTGATCAGGCATCCTTAAATAATTATTAAACCACAGTCGGGAATATTCGTTATTTAACTTGTTAAATTAATATTTAAGTGAGATACATGGACACACTTATTGTGTGACCCTTTGGGCCTCGTTATCAGTGGAATTAGGTGGAGCCTGCCTAAAGTCCATGGTTAACATCTAGCAACATGCCAAGGAACCCATAGAGAAAGAAGTTAACGCCGCTATGACGTGTCACCTCATATGAACGCTTACCGTGTAATATAATACCTTTGTCACGAAATCTCGAATCAAGCGGGTTGCATGCTAGTGTCATCAACCCACATGCTCGATTATTCTTTCTTTGACATTTCAGAGTAGAACTCGCCCATACCTTACCATGGCCATAGATTAATTTAGGCTTTATCAATTCCATCAAAGGGCCTGAGATATCTACTTTTGTTACAGAACAGAAGGGCAAAATCTTTTCTCACATTATCTATTAATACAGTATTACTCGTGACACACCCAACGTATCCTACCTCACTGTGAATAGTGTGTCATCATAGTTTTCATCAATACATCTAAGTGCGTGAGTTGTAATACCCATTAATAATAGTCTAAAAGTCCAAGGATCAATACACACATCTACAGATAGGAACATCCAATGACACTATGAAATGTGGATTTCCTAATGGCGGGTCTCGTTCTCAGAATATCCTCATGGATATTACCAAGGGCGCAGACCATGAGTTGATACCCTAATGTTTTATGAGTCCTAACCCATAATGGCCTGTATTATTTGTGTCCCTCAAATAATATAATCCGGACATTGAACATATATTCAAGAATAGTGTTATGGAACTTTCAGGTTCTCATCATAGAAGGGATCCACTATGACCCTTTAATGCAACATCTATCCTTAGGACAGTATCACATGCATTGTCATGCAGAAGAACCATCAAGATGTGATAAGGCTTTTATTAATGAATAAAGTACAAAGTAGTTGGTTCTAGGCCACCAACTCCAACAAAATCCCATTTGGACTAGATCCAACTGCTAACAACCTTTAACCCGCTAGCTCTCACATGATATTCATGCTTCTGCTGAGATAGGCCTTTAGTCATGGGGTCTTCCATGTTCTCTTCTGTGGACACTCTTCTCACTACAAATTCACCCCTTTGATAGAAATCCCTCTAGAGGTGATACTTTCAGAGTATATTATTTTTCTGTTGATGTGATCTTGGTTCTTTCTCAAGATCCACTACTGAAGTATTATCACAATACAATGTAATGGGATATTTACTGCTAGTCACCACATCAAGCTCCTAGACAATGTTTTGAATCCAGATGTCTTCCTTGGTTGCATCATAAGCCTCTATATATTCGGACTCCGCTGAAGAATCGGTGAAAACTGGCTGCTTTGAACTCTTCTAGCTCACAGCTCCTCCATTGAGACAGAAAACATATCCATATTGTGACTTCTGGTCATTCTGATCTGTCTGAAAACCAGCATCAGCATACCCTCTGATGAAAATTCACTCATCTCTTCCATACACCAGGAACATAACCTTAGTTCTTCTCAGATACTTAAGGATAGTTTTAACAGTATTCCAATATTATTCTCCTGGATCTTCTTGATATCTAACTACCATGCTCAGTGCATAGGCAACATCAAGCCTAGTACATAACATGGAATACATGATGGATCCTATAGCCGAAGCGTATGGGATCTTACTCACTCTATCATTCTCTTGTTGTGTCTGAGGACACATTTTTTAGAAAGATGTAGGTAATGTGACACTGGAACTAATCCCATCTCGGATTTTTCCATACAAAATCTCTTTATTATCTGGTCAATGTATGTACCCTGACTTAGTCCAAGCAGCTTCATGGATCTATCATGAATGAACTTGATCCCTAGAATGTAGGATGATTCACCCAAGTCTTTCAGGGATAAACACTTGTTAAACCATTCCTTAACTGACTGTAAGAGTAGTACATCATTTCCAATAAGCAGTATGTCATCAACTTATACAACAAGGATAACGATCACATTCCCATTGAACCGCTTATAAACACATGGATACATTCGTTCTTAATGAACCAAAATTGCTTTATGGATTCATTAAATCGAGTGTTCCATGACCTGGATGCTTTCACTAATCTATAAATGGATTTTTGCAACTAGAAAACCCGTTTGGCTTCACCTGGTGTCACAAACCCTTCTGGTTCTGTCATATAGACATCTTCTTGAAGGTTCCCATTAAGGAATAATTTTTTGACATCCATCTACCAAAACTCACAGTCATGGTAAGCTACTATGGAAAGTGTGATTATTATGGATTTAAACATGGAAAATGGTGAGAAGGTTTCATCATAGTCAATTCCTTGATGTTGTCTAAACCCCTTAGCCACTAGCCTTGCTTTATAGGTGCTAGCATGACCTTCCATGTCCATATTTTTCTTTAATAGCCCTTTGCATCCAACATGCTTTACATCAATAGGCTCATCGACTAGAAACCAGACTTGGTTTTGATACATTGAATCCATCTCAGAATTCATAACTTCTAGCCATCTTCCAGCTTCTGATCTTTCTACTACTTCATTGTAGGAGAGAGGATCATCATTTTCCAACAAAAATTATTCACCATCCTCGGGGACTAGAAAGCTAAATATCTATGGTTCCCTTACCTCTCTTGAGCTCCTAGGCAGTACTTGTGTTTCTAGAACCTCTTCCACGTGGACCTATGGAACTTTTTCCTATACCAACTCTTGTTTATCTTGAGCATTAACTTCATTGAAGTCAATCTTTCTCCCACTATCCTTTTTGAGGATGGGCTCCCTCTTAAGAAAGATGACTTTTCTGGCGACAACCACTTTCTTATCTGAAGGGTTATATAGGTAATATCCTTTCGTTTCCTTGGGATATCCAATAAAGATACACCTAGTGCCCCGAGGTTCTAGTTTGTTTCCTGAGGAGTCCTTAACATATGCCTTCGATCCCCATACACGTGTGTGTGACAAAATGGGTTTCTTTCCATTTAATAACTCAGAGGGAATTCCATTTTCTGCCTTAGTTGGTACTCGGTTTAATGTGTATGCTACAGTTTGTAACTCATATCCCCAAAAGGATAATAGAACATCCGCATGACTCATCATCGACCTCACCATGTCCAACAAGGCATGGTTTCTCCTTTTACTAACTCCATTCCACTGTGGGGTATAAGTAGGAGTGAGCTGAGATAGAATCCCAGACTCCCGTAGGAGATCGATGAACTCTTGGTTCAGATATTCTCCACCTTGATCTGATCAAAGCTTATTTATCTTCTTACCAAGATGATTCTCTACTCCATTCTTCAATTCCATAAATTTCTTTAAGGCCTCTGACTTATACCTCATTAAGTAGACATAGCCATATTTACTCAAATCATCAGTAAAAGTAATGAAGTAAGAATATCCACCTAGGATTCAACTGAAAATGGTCCACACACATCCATGTGTACCAATCCTAGAAGCTCTATGGCCCTTTCACCCTGTCCCCCAAAATGCGGCTTGGTCATTTTTTCTTGTAAACAAGCCTGACATCTATCAAGTGGTTTTAGCTCAGTAGAGTCTAAATAGCCATCTTGGAAGAGCTTTGTCAAGTGATTCTCGTTCACATGACCGATATGGTGATGCCACAACTTAGTGATGTATGAGTCATTTGATTTTGTTTAATTATCGATTTCCAACACTTGGTTTTCATAATTTAATACATACAAACAATTATTTAAATGTGCCATACCATAACATACAGTGTTCTTATAAAAGAGACAACCCTTATTTTGAAAATTGAAAACAAATCCATCCATATCCAAACAAGATACATAAATTATGTTCTTGGTAACACTGGGTACATAATAATAGTTATGTAAAACCAAAATCATCCCAGTCGGCAGTGAGAGGTGGTAATTTCCAATAGCCAATGCAGCCATCCTTGCACCATTGGTAGCTCGAAGATCCACCTCTCCTCTAGAAATCTTTCTAAATCTACTTGGTTCCTGCATTTGAATACAGATGTGAGCCCCACAAGCTATATCTAATACCCAATGTGTAGAAATAAAAATATTACACTCGATAATGAACACACCTTTAGTGTCCCCACGCTTCTGGGTGCAGTTTCTCTTCCAGTGGCCCTGCTTGACACATGAAAAACACACCACCTCCCATTCCTTACCCTGCCTTTGGATCTGTACCTTCTTTGAGGGATGGTTCTTGGGGCATCAGACCGTTTATAAGTCTTTGGCCCCTTTGCCTTGTCCTTCCATTTCTTGTTCACCATAAGGACTGTGGGTTTTTCACGCCCCATTTCCTTGTCTACCTGGTGAATCAAGGTCAGAAGCTCTGACATACTCTTCTCATTGACTCTCATGTTATAATTGAAAATAAATCTATAGAAAGTCTTGGTCATTGATGATAGGATGAGATCTGTACGCAACTCATCTGGGAAATTAATCCCTAAGATGTCCTGGCGTTCTATGTAGCCAATAAGCTTGACTACATGAGGCCCAACCGGCGCAGACTCTCTATGATTAGTTCTAAACAAATCATTGGAGATCTTATACCTCTCCTCTCTTGCCTTCTCTTGGTAGAGATCCTTAAGGTGAGACATCATGCTATACACGTCCATGTTTTCATGTTGCTTCAAGAGCTCATTGGACATGGACACTAGCATGAAACACTATATATATGTGGCATCATCCATGTGTTTAATATAGAGAGATAATCTCTCCTCACTGGCCACTTTCCCAGGCACAACTGGAATAGGCTCTTCCAGTACATACTATTTCCTTTCGTGGTGAAGAATGATGCGTAAACGCCTCTGCCAATCTTTGAAATTGGTGCTGGTGAGAAGGTTTTATTTCTCGAGTATGGTTCACAATGATATATTTGAATCCATTTTCTTGTCGTTTCTACAAATTACGACGAGGAAAGGTTTAGTATTTTATTACAAAATGGAGACAAATAAATAAATCAGTCTCCCACTATTTTATCAAAATCCAATAGCCCTCACCATTGACTTCAGAATATTATGTTTCCTGAATATTCTAGTGCAAGGATCCATTTTTTCCTTCAAATTACCCCAAATAGGGTTGGTCAAGCAACTTGAAGGGTTTTAGGTAGGCATTGAAAATTCCAACTTCATTAACTCGTAGCTCCTTGATCCGCTGAGTGGACTCCCCAATCCTAAAATCCTTTTATTTTGGATTTCCTCAACATTTGCCTCTTGATCACACCAAGTCCTGCTATGGAAGTCATCCCTTGATGAAAACCAAGTCAAGTAAACCCAAAACCTTGAATTAGAAATCCCCGATACTTGAAATCACCCCAACTAGTTTTAGTCAAGCACTTTGAACTATGGTTTGATTCTAACCTAGATTATGAAAGGCTATACCAATTTAATATTTCTTTTGAGGTATTTTATCCTTATACGTAAATTTACATTTTATTATCATTGATTACATGATTGTTAATATTAAGTGGTATATACTTATGTTATTAACCATGTCTAAGATAATATTTACTTATAAGCCAATTTTACTTTTGCTCCATCTTGAATGCTCGTTTAATTCATTAATTGTGTGATTGTGACAACACACCCACAATAAATAAACCATGAAACTGATAGAAATAAAATAAATGGTATGATCATTAGATTTTTCTATTGGTTAGTTTATCTAGGAGTTGATAAAATAACCCAAGACCTAGAGGAGAAACACCTCGAACCTTTCGGGTTCGTGTTTACAGCTTTGCACCTGTCCACCTTTTTATCTCCTTGGATTGGTTTCAACTTGGCTCCTGACTTGAGCCACCTCCACTATCTTGGGATCTCCATCCATTACATATGAATTTATCTCACACACATGTGAGGGGTAAAAAGGGGTTTCACATAAAATAATCCTTTGGGCGCGCATGCCCTATAATTTAATGAGGAGATGGATCGTAGGCCAAAAAATTTAATTTAAATAAATAAATTAAAAGAAACCATTCACATACAAAGGTCTCAGTCTAGCTCATGATCATCCATACATGCAACGATATTTATGCTTAAATAAAACTAGCATTCAATTCTTTAATAATTCTTGTTTAAGATAAATCATGCTCGAATGAATTAATTATCTTTATTAAATTAATCCTTTTATCTTAAACTCTTTTATGAACTTCCTTGAGATTCTCATCCATCATAAATTTAAACAAATAAATTCATTTAAAATTATTCTTGTATGTAACTTGTACCTTGGAGGCATCCCGGTGAATTCTATTTCATTACGCAGATGTTAAATTAAACACAAATATATAAAACACCTATCATGTATTGTGGCTTAGCTTTACACCTGCACCATCGTACACATATCAAGGGTTTGTATAATATAATAATAAATTTTGATAAATCTTCTTAATTTGGGTGAGTACATGTCATGTAGTTCTGACTACACGACGTGTACTTTTCATTACCGTCCATTCAAAGTACATGCTCAGGGATAGGTTGTGTTAATGTAATTCAGAAATTTTCATAGTACACGGTGTGTTCTATGTGACACATGCCGTGTAGTTTCCACGTTACACAGTTTTCAGCTGGGCAAGGCATGTACGGGGTACATGGTCGAACCCGAACCAGAAGGTACTACATATCGTGTTCCATTGTACCACACATCGTGTAATCTAAAACCAACACACGGTGTCATAAATGACATAGGTATACTCCAATACAAGGCCTGATTTGACGGATCTATCAATGAATTTAACCTAGACTACACGACGTGTACTTCTGAATACACACTGTGTATTCTAGTGTTGTACGGCCATAAAATTTTGGCTCCTCCGGATGAGTTCCTCTATTTTATTTTATTCAAAAATAAAAGAAAAAGTTGGTTGTGTGAGGTGAACGAGAAACGAGGGAGGAGGAACAGATCTCGAGATTCATATTTACAGAATGATTAATCTTGAATTTAAACAACTAAATTATTAAATTTTTAAAACCTCAACGAAAAATAAATAATTGTAATCAACGATATGACCCTCTATAATACCACTGGTAGGTTATGAGTGTAGCATAAGCGCATTGGTGGGTTTTCCCAACTATAATGTTAACGTTAAAAAATGTTCAATCCGAGATCTATCACGATGTAAAATACCGAATCATCGGAATAGAACGAGGAATGAAAAACATTAGAGGGAATATCAGAACCATAGAGATAGGATCATCATATGTCGGTTATAATTAATTTAATTAATTCACAAGAATTACCTTTGTAGAATTCTTTCTTCGTTGATGTCTCCGGTCACGATCCTGTGATCCGTCGTTGCATTGTGGAATCCAAGTGTAGGATTCCTCTAGCGGTGATCCACACATGTGCCACGTATCTCTGGACATCGCCGAAGGGATCTCCGGGTACTATCTCTGAAGAGCCTTCGCTTGTGATGTCCACCTTTGATCGCCTTGGTCTCTCGGTCTTGAGAGTGTTCTTGGAGGAAGGAGTTCTTCCGGCCTTGAAACAATTTTCCAGAGTTGTTGTGCACAATGATTCTCTTGATAAAAAGTATTGGGGTTGTGAGGATAATTATAATCGAGTTTGAGTTTATAGAGGTATGAAAATAAATAAATGTGTTACGCGTTTTATTTATTTCATTAACTCTTATTGAAAACCCCCATGTCAAATTATTAATTACATAACATTCTCCCATGTTGAATATAATAAATATCATTTAATAAACCAAAATTATATCCTCAAAATCCTAACTGGAAAAACTGCACGGCATGTAATCATTAATACACGGCGTGTACTCATTTTCCATAAAATTACACAGTGTGTACATTTAATATACACAGCGTGTACTTTTATTTTCCACTTTCCTTTATTTCCTCCACCACATTTATTAGACCTTGAGTAATGGCTATTTATTTCTTAAATAAATATAACTGCATCACTTTCTAATAAATATTATTTCATCTAAAATATATTCTCTCGAATAACTAGTGTTGAAATAAATTCGATCATGCATCCATAAATAATTATTAAACCAATGTGGGGAGTATTCGTTATTTAACTTGTTAAATAAACATTTAACTGAGATACATGGACACACTTAGTGTGTGACCCTCTAGCCCTATTTCTTAGTGTCATTAGGTGGAGCATGCCTAAAGTCCAAGGTTAGCATCTAGCAACATGCCAAGGTACCCATAGAGAATGACGTTAACGCCGAAATGACGTGTCAACTCATACGAACGCTTACTGTGTAATATAATCCCGTTGTCACGATATCTCGAATCAAGCGGGTGGCATGGTAGTGTCATCAACCCACGTGCTCGATTATTCTTTCTTTGACTTTCTGAAATCAAACTCTCCCATACCTTACCATGGTCGTGGATTTATTTAGGCTATATCAATTCCATAAAAGGGCCTATGATATCTACTTCCATTATGGAACAGAAGGGACAAATTCTTTCTCGCATTATCTATTAATGCAATATTACTTGTGACGCACCTAACAGTGCCTACCTCGCTGCGAACACTGTGTCGTCACAGTTTTTGTCAATACATCTAAGTGCATGAGTTGTAATACCCATTAATAATAATCTTATAATTTATGGATCAATACATACGTCTGCAAATATGAACATCCAATGACACTATGAAATGTGGATTTCCTACTGGCGGGTCTCGTTCTGATAATATCCTCCTGGATATTACCAATGGCGCACACCATGAGATGATGCCTCAATTTTTTATGAGTCCTCACCCCTAATATCCTGTATTATTTGTGTTCCTCAAATTATATCATCCGGCCATAGAACATATATTAAAGAATAGTGTTATGGCACTTCCGGGTTCTCATCATAGCAGGGATCCGCTGTGACCCTTTAATGCAACAGGTATCCTGAGGACATTATCACATGCATTGTCACTTAGAAGAACAATCAAGATGTGATAAGGCTTTTATTAATGAATAAAGTACAGATTAGTTGGTTCTAGGCCACCAACTCCAACACTTCTCTGGGTCGATCTCAATGAACATGTATCTGACAACGAAAATAAGAAACTTTATAGAGGTGACACGAAAGGCACACTTCAATGGGGTCATCTTCAGGTGACAGGAACGGATGAATACAAACATTTTTTCAAGGTCTTTGAGATAGTCCTAATGCTGGAATGATTTAACCACCAGATCATCGACATATAATTCCACCTAATTTTCAAGGATCAGCTTAAATATGAGATGAATTGCCTAAAGATAGGTGGTGCCTACATTCTTTGAACCAAATGGCATTACATGGTAACAGAAAGTACCTTGTCGGGCCCTGAAGGCTGTATACTCTTCATCATTGGTGGCCATTAGGTTCTTGTTATACCTAGAGTATCCATCCATGAAAGAGAGGGCTTGGAACCCAGCTGTAGAGTCGATCAAGAGGTCTATCATAGGAAGGGTAAAGTCGTCCTTCGAACAACGATGGTTGAGATCTCCGAATTCGATGCAGAATCTGATTTGTACGTTATCCATCCCAACTGTCACAATTGAGGCTAGACATTTGGGATACTGGAACTCCATGATGAAATTGTCTCTAATGTGCTTGTCTACTTCTGCCTCAACCATGGAACCATGAGAAGGGTTCATCTTTCAGGGAGGCTACCTGAACTCTCAATTATTTTCCATGAGAAGAAGCTAATGAATGACTAACTGAGGATGTAGTCCTTGAATCTCATCATAAATCCAGGATAATACATCATAGTGTTTTTTATGGAAGTCCTTGTACTGCTGTTGCTCCTTGATGGGCATGGAAACACTGATTAATGTGGGTTTCGGGTCTGCCTCGAAATCAAGGTTCACTGGTACCAACTCTTCAACCATATCAGATATTACCTCCTAAAAGGGAGAAGAGAATCCTCTAAACCATCTTCTTCAATTATATTGGGAGAACCCTTGGCGGGAGGAGTCGCTTCAGAGTCGGCAACTCCCAATTGGAGGCAAGTACCAGCCTGAGCGACAGTGGACACTACATCGGGGCAGTCCAGTGTTGTGCGAAAATAATGATGAAGGTTGTTGACCCAATCCCATCTGGTCTTCGCCCCAAGGGGCCATGCTCAATGATATTGAAGAAATGTTGGCCCATCCTCTTGAGCCGGTTAATTCTGCCCTGGTGGAAGAAAAATGTATGATGTATTATCATTCCCATGGGGTGAACATCCTAATATCTTATGAGAGTAGGAGGCTCTGGGATCACCTAAGAAATATTTTCATAGTATTATGAGGTGATCTTCCAGCATCGTTTAGAATTAAGAATGTCCTCCCCCTTCATTACAGAAACAATGAATTATTATACCATTTCCGTTGTTGTAGCCTCCAATTGGTGGATTTGAATGATGTAGGCATCATCTAGATCTATCCATGGGTCAGTCACAGCTATGGAATGCTCAACCTCATTACCTTGAATCTACATGTCTCTGCTCTAGTAGTAGTCGACATCCAGATAGCGGGCTTTACAAGAGGCAAAGCGATACACGTCACCTTGATGAACTCCCACTCGAACATTAAGGGAATACGTGAGGCACTGGTGATATGATGAGAGAACCGCCTCAAGCAGGTGTAGCGATTGAATTCCCAATAATGCATTGTATTCTATGTCCTGGGAGACAACCTTAAATTCGGTGCTGGAAAGTAGGGCCCCAAATTGAGTCTTCATGCAAATCTTGTCGACCTCTGTCCGTTCCGTCATGTCATAACCTTAGATTATTATGTTAGAGGGACTCCAATCATCTTTGTAGAATCCCTGTTTTTGCAGTGTCTGATTTGTGATTAGGTTAATCCAAGAGCCCATGTTGATAAGATAGCGGTAAAACTCCATGCCACTGAGCTGGCTGGTGAGGTACAGTTGGTGAATGTGCCCCTATATGGGAGATCCTTCATATTCTCTAGAGAAAGACATAATGGACTAGCATTCAGCATTCTCAAATGCCTCATCATGAAAGGCTTCTGCGGCTGTAAACTCTGTCTCAAACTAAAGGGGGCTTCTTAAAGCCTCAGTGAGGGCCTCATGCATATTTGATGATAGGTGAAGGGCCTCAAAGATAGAGAGCCTTGCAGGAATTCTGGAAAATAATTAAGAACATCGTACTTCTGTGAGAGGCATGAACATATTCTTATAGGAGGTCGCTCTATGACAGGAGGTATGGTGGGCCCAACCAACTTGACCGGTGGCTGACTGGTATTAGGAAATTCACACTGCTCACTAGTTAAATTCTACAAAGTGGCAATCGAATGAGGGAAAGATGATTGAGACTATCATGTAGTAGGGTGTGGCTGGTCATGGTATGCTTGAGGTGGCTCTATCTAATCCAACAACATGAACGACGATGAAGGGGGGGGGGGGCCCGATTCCACCAGATTAGAAGGCTCCGCATGCCGGGATCTAGGATGAACTTATTCCCTGGTTTTGGTAGCATGTATAGCCTGGCTAAAAGTTCAACCTGAGGAAATCTGATGGCCCATATACCCACAACTCTGTCGATGCTGATGATGGCTGGGGACATTGGGAGAATCCACCTGGCTCTACTCATCTTCCAAAATAATGTACGAGTTTACTAGCTTATGGTATTAACAGAGGCATACCCTTGAATGTCACTCAAGGATTTCTCCACTACTGGATGGATTTTGGTAGGAATAACCATCTCCGGGGTCATGAAGTCGATGAGAGTACGAGATGAAAATGGAATCAACAGGGAAATTTGGTTTCCCTTATTCCACTGATGATTGGTCTTCTAGGAATAGCACAATTGAGACCACAATAAAGTCTTCATATGTCTGGGAACCATGACCGGAAACCTGATGCTACTTGCCCTCGATGTCGCTACTACTGTCTCGCCTCATGAAGACACATACCACTTGTGCCAGAGCTAGCCTAAATAGACTATGTTGTTATATACCTGGGCTTGATGCCAGTCATTGAACACATATCACTTCTTGAGAGTATGCCCCGGGATCTAGTTATAGGGGTAGTAAGTAGGGAGATCAGTGAGTTTTGTCTCTTCTGGATTTCTATGCTCAGGAAAATGTAGAATCCCCTACTATAAGGCACTATGGAAGTAACTGGAGACTAGTTCCCTGTTGAATGAGTAGGTTTGGTTTATTCTATCTAGAAATGGGGACCTTGGAGCTTGACATGGAAGAGGGGATAGGGGATCCTACCGAGGAGGTGGAGCTTGGTTATCTCACTTAGGATGTGGTGACACATTGCGTTGAAGCACCTACTGATTCTGAGGTGGGCGCTATTGGGCAGGTGGCTGCACCTAAGGTGGAGGGCCTCTATGAGGTGGTGGAGGTGGCTCTACTAGTAACAACTCTAGTTTCCTGGGGGCCTCTATTTGGGCCACTGTGACGGGTTCGGCCCTAGCGGCCCTTCTCGCAGGGATTTCAGGAGGAAACAGACGTGCCTTTTTAGCTTGTTGTAAGGATTCCTCTAGGTGTTGGGCCTTATCAAGAAAGTCTTGGAATCCCCTGGTATAGTTCTGGGTGATCAAGGAGGGAACTAGTTCCATTTGGACATTCCCTACGCTCATTTTCAGTAGTTTCTCTAGAGGCAGTGGCATGTCAATGGAAAACGTGAATACTTTCCACCATGCGACAATGTTGGCGATGCTCTCATTAGGCCTCTACTTTCACTTCATATGGTATGTGATACTTTTCTTTCGAGTGGTGGAACTCAACTGGTATAGAAATTGTTATGGAGGACTTCACAGTCATCTACTGATTTAATGGGGAACTGGCTATACCAGATGAACACAGGCTCTTCCAAAGTCTTCACAAAAAACCGATGTTGGGTGGCTTCTTACTATGCCAGGGTTGAAAACATGGGGACACACCTTGAGATAATGTGGGGAAGGTGTTGTGGTGGGTCCCCCATCCCATTAAATGGGGAAATTTGGGATTCTTGAAACCCCGACGTTCTAGCATATCATCCACCTGTGCTGAATATATCTTTCCATCAGGAGGCAACACCACCTGTCGTGTCTCCAAGGCTTCAAGATGGGAAATGGGGGCCACAATTGGATCATGTAGGCATTGATTCTTTTGTTGATGTGGATCCATGACCACCAATGTGTTGGCAGGTCCTTCAACATGATTAGGCAGCCTAGAGGCTCATGGAGTGGCTGGTGGAACGACCAGTGGGGATACTGGGGGAGTCCGAGCTCGGTATCAAGGATTTTCATGTTGTTCAGGAGGATTGTGTGAGACATATTGCACCCTCTTACCATAAGTTCTATCCTCAAACCTATCTATGTGGGCAGGATGGTTAGGGTCACCTAGAGGCAATTCTCCGAGGGGAATTTGTGCCTACCCCTGCTACCCTAGCTTAGGATCACCATTGTCTAGTCGTCGATCTACAATGAATTCCGCGAGGAGGTTGTCAATCACCTTCTTCTATTCGGTGAGTTTCTAATGCAATGCGGAATTTTCGGGGTCATCTTTCACCTTCTTCCCTAATCCAGATGGTTCAGAGGGTTTGGCGGCTCTAAGTTGTTCCGTGCCCTTGCTAGGATTCCGACTGTGGACTAGTGCATCGGTAGGCACAATAAGACCTAATCGATTCCTTTATTTGTTGAGTAATCCTTCCTAATGGATCCAAGAAGTGTGAAGTTTCCTCTGGGGGAAGGTCCTCTCCATGAAGCTCTAGCTCATTCTCTCCATCCAATAGGTTGGCCATGTTACCCACGACTCTTCCTAGAGGCATATCCCATATATCGCATAGAAAATATGGTTGTCTCTGGATATGAATAAAGAGGAAGGAAACATACTACCCCCATCCATATATTTTTACGTGGGGGAGAAGCGTCTTTGTTAATCTTGCAGTGTACCCAGAATTTCTGAACGCATAGTTGCTGGAGGTCCCTACAGCGACCTGGTGACTTAGGGCGCTGGCCCATAGGGAGCATGGCCAAATCAACCAAACGAAATTTTTCTCCAATTTCCTCAAAATGAATTTGTCTCTTAGGGTAATCTACTTGCTGATGATGAAGATTGAAATGATTTTGCCAGAGGTTCTGGCGGATGAAATCAACGTTCTCTTGGGTGAGGGATTTTGGTGCAGAAAAATTCAGCACTGCAAGAGGAAAAAAAATTCTCATGAAAATGGTCATATGTGAGCATATCCCATAAGATAACAGGATCAGATTCAGGTTCTAGACATTCATTACCCCATTAGTCGACCGGAGGCCGCTCGGGAATAGGTAGCGGTACTGAAGGTGACCGTTGGGATGATAGACTGGCTGATGGAGAATACCGAGAGTGAGCTGACAAACCGCCGCATCTCGGGGTATCCTCTTAAGTGTGAAGTAACTTATCCATGACATCGTGGTAAGATGGGATGACTACTGCAGTTTCCGTCATGGGGACCACAGCTGCTAGCGGTGGACCACAATGCTGCTCATCCACCATTGGTCCCTAGAAGAGCACTCTGTGATCTCTAGTCAAGGTAGAGCATGCTTCTAGTGATGATGGGGGTGATTGCACAACTGTAACCTATAGAGTTTCTAAATATTCATCCTCATGAATATACCAGCTAAGGGAGGTGGGAATCTGATGGACCTCACATTATAGAAGTATGAGGCTAATGCACCTTGTTTCTGCCCTAGCCCTCAACAAGGAGGATCTCGGTAAGTTCTCCATCACTGAGTCGTATTCCAGCTCAGATTATGAGAAGAAAACCTATTTTATCTCAGTCTGAATCTTCCATGTGTTCTATTTATGGTGGTGAGTACCCACACTCCTTCCCTAGTATGGTTCTTCAGTATAAGGTATATTTCCGGCATGAGGAGGACCTTCGACCGTACTGGTGATGGGGTGGAGATAATTCCCACCTGAGTAAGCCAGGGTGCGAGGAGCTCCGAGAAATATATCAAAGGGGACATGGGGAGGACCTTCATGGGTTGTGCTGGAGTGGTAGGACCTCCTCTCGAGTAGATAAGAGCACGGGCAGGACCTCCATTCTTATTTTCCCTAAAGACATCAGTCCGAGGAAGGTCCTCATAATGGTCAAGATGAACTCTGGTAGGACCTCCATGCTGGGTGCTGGTGAAGCAATGCTGGAATTCACCCCTACGATTGCTGAGGTGGGGAGGACCATCCATAGCTATTATGAGGAAATTTGGACTCCCACCATGCTAGAGATTGATCGGGTGTGATACGTCCCCACCCCGAAGGTTTGTGCCTCGAGGAATGAATCCATACCCAATTCAATGAGAACAAGATAAGCTTCCATGATCAGTGTCACCATTATGGTTAGGTCCCTCGTTTGGACTAAGGGTTGCACAAGGCGGACCTCCATGACGATCATGGAAGCGGTGAAGATCTGCAGTATCTATGGTGGTAGTATGGGGAGGGCCTCCATACTGGCGGTGGACACTACCTGCACCAGAAGCCGAGAGAGACAACCCATCTTGCATGCGGGACTGTTGGGGCCTTAGTTCGGGATGAGTATACAAGTCCCACTACTCAGCATAAACAAGGTGTTTATGATATACATCAACGGTGGCTCGAGCCATAATTGTTTCCTATGTTTACACCCCCTTGGAGGGTTTCCTCCTTAGCCTGTGCCTGATGTTGCTGCAGTTTCAAATAGACTGGGGACAATGGTGTAGCTGCATGTCTTACCTACTCCTCGACTGGTGGGACTAGATGGTGGTGAGGGAATGACCAATTGGGAGCCCTCTTTGGGGGCCCCTGAAACATTATACCGACTGGGCTGGCCCAAAAAACCTCTACCTCATTAGCGTAGGGAAGAGTGTCTTCGAGGCTTTTTGGGGAAAAGATCTTGAAACGATTGTACATTGGAGTGGGTAGCAGTGTATCCCTACACGGCCCTTGGGGGCATCAGTGGTCATGTGGCACTGATGTATCTAGATCCTGGTGGGCCATATCCCGAGTTGGGATAATCTCTTTTTCCTCATTCTATAGTACGAGGTCGTTGATCACCCTACAATGAATGAAATCAGATGGGGAGATAAGACATAAGAGCTCGAGATTTTTAGATGTGGAGATTTAGGCAAAAAACGGTGGAGTCGTGTGAGAGTGTTGTGTTGGCATTGTCCCTACCCATCCATCGGTGGATGGGCAGTGATCGAATTCCTATAGCAGCTTGGTTCTTGAAAAGTAGAAAAATTATCACATTAGTGAATAAAGGAAAGGAACTAACGACCATTGCCCCAATGCCATTCCATCTTCCATTTCTGGTAAGATGGATCCATGAAGGCAACACTTTAGACTGGGATGTCCAATGTTTTGATTTCCCCAACTTTTGGTGAGTTTCACGCTAGGCCCCTTATTTTCTTGGCGGGACCCAGTACCTGATAGTTAGATCCGATGACACGCTAATCCACTAATGTCTCAAATGCTACTAATTTCCAAATTTAGGAGAATACATTCACATTGGGTTCACCATTTCTATTTCCAAAATGTTTTCTGGGGTGCCCACATCCATCAGCGGAGGATGCACATCTCTTGCCCCATATTCTCTCTTTCCAAAGGCGGGTGACATCCGTTGCTTATTTAGGGACGTTTTCTTCTTGATCGATATGAGATGATGGAATTTTGATTCCTCCTTCCATGGATTCCTCCATAGAACACGTCACTTTTTTGGGTCTCCCTTATAGTCTAAGATTTGTTTGGGAAACTCTTCCCTGTGCCATTTCATTATAGATGCCAATTAATTACACTGCTTCTGTCAGGACATTCCAAGGTGTTATGTCTGGGTAGCAACCTTCAGTCAGGTGATTAGTCAAATTGGTGTTTTCTAGTATGTCTGGATGCTGGAACACAAGTGTGTCTGGGTTTCTTTCCTTAATTATTGGGCTTATCAAGGGCACATATGCTTGAGGCATCCCACGTCGAATGTAGGGAATTATATGCCATCGGCTTGTATTTGAGGTTTTCCTCAACTTACTATGTTTAACACATGGTATGATGTGGGTCTAATGTCTAGCAGATATAGATCAAACTAATCATACCATTGACTAGAGTGGATCAGATAGGTGCCACACCCGGAAGGAACACATATTCTAGGAGGTGAATTGGCACGATCTCACCGGGATGTGGTGGATCTGGTAAGAATCAAAATGGATGATGGATAATTATATGAAGTGGATGGATTAGACATGAGGGTGAATATGATTTGGGGCTTGAGCCTTGCAGAGACCTCCTACATATCCCCGTTACAGGGAATCAAAGTACGCATAGTTCGTGAAATGAATGGACACCTAATTAGGCGACCCATATGGATGGGACCTGAAAGAAGTGGATCCCTAAGGTTGGGGAATGAAATTAGGGTGTTTGTGATGGAAAATCTCCAGATTCCATGATGTGTCATAGGTGTGTTTAGCATCCCGAATGTTGGTCAGATGCCACTAGGACGAACCAGAAATATGGGTCCCAACAGAATGGACAACTATGGCTTATGACGAGATCAGATTGAGAATGGATTACCATTGACATGGGGTCATAATGACTTACAACTGGATGTGGTCAAATGGCTTACTCTTGGATGGGGTCAAAATTCCTTACCGGTGGATGGGGTCACAATGGCTTACAGCTGGATGGGGTCATGACGGCTTACCGCTGGATGGGGTCACAAAGGCCTACCACTGGATGGGGTCACCACAGCGTACCGCTGGATGGGGTCACAATGACCAACCACTGGCTGGGGTTAGAACAGATTACCACTGGATGGGATCACAATTTCTTACCACTAGATGGTGTCATAACAGCTTACCACTAGATGGTGTCACAACGGCCTACTGCTGGATGGGGTTGAACCTCATGGAGGCTTCCTACATACCCTATCTAAGAGACAAGGATCAATGCCCACGTAGTTCAGGGTGGTGGATTCAGTTTAATGTCATGAAAGATGGAAAGGGTCATGCATTTTAACATCATTTAGGACAAAGGTGGTCCGACGTGAAGGGGGTCAGAACCAATAGTTTTTAGTCTTGCTCCTTATTGAGGCTTCTTATGTACCTTTCCTTGGCAAGGATCAATGTCCACGTAGTTCAGGATGGAGTGTTTGGTGAACTGACGTGAAGGTGGTTGGGAACAAAGGATGTTGGGCTTGATCCTTAGGGAGGCTTCCTTTGTACCTTGCCTTGGTAAGGATCAAAGTCCACGTAGTTCAAGATGGAGTGTTTGGTGAGCCAACATAAAGATGTTCGGCACCAACGGTTGTTGGGATTGAATATCAGGGAGGATTCCTACGTACCTTTCCTTGACAAGGTTCAAAGTCCACACAGTTCAGGATGGAGTGTGTGACATACACTCCTTTCTTCCTAGATAGGATGTAATGGTCGATGCTTACTCTTATCCCATGTGAGTCATGATCACTGTGAGAAACAAGAGGCAGCAAAGGCCAGAAAATCATGTTGCAAATGGTGCGTTCGTTGGAAGTGGAGTAGGGCTTACGCATGGTTGGAATCCCAAAGAAGAATCAAGGGATCATACGTGGTTAAAATCCATGGGTTATAGAAATTGGGATATACTCCAAGGTGGAAGCCCAGGTGGTGACAATGCCCATTTGGAGAGGGATGGGATAACGAAGGTCCGGATTCCCATCGCTCCTCTAGTATTTGGAAAAGATGAAGATAAGAGTATTAGGGGTGATGCATCCAGCAAGAAAAGCAAGATCTTTCACCAAGGTGGTTGTCATATCCCCACGTACCAACACCACTCTAATAAAGAATATCTCATTCCATGTGAGGAATGATTTCACCATCATAGAGACCAGTAGGCATGGAGAATGTCCTAGATGGAGCACCCTACGCATGATGCCTGGGGTGAGACAACAGTTTAACGTCATGTGTAGGGGATGATAGATCTTAGAAGTTTAACATCCAGCAGCTCAGACAAGGTGGGTGCGCTCCGCACCCTAAGGACATATATAACTGATACCCGCCCGCACGTGGGGAAAGGAAGGCATCAGCAATGCCATGGAGAGGGGATTCGTGAAGCATTTTGAAGCTCTGGTGCTCCATGATGTGGAGGGGATTCATGAAGGGATGTGCTTTTCCAAGTGAAGTTCCCTTGCATAGGCATAGGGCATAGGTTCTTATGAAAGGTGCTTCGCGAAGTGTGACGACATTCGCAGAGCAACACATCTCAATGAAAGGGCTCCCCGTGAAGCATAATACTGCAAAGAAATGTGCCTCACGAAGCACAATGACCCTATCTTAGCATGCTGATCACATTTTCATGAAGGGTACTTCACGAAGCACAAGTTATCCACTAAGACACGAGTCCCTTTTTATGATCTCCTTCCTCTGTGGAGGCTTTTGGGCTCTGTAGAGGGTATCCCTCATTGAACAGGAGAGAATTCATGAATAGGGAAAGTCACATTATGATGAAAAAGTTCCTTGATAATCTCATGGCTTGCAGAGTAGAAATTTCTTCATGACGTGAGATCTCAAAAGGAGAAAGGTCGGATGGTCCGTCCATTGGGCTCAAGGGGAGCCTTGTATTTAAAGAAAAGAGGCGCCGCAAAGCAGAGCTCACTTGGCACAAAGACGAAGCTTTCTCTGTGGTGGGTTCACGGACGTCAAATCACTTCGCAGAGCATCCCACCTTGTTGCTCCCCATGGGGTTTGTGAACATCAAGGGGGTTCATGGGGAACCCCACCTCCTTGCTCTATAGTGGGTTTAGGAACATCAATGGGGTTCGCGGAGCATCCCGACTCCTTGCTCCGTAGTGGGTTCACGAACGTCAAAGGGGTTCACAGAGCATCCCACCTCCTTGCTATGCGTCAGGCTCGCGATCGTCAAATAGGTTTGTGGAGCATCCCACCTATTTGGTCTACGGTGGGT
The DNA here is from genome assembly GCA_963277665.1 of Viscum album. Lineage (NCBI taxonomy): Eukaryota > Viridiplantae > Streptophyta > Magnoliopsida > Santalales > Viscaceae > Viscum > Viscum album. The sequence continues at coordinate 1,654,801,199 of OY728146.1, forward strand.
TTGCGAAGGGGGAGCTCTATGCCAGCTGTGGGGCCATAGGGGCTCCATGAGCGGTCCTCATGAGGAAACCCCTAATGCTTTCCCTTTGTTTTCTCTTTTCCCTATGTTTGACATCAACAAAGGCCCCAAACATAAACATTTAATAATCTTGAATGATGTTAATAATTCACATTGTGGATATTTTCAAGATTAGAGAAGTAGATAATTAGGTCATAACATATACATTACAATATTAATTTTACATGTAGACGCTTATACTTCGTATCATTTTTTTCCTAAAATAAATATTCTTAAATGAAAAGAAGCCTGTTTAGTTCCCTGTTTTAATCATCATGACTTTTCTGTGATCCTATAAATAACCCTATTCCACTTCAAGTCCTATTAAAAACATTTCAAAAACATGGTATGAGCATAAAATACTCAGTAATGGATATAAAATAAAGGAAAACTGTTAGTTATCAAAACAACAAGTAAACCATGAATAAATTATCATAAGTAATGCTCTTCCCCTTTATGAAGTAGTAAATACTATTCACTAAATAAAATCTCATTGCTATCCCTTTTGTAACAAAAAATTTACCATAAACCCCTTAGAAAGCAAACATAATATAAAAAGGTATCTTAAGACATATAAAAACATAAATGGAATAACCATATGATCAACTTTCAAACATATCACTAAATTTAATATCCATGCGGACAACTTCCATACCCAATGCATTGTATTTTATAACATAACGACCCATAATTAGTTTATCATGGAACCACCTATCATTGGGTTTATCATGTAACCACCTATTAAAACTCCAAGTACCATTACAAATTCAGAACAAATAAAATATTGAAAATATCAAAATTTCAGTAATAACATTTAATTTGAAATAATAATATATCATTTCAAGATATTGAAATTCTCAATCCATTTAAAAAAAATTCAATACCAAAACTCCCAAAAATATAATAATGGTTTTTTTCATTTTAATAACATTAAGGCTTATATAGGAATCCAAATAACGATTACGGTGGTAGAGAGGTAATTGTTACCACATATATTAAAAATCATTATTTTTTTCATTTAGTAAACCGCTTCATAGAAAAAAGATTCCCATTGAATTAAAATAAATTTCAATTTGGTTTATCATACACCGTATAAAAGAAGTAGTTTTATATTATCAAAACATGTCCAAATGAAAGTATATTGAGAGAAATTCCCTTACCTCATGTCTTACTTGACTTGTTCATTGTTTAATTTACTAAATAATAAGAATAAGTTAATTTCCACATGATTTAAAACTTTTTTAAAATTTATTATTCCTTTTATGTCACTTATTACCTTGCAATAAAAATTATTTAATCCTTTGAGCTCATATCAGACATTTTTCAATGTTCATAACGTGAGTAAAAAAATAAACATGTTATAATTACAAATTTTCCATGTGGTTAAAATTAAATTATCTCTAGAATGATATTCAAGATTTAGATATCATATATTTAATATATATGCAGTATATATTTACTTAGAATTGTCCATAACATATGGATATAATAAATGAAATGCACTATTCATGGAGATGTTAAGTCTTACATATGCATAAACACTAATTTTTATTATTTTTCATATTTAATGGAATGAGAAAGAAATGATACATTAGTATATTATAATTACATTATAATATATAAGTTATATATGTTACATAAGTTGTTTAATTCTATCCCAAAGAGGTTCCAGGTATAGTGTGAAGGAGTCATATATAACATTGAGGGGGTGGTAGTCCGCACTTCCTCAAATGAAATTATAGTTTATATACAACATGAAAAGCTTAATGGTATATTCTAAAAGATAATTAAATATGTATAGAGATAAATTAAATATCAGATATATAATATATAATTACATTTCCATAATAATGGCCACCATAAGAGGTGGTAGGAGAAGATTGAACAATCATCGTTTTATGAGGCAGTAGTACGTATTCCACAAAAATAGTAAGTTCTACACGCATTTTATGGATGTGTGTGTAAGTGTAGTTAGAATACTTATCACAAAGGCAACCTAGTATAATGAGGATACTGTTTTTATTATGTAATCAATGAATAAGAATATAATAGGTTGTGGATACGGAAAATAGAAGAAAAAAACATGAGAGGAGACATTACTTTTAAATCGGGTAACTCACTTTGGTTTGAACCAAAAGTTTTTCTTGAATTTCTTTATGCCTAGGGGAAGGCTTCTAAGAGGAATAAAGGTATTTTTCGAGATTATTTTGGCAGTGTTAGGATGATCCAAGGAGGATTTAGAGGTGTGAGTAGGGATAGAGTTGATGGAATTTTATAAGGGAGAGGAGGGGCTCCTTAGAAAAGTCTGAACATGTTTTTTTTATAATAAAAGAATTTTCCATATTAAAAGGCCCATAATTAATTAAATTAGAAGATAATATGAAAATTATTTGATATCATCTCAACCAATTAGTTTTTAAATGTTTTGTTTTCAAATTTATCCTTATCATTTAACATTAACCTTTAGTTAACTAATTTGACCCTTACTGTGTCTTCTTGTGTTTTAACTTTATATGGCTAATATTGTTACAAAAAAATCCAATAGAACCACAATAGGTTCATTAGTGACATAGTCAACCTTATCTAAGTTATTTGGCATAATATTATATTTTTTGGACTATTAAATCATTTAATAAAATGATATTTGTTTTTAAAACTCAGTTATGTCAATTTAATTACTATTCATATCATGAATTTTTAAAAAATCCAAAACAACTTCATTTATTTGAAAAAAAACATTAATATAAATATATAATGTCATAAGAATCCCTAAAATTCATATATGGCATAAAAATTATCTAAATAAATTATTTTAATTTTTAAAATCTCATTTATTTAAAACAATCATTGATAAGGTAAACACTGCACCATTAATGTGTCATAAATAATTTTATTTATTTGATGTCTCAAAATTATAAATAAAACCCGATGATGTAGAAAATTAGTTTTATCATTCTAATGACTATTTATAGTAAAAAATATAATTTATATAACACCACTTTAAATTGTTTTATTAAATAGATTCATGTCTTTGATATTTTTATTTTTAATTAAAATAATAATGTTATTAATGTCATTATCTTACGAAAGGGGCATTAAAAGGCCAAAACTTCCACCCAAGGATTATCTTGGTTATCCACGACTCATCCAATATGTTTAGGGAAAGTGTTAAGGTAATTTTAAATTATTAGAATCTTAATTTCAACTGTAATAATCATATTTATCTTTAACCCAAGTAAATAAAAATCAAAAGTAACTATTCACAAAAAAAATATTTTCATATCAAAGAAAAACATTTAACTCACTAATGAAAACTATGTTTGTCAGATTTTTGAAATTCAATTAACAGAAGTGGTAAAATTTCATTTGAATGGAAAATTTGTGTTTTAAACTACTACATTGTGGTTTTCATTATTCAAAAAAAATTGAATGTTTTCAAAAAAATACAAAAAATTCATGCAATGCTAATTTTGATATTCAGAATTCAAAAATTAGGCCTATTTTACCAACTTGAAAACATAAAAGTCACATTAATTAATTTAAAATTAACTTCCACTGTCAAAACTAGAAAGCGTGTTTTTAAGAAGTAAAACCCATCAAAAGATTGACTTGTGTTGATGTACAATTTAATCATGAAATTACTTCCAATAAATAAAAAAATGGATTAAATGACAATAAAATAATCCAATTAAACTTAAAAAAATGTAAAAGAACAATTTAAAAATATAACTAATTTAGATGAAAATGAAACTTTGAAACAAAATTCGGTATTTTCACTATTCATTAAAAAAGTAATTTTATCAGAAAAATACAAAACAATTACCCAAAGTATATTTTGTTGTACATTTTCTAATGAAAAATATTATTTTGTCAAATAGAACATATAAAATTTTAAAAACTAGATTTAAAAGGGGTTGACCATCAAAAGGCATTAAAATGATCTTTTAAATAATATTAGAGTATTTCATGGTTAAAATTTGATTCATTCTCATTTTAAGCCTCTAAAATTTATTGGATAAAGGTAAAGACATTTATGAAACATGTATAATAATACTATAGTTATCTCTATTCATTTTCACCCATACAATGGAAATGCGTTAACTACCCCTTAAAATTATAACATTACTATATTATTTTTTGGTATAACACAACATTGTGTGAAATGTATGATTTTAAAAAAAATACATTGTTTTGTGTTCAGTACGATATCATACATAACATCTCCATTTATTTAAAATATATATTTAATTGAAAAATATTAATAAATATGAAAATGTCATATTCATTCTTCACATGGGATGTTACATCATTCCCCCCTTTTGAGAATTTCGTCACAACAATTTTATTCACATTTCAAGTAAATTGGGGTATTTTTCCGTCATAGGATTTTCAGATTCCCATGTTTCTTCTTAAACTATATGGTTTTTCTAGAAATCCTTTACCTAATTAATAACCTTATTATGCAACATATTCTCTCTTCGGTCAATAATATGGAGTGGGTTTTCATCATAAGAATGATTTTTTTTCCAACTGAACATCCTCTAGACTCAAAGCATGTGAAGGATCTGGAAAATACTTTATCAACATTGAAACATGAAAAAACATTGTGTACCTGGGATAAAATTGGATGTAAATCCACTCTATAGGCATCTAATCTAACTTTTTATATGATTTAATTGTGTCCAAGGAACCTCATACTAAGCTTTCCATTCTTACCAAAACGCATCACAATTTTCCATGGAGAATCATTGTGAAAGACACAATCACCTACCCCAAAAGAAAGATATTTCATTTGGTCATCTACATAACTCTTCTACCTACTTTGAGTTGTGCTTATTTGTTTCTATATAAACTGATCTTTCTCTTCCATCTCTTCTACCAATTCTGGTCCCATGAGTTTCCATTCACCCACTTCAACCCAAAAAGCTGGAGTTCGACACAAATTCTCATATAATGCCTCAAATATAGACATCTATATACTGAAATGAAAAATTTTATTATATGAAAACTCAACCAATTAATGATATTGGTCCTAAAATCCCTGGTAATCTACTGACAAATCACGTAGCATATCCTCCAAGGTATGAATTGTTCAATGTGACTATCCATCTAATTGAAGATGAAAAGCTGTTCTAAAATTTAATTCATTACCCAATGACTTCCAACGTCCATTCCATAAGTTAGAAGTGATCCTTGGATCACGATCAGATACAATGGAGAGGGGAACTCTAGGTAACCTTACTATCTCTTTAACTTATAACTGATAATGTTGATCAAGATACAGACTATCTCAAATAGGATGAAAATGAGCAGATTTAGTCAATCTATCAACAATAACCCAAATTTCATTGTTTCCTCGAGAGGTCTTTTCAAATTCAAGTACGAAATCCATGGACACATTTTCCAATTTCTTCTCTATCGCAGATAAAGGTTGATGTATCCCTTTCGAGAACATCCTCTCTTCTTTAACCTATTGAAAAGTTAAACACATCATAGTAAAGTCTTCAATATATTTTTTTATTCCATCCAACCAGTAATACTCCTGAAGATCTATGTACATCTTAGTACTGGTGGGATAAACTGAAATTGGGAACTAAGAGCTTCACATAACAACTCTTTCATCAACTGTGAATCAAAAGGCACCCATAATATCTTCCCAAATCACAAAATACAATCATTATCAACTTTAATTTCAAGAAAAATTCCATTCTTAACTAACTCTACCATTTTCAATAGCTAACTGTCTATTTCTGTGCTTGTTTATTTCTATCTGAGAGATATTATTTCCCTGACACCTAAAACAAAACAGAGTAATTTTCAGCACCAAAAAATTCTATGCCAAATTTCATCAAATAATTAATTAAAGTATGTTGTTCCTAACATAACATTGTTAATGTAACATAACTTTTTCAACTTAGGGAATCGACCACTTTATTTGATTTTCCTAGATGGTAATGAATCATGAAATCATAATCCTCGATTAATTTCAGCAATCTCCTCTGTCTCATTTTCAATTAATTCTAATTGAATATATACTTAAATTTTTTTTATTAGTATATATTTAACACTTTAATCCATTAAAATTATACCTCCAAATTTTTAAAGCAAAAAACAACAACAACTAATTCAAATTCATGTGTAGCGTAAATTAACACATGAGTTTTTAACCGATATGAAGAATAAGAAATTACCTGATCATTTGACATTAGGACATAACCATGTTATTTCAACAAAGAATCATGGTAGATAACAAACTCACTTTTTTTGAAAGGAAATTCTTGAACTAGAGCATTCACTAATATTATATTTAATTCTAGAAAAAAAATCATCACATTCTTTTGTCCAAATAAATTTAACACCTTTTTTGAGTTTACTTGGGTAGTGAGATAGATAACCGTGAAAAATTTTCAAGATACTTTTATAATAGCTAGGAAAACCGAGAAAACTATGAATCTCTATTATATTTGCAGGTCTTGTCCATTATTCAATAATTTTGTTTTAGTAGGATCAACCATTAAACATTTTTTGAAACAATGTGACCTAGGAATGAATTTTTGGTGAAAAAAACTCACACCTGCTGAATTTCCCAAAAAAATTGTTTTCTTTTAAGTTTTTCAAGGAATCCATTAAATTACTTTAATGCTACTCATTAATTTTAGAATAAACCAAAATATCATAAATAAACACAACCACATTCTTATCGAAGAACTCATAGAAAATTTTATTAATTATATCCATAAATAAAGCAGATGCATTGGTTAACCCAATAGTCATAACTACAAATTCATGATGGACTTATCTAGTTCAAAACATAGTCTTTAGAACATCTTCTTCCTTTATATTCAACGAATGTCACCCAAAACTCAATTCAATCTTCAAAAAATACTATGATCCCTAGAGATGATCAAACAAATCATCGATACAAGGAAAAAAGTTACTTTTTATTGATTTTGATACTATTAAAGGCTCTATAATCAATGCAATGTTTCATTGAACTATCTTTCTTTCTAGAAATCATGATCAGAGCACCCCATGCTGATGTTGTAGGTCGAATGAAAAATTTATCTAATAACTCATGCAATTGTTTCTTTAACTCTAAAATCTCAATTAGAGACATTTGACAACAGATTTTGAAATTGTTCTACCATAAGGAACCATGTCAACAATAAATTCAAATTCCAGATTTAGTATAATACCAGGAAACTCATCAATAAAAAAATCAAGATACTCATATACTACTGGAACATCATTAATCTGAACAACTCATTTGTTATCAGAAATATGTGCAAGGTAACATTAATTTTCATATTTAACTAGTTTCTCAGCTTCATTATATGGTATAAAAGATAACGTTTCATTATTGTACAGAAACATGATGTTTTTCTAAAAAGAAACCTCTTTAGATCTACATTCAATCTTTTCATGTTTAACAGAAATCCAATCCATTACCAAAATAACATCGAACTCTTAAAATTTTAAATCAACATGGATTGATGGTACATTCTTTCCACAAAACAGGATAGAAAGATTCTTATAATTTATTTTTTCCTCAACATTTCCCACAGGTATTTTTACCACAAGTCCAGGATTCATATATTGAGATGGAATTCCCAATTTAGAGAAAATATCTCATAAATGAAAGAATGTGTAGACCTTGAATCAAAAAACACATTGAAAAAATTTGAAAAATGAAAAAAAGTACCTGATAGAACTTCATTTCATGGTCCCACCTCAACCGTAGTTGTGGAAAAAGATTCTTCCCCACCCTTTTGAAATTGATCTTTCTGGTTTCCCCCAACATAATCACCTTTTTTATCACATTTTCATATTTACCAAACTCATTGTAACTAAAAAATATTACCACTAGCTTTACATTGCTTGCTTAATCATATTCCATAATGTTATGAGCAATATGTCCAGTCTTACCACACTAGATGTACTTCACAGACATTAATAAACATTCTCTAAGAATTGTTTCACCACACATCTCAAAATATGGAAATTTAATTTTATTACCTACATGCTTCTTTTATGAATTCTTTCCTTTTTCAAGCGAACTAGACCACTTATTTTTCTTCATCTCATGGAACACCTGATCATCCAAAAACTCAATTTCTACTTCATCAACACATATAAAAAGGTTCTTATAGAATTTCAATTCATGAGAAACTATTGCTATTCTATAACATGACATTAGTTCTGAATAAAATTTATTTATCATACAATTAAGATCTCAGATGTAATTTTGAGCATACCACGCTAGTCGAGTGAACATTTCTTTGTAAGCAGCCACTAAGTCATCATCCTTCCTGAACTCCAAGAATTATATTTCCATCCTAAATCCAACCTTCGTAGGAAAATATTTATCATGAAACGTACCATTGAATTCATCCAAAAAAAGCATTAATATCATTACTATACCTGATATTTTTAACCATAGACCACCACTGATCGATTTATCATTCAAAATAATACACAGAAAGACTATCCTTTGGGTTATCTATGTACCCCAGGACATCAAATATCATTTCCAGTGCTTTAATCCACCATTCTGTTTGAACATGGTAAGAAGATCCTCTGAATGATGGGGGACATTTCATCATGAAATTATATACTCTAGACATATTTCTATAAGGTTTATCTTGTCGAGATCATGAATGGCTACCATCACTATCTATAGCTTTATTAAACATAGCCATTACGACAACAAACTATTCAGTTCTGATTCCAACCATCTCAAGATACTGATTTGGAAGGTTATTCTACTCTATAAGCCTTCCCGGCACTACTTCCTGATTTCCTCTATAGAAACCATTATGAACATAGAAATATATTATGAAAATAAATATAGTAACCTTTATATTTTATATCATTTCATTCTTACCATAATGTAAAAATAATTTATAGATATAAATTTAGCAATATCCAAAATACTAATTTTTCTAAACTGACCTTGGATACCAACTATAAGGCCCCAACCAAAAACATTACATAATATTGAATTAATATATTAATTTAGTTTGATGATCTTGTCATGTTTAGAACATTTTATAATTATGTCATAACATATACATAACAATTTTAATATTACTTGCAAACACTTCTACTCGGTATCAAATTTTCATTAAATAAAAACTCTTTAAATTTAAGAAACATGTTTAGTTCCATTTTTTTAATCATCATGACTATTCCTTGATCCCATATTTCACCATATTATACATTATGTCCATTGAAAAAATTTCAAAAACATTGGATGAGAATAAAAAGCTCAGTATGGGATACAAAAATAATGAAACCTGTTAGTTTTTAAAAACAACAAGTAAACCATGTATACTTTATCATAAGTAATAATTTTCATCATTATGAAGTAATAGATACTATTCACTAAATAAAATATCATTGATAACCCTTTTTTAAACGAAATATTACCATAAAATCCATATAAAGAACACATAACATATAATGATATCTTGGGACGTAAACATACTTAAATGGAATAACCATACGGTCGACTTCCACACATATCACTAAATGGAATTTCCATACAGCCAACTTCCATACCCAACTCATTGGAGGTTATAATGTAACCACCTTTCCTTGCTTTATCATAGAACACCCCTTTATTTGGTTTATCATGTAACCACCTATCAAATTTCCAAGTACCATTACATAATCATAACAATAAAATAATGAAAATATAAAAATTTCAGTAATAAAATTTAATTTTCAATCATAATATATCATTTCAAGATATGGACATAATCAATCCATTTCAAAAAACATTTTCTATAAAAAACACCCAATATCAGTATAAGGGATTTTGTTTTCATTTTGTAAACATTAATGCTTATATTAGACGCTAAATAACGATTACAGAGGCGGGGAGGTCATTGTTGCCAAATATGTTACAAAAAAATTCCTTTTTTCTTTTTAGTAAAACACTTCCTTGAAAAAATATTCCCTTTAAAAATAACTAAAAGTAAAAGGATTTTATTATAAACCTTATAAAAAAAGGAGTTGTATATTATCAAAACATGCCTTAATGAATGTAGATTGAGATAAAGTCCCCTACCTTGTGTCCAACTTGACCTTTTCATTCTTCAATTTCTATATTAATAAACATATGTTAATTTATAGATGAATCATAAAAAGTTTTTGTTTATAATTCCTTTTATATCAGTTATTACTTTGGTATAACAATTATTTTATTATTTGAGTTCATATCACACATTTTTTCAATGTTTGGAACTTGAGTAAAATGTAATCTTGTTATAATTAAGAATTTTCCATGTGGTCAAAATTACATTATCTAAAGAATAATATTAATTATTTAGATATCAAATATATAATATATATCATATATATATATTGTATCTATGTATTTATACAATTCCATAACTTTTGTATATAATAAATGAAATGCACCGTTCTTGGAGATGGTAAGTCATACGTACGCATGAACACTACTTTCTATTCATTTTATTATTTAAAATAATAAAAAATAAATGATACATAGGTATATTATAATTCCAGTATAATATATATGTTATATATTTTACATACGATCAATAAGTACATCATTTATATGTTACATGTATATCATGAACGGGTCATATCACTTTGAGGGGGCAGTAGTCTGCATTTTCTCAAATGAAATTATCATATCTATTCAAAATGAAAAGAATAACGATATGTTATAAAAGAAAATTACATAAGAATATGAATAAATTAAATATAATTTATATTGTATATAATTATGGTGGCATTATAATTAATACCATAAGAGGTGGTAGGAGATGATTGAAGAATCATCATTTCATGAGGCAGTAATTCGACATCCATAGAAACAGTATGTTCTATACCCATCAGATAGAGGTGTGTTTAAGTGTAGTTTGAATCCATATCACAAAAAGAACCTAGTATATTGAGGATATAGTTTTTGTTATTTAATCAATGAATAATAATATATTAGGTATTAGAGAAGGAAAATAAAATAAAATAACCTGAGAGGAGACGTTACATTTAAATCGGGTAACTCCCTTTGGTCTGAAAAAAAAACGTTTTCTTGAATTTTATCATTCCTAGAGGAAGGCTTCTATGAAGAAGATTGGTCTGTTGGGATATTATTTGGGAATAATATGGATGAGCCAAGGGGGCATCAGAGGCGTGAGTAGGGGTTAGAGTTGATAGAATTTTATAAGGGGGAGGAGGGGCTCTTTAGGAAAGATTGAAAGTATTATTTTATTATAAAAATATTGCATTTTCAAAGGGTCCGTAAATCATTATATTAGAATATAAGATGAATATTATTTGAAATCCTCTCCAATAATACGTTGCAGACATGTTTTTGTTTCCAATTTTAACTTATCATTTTTATTTAATCCTTAGTAATCTAATTTGACTCTTACCATGTCTTCTTGTATATTCACACTATATGGTTAATATAGTTACCATAAAATACCAATAGAACCACAAGAGGTTCATTAATGACATTTTCAACTTTATTTGAGCCATTTTTATGAATATTATATTTTTAAGATTATTATTAAATTTAATAAAATAATATTAATTTTAAAAACTCATTTATATCATTTTAAATACTATTCATATCCTGAATTTTTAAGAAAACCAAAAAAAAATTCTTTCGAAAACACATCATTAATCAAAATATATCTACCCATAATCATACCTCAAATTCGTGGATGGCGTAAAAAGTTTCAAAACAAATTTATTTTAATTTTTATAATCTCATTTATTTAAAACATTCATTAATAAACAAAAACACTAAATTCGCATTGTGTCATAAATAAATTTATTTATGTGATGTCTAAAAATGATAAATAAAATACCATGATGTAGTAAAATGTTTTAGATTTATATTGAATATTTATCATAAAAAATTTCAATTATTAACCCCTTTAAAAAAATTTTATAAAAAAGATTAATGTTTGTGTTATTTTTATTTTTTTACATTAAATAAGAAGTTATTAATGTCATTATCTTAACCAAGTGGCTTTAAAAGGAAAAAATTTCCACAAATGGAATTTTATTGTGGTCCATGACTTATCCAATAAGGTTAGGACAAGTGCTAAGGTAATTTTATATTATTATAATATAATATTTACCTTGAATTGCCTTATTTACCTTTAACCACAGTAAATAAAAATCAAAAGTTTCTAGTCACCAAAAAATATTTTCATCCCATTGAACCAAATTTTACTTACTGATGACAACCATTTATGTTGGATTATTGAAATAATATTTATAGAATATTTAAAATTTCATTTAGTTGAAAAAGAAGAATTTTTAACAACTATTTAGTGTTTTTCACTATTCATAAAAAATTGAATGTTTTCACAAAAATACAAAAAAAATACACTAATGCTAGTTTTAATTTTCAGAATTAAATAACAATGTATAATTTAAAAAATTAAAAACATATAATTTTCATTTATTAATTTAAAATTAATTTCTGATTTCAAAACCAGAAAGCATATATTTAAGAAGTAAAACCCATCAAAAAATTCACATGTGTTTTTATTCAATTTAAGAGTTAAATTACATCCGATGACCATAATTGGATTATCGTAAAGACATAATAAAATTAAACTACAAAAAAAATTAAAATAACAATCTAAATTTATAAATAAATTAGATGAAAATGAAATTTTTAATTAAAATGTGGTATTTTTCCCTATACGTTAAAAAATGAATTTAATCAGAAAAATGAAACAAGTTATCCAATTAAAATTATATGTCCCAATTATAAATATGAATTTTATTTTGTAAAATATAACATACAAAAGTTGAAGAAAAACTATATTTAAAAAGCTTCTCCATCAAAAGGCGTTAAAACTACATTTTAAGGAATATTATAGTATTTCATGCTTAAAATTGGATTCATTCTCATTTTAATAATCTAAAATTTATTGTATAAATTTAAATAAATTTAAAAAAAATCTATAATCATATTGTTGTTAGTTATTTTCATTAATTTCAATACAATTACAAGGTGTTAACTACCATTTAAAATAATAATATTACTATATTATTTTTTTGTAAAACTCAACATTGTGTGCAACATATGATTTCAGATTAATCTATTTTTGCATGTTGAGTATGCTATCATACATTTAATCCCCTTTTAAGTAAAATGGATATTTAATTCAATAACATTAATAAATATGAAAATGTCTTATTCATTATTCACCTAGGATGTTACACCAAAAGTGTTTTATAAGATATCAAAAAGTTTTTCTGGTTGAATTTTCACAATTTTTTATATATGATGTAATATAGTGTGAAAATGTTTAATATAAATTCCGAAATATGTTTTATAAACATATAAAAATGTTTTTTGGATATTATTTAATGAGTTTTTACATATGATATGTCATAAGGTGAATGTATGTTAATCTTATAATTCTTTAGTGATAGTGGGGGTTTGATGGATATATAAACTAAAATGAAATAGTTCATGACATTGTAGCTTCCATTGTTTGTATGAGGGTACTTCACTAAATAGTGAATGTTATTGTGTCATGTTTATTAGACATATAATTTTCATATAATGTGATAATGTTCCAGTTTCATCCTTCTCACTCACTAAATGATATCATTATTAAATTTTCAGTATATGATAATGGATTTTAGGAGTTTTAATGCCTTTAAAGATTATATAAACATGAAATAATCAATATAATGAATAAGATAATAATTTTATGTGATGAAATAATATATGATATTTATAAACCATTGCGTGAGTTTAGAATGATTTTCTAGGTTCTTGAAATGCTGTAGATATTGGATTAATATTAAATGGTGGGTTTTCATTATATATTTTGAATAGTTTTATCTGATGATTTTGTAAATATGATCCCACTATAAAAACACTGTGGGGGGGGGGGTGAATTAGGGTATCATGAAATTTATTTTCATCCTTAAAACAATTTTGAAATCATATTTAATTTATAAAATATAAATGTATCTCTCTTTTAAGAATAATCTAATACACAAATAGAAAAGATCAAGAACACATTATTTTACTTGGTTCACCTAAAATATGAAACATCCTTGGAAAAATCCTCAATGATGTGTTTATATGGAAATTAACCACTAATTTTCCTATATGTGATTACCATATGATGATATCCACACTAATCATACAATGTCTACAACATATTCCTCTCTTCCACTCACTAATATCTATAGGTAAGAAATGATACAATTAAAATGTCAGCTAAACTTATATATCATGAAACACATTGAATGTAAAAAAGGGAGTTATTTATGATTCTTCAATATTTTATTTCATGTTTTCAAATATTTTCATATAAATTCTACCTTTCATGCCCAATATTCTATATAATTCAACCACAAACATACATCTATTAATAATTATAAATATTGAAAAATATTTTAATATGGCTACCATTTTTCTTAAAAAAATTGGGATTAATCTCTCCCGGTATTATGTGTGTTGTATTTTTATTCTTCTATGAAAAAAGATCCTAAATATATAGAAAATGGATTATTTTTAATTTTTAAATTCAATATATAAACTACTTTTAACTTCCTTTAAGTCAAATACTAGCATTGAATCAAATCGTAGAAGATCTATACCGTGAAAAATTGAATATGTAATTGTTGGTAGCTTTAATAACGTCAAAACAATCATAATATTTCCCCATAATCATTTATATTTTAAATATTTAAAATTTAAAAATCATTGCATGGTATAATATATCATGGGTTGATTGGTAAATTTATAATTTTACCTATTTTCACTTATATATGAGTCATGATGTGTAATAATGGATAAAAAAATCCATAAGATTTATTCTATAGAATTTTCCAATCAAAAAATCTTCTGTCCCTGAATGTTTTTATATGTGGGAACTCATGGAGTATACCCATCAATTGTATTTTAAGATTGAACTTTTCATAGTAAAATATTGATATCAAAACATGAGTATCATATTATTTCTAGATTCATTGAACTCATCTAATTCTTATCATGGTGTGAATATATTCCATAGTGTGTATGACACTTCTAAAATCAATCCTTAACATTACCTTGGAGTAATGTGATTTTCCATTATGTTTATCTCAACCATATTCACTATGTGTAACTTCTTCCACAAATTGAGATTCTACATAATTCCAAACCCAATAAAATATTTCAAAGGACCTTCATAGATAAATATTCCAGTCTTTTGTATGAATATAATTTTTCATAAAAAAAATCTTATAAATTCTTCTTCACAACATGGAATCTATATTGTGACATGTAAAATGACCCCCAAATATGGAAAATTAAAATTTATAACATTTTAGTTATAAACATTATGTTTTAACCAAGTAAACCATATGCATGTTTCCTTATGACGAGCTTAAAAAAATTAACAATTCTTATGTCATAGTGAAATAAAAAATTTCACAATATGACTCATTCCTTCTCTTACCTCTAGTTTTACCAACTACTCCCCCATGGATAAAAAATACATTCCATGATACTCTCAAAATAAATAAATCAAACATCAGAAACACAAGATATATTATTATACCCATTTTTATTTTGTTGTCATCACTATTTAATAACACTCTTTATGTGCATTCATGATCATTTAATTCCTTCACTCCCCCGACATCCCTGCCCCAAATAGTCTATCATAATTTCCCTATATATATATAAAAAAATCATCACCATGGGTATTGTAATTATCTCCTCCTTGAGTTCTTCCCTCACCATTAAAATAAAATTAAAAGGGTTATTATAATCCATTTTTAATAATATTTTTTTAATCTTGAAACTAAATTATTTAAAAATCTCTGAAGATATAATATAACTAAATCTCTAGGCCCATGTGAATTAATGGTCATTTTAGGAAATATAAGAAATAATTAGGTGTTGATATTTTTTCTATTAAAACTGATCAACCATTTTTTTAGTCTATGTACCCATTGATAATATTTCCAATATGAAATTTATATTAATAAAATAATTAAAACAAACTAAAACAATAGAAACATATAACATTAAATATAATGGGGTGAGATTCATTTTAACCAATTTCATTTGAAGTAATTTTATGAAAACCAAGGATTAATTTGTGATTCTCAAAAACATTTTATACCAATGGTTTGTGAAAGATATATTCATCCTGATGTTGTATTCCAAAAAATATAATTTAAAAATATTGTTCTCCATCTATTTTATTAAATTATTCCAACCCTCGCTATGATTTTTCATATCATTTTGAATTGTATTATTCATTAATTTTATGGAACTTGTTTTCTCATAGTAAATTAATATTGATTAGGCACAAAATCTAAAAGAAAATATAATTACTAATTCATCATTATTAGTTATGTACATGCTGAATTAATATAAAAATAATATTATTCTATTGTATTAAAAAAATAGAATCTAATTTTATACTAATACTACCATCAATGTATCTTTCTATGAAAACAATATCCACCACTTATGGATTTGTTATCAACAATTTCACCAAACTACTCTTCATTGGAATAATTCAAAAAATCCAAATCATTTCTATCCTTGAATAGTAAACCATTATTCATTGATCCTTGAATTTACCTTGTTATACTCTTCATTATTAGGAGGTTTTATTTCATAGAACTAACCAAGAAACATGTTTCAAAGAACATATTGTAAAAGTGGTTTGGCCAAGTTATAGTAAGATAATGCATGATCCAAATTATTCCTCTGATTTGAATATAAAATTTCAAGGTCATCATGTTTTCTCATTTTCCATCCATCCACTATCAGAGTCAAAACTGAATTTAAGTTTTCCATTATGAGTTTCATCAGTAATTCAATTACATATTTTAATTGTGATATGAATATACTTCTATTGTCATTATGCATTTTTATCTTCATAAAGTAGATTAGTTCTCTCATCAATGATATCCCAAATTCGAACCTCATTGATTTAGAAAACATAGAAACCATTGTTTTTAGTTCCATAATAAATAATATCATCTAAATAAACCATTAATATAAAATATAATTCATATAAAATAATCACATAATTTTTTTGACCAAAATATACTTTTTTTAACTATATCTTCATCATAATTTTTTCGTTCATTGCATACCATGAATTGAGCGGTGGATTTAGGCCATACAATGACATTCTCAACTAATACACATTTGAGTCATCTTCTTCAATGAAAAATCCAATTGACATATATATAAAAATTTATTTATTTAGGAATAAGTTTAAAAAATATACCATGACATCCATATGTAATAATATAATATTTCGATAAATTGTAACTATTGGTAAAAGTATGCTAGAATCCATTTTTCCTACTAGAGTGAATGTTTCTTCAGTATCAACTGAATCATCCTAAAAATGTCCATTAAATACCAATGTTGATATATTATAGAGTTTCTCCCATTTTTATCCCAAATTTTTATTAATATATACTCTATACCAGTCATATAATGATATCATTGAATATCCACAATATTTTAGGTTTTATTTTTATGTAAAGTACCCTCATGCCTGAATGTATGGATTTGGTGCTATAAAAAAAATTACTAATTGTGATTTCATATGAGATGTTCCATAAAAACATACAAAATTTTACATATCATATCATTAATTAAACATTACATATCACAATGAAAATCATAATACCAAAACATGATGATTTACAATAATTGTTGTTTAAATAAATGATCTTATTACTTCATAATAATCTTTTAACATTCACTAAATGACTTTACACAGAAGATAAACTTCAATAAAAACATAAAAATTAATCATCTTAATTTCTTATGGAAAGAAAATTCATTAAAGTAATGACCCTAAATTCCTAGTTAAGGAAACATAATACATAACAATTAATGATCATAAGTGAGCATAAGATTATCATGCATGTATGAGAACATAATCATTATAGATGGTCATAAAAAATTAGAATCATATCCAATAAATCATTTCACATAACCCATGTTCCATGGGATATGTATTTCATCATAATACATTAGTACTAGGGATGTTGAATCATGATTCAACAATATTTGAACATGGAATATGCATGATTCCTATGAATATGGCATGAATATGAGATTAAACGTAAAATAACATTTCATGGTAAACCATAAGCACATTAATCACATTAAGGAATAGGTCATAAACCGATTTATAATCTAGTATTATTGTTCTAATGGTCCATATAACATATAGGCCTAATGCTTTCTATATGTGTACCCTTTTTCTTTGGTTAACCACCCATGCACCTCTGGGATTAAGATGAATACCCATAGACCCTTTGTCTTGGGATAAAAGCCTATATATATTTTTTAGTTAATGAGTTATAAAACTATATTAAATGAATTCTATGGATATAAAATACCAACCAATCACATAATATCAAACTATATATATGATTTTCATAAAAACATCAAAGAATTCATAATTCCATCATAGCATAATTGACTATTGGGAAATAAACTTGTATTATGAGAAATTCCATGACATGATTTTATAATTCATACAGAGAAATAAATTTCATGGTTTTGTTATGTCACATTCCCAATGATCCATAATAAATAATAATGTTTGTTGAAAAAGATGAAAAACCACTCTTATGGGTGGACTATAGAATTTTTTAGAAGGTGGGAACACATGTCTACTACCTCTAAAAGATAATAATATATAGAAATACGAGAATAAAAATCGATATATGAAACCCATGAAAATATAGAGATGAATTTTCATAAATAAACTTGATAATTAGTGTTAAAAAATTAATTTTAAAAATAAGGCATAGATAATCCTTTCGTATATTTATAATGAAAGGCAAGGTTTATGGAAAATGATTGGTCCCAAAGTGTTAAAATAATATTCATTTATTGAATAAATTTATTTCAATAAAAAACTAAATAAATCATATAAGTATAGATATGTATGTATATAAGACGAAATAAAAAATATGGACATGGATGGGAAATATTCCTAACTGAAAAAAAGATTTACAGTCATCCAAATTTATAAAAATTATTTCGGTTGGATATATTTCAACAAATGGTGAAATGGAAATAACAATTTTAAAACCCAATAATTAATTGATTATATGAAAATAAATGTGGTTTGAGAGAGAAAAAAAATATAGTTATCCCTTGAAGGAAAAATAGTCATAAAAAATCACAATATCAAATTGAGATTAGAAATAAAACCCATATATATATATATATATATATATTTATATTTTGAACCAAATTCCCTCAAAAATAAAAAATGAGGTGGATTTCTAAATCCTTTGAATTTAAATAAATGTGTTATAAAATAAATAAAAATGGAAATATATACACCACAAAAAATGAATAACATTTTTATTATGGAATATGTCTAAAGAAACGAAAAATGAGATGAGGAACACTTACATTTACATCTGAATCCATGAAAGCATTTTAACCTCTAGTGTAATAAACATTAAAATTTTAAAAAATAAGTATATATATTTATTAAAAACTAATAATTTTTATAATCATTAATTATAATCATCCACTATTTGTTTATTAATTAATTATTAATTATTTTATCATTGTGTGTTTGTTCTTTGGATTTTATTCATACTCATTTCATAATTGATTTATAGATTCCCATTCATTGATACTAATTTCATCATTTAAATAATATGAAATTATTGAATTCAGTTAATTCAATTATTAATAATTTATAATTTAAATTC
Organism: Viscum album; assembly: GCA_963277665.1. NCBI lineage: Eukaryota > Viridiplantae > Streptophyta > Magnoliopsida > Santalales > Viscaceae > Viscum > Viscum album. Next base: position 1,654,820,987 of record OY728146.1, read on the forward strand.
TATGGGACTATTTTGTATGGTTTGTTATAATGGAATCCATGACAAGCTAATTTTTATTTATTTTCTTATATAAACGAATTACCTTTTTTTATCATACATTTTTTCTTTCAACTTTTAAGTAAAATTTTCATAATATAAATTAAAATTTAATACCATATATTTAAATTATTAATGTATTTATGTTAATTTATGATAGAATCCTTAAAGATAGTATAGCATCATTTATATTGGTGGTCAAACCAACCCATAAAAGAATGTGTTATACTGATGAATAAAATAATGTATGATGTTATATAATGGATGTATTGGTTTTTATAATAATTAGAATGTTAATAAATGTTTATTATGATGGAGAATGTGTTTTTGGAAAATTTTATATTATAAGATAAATTAAAAGAATTTAGTACAAGTTGTTTCCTATTTTTGAGAAACCCCCCCATGATGATTTCCCTTTGAATGAAGATCGTTTGTCTTCTTCTTGTGACCATGGGATTCCAAATGTGGAATTTTATTATAGGATAGAAAATTAAATATTTATTCAATAAGAATTATAATTTATTTTTTATATGGTGGTGATGGTAGATCCTTAAATATGTAAAATTGAGGTATATTTACCATAACAAAATTTTGCTGATGGGTTAAAAAATCACATAGGTGTTAGGTATGATTGGTAATTAAATGGTGTTGAAACATTTTTGTGTGAAAAAACTCGATAAAAAGGTCTTCTAAATGGAACTTGATTCATTTTAATTGTCAAAATCTCAATCCACTTCGATTAACCCCATTTTAACCCATTTATGCTAAATTATATATTTACATTGGTAATTATTTTTTACTAAAATATCAGTTGAAACCTATTACCAAGTATTTATATGATGATTCTAAAATTGGACTCCATTTAATCTGATTAAACTTATAATTATTTTAAATATATGTTTCAAATAAAAAATAAGATTTGTAAAAAAATTACTATAAATTACTTTTTAATGATTAACCATTATTATTCTTATTTCCTATCAATTTCCAATGAAATAAGTTAAAATTTAAATTTTTATATATTTAAAAAAAATTATATTAAGTATTTAAAAGAAATAAAAACAATTTTTTAAAATATAAATTACACAACTCTTTTATAGTAAACTCATTGAAAATAACCCTTTTTCTATTACCATGATAATAAACATTATCATTGGTAAATTATTTTTAAAACTAAAATTGAAATTAACCTCATTGAATAATTTGAAAATGTTTCTTTATAACAGTAAAATTTTTATATTGTATTAAATTTTTAGTGGAAATGAAAATTAGTTTTAATATAAGGACACATAAGGCCTAAAAATAGTTTTAGAATTATATTTTAGGAAAAAAATGAATCTATTAATGTTACTGTCCTTGTAATGACTATTAAAAATTTTCTAATTAATTTCCATATAAAAAATAATTACTATATTAACTTAATATCATGAATTATTAGATATTAATTTTATTAAGGTAAAAGTTCAATAATGTTTTTAGAAATATAGATATTTGGAAAAATATCTCTTTTTTATTAAGTGATATTAACCTACATTCTATTAAAATTAATTATTTATATTATATACATTTAATTTTTCCATCCATTGATATTAAAATATTTCAATATATGATATCATCTCAATATTTAATATGTAATGAAAAAAATTATTTTTATACGAAAAAACTGAAATTATTTATTAATTGTTTTATTTATTATTTTTGAATTTATATAATTTTTAAATGGTTTCTAACAGTAAAGAATTTCAATTTACTTATTGGTTACATGTATATTCAATGACTCTATAACCCAAGATCTTATTTTCAATGACTATATTTCTAACAACCATATTATAATTGAATATTTTTAATGGTCAGATTTGGTTCCTATATTTAGGATTAATAAAATCATTCATTCATTCCATTGTCACTTAACAAATCACACATCCCATTCCATGTAAATAATTTATCCTAATTTTTTCTCCTTTTATAATTTCTTTTCACTTTGTATGTTTAGTTATACTAATGGTTATTCTCAAAGTTGATGATGGTCTTAGGGATTTCCTAGGTTTGAAAATTTTATTCATCTTCATTTATTATCCGTAAATAATTTATGCACTTTTAAAGGATTTAATCAACCATGGTGTGTAATACATGGATTAAAATACATTTTATATTATTTTCCATTATTAATAATACATAGTTAGATTTTTTCATAGAGTCCTTTTGAATTAAGTAAAATTTCTTTATGTATAGATAAGGCAATCTACAAATTATATATATATATATATGAAATAAAAAATATTTCATAAAACATAAGGTGTTATATTATCCCCCCCCCAAATAAAGTAAATCCTCACAATTTCAAATATTTATTATAATTGAAACTATATAATGGTATCTATTAGATATACATGACTCAAGATAGAATTTCAAATGAGATTTATACATTACTATCTCCCGGAAATCATAAAAACTGCACTATTACATCCTAATATGAATATATTTACCTTCACTGTTTATACTAAATATGATTAATTATAGGATACAAGGAATTATACTTTTGAATGAGTTTTCTGAGTAATATATTTAATGTATACCAATATATAAGAATACACACTATATCAAATTTACTATCCAAACTATAGATGGTGAGGATTAATTTTTAATTCTAGAAGCTGGAAAACTATATTTATGTTTTCATTCATGCTGATTAATGTTATACCATTAAAAAATAGAAAACAATTCTAGAGTAAATTGTAATTTATTTTATGAAGGATTCGATGATGAGTTATTACTCCTATTTCAATAAATCATTTAGAATTAATTTTTATTAGTCTAAAAAATTATAGAGCAAGTCAATACATGATTATAGAGACTAAACATATGTTTTATTTTTGATGAAATGTTTAGAATATTTTCTATATTTAGTTCCAACATAACCATTTCGCCCAAGTACCCTGCATTATAGTTTATCCGTACTCATGTTGAGGAATTTGTTTCTAACTAGAGTTCAACATCATATATATATTATTGTTTCATCATGGGATGATTTGAAATATAAAATGAGGTTTCTTTATCTCAAAAATAAATGTGATCCCTATATAAAGAGAAATAATCCATGTCTAATATAATATTTATTTCTACAACGAAATAAGAAGTATATTTCTAGGAATTAAATTGCAATAAAACATAAATTAGATTCATATAACTTGGATATAATCATTGTACCGTGAGGTGATATTATAGATAATTAATTATCCAATGTGTTTAGTTATGAAATCTTCCATTACATAAAACATATCTAAATATGATTTTGTTAATAAGTGTAACATGCTCCACTTGAATATTACAATCCACATTTGTAGTATTCATTACATAAGCACTTCATTTTTCTCTTGTTTTGGTGTTTTTAAATGCCTATTGTCTTGATAAATACTTTTATTAACGAATTGTTTTCATAATTTCTATAATCCATTCATTTAAATCATTTATTCTTGGGTGGAACATTACTTAGAAGCTTTATACCCTCAATTGGGTTGACCAAATACTTTATCCCTATTTGATGATCACTGTCTTGATAGAAAATATTTCCACCCTTGAAATATTTTCCTTTATCAGTAAAACATTCACTTGGGTTCCTCTTCATACATGCTTGACACATAGGAAATTATAATTTCCTTATTCAAAGGTCAATATCACCTGAATATCCATAAAACTCTATTTTCACATGCATATAAATTTGGAAACAGTCATATTGTTAATCATAATTTATGAAATATTGTAATTATTAATCGTATTATTATTTACTCTAACTACTATTGGTTTTTGTCTCTCATTGAGAAAATCACTTCATTTTCCATCACACCTTTTATAAACATTTTTCATCATTGCTTTAAAAATTATGAAAACCAAAATGGGTTAACATGAGAGATGAAAAAAAACATAATAAAATATTTATCATAAAAAACTGTATAAAAAATGAGCTTCATGGTATCTTACATTATGACACCATCAAGCTATCCTATATGTATTTTAGATAAACCAAAAGTTGTATTGGTTCAACCTAGGTTTCATTACATTGGGTTCTGCATTCTATATCACCTAATCTCGTAAATTAATTTGGAAATAAATCCTTTATAATGTTTTTTCATGACCTGGATTCACCAGGATGAGAGAAGGGACAACAGGTTGCCAGACCCTTCCTTCTTCAAGTTGAAGGAGAAATAATGGTCCCTGAGACCCGCCTTCAATAGGTCATGGAGTGGAAACAAGCACCATGGGTATAGAATCACACATAAAAGGGAAGGAATTACCCTTTTTATTTAATAGGATAGGGAGATAAATAGTAATTCCCAACAACACCAAAGGTGGAAGTACAAGTAAAGACAGAAAAACCATTCTCATATGCATGTTGCAAAATTAATGCTACAAAAGTACAGGAAAACCCAGATGAATGTACCAAAGAAAAGAAAAAAGCAGCAACAACCGTCCCAAAATATGAACTAGTATGATTCTACTCAATCATTGAAGTCCTCTTGGAAACCTGAAATCTATTTTATATACATATGGTGAGCATAGAAGTATACTCAATAGGGAGAACCAAAAGCTCTCGTTCACAAGTGGGGAGGCATTCTAATTCCCCTTGAGAAAAGAGATAACTAAAACACCTAGCAAATGAAAACTGCCCACCCAAGCCTCTCCAAGGAACAATCCCCAAATAACACAAGTCAAGTAATAAAATTTTAATAACACATCGACGTTTGGGTACCCCGCGCCACTTTCCCACTGGTTATTGAAGACATCCTACACATCGAACCACTCCCACCATTCTCACTACAGTCCCACTGCCATACCCCGCCCACACACACCTAGGACATCACCACACATCCTACCCGCAAACACCTGGGATATATCATCCACACGTAACCACTCCCATAAACACCTGGTCTAGAACAACTACTTTCACACCCGTAGACACCTTGGCCTCATCCCGAAGACACTTGGGAGACAACCTGCCCGCACACACCTGGGCCAACCAACACAACTGCCCTGCCTGAAGAATCTTGGGATGTAATGGACCTCAGGCCTTCATAGCCTACCCGATGAGTCTTCAGATATTTGGGAAAGAGAGTTTAAAAGGAGCTAATAACCAGCTACACATGGGAGTGTTGGGAAAACACCCTCCCCCATAAAATGGGGGTGTTCATCAAAAAGTCCTCAACATGGGGGTGGCATGAATAAGAAACATAAGAACTATAATAATATGTATAGGTAAAAAGCACCCAACCCAACCTTGTGGTTCCAAAACCATCCTAGGCACAAACAACCTCGTTACTGTTCATTCATAAAAAGCACACCACTCACAGGCAAGTGACAAATCATTCCTAAAACAAATTCCCCATTGAAACCATTCTTGGATTCATTTTCAAGTGAATCCATCTATGTAAATTCTTCACTACTGGGAAACTAACAAGCATAAGTAGAAGCTGTGGAAAGGGAAAAAATCCAAACAACACTAAAGCATTCACTCACAGTCCTCTTGGAAAGTTACAACAAAGGGGTCTGTGAGATCCCGTAATGTACTGGAACCAAACCAAGCCTCGAGATATATCCCCACAAAGAGTCATATCCACAAACAACAACTGCACTTAAATAGAGGATCCCATCCCCATCCATATCACCCCATAAGCATCAAGCAGAACAAACAGACATACCATCAAGACAGAGTAATTATGTTTCCAGACTCAAATACATCATTCATTAATTTTCTTATTTCTTTTTGGTTAACTGGGTGATCACACAAGGATTTTTGTTCACTGGGCATCCATTAAATCGGTCGAGTTTACATGATTAACCAATTTTCATATTACATTCATTTAATGACATGAATATCCAAAAAAATAGATATTCATTAGTGCGCAAGAAAAGACCCCCAATGGACATGATTTTTAACGAATATAAGCCCGTAAAATTCACAACACAAAATCAAGGATAAATAGTACAGTAGAAACCGAGCACACCCCCTTCATTCTTTAAAGGTCCCTTTACAATCTTCATTAAGTTTTGGTTTCATCCATCCCCACAGTGAAAATAGTATACCCACCCCACAAGATACATAGTAATAAGAGACGAAGGAAAAACCATACCTGGATTGATCAAGGATCGACGTTTTAACTCTATGCACCAAGAACTAGGGATGAGTGACCTGTAGGGGAGGAACTCCGGGGACTCCAAGGATGAGTAGGGAAGCTACAGTACATGCACACCACTTGCCTCAAGAAGGGGGTGGACTCCAAACATATGAGGAAGGAAAAAGAAGACCAACCAAGAAGAAGAAGGAAGAAATTATAGTGTGATATAAAGATGAGATCTTATTGTTACGGGATATATAATTTTAAATGTTGTGATTTTCCATGTGGTTTGGCGGTTACACAGGATGAAATAAATTCTAATTTCATAATTCTCATTAGAGAGGTGGCCATAACAGTAGTTCCTTTAAACGGTTTCCTTTAAATCGTGCAATAGGGGCATAACTGGAAGTATGGAGAAAGGGTGTGACACAGAGGAAAAGCCATGCGTTTTGGTAAGTTAAGGGTCTCCCAACTCTTAGGGGATTTAGGATATTATTAATGGGATTTAAATGGATTTGAATGGGGGTAATTAAATCATTTTTTACGTCAAAAGATATGCAAGAGCCGAAAAAGTCGAAAACTTGAAAAAAAGGACTAAGACCGCTCGGTGAGGACACAATGCCATCGTCACAGTGTCACCGACACGGTGCCACCTTCATGGTGCCACTGTCATGGTGTCTCCCTCATAGTGACCCCATCACGGTGTCACCCACACGGTGCCGCCTTCATGGTGCCCCTGTCATGGTGTCGCCCACAGGGTGCCACCGTCACGGCGTCACCCTCACGGTGCCACCGTTTCAGTGTGAGACCGTGACTGGTGCCACCATTTTGGTAGGAACTTTTGATGGAACCATGTTTTGGAAAATCACTGGACATGCAGGTCATTACATAAGATACCTCTCAAACTATTCTCGTCCTCAAGAATTGAAACATGTCCAGGAGAAAAGGGGGGGGGGGGTCTAAACAACCACCTCAAAAGATACCTCTCAATAGTAAACCTCATCCATATTTTTGAATGACTAAGGATACACTACCACTCATCTTCCCCCAAGTAAGAACACAAACATTCAATTGTAAAACCATGCAGTCATACGGATTAGGGAGTTTTCTTCCTCCATGTCAAGATACTATCTTCTTTGGGTGGCACTGACTCACCAGCATAGCATTAATCACATCCAACTTAATGCATCTTGATTAGGGATCGGGTCCTCCCCACCCCATAGTCAGGACTCTTCACACACATTCAGAGAACAAGGAAAACAACAAATTCCATAGTTAACAAGGTAAAAATGCTTCATCGTGAACAATTATATAAAAATAAAACAGAATAGAACTTCAAATAGCTCTGGGTACTGGGGGTGCATCTGTGCCTCCCACTCCCAGGTACTCTCTTCGAGCCCACCATGCCTCCATAACACCAGAACCAAAGGGATGGTTCATCCACTAAGAACCTTCTACTCGCGATCCTTGATCCTCATCGGACATTCTATAAACGTTACGTCGGCCTCGATATCCATATTTCCCCAATTGAGGATGTGTAAATCGCTGTGTAAATACCATCAGAGCTGAGAAACATGGAAGATATCATGCAGTCTCAGTAGCGACGGTGGTAGCACTAGCTGATATGCCACTTCACTTCTCTTCCGCAACACTTTGAATGGTCTGACGAACCTGGGAGAAAGCTTACTCCCCCTGTCGAACCTCTATTGTCCGCAACGAGGGGAGACCTTCAAGAACACATGGTCCTCGACCATAAACTCCAAGGGTCTCCTCCTATTTTTGGAATATGAATTTTTCCGGTCCTGGGCCGGCTTTATACTCTCCCGTATAAGTTGAACCTTCTCTGTTGTTCTCTGCACCACCTCTGGGCCAAGAACACCTGCCTCCCGACCTCTGTTCAGCACACGGGTGAGCGACACAGCCTCCCGTACAATGCATCGAATGGAACCATGCCAATGGCAGAGTGATAGCGATTATTGTAGGAAAACTCAACCCGAGGCAAGTGTCGCACCCACAATCCCCCAAATTCCAACACAAATTCCAGTAACATATCCTCCATCATATGGATGGTGCGTTCAGTTTTCCCATCCGTCTGGGGGTGGAAAGCAGTGATGGGGCATAGCTCGGTGCCAAAAGCATGTTGTAGTCCCTTCCAGACCTGTCAGGTAAACCGAGTATCCTGATCGGAGACTATGGACCTCAGAACCCTGTGCAACTGAACCACCTCATCCACGTACCTCGGTGCGAAGGGAATCCACCGTACCCGACTCCTTGATCAACAGGATGTGAGATGATTTTGTCAGTTGGTCAACCAATACATTGACAGCATCACAACCCCCTTGATCTTCGGGTAGTCCTCTGATGAAATCCATCAATATATTGTCCCACTTCCACTCAGGGACATATAAAGGTTGTAACAGACCTCCTAGGATGAGGTGTTTGGCCATCACCTACGGACACACAAGGCACATTGATATGAACTCTACCACTGCCCGCTTTATACTGGGACACCAAAACTGACCCGTCAGACCCTAGTACATCTTGGAGACTCCTTGCTGCACCGCTGGGGGAGAGTTGTGGAACTCACTAAGAACTCTCTTGCGAATTACCACGGGGACGAACAACTTACCATGAAACATCATTTGATTCTTCCTATCTTACGACCACCCTTTCGGAGCATCACTTTGGTTAATGGGATCATGCATAATGTCAGTCTCTGAGTCTCTCCAATGAGACTCCTGTACCTACTGCAATAGAGAGGACTACACTGTCATCTAAAACAGGCATCCTCTACCACCATCCATCCTTGCAACCAAGTGTAGGGCTGCCAACTCCTCCATCTCCATCCAAGCATCTGCCAACTCTCGAACCATATCCTTCTTTGACTTCCTGCTAAAGGAATCATCCACCACATTCCCCTTTCCTGAGGTGTATGAGATTTCAAAGTTGTAGTCTTAGAGGAACTCTAACAACCTTCGTTGCTAGAAATTCAGGTCCCGCTGGGAGAAGATATACTTCAAAATCTTGTGATCCGTGAACACCACGAATCCCTCCCCGATGAGGTAATGACGCCCCATCTTTATTGCAAACATGACTGCTACATGCTCCAGATCATTGGTGGAATATTTATTCTCATGGGAACATAACTTCCTAGACCCATAAGAGATATCCCCTTGATGTTGCATCAGTACACACCTGAGGCCTTGTCCTGAAGCCTCACAGAACACCTCATACGCTACCTCTTCTTCTGGAAACCTCAAAACTGGGGCACTAACCAACTTTTCCTTCATATAGTTGAAGGATTCCTTGAACTTCCCATTCCACATGAATGCCTGGTCCTTCTTGGTCAAGGTTGTCAAAGGTGCAGCAACTCGAGAGAAGTTTGGAAAAACCCTTAGGTAGTAATATGCAAGACAAAGGAAACTACGAACTTCTGCCATGTTCTTGGGTGCTTCCCAAGAAAAAACTTTCTCGACCATCGATGGGTCCACCTCTATTCCCTACTCAAACACCATGTGTCCAAGAAAGGGCACTTCTCACATCCAGAACTTGCACTTGGACAATTTCCCATAATGTTGGTGCTGTCAGAGGACCTCTAAAACTATTCTTAGACGCTCAACATGATCCTCTTATGATCTCAAGTAGATCAAGACGTCATTAATAAAAATGAATATGAACCAGGCCAGGTATTCCCAGAAAATGAAGTTCATGAGCCCCATGAACATAACTGGAGCATTCGTAATGCCGAATGACATGAACAAAAAATCAAAGTGCCCATATCTGAACTTGAAGGCTGTCTTCGAGGTGTCATCCTCCTTCACCCTCAACTAGTGATATCCTGACTGCAGGTTGATCTGGGAGGACCATCCTGCCCCTTTTAACTAGTCGAAAAGGACGTCTATTCTCAAGAGAGGGTAATGGTTCTTGACCGTTACCTGGTTCAGTATCCAGTAGTCTATGCACAGTCTGAGACCACCATCTGCCTTCTTTATGAATTAGTCTGGATCACCATATCGTGACGCACTTGGTCAACCAAAAAACTTCTTCATCATATCGTCAATTTGAATCCGCAACTAATGCAACTCAGAAGGCGCCATCCGGTAGGGAGCCATCGAAATCGGACCGGCACCAGGTTGCAAGTCTATCACGAACTCAACATCACATCGAGGGGGTAGAGTTTCCACCTCTTCAGGGAAGAAATCCATGAACTCATTGACGATCCCCGGGACTTCCACCATCTCTGTATCTGCCGACTCCACTAACAGTTCACCTAACAAGGAAAGGAGGGGCTCCACTCACCAGTTATATTCCTAGAAACTTTGCTCGCTGATGAACGTCACACGTCATCCGCCAAAGTCTGAAAACATGATCCTTCCTCAGAAGCTATCAATAATGGTACAGACAGAGAACAGTTAGTCAATGCCTAAGATGACATCGTATGGATGTATCTGCAATAATAGAAGATCCCTGATCTACTGATGTGGCCCTATCATCAGTCTACACCCTCAGAAAACATAAAACAAGTTTGTATGACCTCCAGATGGTGTAATCAACACCAGGGGCACTAGATGTCTCTCAGTGTCTAGACCTAGAGCGCGGGCCAGATTGGGCGCACCAAAGGACTGTGAAGCTATTGTATCGAACAAGGGATATGCAATAGTAATAAACAAGGTGACCATACCTCGAACGACTTTCGGCCCTGTAGGAACTGCTGCCTCCACGGAGTGTAACTGCCCACACCCATCTCCCCTTCCCCTCGGTTGTCGGCTGCCTCCCTGACTGCACCTTGGTTGAGGTCCCTAAGGATCACCCTAAGGTAGGCCACCTCCTACGATGTCTGCCTTCGAAGGAGCGGGAGCTCGCTATCCCTGCTGCTTTTAAGTGGGTACTGCACCGGCCCACTCCCACCATACTGCACTTGGTCTGGGCACTGGTTCCAAAGGTGCCCACGACTACCACATCTCATGAATCTTGGTCCTAGTCCAGAATGGAAAGGGAAAGTACCAGGAGACTGGAGCTGGAACTGCTGAGGCATTCTCCCTACAGGTCAAAACCAAGAGGGCCCTGATGCTAGAGGCCTGCTGTTGACGACCTTCCCCTTCAACGAGCCCAACTGGATTCCCTCTCGTGATACACCTCCCACCATGTGCCTCCCTTCCACCAATTCAGCCTTCTTCTTGGACTCCAAATACGTTGGTAGGGTGAAGGGGGTAACCGCATACTGAAGGGAAGGTCAGATTGCCTCCTCTAAACATATTTATTGAGACTCCTCATCCAGAAAGTGGTCCGGGGTGAAGCGAAGGAGATTCTTGAACATGATCCCAATTCCATCACTGACATACCCCCTATTATAGGGAGAGTAATTCCTGTCACTTCTCAGCCTTCATCGTGGAAGAGAGGAATTCTTCCCGGAACTACCTCTCGAAGTCAGTCCACGCCACCTTGGCATCACTCTTCTCCTCATGAAAAATCATCTACCACTGACATGTTGCTCCACACATCTGGAATACATCCAGAGGAAACCAGTACTCCATCAGATCCCGGATCAAGCTGGAATCTATCACCAGCTCTTCCAGCCAAATTTCTGTCTCCATGTCAGAGATGATGCCTTCGTACTTCCTGAGGGTCTGCCGCTGAAAGGCATGAAGCATCCTCTGCCACTGATCATCCTCCTCCTCTTGGTCAACCCTCTATCGATCAGTAAAATCAACCTCCTGGACCCCGATCACCCGCACTACCCTTGGTCACCGTCTGGGTGCCATAACTACAAGGTAAACAAGGAATTTCTAAGCCCGAGTAGTTTAGAAGATTGCTTTTATGTTTTCTTAGACTTCATATTGATTTTAAATCCACAAAATACCCTAGAAACACAAGAACACAAGTCAATATGATGTATGCACCTTTCCTAGGGTCTCTACCCTGCAATCAGTGCAGTCCCACTTGGTCATTGGGTAGGCTCAAAGTCCTTGAATTAGATCATGAGGGGCCCTAAAATCCCGTGTCTTAGCCAGTCTTCCCTGGCCTATTTCACACAAAACAATTTTCCAACACAGTTTCCCTACCATCCCATGAAATCCTCATTGTTCCTAACTCCGAACTCCATCCCATCTCTCATCCTCCTCCTCTGATACCATTCTATCATGACCCGCCTTCACCAAGATGAATGAAGGGACAGCAGGTTTCCAGACCCTTCATTCATCAAGTTGAAGGATAGATAATGACCCCTGAGACTCGCCTTCAATAGGTCCCAGAGTGGCGACTAACACCAAGGGTATAGAATCACACATAATATGGAAGGCATTAACCTTATTATTTAATAGGATTTTGAGTTAAGATAGCAATTCATAACAACACCAAAGGTGAAAGTACAAGTAAATCCAAAACAAACCATTCTCATATTCATGCTCCAAATGTAATGCTACAAATTACAGGAACCCCCAAAATAAAGTACCAAAGAAATGACAACAGCACCAACAACCGTCCCAACATACGAACTTGTACGATCCTGCACAATCCATGATGTCCTACTAGAAACCTAGAAGTATTTTTATATACATAGGGTGGGCATACAAGAATACTCAATAGGGAAAACCAAAATCCCTCATGCACAAGTGGGGAGACATTTTAATTCCCTGTGAGAAAAGAGATAACCGAAACACCTAGGAAGGAAAATTTCTCACCCAGGACTCACTATGGAAAAATCCCCAAATAACGCAAATAAAGTAATATAATAATAATAACACATCCATGTTTGGGTACCCCGCACCAGTTTACCACTGGTTATTGAAGACATCCTTTGCATCGAACCTCTCTTTCCATTCTCATTGCAGTCCCACTGCCATACCCAGCCTGCACACACCTGGGCCATCACCACACATCCTGCCCGCAAACAAATGGGCTATATCATCCACACGTAACCAAGCCCGTAAACACTTGGTCCAGAACAACCACTGCCACGCCCGTAGACACATGGGACTCATCCCAAAGACACATGGGAGACAACCTATCCACACACACCTGGGCCAACCAACACAACTACCCTGCATGAAGAATCTTGGGCTATAATGGACCTCAATCCATCACAAACTACCCGATGAGTCTTTGGCTATTTGGGAAAGGGAGCAGAAAAGGAGCTAATAACCAACCACTCATAAGAGTGTTGGAAAAAACACCACCCCCCGTGAAATGGGGGTGTTTGGCATAAAGTTATCAACATAGTTGGGGCTTGAATAAGAAATATAAGAACTACAATTATATGTATAGGTAAAAATCACTCATCCCAACCTAGGGGTTCCAAAACCAACCTAAAAAAAACAGCCTCATTACTATTCATTCATAAAAAGCACACCACTCACAGCCAAGTCACATCTCATTCCTAGAACAAATTCCCCATTGAACCCATTTTTGGTTTCATGTTAAAGTGATTCCATTTATGTAAATTCTTCACTACTGGGAAACTAACAGGAATAACCAGAAGCTGCGGAAAGGAAAAACAACCAAACAACACTAAAGAATTCACACCCTGTCCTCTTGTAAAGTTACAACAAAGGGATCTGTGAGATCCCTCAAAGTACTGGAACCAAACCAAGCCTCAATATACTACCCCACACGGCCTCAGATCCACAACCAACAACTGTAAAACAATAGTGGATCCCATCCCCATCCATATCACTCGATAACCATAAATCAGAACAAACAGACATACCATCAAGACAGATTAAGGAATTTTACAGACTCAAATATATCATTCATTAAGATTCTTTTTTCTGTTTGGTTAACCGGGGTGATCACATAAGGATTCTTGTTCACTGGGCATCCATTAAATCGGTTGAGTATATGTGATTAACCAATTTTTATATTACAGTCATTCAATCACAAGAATATCTAGAAAAACGGAGGTTCATTAGTGTGCAAGAAAAGACCCCCAACGGCCAATACATTCAATAGAAATAAAACCATACAATTCACAAAACATAATGAAGGATAAATAGTACAATAGAAACCGAGCACACCCCCTTAATTCTTTAAATGTCCCTTTATTATCTTCATTAAGGTTTGGTTTCATCCATCCCCGCAGTGACAATAGAATACCCACCCCACATGATACACAGTAAAGGGAGACGAAGGAAAAACCCTACCTGGATTGATCAAGGATTGACGTTTTAACTCTACACGCCAAGAACTGGGGATGCATGACCTGTAGGGGAGGAAATCTGAGGACTCCAAGGATGATTAGGGAAGCTCCAGAATAGGCGCACCACTTGCCTCAGTAAGGGGGTGGACACCAAACGTAAATTGAAGGAAAAAGGAGAGCATCCAAGAAGAAGAAGGAAGAAATTCTAGCATGATATAATGATGATATCCCATTGTACGAGATATAAAATTTTAAATGATGTGGTTTTCTATGCGGTTGGGAAGTTACACATGATGGAATAATAGTAATTTAATAATTCTCATCAGATAGGTGGCCATAACAGCTGGGAATTTAAATGGTTTCCCTTAAATCACGCAACAGGGGTAGAACTGGAAGTTTGGAGAAAGGGTGTGACACTGTGGACAAGCCATGGGTTTTGGTAAGTTAAGGGTTGCCCGTCTCTTAGGGGATTTATGATATTATTTATGGGCTTTACATGGCTTTTAAAGGGGGGGGGGTATTAAATCATTATTATGTCAAAAGATATGTGGGAATGTAAAAAGTCAGAAACTGGAAAAAAATAACTAAGACCGCTCAGTGAGGACACGGTGAAAACATCATGGTGTCACCCACAGGGTGCCACGGTCACAGTGCCACCTTCACAGTGCCACAGTCACGGTGCCGCCCACACAGTGCCAAAGTCACGGTGGTTCCCACACGGTGCTGTCGTCACGGTGCCACCGTCACGGTGCCCCCGTCACGATGCCACCGTCACGGTGCCACCCCCACGGTGCCACTGTCACCGTGTATCCCACATGGTGCCACCTTCAGGATGTCACCCTCACGGTGCCACCATCACGAATTCACCCTCACGGTTCCACCGTCACGACGTCACCCTCACAGTGCCACCGTTTCGTTGTGAGACCACGACTGGTGCCACCATTTTTGTGGGACGAATTGATGGAACCGTGTTTGGGAAAATCACTGGACATTCGGGAAGTTGCATGGTGTGTAATGGTAATGTGATCAACCAAAGAGAATACCATTGCATTTTCAAACTAGGTGTGTAGTTAGGTATACTTATCATGCACCAAATGAAGGTTGAGTTAATTCTCAACGAGCATTTTTCTTGTTTATTACACCTGGGTGCAGCTGGTATGGAGATATTATCCACATGATTGTATCTAGAATGTGATCACATTCATAGAAATATACACAGTCTATTACTTAGAAAAAAATTAAGAATATACTTAAATTTTTTACTATTAATATATTTTTCAATAATGTTTACTAAAATTAATTTGAAACAATAACTGAAGTCTTATCTAATTATAGTTCCGCAGAACTACACTCTGAGTTCTAGTGCCAAAAACACATAAATTTTCCATTGGATTTATCACGACATATGATGTCCCCAAATAAAAAACCCCATCTTTACTAATTTAAAAATTACATCTCACAATAATTAAAAATTACAAGAATAAACGATTTATTTAATTTGAGGACCATCTATATAAGAATGTTATTATATGGTACTTGTTATTAGTTTACTATAATTGAACAACACATGACAATATTCTCCACTCCCCAAAGGTTATACTCATCTTCAATAACTAGGGAATGGAAATATAAGAAAGGGGTGAGATCAAACACTTAGTAAGTGGAGACATATCAATATTTCATCAAGGGATATATCCTGAGGATATGATAAGACATGAGCAAGGAAAAAATATCTTATTAAAAATAACATAGAACAATAATACATTTCTATAAGTCATGATATAAAGACATGAATTCCCAAATGAACAAACATGTACCATAGAACAAGAGTGATAGATAATAATAATGATATAAGATGCATAAAAATACTAATATTATATAGAAACATAGTATTTCATTTAATAAAAGTATAATGATTAATTATGGAACAAACATAGGAACATAGAAAGAGAATATATTGAAAAAATTCAGGTATATCATCCCTCTATGTTATTTATAATTCCAATAATGGCGAATCATTAAGTTGTGAATGAAACATAGAATTTATACACATTTTGTTGGGAACAAATCCAAGAATGTACATGATTCATTATATCATGATCTATAAAACCATAACTATTGCAATGTAGGGTGATATAAGAACCCTCCAATCATCAATCATATAAATTTGTTCTATAATATATTAATCATTTAACATCTCTTGAATACACATGTTATGAAAATGGTTTTCATTGAGTACATCAGAAATAACCCATTGAAGTAAAAATGGGTTTATCAAAAATTTTAGATGGTATCAAAAAAATTAACCTCATAAATTTAAATAGTTGATACCCAAAATTCACTCAATAAATAAAATTAATTTTATTCAAACATTTAGAAGATGATTCATAAAAAATAAATTTTAAGGAAATAAATACTTCATAGATAAAGAATAAAATAACACTGAAACCAAAAAATTGCTTTTTTATAAAAAAATGTTTTATATTTTCATAGAGTAAAACATCACAAATTTCATTAAAAATTAATTTTATAAAATTTGAAGGGAAATATTTTGAAAATAATTACTTTTAAAAATTATCTTCAATAATAGATTCCTAAAAATATAATATATAAAAATACTGAATGTATGGAAAGTCATTTTAATATTTTGAAATACTGTTATTAAAAAACCTCATCCAATAAAGAGCAATAACAAAATACTTTTGAAAATTGAAAAAATAAAATATGAATTCCAAATGAGATAATAGATAATTATTCTTCAAAAAATGTCATATTAATTGGAAAACAAACTAGAGACAGTGTATAGAAATCATTCTTATATTTAATGATAATTATTATTAACAATATCATACATTTACAGAGAAGGAATTAATCAAGGAGGAATATTTGAATAAAACACAATATTCCATTGAGAGAAATATAATTATTTTTATATTATATTAGGGAATAGAAAATGAATCGTATAAGTGTGAAATTCAATAAAATACATTTTTACTCTATGAAAGGTAGTTTGTGCTAACAAAATCACTTCCAATATTAAATTAATTAGAAATGAAAACCCATTGAATTATAGCTTTAGAAAGAATTGTAAATACCATAAATTTAATTAATGATATGATAAAAGTAACATATGTTAAGTATATACCCCATGAAAAAATGAAGTGGTGAATATGGAATGAGTCTCATATAATAAAAATGGAGACAAAAATCCTTTAGGAACATTATAATTCAAGGGGTATTTAAATTTTGATAAGTTTTTTATGTTATATAAACATTAATACATATAAAATAAATAATAAATTAAACATAATTCCATAATAGGTCCAAACATACCCACATTTTAAGAATATTGATCAAGAATAACAATCACAACACAATGAAGGAAAATTGAATTAATAAAAACTCTAACCTTGCTGTTATTTTTCAAATAGAAAACCTATGAGAGGTGGAACATGAGACAAAATTATAAATCCATTATTTTTAATGAAAAAGTATAAAAAATAAAATATATATACTCTATATTCACTACAGAAAGGAATGAAATTTAATATGCATTATATCTCAATGAAGCAAAATTGTGACCCAAAAACCCATACCTTTAATATCAATTATTATAGAATTACCTATCCTCTTATATAAAAAAATATTAATAACCTATTTCAAAACCATATTAATATCAATAAACATTTATAATATTCATTTATAATCATTTATTACAAATATATTAGTTAGATATATTTTATTTCCACCTTCAGATGCTATAAACATCGATTTCCCATTTAGTATTAGTTTTGTAATGGATGTATCAATTCTTGTTCATAAATGAAAAATTAGTCATTATAAGATAATTATTGGTGCTAAAATAGATATTATATAAGGATTTGTAAATTTAAAAATTTATTTCAAAAGTAATTTGGTTTTGATTCGTGACAACAATGTTTGTAATGATATTGTTTTTCTAATTTTTAACAAACAAAAATGGTGGTTGAATAATAATATGTTAAATATTTATATAAATATTATATAAAAATTAAAAAAACTATTATATTCTCATTCATTTCTAATTAATCAAGTAGTTATGTTTCTAGAGTCATCCTCAAAAAAATTTATATCATTCATTCAAGTGGGTGGTTAGACTAGCCAAATTAATAACACTTTATAATATTCGGGTGAATATGGTTAATAAAGAAATTAATTTGGAGTAATATCAATATTAAATAAGATAAATGATATTATTTATAGGTTTTTAAGGTGATTAATAAGGTTATGAAGGATTTATATAAATAATAAATCACTAGAGTGGAAACGATATGTATCACATTCATGGAGGTTGTAGTCTGCAAGTATGCATGAGTGGCGTGCTCGTTTACATAGAATGCGAAGAGGTAAGAATTGATTTATATTTTTATATTCCTAATAATTTTTAATATAAAATATTTATTCTCTTCATTCATCCTTTTAACGATTCATGTAATGCAGTCATCAAAAAATAGGTCACATCACTTGTGGTGGTGGTAGTTCGCACGTAACACAAGTGGTGAATTCATTTTTAAAATGTTTACGAGGACAGTAAAATATGGATATTTGATTTTTATAAAAAAACATATTATTAATAATTATTTTATCATAATTTCAGGTATAGAACATATTCAAGGTTACATTAATATTAAATAATTATGAGAACTTATTTGAGAAAATTACATTTCTCTTGGGATGTTCACCATTATGTAACACATTAATTATCCTTAGAATGGTTTTTCTGTAAGGTCAATATAAAATAACCAAACCCAATCTCCTAGATAAAGTGTTGAAATTATATATGATTAAATTTATGGTGTTGATTTAAATGAATACGACCACCTTTTTTCATCCAAACTTTACAACATAAAAAGGAAATATTGGATAAATTATATACCTAAGGACCATTTCAGATTAGATTTTGGAGAATTTGGACACAATAATACATAAAAAACCAAGTACACAAATAGTGTATATTTTCAAATATACTTATATTATCATATTTATTAATATTTCATCATCATCATCATCCATATAAAACCTTTGTGACAAAACAATTTATCACCATCATTCATAACCCAGGGGAAATGAAACATAAGAAGGGCGAGATAAAATTCATAGTAGAGGTACACATAAGTGTTTAAAATTGAATATAATAAATGACTACATATATATAATATGGTTATGATGAAATAATAAAATTAAATGATCATAAAAAAAGAAACTCATAACCCTCAATACTTGGATAATCAAACATGAAACATGGAATAAGCCTTTTGCAATGCCAAGATTCAAAAGATTCCGTAATCATAAGACATTTCATTTCAATATTTATCTAAATAATCATTAAAATAACATATAAATAATAAATAAAACATGTTTTCATCTTTTAAAATTATCTATATTGAACTTTTAAACAAACATTACAAATAGAAAACTGTACTGTCTTCTTTTATACCCAAGGCATTGGAGCGCTATCTAGGAACACCCATCATATAAGATATATCAAGCTCACCCAGAACTATCTAGGTGGACCCATTATATTAGAAATTCATAAGAACTAAAACATGAATAATGTATATATATAATTCGATACACCAAAAAACTCATAAAATAACCATTACTATTTAATAACATAATTAAATCGTGGAAAATGAATTGGTTCCATGTTAATATATCTAAAACAATAATGTTCCATCCAGATAAATAATAAGGATGGTATAATTATGAAATATCCCAAGTTGAGAATAACAAACATCAAGGGTTATTGATGTTGATTAATTTAAATACAGTTAAATTCAATAAAAAATTCTTGAGGAAAATAACATTCTCATGTGGAAAATCACATTAAAAATTAAAAATGAACAACATATGCTAAATTAAGTTTATTTGAAAACAACTTTGTAAACCTATAAATAATGACTCAATGAAAATTATAGTCAGGAAAATGGTAAAATCCATTCATGTTGAAAATGTTAAAAATAATCATTCTTTTCGAATCATTTTTTGAAAGGGAATAAAAAGTGAACCATTCGGAAAACATTTAGAAATTTGTTTTTAAACCGATTGAAAAGAAGGATAATGACCATGTAAAATAGATTTATCAAATAATTTATGTTTATAAAAGAATATTTTTGAAAATATTTTTCTAAAACATGGATATGGAAGAGAATGATTCCTACTCTAAAATAATTATACATGATCAGTAGCACATACAAATAACTTTCTTCATGATTCTTCAATAAATTAGGATTGAAATAGAAATTAATAATGTGAAATTAATTCCTAACCAAATGATTTGAAAATATATTTGGTTTAAGAAAATAATTTCATATTGATTTCTCTAAATTTTCCTTGAACATAAGCAATCCCAAAAGAAATGATATTGTAACATAAAACCTTTTACACATTGTTAAATCCTTAATCGTACACTCTAATAAAGAATAACAGAAAATTATACTTTAAATGACAGAAATATAAGTATTTTAGTTATATAACATATCAAAGGGGCATTAGATACACAACATTAATTAATATATGTGTTTAACATAACATATATCATTTTGAAGACAATTCTAGTTGTGAAACTAATTCAATGATCATAGAACTGAAGTGGAAATTAATTAAATAATCAACTATGCATATCAAATTCAAATCCACATAACATAGGTTTAAAAAAATAACATAATCAATTCTAATTACACACATAATCTCATAATATAAAATACAACGAAGAAGTAATATAACCCAATGAAATGAAATTGAGTTATGAAATTCATTACCACTTTGTAACATTAAAGACGAATCTTAGTGGAAGAAATAATTCAAATTGAATCATAAAAAACCACATTTTTTTTATTTTTATCACATTATATGTAAAAGTTGTATTATATACACTATATAAATTTAATTGGGATCATAATAATAAAATATGCCTCAATGAAGAGAAATTGAGATGAAGTCTCTTACAACTTGGTAACATTCAATTCAAATCCACATGGATGAAGTAATTTCAATTGAAAATTAAGATTCCATTAAATATTTTGTATTCATGGTATAAAATTAAAAGGATTATTATACATGTAATATAAAAGAAGTATGGTGCATAATAGTTAAATACGATTCAATGAAGGAAAATTGCATGCAATCACTTACCTCATGTCCATACTTTTTATGTATTTCATTTATATCATGTATAATAAGATTATTTCATTTAATTTATTTTCTGAGAACCTTTTAAAATTGTAATTCCACAAAACTAAATAATTTATTTTATTTATTTTAACAACATAATTAAATATTTAATCATTTTAATCTACATCATTCTTATTTAGGATGTTCAGTTTATAGTTTCAAAACACATTTGATGAGTTTTGCATGGTCAAAGGGTTAATTAATTCAAAATATATATAATAATAATAATGTAATATTCATAATATTTACTAATAAATTATACATTAAAAACCAATCATGATATATGGTTATGAAAATCTAACTACATTACAATCATGGAGACTATAGGCCATACATATGCATGAGTGATGTTTCCATCTTTCAACAGTAATTATGGAAGATAAAGAAATTAATATTTTGTATTTATATAATGAATATAATATCTCAAATACTATAATATTTTATAAAATATGTTTATATAAAACATCCATATTATTTTGTGATGAAAAATAATCACATCATTTAGTGGAGGCGATAGTCCACACATACGCACGAATGACATAATAATTTTCTAGTGAGTGTAATGGTAAGAAAAATGACATATTATATTTTTCATAATGATAATTGTTTCATTAATATTATAATGATATTATATTTATCAAATATATTAATTATATTTATCCTTAATTCCTTCCATGAAATGAGTTAGTTAAAATGAATCACATCACTTCGTGAGACGGTAGTCCACTGTTCACAGAAGTGACGTTATCGTATCCCCCACAGAATAGAAATCAAGAAGTAATATGTGATATAATAAATGAAGGAATATAATTATATTTAAAATATTATATTTTTTTATAAATATATATATATACTTTAATTCGATCACAATAACAAACCATGAGAGGTGATGATGAAAAAAATGAATTTCATCAGTTTACGAGGCGGTATTCGGCCTTACACACGAATAATGATTCTGTTTTCCATTTAATGGAATAGAATATAAATTTAGGTTATTAAATTACGAAAATAAAATCACATTATATTTTTGATACTAGTTTTTATATCACTCTAATAAAAGATTACATTAAGAATTTGGAAGGAGAGAAAAATTAAAACGCTTGGTTAAAAAAAGTATTTTTCACGTATAAGATGATTTTATAATAAATCTATGAAACATAATAATAATTTTATGAATTTAAATGGTTATTTATTTATATATAATCTATATATTTAATTTAAGTCAATCATTATTATTGTATTTTAATTAATTATAATGGAGAAATGTTATGCACTTTGAAACAACTTTCATAAAAAACACATTTTTATACCATAATATAAAATTATACTAAAATAAAATATAAATTTGATAAAAATGAAATTTATTGGATTAAATATAAATAATAAACACTTATTTTACTATTAATAATATACAAAACAAAATGGGACTGTTGAATTATTTAATTTATATAAAATAAATGAAATTTTAAAAAAAATGGTATTTTTCACTATTTATGGAAAAATCACAAATTTTTACCCTAAGATAATTTTGATAATATTTTTAAAAAAATTTAGTTCATTTAATTGAATATATTTTTTAAAATTTATAAAAAATAATATATTTATGAAAAAATGAATAAAAATCATTTTTGATAAAAATATATTTTTGAAGAATAAAATTAATTTACTAAAAATAGATAGAATATGGAATGATAAGTTATCAATAAATTAATATTGATTAGGAAATTAATATTTATATATTCCATAAAGTAGTTAACATTATTCATACCTTCCTATTTAGCAGCTATTTTATAACATTCATATTTAAAATAATATTATTTCGTGGTTCTTTTATGCTCGTTGTTGTGTGTCTTATTAGCTATCAAGAACAACTACATTTTAAAAAATCGCGAGGAGTTACAATCAATCACCATTAATAAATTGTTTCCTCTCAATTAGAAATTTATATCAATAATTAATGGTTTTACATTTGATTAAAATGTCTTGAAAACCCTCATCGTAAAAAGGGTTAATAAAACATCCCCCTAGAAAGATAGAGAGGGAATTATGAGTGTTATCTGCAATAGAACACAAATTGGTTTCCAAGTATGAGAAAAATGTGAGGAAGTGAATATTTGGACTTAGAAGAATACTTAATTCCATATAATGATGTAGATTTATCAAGATCATTGATCATAATAAATTGATGATCATGATAAAGTCAACAACCACAAAACCATAGACCAAAGAGGTGGGAGTAAGACCATCATTCATCGAAAATGAGCATAATAAGATAAAATATTGATTTTCAAGATCATTTCCAATAGATTATAAATTATCTACCATCATGAATAATTTAATAAGTAAATATAACTGATTGATAATTTTAATATCATACGTTAATAAATTTTCACCACAATATCATATGTTTCTCAAATAAATGAGTATTTAAGATGAGTTTTTCTTTCCAAAATCACTAAAATTTACATTTCAATGCCTATATAACCATAAAAGGGATAATAAAGATAATATGAATATGTAACATCCCAGATAAATAATTAATAAGACACTTTTCATACTTATTATATATTAATTTTACATTAAAGGGGATTCTATGTTCGATAGCGTACCCGATACAGAACAACATGTTTCTTTGAAATCTTACGTTGCACACTAATAATATAATATTATTATTTTAAATGGTCGTTAACTCATAGACATTGTATAGGAGGTAATGAATAAAATTATATACAACATGATTATACATGTTTGTTAAATGTAATTACATCTATCCAATAAATGTTAGAGGCTTAAAATGTGAATGAATCTTACTTTAAGCATAATTTACATTAAAAGGTCAATTTACCACCTTTTAATAGAGATACCTCTTTAAATATAGTTTTGGTCCCTTTAATACATTCTATATGACCAAATAAAATCATTCTTTAGAATGGGGTCATCAAAATTTACTTTGTGTAATTTTTTGGAATTTTTCTGATAAAGTTCATTTTTAATGAATAGTATAAATATTGTATTTTAATTAAAAACTATGTTTTAATATAATATATTTATATGGTGATATAATATTTTTAATTGGTTTTAAAGTGAAATTAAATTATATTTTTACTATTTAATTCAATTTGGGTCATTGTAATTAATTTCATTTTGAAATTAAACATAAACAAGTATCAATCTTTTGATAGTCATTTTTTCTTAAAAACACGCTATTTATTTTGATAACAGGAATTAATTTTAAAATTAATTAATTACAACTATATGTTTTGAATTTGGAAAAATAGACATCATTTTTGAATTCAGAATATAAAATATAGCTTAGGCTGAGTTTTTGGTATTTTTATGAAAAACTTCAATTTTTGATGAATAGTGAAGCCACTTAGTGGTAGTTAAAAAACTGACTTTTTCATTTAAATGAAATTTTACCACTTCTGTGATTTGAATTTTAAAAATCCGACATACATTTTTGTTATCAAGAAGTAAAATGTGGTTCATTAAGATGAAAATAATTTTTGGTGAATAGTTTCTTTTGACTTTTTTTACTATGGTTAAAGGTAAATATGGTAATTCAAGGTAAAAATAATATTATAATAATTAAAAAATAACTTAACACTTGTCCTTACATTATTGGTTGAGTCATGTCCGACCATCGGCATCTTTGGGTCGATTTTTTGACCCCATGGAGCCACATATAAAAGATAATGACACTTTAGAATAATTAATTTAAAGTAAAGGGAAAAATGACATAAACAAATATTGTTCAGTAAATTAATTTTTATATGGTGTTATATAAGGAATATTTTTGTCTATAAATATTAATTGGAAATATAATAATAATTCATATGTGAAGGTATTTTTTTAAAAAAATTAGACATCAAATAATTTAAATTATTCACGACACAATATTGATGCAGTATTTACCTAATTAATAAATGATTTAAATAAATAAGATTATAATGATTATAATATTATCCATAACATGTAAAATTTCTATTGGATGATATTATTTATAAGATGAGTCATCTTATCTTCGACCTTAATTATTTTTGGACCTTTAGAAACTGAATATCACTATATAATAAAATAATATTTTCACACTTTCCTAAAGAGACCCTCTTCTCCCTTATAAAAGGAGGCAACTTCTACCAAATTCCAGACATCTCTCAAGCCATTTTTCTTTTCCGAAATCTCCAAAATTAAGCTACCTACATCCATCTACTATACCTAGAATCCATACCTTAGGCATAAGGCACTTCAAGAAGTCCTTTTGTTCAAACTAAAGGGAGTTACCCAAATTAAAGGTAATAGTTTCTCTTAAATTGTTTTCTTTTATTTTACTTCTCCAACCCCTAAACTCTTTTTATTACTTTATTTTATATCAAAAATAGTATACACAATATACTAGTATTTACTTATGAGAATTATTAGAACTACACTTACACACACCTCCATTTAATGGGTGATAAATATAATGTTTCTGTGGATGGAAAACTAAGGCCTCAAGAGACGATGATTGTTTAATTACCTCTTACCCCTCTCATGGTGGCCATTATGATGGCACTGTATTTATATATGATATATATTGTATGTTTATGATTTCCTTTTTCTTCTGTAATTCCCATCTATAGCACACCTTTTTTTTCCATAGTGGGTAAATAAGATAATCTCATTTGAGGAAGTGCGGACTACCGCCCCCTCAAAGTGATGTGACTCGTTAATGCCTTATATGGGATGTATAAAGGATGGAGTTAATGATATTATATATGAAATTATAATATAATTACAATATAAATATGTATCATTATGTTTTAATTATATTAAAATATGATATAGAAATGAAAGTAGTGTTCATGCGTACGTACGGCTTACCCTCTCCATGAATGGTGCATTACCTTTCTTAACTCCAAATGTTATTTACTATTATAAATACATGTATATACTCAATATATATGGTATATATGATATCAAAATCATGTATATCATTCTGTATATAATTATCCATTGAACACATGAACAACATGTGATTATAAGAAGTCCATTTTTGAGTCAAGTACCAAATATCGAAAAAATCGGCGTTATTAACTTAAATGATTAAATAATGTTTATAACATGGTAATAAGTGATATAAAAGGAATAATAAACTTGAAAAAGGATCTTAAGAAATTATAAGTTAACTTTAGTTTTTTATTCAGGAGAGTAATGAACGATTGAGTCAAGTCGGACACGAGGTAAGGGATTTTCTTATGTCACTTTTAATTCTGTGAGGTTACCATTGTACGCCACTTATTCATTGCATGTGGTGTATTGTGTACTTAAATTTGATATATATTATCTTGATTATCATTATATTCATGGTATTTTGTGATTAATTTTGTGGTAATTAACTTTTTGTCATATGACTCAGTTGATTACAATGTGGTAAAGTGTTTCGTCTCACTTTTTATTCCCATGAGATTCATGCTATATTTGACACTATTAACTTTTGTGTGGTGTATGTACTGCCCATGATTGTACTCATTATGTAATATAATTTCATTTATGTATATTTACATATTCATTTTATGATCCTTCTATCACGTGGTGTATGTTTTTTAAATTACCAAATTGGTAAGGGAACCATTCACCCTCCTCTTTATAAAAGACTTCTTTTTGTTATGCCTTTTAATATACATCTTATTTTGTTGGGATATGTTCTTATATATCCTTATTGATGTGAAATTTATATCCAAGTGATGAGATTCCCTTTTTTATCTCATCAACTCATTTTCTAATTTTTAATGTGACGCCATTAGGCTGTCGAATTTTTAGAAGGGAACCTCTTAACCCAATTTCAATTCTTCGGGTTCAACTTGTACTTCTTGAATATGTCATCTTATGAATATGTGAGAATTAACTATGATTGTTTTAAACTTAATATCCACTTATATCTGGGGTATTTAAAGTTTTCACACATAATTATGTGATTGATTTATCTTTAATTTAAGGATACCATCTTTATAAGGTATTTTATCTCAATTTACATTTATATTAAGACTTCATTGTTGTTATGCATTAATTCAATCTTATATGGTGTATATACTTTCCTTTGAAATATTATATCATGAATCCCTTTATTCTCATGATATTATAATGTTCTGACTAAAATTTATTCTTCAATTATTTATATTCAAGCGTCTCTCTTTTTGTGAAAAACTCTTAAACTAAAACATCGTTTTAAATGTTTTAAAGATTTATTCTTATAAAGAGTTCTCATTAATGTCAATGTTTTCAAAATGTGTTTTAGGATTTATTTATATGGAAATTAATGTTTTCAACATATAATTCATTTAAAAGCTTCAAAGTGGAATGGGACACTTTGATTCAAAATATCTTTTTAAATGGTTTAAAAATGATTTGATAAAACATTGATTATTTCAATATCTTGATTTGATATATTGGAATGTGAAAATTTTATATTTCCTTTATACATGTGTCATATGATATGATTATGTTATTGCTATTGGTAATTGTTTACGTATATGGGTGGTTCCAAGATAAACCAAGGCCGGGTGAGCCCGAGATAGCTCTCCAACACATTGGGTAACATGATAGAGGTAAACGTGATGTTTCTCCTAAGAGATTTAGGGAATATATTGTGATGGGTATTCCAAGTGTAACTCCCTACATAGGTGTGATAGCTACAATGTATGTCTTATATGGGTGCCATATGTAACCTTTATGATTTATTATTTGTGTGTGTTATTCATAAATCTTATGATTTTGTAAGGTATGTTATGATTGAAAAATATAGTTACATTGATTTGTATTTATTTATGGGCTAATTTTTTCCTTCGTTATTTTATAACCCTTACTGAGATTTTTATGCTCATCCCATGTTCTTTTTGAAATGTTTTCCATAGTAATTAAAGATGTATAGGGTCAAGGATAGGATTAAGGAATAGTCATGCTGTCTAAAATATAGAACTAGACATGTTTCTTTTTAAGAGTTTTTATTTGAGGAAAAATGGATACTAAGTAGTAGTGTCTACTTGTAATATTCAAGTTGTTATGTAATAGTTATGGATTAATTCTATAAAACTATAAAACTAAAAATATTCTCACTGTGAATTATTCATTTAATTAAATATTATGTAAAGTTTATGGCGAGTCCTTATAGTTGGCATCAAAGGTCTGTTTAGATAACTTTAGAGGTTAGGGTAAAATTTAAGCATAAGTGACATTACCATAATGGTTAGGATTTTAGAAAGATTCAAAGTTATTTTTATAAAGTGAATGGGTTTAAGATAACCTGAATAAGTATATCTTAGTGTTTACCCTCCTCATAAGTTATTATATGATGATTTTAATGATATACTAACAGTGGACTTTTTGGTTTTAGTAAATGGCTGGATCTAGCAGGCACCAAAGTAACAGTGGATGTGAAGAAAACTATGATGGTTTTCTGAATGAGAAGATGAATGATATGGGAGCTGCAATGAGAACTCTTGTGGTTATTCTCAACCAATGATAAGGAGTCATGATTAACTACCTGAACCTTGTTGATTTTTATAAGACATCATATATGCGAAAAAAAATCCCTACGGATGTTCAGGTAATAATCATAAAGGTATGTATGTTCAAAAACCTATGTGTCAAAATATGGAAATAAACACATAGGAAAATATTTCAAAGGGTCCAAAATATGCTATAGATGTGGAAATGAAGGTCATAAATCATGAACCTGCCATGGAAAAAGGAGGTTTCTAGTTGACTCTAGGAAAGGGAAAGAAGTACTTTCTGAAGGATAAATTGAATGTTTTAAATGTGGTGAGCATGTTCATTATGAAAACACATGTCCTATGAAAAAGTTTCAGGAATTGGATCTTCAGGATCGTACACATATTCGTTTACCAATATCTAATGCCATTCTGATTGAGGATGGAGAAACTGACAATGTCCAATGAAAGGTATGGATTATTTCTTAACATATGTTTTCATATTATTGAAATCTTAGGATATGATTCATGATTTTGTTTGAAGGAAAGAATTATTTTAGAATTAGTTGGAAATGAATGGTTAATGGATCAAGAAAAATGTTTAATGAGTAATAATTCAACATATAAGGGATTCAAGAGTTATGGTAGAATTTAGGATGGTGAAATGCTTAAAAGTATTAAGGCTCTTCTGGTGATAGGACTACATCAGAAGGATTTTTATAGTATCTGTAACCCTGATGTTTGATATTTAAAAATTTCATTCAAGGAATAATTATCTTCACTTTTTTGGATATAGTTATAAAATACCAGTTGCATTTATATGATCCCTGAATTTGAGGCAATTACCGGTTAATACATTTTGTGTTGCAAAACGAAAGTTAATAGACAACCTTTGTGGTTAAAATATGTTATGGTTATTTTTGATGAATTTATCTCTTTTTGGGAATGTTATAAAATTATGTTGTTTTTGAAAATGGATAACACGAAAATTGTGTGACAACCTATCGCATCGGACGAAGCTCTGGGAATCGAACCCACAACCAAAGTGCGACTGGTATTTTTCACCTACCACTGGACTACGTGCAGTCCGTAGTTGGTATGCCTAATTATTTTTAGTTATATGATCTTATGAATCAAGAATAAGTTGATTTTGGGTTATCTATGGAAATGATTAACCTATCATGGAGGATATGTGATTAGGTTAATTACTTTTCAGTATACGACTTTAAGAGTAACTATTGTTATTTGGGGATAAATGTTATGATTTACCTTGGAAGTCCATGTGATTAAATCCTTCAAAGATTTGAGTTTCAATATTAGTTTGGATTACTTTGAATAATTTAATGTATAACTGTTTATTGAATGTTCTTTGTTGAACATTGGGTTTTGTTACAAAAATTTTGGAGATTAAGAGTAGTTTTTCATTATATAAAAGTTTATTGTTTTGAGGGATTATCTGATCTTGTACTAAACGTTTATGTTTTAGATAATATCTAAACATAAGAAAAATATATATTTCATTTTTTTGTGGATTATTTTATTCTATCGAAGTTGATTATCGAACTTTAAATGTAAACAAGTCATCCTGAATACTCATCGTATGGAGGAAATATGGGTTTGTGTTAGAAATATAGTTAATGATAAATGCCTATATTAAAATTAATTGTGTTTCCTTATGTATTTAGTTAAGATAATAAATAAATTCTTCAATCAAAAGTAACTTAAAACAAAAACCTTTTCTGTTAACGTTTCTTACTGGGAAATCAAAGACTGTTTAACCCATCACAAGTTTGTGATTTTCTGGTGGTTAACATTCTCTTAAATAGGTTTTCTATCACTCTCCATTAGAACATGATGGTTTTTTCTCCTCCATATCCATGTTTCCATGGAATTCTATTATCTTTTGTCTCAGCTAACCTTTTTACTTCTTTTCTTTTTTAATTGATAGTTTTATTGACTCTTTTTCCGATGTGGGGCATTTAATGATGTTTCCAAGCCCAGTTTTAAAACTGCGAGGACACAATTCCCAAAAGGGGGGAAGGATTTAACATCCCAGATAAATAAGGAATAAGACACTTTTCATATTTATTATATTTTAATTTTACATTAAAGGGGATGCTATGTTCGATAGCGTACTCGATACAAAACAACATCTTTCTTTTAAATATTACGTTGCACACTAATAATATAATATTATTATTCTAAATGGTCATTAAATCCATGTCATTGTATTGGTGGGAATGAAAAAAACTAAATACAATATGATTATACATGGTTGTTAAATGTAATTACATTTACCCAATAAATGTTAGAGGCTTAAAAGGTGAATGAATCTAATTTTAAGCATAATTTACATAAAAGGTTGATTTACCGCCTTTTAATGGAGAACCCTCATTAAATATAGTTTTTGTCACATAAATACATTCTATATGACCAAATAAAACCCTTCTTTAGAATTGGGACATGAAATTTTACTTTGTGTAAATTTTAGGAATTTTCCTGATAAAGTTCATTTTTAATGAATAATGTAAATTTTGTATTTTTAATTCAAAACAATGTTTCAATCTAATTTATTTATATGTTTAATTATATTTTTAATTGGTTTTAAAGTGAAATTAAAATATATTTTTACCATTTAATACAATTTTGGTTATTGGAATTAATTTCACTTTGAAGTTAGACATAAACAAGTATCAATCTTTTGATAGTTATTGTTTCTTAAAAACACGCTATTTGTTATGATAACGGGAATTAATTTTAAAATTAATTAA
Source organism: Viscum album (assembly GCA_963277665.1). Lineage (NCBI taxonomy): Eukaryota > Viridiplantae > Streptophyta > Magnoliopsida > Santalales > Viscaceae > Viscum > Viscum album. Next base: position 1,654,852,719 of record OY728146.1, read on the forward strand.
CGACACATCTATGTTTTTAATTTTGAAAAATTGACATAATTTTTGAATTCATAATATCGAATATAGCTTAGGAAATTTTTTTTGTATTTTTCTGAAAAACTTTAATTTTCGATGAATAGTGAAACCACATAGTGGTAGTTAAAAAACCAACTTTTTCATTTAAATTAAATGTTACCACTTCTGTGAATTGAATTTCAAAAATATGACATACATGGTTGTTATCAAGAAGTAAAATGTGGTTCATTAAGATGAAAATAATTTTTTTTAATAGTAACTTTTGACATTTTTTACCGTGGTTAAAGGTAAATTGGGCAATTCAAGGTAAAAAAATATTATAATAATTCAAAATTACCTTAACACTTTTCCTAAACTTATTAGTTGAGTCATGGACGACCATGTGAATCTTTGGGTCTATTTTGGGACCCCATGGAGCCACTTATAAATGATAATGACACTTTAGATTAATTAATTTAAAGTAAGGAAAAAATGACATAAATAAAAATCGTTTAGTAAATTAATTATTATATTTTGTTATATAAGGAATATTTTTGTCTATTAATATTCATTGGATATATAATAAGATTTAATACATCATGGTATTTTTTTTAATTTTTAGAGATCAAATAATTTAAATTATTCATGACACAATAATGATGCATTATTTACATCATTAATAAATGATTTAAATAAATAAGATTATAATGATTACAATAGTATCCAAAACATGTAGAATTCTTATTGGATGATTTTATTTAGAATATTAGTCATCTTATCTTCGTCCTTAAGTATTTTTGGCTCTTTAGAAACCGAATATCATTATATAATAAAATAATATTTTCACACTTTCCTAAAGAGCCCCTCCTCTCCCTTATAAAAAGAGACCACTTAAAACCAATTCCACACACCTCTAAAACCATTTGTCTCTTCCAAAAGCTGACCAATTAAGCTACCTACATCCCTCTCCTATACCTATAATCTGTACCTTAGGCAGATGGAACTTTAAGAAGTCCTTTGGTTCAAACGAAAGGGAGTTACCCAAATTAAAGGCAACAATTTCTCTTAAATTGTTTTCTTTTATTTTACTTCTACGACCTCTAAAATATTTTAATTTCATTATTTTTTTGCAACAACAGTATCCTCAATATACTAGGATTCTGTTATAATAATTATTCGAACTACACTTACACACACATCCATCTAATGGGTTAAGAACATAATGTTTCTATGGATGGAAAACTAACGCCTCACGAGACGACGATTATTCAATTACCTCTTACCGCCTCTCATGATGACCATTATGATGGAACTGTATTTATATATGATATATATATTATGTTAATTATTTCCTTATTATTATGTAATTCCCATTTATATTCAACATTTTGGTTTCCAAAGTGGGTAAATACGATAATCCCATTTGAGGATGTGCGGACTACCGCCCCTCAAAGTGATGTGACTCGTTAATGCCTTATGTGGGAAGTATAAAGGATGGAGTTAATGAAATTATATATGATATTGTTCTGTAATTATAATATACCTATGTATCATTATGTTTTAATTCCATTAAAATAAGAAATAGAAATGAAAGTAGCATTCATGCGTACGTACGGCTTACCGTCTCCATGAACGGTGCATTTCATTTCATACCTCCAAATGTTATGTACTATTATAAATACATGAATATAATAGATATATATGATATATATGATATCCAAATCATGAATATCATTCTTGATATAATGAACCATTGACCACATGAACGACATGTGATTATAAGAAGTCCATTTTCGACTCAAGTACCAAATATCGTCCAAATTGATGTTATTAACTTAAATGATTACATATTGTTTATAACATTGTAATAAATGATATAAAGGGAATAATAAACATGAAAAAGGTTCCTATGCTAGTATAAATTAACTTTAGTTTATTATTCAGTATATTAACGAATGACCGAGTCATGTCGGACACGAGATAAGGGATTTTCTTATCTCACTTTCAATTCCACGAGGTTTCCACTGTTCGCCACTTATTCATTGGATGTGGTGTATTTTGTACTGAAATTTGATGTATATTATCATGATTCTCATTATATTCATGTTATTCTGTGATTCATTTGGTGTTTATTAACTTTTTGACATACGACTCAGTTGATTACAACGTGGTAAAGGGTTTCGTCTCACTTTTTATTCCCGTGAGATTCATACTATATTTGCCACTATTTTCTTTTGTGTTGTGTATGTACAATCCATTATTTTACTCTTTATGTAATATAAATTCATTTATGAGTATTTTAATCTTTATTGTATGGTTCTTCTTTCATGTGGTGTATGTTTTGTAAATTACCAAATCGGTAAGGGAACCATTCACCTTCTTCTTTATAAAGGACTTCTTTTTTATTTTGTCTTTTAATTTACATATTATTATGTAGGGATATGTTCTTATAAGTAATTATTGATGTAAAAATTATATCCAAGTGATGAGATTCCCTTTTTTATCTCATCAACTCATTTTATGTATTTTACAGTGAGGCTGTTAGGCTGTCGAATTTTTACAAGGGAACCTCTTAACCCAATTTGAATTCTTCAGGATAAACTTGTACTTCATGAATATGTCATCCTATTAATATGTGTGAATGAAATCTGATTTTTTACACTTAATATCCACTTATATTGTGTGTATTTATATTTATCACACATAATTATGTTATTGATTTATCCTTAATTTAAGGATACCATCTTTGTCATGGATTTTATCTCAATTTACATGTCTATTGAGACTTCATTGTTATTATGAACCAATTCAACCTTATATGGTGTATATACTGTCCTTTGAAATATTATATCATGAAACTCTTTATTCTTATGATATTATAATGTTCTAGTTAAAATTTATTCTTCAATTATTTGTATTCAAGTGTCTCTCTTTTTGTTAAAAACTCTTTAACTAGAACACCGTTATAAATGTTTTAAAGATTTGTTCTTCTAAATATTTCTCATTAATGTCCATGTATTCAAAATGTGTTTTAGGAATTTTTTATGGACATTAATGTTTTCAAATGATAATTCATTTAAATGATTCAAAGTGTTATGGGACACATTGATTCAAAAATCTCTTTTTAAATGGTTTTGAAAATGATTTGATAAAACATTGTTTATTTCAATATCTTGATTTGATATATTGGAATGTTGAAATGTTATCTTTCCTTTATACATGTATCATATGTTGTGATTATGTTATGGTTATTGGTCATTGTTTATGTATACGGGTGGTTCTGTGATAAACCTAGGGTGGTTGAGACTGAGATGGCAGTCCAATGCATTCGGAACATGACAGAGGTAAACATGATGTTTCTCTTAAGAGATTTAGGGAATATACCATGATGGGTATTCCAAGTGTAATTCCCTACGTAGCTGTGATAGTTACAATGTATGTTTTATATGAGTGTTATAAGTAACCATTATGATTTAGGATTTGTATGTGTTATTCATAAATCTTATTATTTCGTAAGGTATGTTATGATTGAAAAATATAGTTTCATTGATTTTTATTTATTGATGGGACAATATTTTCCTTCGTTATTTTATAAACCTTACTGTGATTTTTATGCTCATCCCAAGTTTTTTTAAATTTTTTCCATAGGATTTAAATATGAATAAGGTCATGGATGGGATCAAGGAAAAGTCAAGTTGTCTAAAATATTGAACTAGACATGTTTCTTTTTAAGAGTTTTTAATTTAGGAAAAAAATGGATACTAAGTAGTAGTGTCTACTTGTAATATTAAAGTTGTTATGTAATAGTTATGGCCTAATTATCAAAAACTCTAAACCTAAAAATATTATCAATGTGAATTATTCATTTAATTCAATATTATGTAATGTTTAATGTTGGGTACTTATATAATATCATTATACATTAACTAAAACCAAAATGGTTATCAAATGGTATGATAATTCCTTAAATGAATAAAACATCATATGATGAAATAATACATTAATATCCAAAATTCAATTGAATACTCAATTTTGAAACTAAATCACTCCAAAAATAAATTACCACATGTCCCAAATATCATAAATAAAATAAATATTAAATATTTTTTAACCTCAATTGTTATCTCAAATGTTTCATCAAATATAACCATAAATATAGTGATCTTCTTTATTGATCCAGGGGCGATTTTTTTAATTAGACAATATGTGTTGGTAGATGAAGTGGTGATTCCGAGAGAATTGATATGGATTCATCTATTTTCTTGGATATCACACAAGGAAAAATCTCCCTGGGGTAGTCTAAAGATAATTGAAATGTTCCTTTTTTTCTTGGCAATGTGCAATAGATGTTTTAAGATTTCACATTGTTAAAAAATTTATATAAATAAAGTAAGTCCATGAAAGATAAATATTATTGTTTGAGTTGTTTTTTATATATGAATCCTATTAAAATATTAATATTCAAGAATAAATTTCTCATTGTCATTAATTTAAAGGCCATTGAAAATATTATATTTCTTGAACATTTGAAAAATTGAATTTTAAGTCATTAGATTTTGTGATGGGATCTATATGGAGTAAGGGTCTAATTAAGTTCTATAATTTGTATTTACTAAGTATATTTATATGATTATTAATAAAAAAATTAGCTAACTAACTAGGTAGCCTAGTTTGAGCTTAACCATACCATTTTAAGACTTAGAGGTCAACCACACTCAAAGAAGAATCCTAGGCTTGCTTGTGGTGGAATAAGAGGCGTAAGACCTAATTTTTATCGGCGGAACCATATATAAGCACTGTAGAGTTCACATACCAAAGGAAAACATAGTTTTCTCTTATAATCCCTCAAGGATGAATCCTGATGGTGTGTTTCTATTGTGTGACTGGTAATAATCACCGATTTCCAGCTTAAAGATGTTATGGAATAACTTAGATTATATACAAAATAAGAGTTTGGTGAATTGTCGATAAGTTATTTGGATGATGTTCTATTGTTCAAATGTTAAAAATATAGAGATACATCTATAGCCATCAAATGGGATTGATCTAATTTATTTGTCGAATCATGTTCCCCACCATTTTAATCTTTCATGATGTCTCATACCTAGCTATGATTCATCATCCCAGATTAATAAAACCATACACTATGATTAATAAAGTTAAAAAAGTGATAACGAGTCTATTTGATTGTATTTATCATGGTATACAACTTTTTAATTCATGAATTTGAATAGCATATTCCATTATAAGAAGTTGTCATAAGATTCAATAATAATCACATGATTTTGTCGCATGATGATCTTAATGATCACGTGACAGAAGGGAAACGATCAATGAGGCATCACATGAGGTCATGAAAATGATCACCATGTCAACACATGATGATCTTGGATCATGTGAAAGTAGGAATACAAATTTTGATGTTATCAAATGAAATCAGCAATCATGAGAATCCTACATATTTACATATATTTTACCAAGAATTTTATGTCAATTATAGATTTTTTTTCATGAATAAAAGAAAATCATGTAAAGCACCAAGGTGATGTAAGATAAATATATGTGATCATGAGATCACATGATCCACTCAACAGTGCTTGGAGAAGATGGGAGTTTTATCATTAAAGAGATCTTGAGAAGTTAAAGTGTTTGAAGAAGACATTGGAATGTCTTGAAAATAAGAGTTGTAATACCTACAAAAAACCAAGGCACTTCTGTGATTTTATGCTCTTGAATCATTTATATAATGAGAGACTAATATTTAGTATAAATAACATAGCATTTATATGATTTATTCACATGAAGGTAGTTCAATCTCACACGACCAAATCACATAAGGGATTAAGAAATGAGACTTATGATCTCATGAAGGAATTGTTGATGGTAGTCATAGAAAAAATCTATTTTCTCATGAAATAAGTTGTGTTGACAACAATTGTCATCTAAAGGACAACTTGCATCATTGTTTTGGTTACATGAAGATATTTGTAACATCCCAGACCATAATGATATTTAATAGTTCCCCAAGCCTGGTTAGATATATGTCCTCAAGCACTACTCCACAAATATCAAAGGGTACTGACTAGAAATGAGGTCCTATGGTGTGTTTTTGGGGAGAATATTCCCTCTTATCATAGTGTAACACAACTGTAGAAATTATATAGATCAATAAATGAATTATATACAACAATTGAATGATTATAAACATTCACTCGACTAATATAAAACAATTCTAAAAGGAATCTATTATAAAAATGATGATGATACATACCATTTCTCGACAAAGAATCCAAAATAGTTATATAAGGAATAATTACAAAATATATATGAGAATACCAAAATGACCAAAAGTGATATCTCTAGATAGTATCACAATCCTTGACTTGGTCTTGTGCTCCCCATCTCTTACGCATTTCACAAAGTCATGCATCATGTTGTGGCCACTTTCCCCCATCCCTAATTTCATCCTTGTAGTCTATACAGGTTCCCAATGGAATCCCAAAAAGGTTACCAGATACAAACCCAATAGGTAATCCCCAAAGGTATATAAAAAATCATAGTCGTGAAATTTAAGCTAGGTAGAGGGCGATATATATAAAATTTAAGCAGTAAATAAATTCAATGTTTCCATCAAATATCAACTAATAAATGTGATCTTTTATCACCCAATAAGCCTCCCTACAAAACATCGGTTAATCTATTATAATAAGGAATCAGTAAAAAAAATTATATTAAACTCCACGCCATTCCATGTATATAATATATCATATAACCCATGGCCTTTCAATACAACTTGTAATACCATATCAATCATGGTTGAGACATATCATCAGAAAAGACATATCAACCATAGTCACACCATAAAATCATACATATCACATTTACCATGGTTGATCCATAAAATCATGTTTTATAACCCTCAAATCCAGATCCGAGTTATAGTGGATTATGGGATCATCTTCAAGACCTAGAAGCATCTTGATAGAAACTCGGTTAGGATTGAATTGAACTCTAAGGGATAATTTCTATCTACTATGTGCACTATGATTCCATGTAAACTAGATCCTATGGTTTTCAAGGCCCAAGGAATCCCGTGAAATCAGAATCAAGGGAGCATATAGGTCAAAGGAATTGTATACCATTTCCAGGACCCAAGATGAAGTGTACAACTGACATCCTATGTAAACATCCGTTAATCAATTCATTTATCAATTCAAAATTTCACATTGATATTCCATGAGTATACTCAATCATATAACAATTCACATTCGATTCTATTCCTGGAGTTTACCCACTCATGTAAAAATACCATATAAACCATTTAATCCAAATAATAATCATGAAAAGGAGGAAACCCATGTCCTAATAAATAAATTCAATAACATTAATTTATAAATAGGTTTTATCTATGTAGGATTATTTGGATACACTCCTTGGATCTTGTGTGACGTCTACACACATGAGGCACCTTGGATAAACCTGTTGGCCAACTCATTGCTTATCTTGTTTTACCTTGTATGAATTCCTTAAACATATATACAATTATCTTATTGTGGAATGTATTGGGTGATACCCTTTTGTTTATTATTTTACCATATATCCCAGCTATATATTATTACTGAGTTGGAAAAAACTCTACGGTCAAGGATGCATTGTTTTTAACTTATATCCTCCTTTATAATTATTATCTTAATTACAGGATTATTTAATATATCTTGGATCTTTGATTATTATTATCGTGTTATCATTTTGTTTTTGGTTATACCTCATGTGACATACCATATTAACTATAACATAATTAACTATGTAAATGGTTATGGGTTTATAAACAAGATGGTAATGGATTAGGACCTTCAGTATTTACATTATTTTACTACTTTACTTTTATATAAGATTAACTATATATTGTGTCATTTTATATTATAGGGACTAGATTTTATAAATGTCTTTGGTGGTGATCTACTGAGATTTAGATCAAACCCTATCTAAGAAACCATTGGTACCCGTAAAACATATATGTATATATATTTTTACAAGAGAAAGCATCCTACTTTGGACACCTGGTATTTCCTTATTTATTTGGATAGAGCATGGTAACATATGACCATGTTGGAGTTCTGGATTCTTGGATAGTTTTTGGATTATTATTATTATTATTTTTATAGTATGTAATGTATGATTCCTTTTATCCAATATTTCTAGTTTTATTGATAAATGAACTACATTATTTGATCATGAAAATGAGGTGGTGATATTTCAAAATCACTACATGTGATGTAGGAGAATCACTCGCGATCCTTTCCATGGATTCTTATGAACTTGTGTTCTTAAAGAATGAGTGGGATCCACACCTAGATCATACAATGATAGTGAAAATATTTCATGAACATGGATAGATCATGTTCATCACATGATAAATTGAAGAAATAATTATGACAATTTTTTCATGAAACTCATGCAATATATTGCATATAGTACATGACATGCCCATTTGGGTTTGTGCGTAAGACATAGAAGCATGAATCTGTAAAGTGCATGGGCACATGCATACATGAATAGTAACTTGAGAATTTGAGATAATTAAAACATAATTGATTAGAACATGATAATAAATTTCATTACTAAATGATCTATGGTTTCAATTTCCATGAAATACATTAATAATGTGTGTTTAGTTTGATTTCGAATCTAGGAAGAATGTTAAAAGAAATTATATTCGAGTTGATGGTGTTTAATAATTCAAGATGATATAGTAGGTTGACATTGTGAAAGATCATTATTGCATATAATATTATTAAAGAATTTGTGTTCACCACTTTCAAACATATCATTGAGGTTGGGCCTTCTTCATCAGAAGGAAGATTTGCCTAATAATTATTATACTGTGACAACTGATCAAATACAGACAATCATAAATACTTGAGAAGACTAGTAGACAAAAAATGAATATGAATAGGCACACAAGAATGTTTGATCTATAAAGAGCATGGAGAAAGATCAACATTTCAACCTGTAGTGGATTAACCCTTGAATAAATGAAGAAACCTCTCAGTTTTAGCTAGGAGTTGTAAGTATCTTGTATGACTCAAGAGTAGAATTATCTAGTGCAGATTTTGGAGCAGGCTAGAGTGGATTTTGGTAATAAAGTGGGTTTAGGTATAAAAAACATCCTCTTTGGATTTAGCTGAGAAAGAGAGTGACTCTGTACCGATCATTGTAATTGTTTAGAGAAATATAGAGAAGAATCTGTGTTGGGGATAATAACCATCATTGAAAGGAGTAGATCGTTATACCGAAAATTGTAAGTACATATGTTCTATGCCTTTTTATTTATATAATTATTCAAGGTAATTCCTAGATATTTATGAATAGGGGATTGAGTCTTTATCCGACCACATAGTTTTACTTGAAAAGAAACAAATTTTAAAAATAAAAACGGATTACTAATTCAACCCCCCCCCAAAGGTCACTAACACATCTGGGAACATAAATTGGTATTAGAGTGAACGTAACCAATAAAATATAAAACATAATTTAGATTATTGAGAATATAAATTCATTAAATATTAAGGTCATTCCATTTTTCAATAATGATAATTATCATGTCTTGAAAAATATGATTATATTGTATCTCCTATCACATGGAGTAGATGTGAGTGATGTAGTTACAATAAGATATCCACCCTAATAAGAAATTTATCCTATAAATTTTGATGTTATGTGGGACTTGGATATGGATGTTATGGTTTTAAATTCAATATTTTTTTGGATTATCATAAAATTTATACACTAATGTGAGGGTCTCCAAACCACAACGGAAATCTATGATAAACTGAGAAACAACTATTAAAGAAATCTTAAAACAAAGAAGATATGTGGAATATATGTAGAAACTGATTTAAAAATATAATAAAGGGTGATTATAAAAGTTTTGATGACTTATTTACAATTCTAAATGAGATTGTTACTAGCATCAGTGATTTTTCTGAGAAGTTGGAGGATTCAACCATTATGATGAAGCGATTGAGAATCTTTCTAGATATATTAGATTCAAAAGCTTCTATACAAGAATACTGAGAAGATATATCACTATATTAACACCATAACATTATAATAGAATATGACATGATAAAAATAATAGCTTTTATGTTGAAATAAAAAGATGCTATTTCTTTTAAATCCCTGAAAAGGGTAAAAATAGAAATGAAGAGGAAGTATAATTATGTTATTATAGGGTTGAGGAAACTAAAGAAGACAAAAATAAAATCAGGACCATGTTTATAAGGATTTATAATAGAGAAAAAATAGAAAAATGGAAGAATATGCTAATTTTATTTAACTGTCAGGGTTTTGGACATTTTTCATTAGATAATCCAAATTATAAATCCAATGTCTCGAAATTTATTGAAAAATAATTATACTTCAAGAAAAAGTTTTTCAAATAAAAAAGGGTGACTATGAGAAGAAAAATAATAAGTACTAAATGAAAAATAGAATAAATATAATGTGTGATAAAAATGATGAATCTTCGTCATCAAGATATGGGATAGAATATTAATGACCCTATATAAATTTCATGTATATTCAGGAAAAACCAAAACATATAAGACGCATTTTATGGCATAGAATTTAAAGAGAGAACTAATCTATAATGTTACATGATATAAAATCTAGAAGATACTCATGAGAATAACATGAAGCTCAATAAGGATAAAAGAAACCTGATAAAGGAAAAGGAATAATATGTCATTAATGAATAGAAATTTTTTAATTAGATAAGGGAATATGTGAAGAGAGTAGGAGAGATCGAAAGGAAACTAAATATTTCTGAAGAGAATTAACCTTGAAGAGAAGAATCCTCAAGGATAAAACATCTTTCATTAAAGATAATAAACAAAAGATTTTGAATATACTTAAACATGAAAATATGTAAAATGATATTGAATAAATACTTACATAGAAATAAGAATAATTATCTAATAAATAGTATTTTTATGTTTTAGATCAAAGGGATTTGATGAGTATGAAAGAACAATTCACCAATGTTTTCATGTTTATGGGTGAATCTAAAAAAGATATTGAGATGAAGGATCCATAGAAAAAGGTAGCTTCTATATCTTATTAATCTGAATTTATATTTTCTACATCTAAAAATGAAATCATGATATATTAGAATGATTCAAGATAGACCAAATGAAAAAAAATTAGATAACATCCTTAAAAAAGAATGATTGGACTATTTCAGCTAGATAGTTTCCTCCAAATATGGAAACCCTGTATTATATGAAAATATTATAACAAAAAATAATTAGAAAACAATTTTTATCAGTTTAGAAGATTAAGGATTAGAGGATATTGCTATATTTTTTGGGTGTTTGGTCATAAAGCATATTCATTTTTGAATAACATGTCACTACTGAAAATGAGTCCTGAATCGAGGGGTAGAAATGCTGAACAAATGAGATGAAATTTCAAAAAGAAAGGAATGTGACTAAGAAAACATCTAAAATGTTAACAAATAATAGATTTGAATTCTTGAATGATGTTTATGGAAGATTATTTGAAAAAGGTAATAAAGTTAATAAATTTATAGTTAAAAAACCTAGTAATATATTTCATGCAATGTAATTATGAAGAGCAGATAGTTGGTGAAGGATGGAATAGACACCAATTTATTATGTGAGAAAATCAAACAATATTGAAACATAAAGAATGACTGTTTATTTATCTATCTTGACCAACTAGATAAATTTAAAAAATAGAGAAATACTAAAAATATGAAGTGGAAAAAGGAATGTAAGTGGTGACCATTGAAGAAGTTAAACCCAATAAAAATTAACATTCATGTGCTAACTTGAACTTAATTATGTGTGAATGGTGTGAAAAAACATTTCATGTCATAAGATATTGTATGTAAATTCTACCATCCCAAGAATAAATCATGAATAATACTTGGAAAGGAAAAATTAATGAATATGGAACTAAAAAGGAAGTTATAACCAAATCATAATGTTTAACTTTTGTGGAATGATCAATCATACATTCTAATTAATCTAAGAATATGAATAAGTATAGATTGAGAGGAATATATTAGTCTGAATTCTATTTTTCAGAAACAATATGTCTCTATTTATTACCTTATTTCTGAATTCTTCATTACTAACATGCATTTAATTAAATAAGAAAGATGCATACCTTGAGGGGAAGCATTGATGAGATGGAGTAGTTAAATCTTCTCTACCTGGGGAATGCATAAATTCTAATAATTATATAAAATTAGAATCTGAGTAATGTTAATTACAATTTCATACATTTTTCTTAATAGTATTAATCATATCAATTATGGGGGAGTTCTAGGTTAATGATATGACTAAACAAATGGGGATATATCTTTTTCAATTATGTGTTTGATGAATTGTGTGTAGGATTTAGTATTTTATTGATAAATATTATTACTTTCCCACACTATAATGATAATTATTAATTTTTATCAGGTTTGTACGTGAATGGTATTTTTTTATTTCTTAGACATCCTTGGTTTTATCTCTCTCATTTTCAACACCTGGTTAACCCATATAGACTTAGAGTTGAATATCAAAATGATCTTTTCTAAGAGAACAATGTGATAGCATTCCTCTCGTAGTAGAGAGAAGGAAATTTTAAAATAAGGGGGATTTTCGTGATTTTGATAAGAAATATGAGTTGAGAATACCCTATTTACCATTTTTAAATTTATTTTTAGTAAGGGTGAGAAATTAATCACCACATATTGAATTATGATATGTGGTGATATTGAAAAAATGGGATATTGTAACATTAGGTAGATTTTTTCAATAATTCTATACTTGTTGGTGGATAATGTAGTGATGACTAAAGATTTGTTATAGATTCATCTAATGGAATTGGTTTTAACTCTTATACAATTCTCCTTGGACTAGACTGATAATTATTGAATTTTTATTGTTCCCTATGATATGTGTGATCAATGTTTGAAAATTTTATATTGTTATAATATTTGAAGAATGAAATTAATTCCATGAAATATGAATATTATTTCATAACGAGTTTCTAATCGGTGAGGACCATGGAAATATTAATTTTCTTGAATAAATGTTTTATTGAGAAGAATTAGAAGGTCATTTAAAATATTATATTTTTTGAAGAGTTAAATAAGATAATTCAAGAGCTTGATATTTAGTTATGGAATCTAGATGGAATAGGTGTGGAATTTTATTCTATGCATATAATTTAATAAGTAGATTTGTCTGGGTCTTTAATAAAAATAGGTATGTCCCACTAGAAAGAATATGATGAGCCTAACCTTAGCATTATGGGGCCTAAAGGTCAACCATGTTCAAGTAAGTATCACATTCCAACATTTGGGTAGTAGAGGAGGAATAATGATATCCATTTTTTATCGATCCTGTGTATAAGGCCCATAGAGTGTATACACCATGGGAACACATAGTTTGGTACAGAATCCCATCGGGAAAAATCCTGGTGGAGTTTGTGTGTGTAGTGTGATCAATGCTAATCCCTGGTATCGTGCCCAAGGATATTGCAACATGGATTAATACATATACTGGATTATAGTTTTAGAAAATTATCATTGTGGGATATAAAATCCATTATACTGTTTATCCATAAAAAATATACAAATATTTTGTTGGCCATCTTATTTAATTTATATGAGACATCTATTGAATCCTACACCCCTATTTTATAATCTAACTTATTATCTCAAACCACTCAACAAGGATTCCTCCCACATGAAGACATTTGTCCACTATGAGTGATCAATCCAGGGCTGTTAGAATGAGTCCATTTGAATGAACTCAACAATGCATGAAACATTGTCTTGCATGAATTTGATGAACACAAATCATTGTAGGAATATATCACTATAACTATAAATGTTCACACGATGTCATTACGTGATGATCATTATGATCACAAAATAGAAGGGTGATGATCAATGAGGCATTGTATGAGGATATGCGGACAGTCTCTATTACAACTCTTGATGATAATGGATCATGTGATAGTAGGAAGGCAACCATGTCATTGTTAGATGAAGATAAATGATAATGAGAATCCTCTATACTTATAGACAGTTTAATGAGAGAGATATACCATTTATATATTTCATCACATGAATAAAATAATATCACACAAAGAACCAAGGTGACACATGATCATGTGAATCTATAATTTTATTGCATCATCCCTTGGATAATTCATGAATGAAGATAGAGTTTCTGAATTAAAGATGTCTTGATATATTTGGGTGTTTAAGTAAGTGATTGAAAAACCTAAAAACCTAGAGCTAAAATGCCAATATAAACCAATTCTCATTCAAGTGTCCATACTACTACAACATCATTATAATGAGAGAGAGATATATATATCATATCAATAATAGAGAATCTGTGTGAATTCTTCATGTGAAGGTGATTCGTTCTTGCATAATTCCATCACATGAAGGACTAAAGAATATGTCTTTTGATCTTGTGAAGGAATGGTAGCTATAAAAAATACATATTTTATTGTGAATAAATTCATCGACACACTAGTCTCATGTGAAGGACCTCATGTATAGCCTTCTTAGTAATGTGAATCTGTTGAGAAGCTCTCAGGAATCGTACATTATTTCAGGAGAAAGTTTTTTTTCTTAACCTATGATACATCCAAGTATTTCAAATAGTTTGAGATAGTAACCTAAGAACACCACTTGTAATGTAAATAAACTCACATACATACAACCTTGTATCACAAAGGAAATCAACGACACCACATGTGTCTTGAAAGGAAGAAGAGTTCACATGAGACTTTTGTGAATCCTTTATGTGAGAGAGTTTAGATAGACCAATGGAAAATAATTTTCCCATTAAAAATGAACCCACAAGCCTTTTAAGTGTCACAAATTGTTTAATGAGACACCACAGATAGCACCTTCTAACATGAAACTATCTTATGTGATGGTAGTGTAATTAAAGAAGACCAGTTCATGTGAAACGTATATTATCATGTGAAGGAAATAGTGAGATATAAATATCTCTTAACACAAAGAAAAAGAATAACCCATGAACCTTTCTAGGATTTCACATGAACTTATATTCTTAATGAATGAGGGTGATCCACACAAGGATTACATGAAGGTGGTGAAGAGATGACATAAACATGGAAATATCTTTCACCTTTCCTAATACGATTAAGAATGGAGTATAACTTATGTTGAATGAAACACATGAAATACATTTGATGCAGTATGTGATATTTCGGTTTTGTTCACAAGACAATAATGCCTGAAGGTGGAAAGTTCATGATCATATGCACAAGTGAAGGATCACTTGATAAATTGAGATACCTGAATAATAATTGATAAGCACATAGTAATTAATTTCATAATTGAATATGCTAAGGTTTTAGATGCCATGAAATCCATGCATGAATTGTTATTAATTTGAGATTTAAGTCATGTAGAATAATAGAAGAGATTATATCATAGTTGACTATTTTTGATAATTCAAGAGGACATTTTTGAAAAACATTGTGCAAGATATTTCTTTCATATAATAGTCCATAATAATTGACATCCTCACTAGTACACATATCAATGGGGATAATAATTTATCATTAGAAGGAATCATATTTGGAGTATTGTCGCACCATGGTAATTAATAAAATTTGGGTGATCAAAAATATTTTATAAGGACCATCAGGCTATGAGGGTAATAGATCATGTACATGGAAAATTTTTATCCAGCAAGCTCATCGAGGAAGATAAATAGATCATCATACATAGGATCAGACCTTTATGACATGTGGAAACCACTCAATTGGATCTCAAAGCAAGAAATAACTTGTGTTACTCAGGAGAAGAAGATTCTAGTGTTTATTCTATAGCAGACCATATGGATTATTAAAACACTATGGTATAAAATATAAATAACCCACTACAAGGATTCTGGAGAGATATATTGTGGCTTTGTATCGACCATTGTTATTTTTTATAGTATTATAGATTTGAATCCAGGTTGATGAGAATAACTAATGCAGTAATGAGTATATATTTATATTGAACCTCATAAATCTATTTTTTATGCCATTGTATTTAAATAATTATTTGAGGTAAGGTTTAGAGAAAACACAAGTGTTTTTTAGTATTTAAAAATCCACATCAGTTTAATTTAATAAAGAAATGATTAGTAAAAATAAATGGGTGTCACTAATTCACCCCTACCCCTATAATTTATCTCACACTAATCTGGAAACATTAATTTGTATCAGAGAAAAGTTCACCTATTAATGATCCAATAGAATTTAGAGGATAGAAAATGTCAATTCATTAAAGAGTAGGGTATTCTAATTTTCAATGGTGAGAACTATAATGGATTGAAAAAAAGGGATGATTTTGTATATCCTATCACTTGGATTAAAAGTGAGAGAACCGGTTACGGTGTGATATCGACCCTAATTTCAAAATTCTCCATTTTCTATTGAATATAATATGTAGTTGTAGATATATTTCATTTCTAAAAATGAAATAATTATATATTTATCAAAAATTTATATACTAAATTTATGGGTCACCAAACAACCAAGGAAATCTATGAATAAATGAGAAGAAGTTATGAATTAAATCTTAATAATAATGAATCTAGTTTCAAATATGGAGAATAATATATGAAGATATCAAAATATGTTATAATTAATGTGTTGATGACTACATTAAAAGATTAAATGAGATTATTAGTAGCATAATTGGTTTTGGTGATAAGGTGGATGACTCTACCATTGTGCAGAAGATAATGAGAAACATTCTTGACAGATTAAATTCTAATGATTATATATTTGAAGAATGATAATATATAACTAGATGAAATTCATCAAATTATAATATTATATGAACTGAGAAAAAATAAAATTTATGAAGAAATAAAAATGTGATATGGATTTCAAATATTTGATAAAAGTAAAAATAGAATTAATGAGGAACAAGAATCAAGTGATTCAGTGGATGAGAAAGCCGAAGTGAAGTATAATTAAATTAGGTTCATATTTACAAGGATGTACAATAGATATTTAAGAGAAAAAAGAAATAATATAGTAAAGTGTTTTAACTATCAGGTATTTTTAAATATTTCATGTGATTATCCCAAGAAGAAATCTAGTGTAACCACATATGATGAAGAAGAATTATAATTCAAGAATAAGTTTAATAAATAAAAAAGGGTTACTATTAGATGAAAGAAGAAGTACATGAAGAAAAATAAATGAAATGTGGTGGGATAGTAAATTAATGAATCGTTATCATCAAGAAATATTATAGAAGATGAATGAACATAAATAAATCATATTTATTTTATAAGAAAAACTATAATAGATAATGATAAATTCAATGGTTTATTAGGTAAAGAGATAACTAAGCCTTAATGGTAATTGGAAGTTAATATTAAAGATACTATTAAGAATAACATGAATTTCATGGAGGAGTAAATAAATGTAATAAAGTAATTTGAAGAATATGTCAACTAAAAATAGAAAAATCTTAAGGAGATAATGTTTTATGTGAAGAGGGAATTTAAGATAGAAATGAAACTAAATGACTAGGAAAAAATCCACCTAGACGATAAGAATTCATAATGATGAAACTGATTTCATTGAAGAAATGAAAAATGATAAAAGTATCTAAACATGAGAAGATGGTGAATAATATTTAAGAAAAACATTTTAGGAAAGTGGTATAATTATCTGATACACAATATTTGTTTCCTTTAGTTCACAGTGATTTGAAGAATAATAAATACAACTTCACCAAAGCGATCGAGCATGAGGGAGAATCTTTGAATTCTATGGAGAAGAGGGGTCCATAGAAAGTGTTGTTTCTATAACTAATGAATATCAATGAACAATTTTTACTTTTAATAAATAATCCTCAAGAGATAGTACTAAATATAGATGGACCAAAGTAAGAATTGACAAACCATCATTTAAAAAAGAAGTTTGGGTTAATTCGGTCAGAAGTGTTCTTCCTGAAAAGAAACACTCCATGTCTATGAAAATTCAACAAAAACAATCTTTATATATGAATTTTTATTAATCTACAATAACAAGGTTAGGAGGACAGTAATGATGTTTTGGAGTGTTTGGTCATAAATCTAATTCATGTTGGTATAAAATGTCACTACAAATAATGATTAGTTAATAATGGGGTCAATGATAAACAAACAATGTCATATTATCTGAATGAAAGGCCTATGAAAAAGTCAAAAACTAACTTATCAACACATATCATATTTGAATTCCTGGAGGAAGTTTGTAGAAGACTTGTTCAATAGCATCACAAAGTTGGGGAATATATAGTTATCAAACCAAGTGAAACTTTATAAAATGAAAATATTAAGAGAAGACACTTGGTGAATGAAGTAACATTAACAAATGTGTTATGTGAGAAACTCAAAAAATTTGAGAATATCATGAAACAATGAATAGCTATCTGGTCTGACCAACTACCCCAAGTAAAAAATTTGATAATTATGAAAAAAATATGAGGAAAAAAGAAAGAAAGTGGTGAATATTGAAGATGTTAATGTTGATGAATAGTCACCAACATGAGCTTACTTGAAATTCATTGTGTGAATGGTGTGAAAAAACTAGGCATGAACTAACTTATTCTATGTAAATTCTACCATTCCATGAAAAAATAATGAATAAGATGTGGCAAGTTAAAATCAATGCATATGATACTAAAAGGTAAATCGTATCTACATCATAAGTGTCAACTGATGAGGAAAGATAATTATCACTTAAGAAGGAATCTATGAAGAAGAAAAAGGCCATATTGAGATGAATCTATCTATTTGAATTTCAATTCTAGAAAACCAAGAGGTCACTCCTTACTTACTTATATATTAATGTTTTTTTTCAAACATGTAGGTAATTGAGGGATATTTAAACATCCCATAAGGTGGATAATTTATGAGAAGAAGCAGTTAAATGTTCACTAAAAAGTGAGTGTGGAACATCTATATAGATTTATGAAATTGGATGATGAATTATGAAAATCATACTTTCATCCCATGTTATTAATTTTATTAATCATACCGATTTGAGGGGGAGGGGTTTCTTAGTTTTTGATAAGATAATTCAATGTGTGGTTTATATGCTTTTCACATGAACATTATATTGTGTTTGATTAAGTCTGCACACGATTTAGCATTTTATTGATGAATCTTATTATTTCCAATCCCATTAATGATAATTTAGAATATATGAGCATCATTTCACATGTATAGTATTTAGGGATTTTATATACATCCTTGGTTGTATATCTCTATTTTCTCTATACTATATTATCTCATGTAAACTTAGATTTGATTAACTTAAGAATATTATTTTATAAAACCTGGTGTGATCATTCCAATCCTAGAATTGATCTTGAAATATTTATATAATGTAGAAGATCATGATTTTGATAAGAAATATAAGAAATCATGAACCACTTACCATTTTTAGATGGATTTTAAATATACGGGAGAATGTAAGAACCACATATTGACTTATGATAGGTGATTATATTGAAAAAAATACAGGGGGGGTTATTGATACTAGGTTTCAGTCATTATCTATAATTAAATATTATTTAGTGGATTAAGTTATGATTCCAAGAGAATGATTATAGATTCCTATTATGTAATTTGATTTAATGGTTGGAAAATTTTCCTTGTACTAGTGTGATGATTATTGAATAGTTTCTATTTAGTATGTCATGGGCAATAAATTTTTGAAGAAATCACATTGTTACAACATTAGAAGAAATAAATGAAGGCCATGAAATATGAATATTATTTCATGATGAGTTTTTAATAGATTTACACCACTAAAATATTAATTTTCAGGAATAAATTTTTCAAGGAGTTGAATTCGAAGGCCCTTTCAAATATTAGATTTCTCGAACACTTGAATAAGAAAATTTGAGGACCTGAGATTTGGTGATGAGATTTATATGGTCTAATTATTGAATTATATTATAAAATTAGTATTTACTATGTATAGTTTTACCGATATTTATAATAAAATTTGTCCAAAATACTAGACAACCTAGGTCATGCTTGACCTCAGCATTCTGGGACCCGAAGGTCAACCACACTCAAAGAAGTAGGCCACGTTAGCTCATGGATGTTAGAGGATTCATAGTTCCCACTTTGTGTGGGTGGGGCTATTTATATGGTTCAAAGAGTGTGATAATAATTTTAGTGCATAGTTAATTCTTGAATCCCATAGGGAAGAAGCATGGTAGTGATTGGGTAGTGTGACACGTTTTGATCCTCCATTTCCAGCTCAGGGATGTTGTGGCACAACATAACTAATATAGAGGAGTAATGTTTGGAAAAATTATTGATGTTGGACATGGATATCAGGATACTATTAATCCATTAAAAATATATAGAAATTTTTAATATATCCACCCA
This sequence comes from Viscum album, assembly GCA_963277665.1. Taxonomy (NCBI): domain Eukaryota; kingdom Viridiplantae; phylum Streptophyta; class Magnoliopsida; order Santalales; family Viscaceae; genus Viscum; species Viscum album. The sequence goes on from OY728146.1 coordinate 1,654,873,187, forward strand.
TTATTGATGTACCAAGACATTAAATAATTATTTCAGAATACTTAAAAAATTAAGCAACAAAATACCTATGGAACGTAACAGTTTAGTGTCTTTGGACACATAGAAACATAAAAACTGGTACATAAGTGGGAAAAATTATCCCCCACTAGGTTCCTAATGAATAGATCCCTTCTTAGACTCAACATACATGATACATATCTTTATAACCTGGGTAATAGAACATAAACATGGGTGAGTTCATAAGCTTAGTGAGGGTAAACATGGGTGACATGTAAGCCTAAGCATTAGAATAGGGGTATGAGAATGTGATCATTATATTAGAAGATCATACCATGCATATCAAATATAATTAACATGATTCATGGAAAAAATCATTGCAGTTCATAAGACATAAATCCTAAGGAAATAAATAACATAAGACAAAAAAATAACATAGGAATAAGACATGAAATTGTGGAAGGAAAACAAGAATATAAAAGGATTACCATTATAGTCAAGGAATTGTTGTCTAGGATATATTATTATTATGTGTTCACTCCCCATACCATCATGGTAGTCATTATTCACACCCATGGCCATCTTAGTTGTAGCAGTTCACTCTTTATACCATCTTATTAGTCATGGTTCACTCCCATGGCTATCATAATAGTCGATGTTCACTCGCAATAACATCTTAATCTATCTAATGAGATATAAATCTTTACCCAATTTATTAATGGGAGTTATAGTTCCCACCCTTCTCTTAATGAAATCATACAGACATGTGCAAGAAAAATATTAACAATAATATCCTAACTCATGAAATGAATTTGGTGACTTATACAAGTAATAATTTCTTAAACTACAAAAAAATATATGTTTTATAATTATTTCCTCAAATCATAACCCTTGAAGATAATAAGGTTTCATAAATGTATCGCCCTTGAAAGAAAAAACAATTTCATAAACATATTACCTTTGAATGAGAAATGGATTTCATAAACATGAAACTCATGAAAGAGAAACAAATTTAACAAACATATAACCCTTGAAAGTGAAACTTATTTCATAAACATTTATCCAGTTAAAGAGAAATATATTTCATAAACATATAACCCATTAATGTGAAATATATTTTATAAAAATCATTTCGTAATGTGTAAACCATTTAGAAAAATGATATGAATGTATCATTTGGAACATTTCTCAGAAAGGAATGATTAAAATCGATGTATTTCATCATATATGGAAAATAATTTGGTATGAACCATTAAAATCATTTCATGAATAAAATATCCATCATTCTTTGAAAAAAATTCTTCTTAATACATAAATCCTTTTGTAAAACATTTTTCTTGATGTCTTATACAATAAACATGAATTGTTTTGAAAACCCTTTCATTTAAAATTATTTAAACAATTATAAATAAGTATTGAAAACATTTTGAAAACAATTTCCCTTGAAAACATAAAAAAATATTTAATGTTTTTTGTAAACCCCTTATTTAAAAATACATTTAAAACTTATACATATGTTTTGAAACACATTTTCAATGAAAAAATATAAAAGTACCATGAAAACGTTTTGAATACCATTTCATTGAAAATACTTCGATATTAAATACATTAACATATAAAACATTTTTAAAACTCTTTTTCCTGGAAAACATATAAAATAATCATAAAAACGTTTTAAAACCCATTTCTTTGAAAATTCTTCGAAAACTTATAAATAATGATTGAAAACATTTTGAAAATAATCTTATTTGAAAGCCATTTTAAATAAAATCCATAATATTTGGAAGAGAATTTCTTTTAAAAAATAACATTTTAATATTTTAATGGAATCTTCAAGGGAATGTCGATCATGAATGCGATTAGATCTGTACAAGCCGAACATTCCTTTTGAACCGTAAAAGGTTCATAAAAGTGCCTCGACCAGAAAACGACAAGAAGATTACTTATTTTAAAATAAAACCATTTTAATTAAGAGGTAAAAAATGTGTAAAATATTCATTTAAACATCATAGGATAAAATAAAAATATTTTTTAAAACCTTTTAGATAACATTATTTTGAAAGAACACTTATTTCCGATCAAAAGGAATGATATTTCCACATTTTCATAAAAATATTTTCTTACTTATCATAAAAAACAAATAGTGGAATAAAATTTACCATTAATTGGATAAAACATGATTATCCAATGGTTAATAATATTCATGAGTGTTCAATAAATATTGATCAAAATATTTCATCAATGAAATCATAATTATATAAAATCAAGATAAACTATGATATTATTTCAAAAAAATCATACAACATAGTAATATATGAAAATTCTCTCCATGTGAAAAAAATTAAATAAATGAAGGTCAAAATAACATGTAAATAATGATATTAATGATTTAAAATTTCAATTACACCTCAATAAATAATGTAGGTGTATAACAAAACAAGTGTCTTAAAGAAGACAAATTGAGACAAAACTATCTTACTGATTAGTTATATTTTGAAACATAAATAATATCAATGAAAGATAATAAAATGGATAGTTAAATACCCATAAATTTATGAATACTAATAATATAATACATTCATGGCTAGTTTATGCACCACATAAAATAAAGTAGTCGTGAACATGTCATGTATCTCATGGATATAAAGAGTGAGATTAAATTCAAATACCTTGTCTCTATACATTCAACATACACATTCCAGGCTACAATATAATAAATTTAATTTCATTATAAATCTATAAAAAACCACGTTATTATATATAATTCCATTTACGGTTTTATCATTAATTTATATTACCCGCTTGTTAACAATTTCATGTTATTGTTATGCTTCAAGTAATATTCTCTTTGTTTTCCACATGTGTCTTAGTTTGATATATATTTCTTTCATTATACATATATCATGATTTAAAGAATGTAAAAAATGATATAAATATAATTTCTATTCATTATATGTGTATTATTATTATAAATACAATATATATGTATGGTATGGAATGAACCTTTCATGGAGAAAGTAGGTCGTACATATACATGAAAATTGTTTATATTTTATTGACATATAGAAAGAAAGAAAGAAAATGGAATATAATTATATTTGTATATAATATTTTTAAAGTTATAATATTGTTTCATATATATCGAATAATCTCACCAAACATGTTCTTTAATACATTCCATTTGTGTGTGAATGAATCTCATCGCTTTGAAGGGGCGGTAGTCCACACATCCTCAATAAAAATTATTGTGTATACAAAAAATTCAAAGTGTGCAGATATGTGTTGTAAAATAATTAGAGAATATTTAAGATAGAATATTTGACATATATATCACATATAAACATTATGTTCATCATAATTCCCAATAATGAAAGGTTGTAAAGGAATAATAAACAATCATCATTTCATGATGCGGTAGTTCATTATACAGATAAACAGTATTTTCATTACCCATTAAATGGAAGTCTGTGTATGTGTAGCTATAACATATAAAATAATAAAATATCATTATATTGAGTAAAATTTTACAGTTTTTTAATCACTGAAGAATAAGAATTGAATTATTGGATTAATAAATAAAACTAATGATTTTTACGATGAATGTTACATCTTATTCTGGTAAATCTTTTTTTTCAACCATAGGGCTTCTATAGATGGATTTATCACCAATGGGAGACTTAAAAGAGTAATTTAGGGATTATGGGATGATGATTGTTCATGTCTTGGAAAAAAAGATAGGTTTGATATTTTTGAAGAAGATGGATAGGTAGTGGCTTTTTATAAGGAAGCGAAAGGACACATTTGGCATTTTTAAAAACAATTTTTGTGTACCGACAGTTTTACAAGAAAACAGTCAATATATATATATATATGAAGATCTATGGCCAAAATATTTCCATAAAAATTGTTTTGGACACGTTTATGGGTCATTTTGGCCCTTAATTTTATGTTTTAACCTTTGCTATGTTTAATTTTACCTTAATCATTGTAATTATTCTTAATGACTTTCACTAAAATTATTGGTAAAATATTATATCGATATTATTAGATAATCAATATTATACATATTAAAATTGATTATTTTGATTTTCCAAAATTTAATTCAATGAATTTAGAAAATTTATTTATTATTAATCCCACAGATGTGACGACAATGAAATTTTTTAAATTAAAAACATACAATCGTTTTATATGTTTTTATAACCAATTTCAATGTGAAATTAACTAAAATTACCTAAATTTTATTAATTGGTAAAAAAAATGATCTAGTTAAATATTTATAACTATTTAAAATATAATTTATCCTTGTTGGACTCACCTGTATTGATAATCCCAAATTATGTTTAATACTGATCATAATATATTAAGTCATTTCATAATACCTTTTGATCTATATTTATATTATTTATCTTGAAAAATCAATATATTTTTAGTCTCATGACTTTGTTTCATCAGCTTACAGTTTACATTTCCCTATGTAAAAGATCACAGTTAAAGGCTACTGGTAAGAGCCTTCTGTTCAAGTTCACCTTTATAGGTCATTGTTGCTAAAAGTCATTGTCATGATAAAGGTAGCCATTGAGAACAATTCTATTGAAGGTTTCTAAAGGTCAACATTGAAGATATCTAGTTACTGTTGGAAGCAGTTTGTCAAAAGACACTATTACAAGCCTACCGTTGGAGTACTTACCAAAGCATACAGACGATGAGTCACTGTTACATGTCACTGTTGTGACATGGTCACTGTTACCAAGGCTTCTGTTAAAAGTCTATGATCAGACTCACCATTGAAGGTCTACTATTATATGGTTCTCAGTTGAAGTCTACCATGGGAAATGTCTACTGTTAGTGGAATTATACTGCTAGAAAACTCCACTATTGGTGAAGTCAACTGTTGAAACAGTCTACCACTGGATAGGTCTACTATTGAGTTTACCAAATAAGTCTATTGTTGAGGAACTTAATGTTGAAGTCCACCACTGGACAAGCATCTGCTGCCAGTCTAATGATAACCTATTCTTTACTTTACTAATTTTCATAATATTATCATAATTGTCATGTTTGGAAAATTTATTGAACCTGACATTATTTAATGATATTTGCAGGCATATCAGGAAACCGTACATAGTACAAGGAAGACCACACATGGGTTGATCATTCCTCTTGTTGGCCCCTGATAAATTATAAAATGGATAGATGAGATGGAAAAAGTATATATATATATATACCCAATGAAAAGGTGAATATATTTATATACAAGCATATAGAGATATAGATGTGCAGTCATCAAGATATTGAGGTACAAACATAAGGGAGACACATACAGTACCCGATATACAAAGCAAGAAGAAGAACACTCGATCACTCATTCTGAAGATCCCAAAGCATCACAAAGTTCTATTCGAAGAACATATTCAAGGCTGTGATATTGTGCTAAAAAGAGCTTCTTATCCAAGAAGCTGATCATCTTTACACCTGGAAGTCAGAACCTAGAAGATGTGACACTCTATTTTAGAGTCAACTTGCAGAAAAGGACCATAACTTCATTCCCTTCATTCCAAGGAGTCTAGATCTTATCTTCCAACACATAGAGCATTCTAAAATCATTCCAATAATCTTTCGCTCTAATCTGTTTAGTATTTTACATTTGTGAGTAGTGTGTTTGTTTTACACACACTATCTCTTGTGATTGAACAAGGGGATCCTAAAAATACTCATACCAAACTCTATCTTCTCTTGTTTCCCATTCATAACTTTGGAAGAAGCTTAGTGTGGATTGGGTGTTTTTTTACCATGTAAAATTGTGGTAGATGTTTCAAAACCTAGACAGTTTGTGAAAACTGTTGTACTGCCCAATACAGGCTGTGTATCAGGTTTTTATATAAACTCCATGGTGGAAGGTGATCACCAAGTGGAGAGGATTAGTTCTTGACTTGAGATTAAACCTCTTATTTAAATTTTTGTGCTTATCTTTCAAGTACTATGTTTTGTATTTATAATCTTCTTATGTTTTCAATGTCCAAATTTTTTTATAATCACTCTGATAGTTAGTTTTGGTTAGTGTGTATATGTGATTAATTTTGTAAACTTGTTTCAAAAGTTGAATTAGTTTTCACACTAATTCAGATGATGATTAATCAACCTGTTAGAAACCTATTGAACAATAAATCATTTATATCTCTACTACCTTAATTAACTGGGTGGTTTTAAATTGGGGGTTTTTATTATAATGTTTTTAACAGAAATTTTAATTTGAACTCAATTCACCCCTTCTTGAGAATACACTCTGTCCAACATTTGGTATCAGATGTGTTATTTATTCATACCATCAAACCATTTTGTCAAGCCTTTTAATTTCATTTGAACTTGGATTTTAGTTGCACCTCAAGATCTTAAAATTTCTATTATATCTAAATTTTTAGTTCATTAGATATTTAATTTTCTATGGATAATTGAGTTTATGGTGCTGATACTAATATGACACCTTTCATTAATGGAAATAATAATGGTCAGTGGAAATTGAAAATGTAAATGTCTCTTGGAAGCCTATGTCCTTAAATCTGGGACACAATTGGTGAAAAACATGCATTAACTACTACTGCTAGGGATACACGGTCTCAATTGACTAAAGCTACTAATAATAATATTTATAAAGCAATGAATGCCTATTTCAGTTCTTTAGGTGATGAGGAATTCAATAGAATATCTACCCGTAAGACTTCTTATGAAATTTGGGATACTTTGCTTGTTTATCATGAAGGAATAATCAATGTTAACGAAATGAGCTTAAATACATATACTATTAAAGATGATAATTTTAAGATGAAGCCCGATGAACCAATCTCTGAAATGTATCTCACGTTCAATGAAATAGTGAACACCATGAGTCTGCTTGGGAAACCAGTGGACATCAAAGACCAAATCATGAGGCTTCTTAGATGCCTACATGAAAGATGGAGAGGCACTTCTGTATCAATCCGATAATCATGTGACATCAGTAAGCTACTAGTAAAGGATCTAATTGGAAAGCTAATTATGTATGTATAGGAGCCTAAGGTGAATCAATAAATATATGATGAACCATGGAAGAATTCAGTTGCATTCAAGACTTCTACCTCAAAGAGAAAAGAAAAAGAAAATGTTCAAGTACCAGTGGACAATTCCACAAGTGAAGAGTCAAATTCCGATAGTGATGAAGAGATGGCACAACTTTCCAGAAGATTCAAAAGTTTCTACCGAATGAAGAAATTATCTAGGAAGTCAAAATTAAAAGGAATTTATGATCATAAAGGACAATGTAATAAATACAATAAGTTGAATGATAATACAAGTGAAATAGTATGATATGAATGTAAACAAAAATTTCATGTGAAGGCAGACTTGCCCAAGATGAAATTAAAGTGAAAATATAAGGATATAGGAAAAGGTTACAAAAAGGATATGAACACTACTTGGAGTGATTCACAAGATAGATCAAGTGAATCTAAAGTCTCTGGTAGTGAACAGAAAAAACCTGCTAACTTATGTTTCATGACAAAAACATCTGAGGTAACACTTAATTACATTGTGCTTAATACTTATTACTATGGGAATAAAAGTGACTCTCATAATGTTAAAGATATCATTAAAGATGCACTGTTTGAATATTGTGAGATGCTTGAGGATACCTTTAATGAACTCAAGGATAAATATAAATCATTGAAAAGTCAGCATCCCTTAAATGAAAATTACAAGTCAAATTTGGATATTGAAAAAGAAAAATTTGCCAAGCTGCTAAAAGAAAATAAAGAGTTAAAATTGCCTAATGAGAAATTAAAAAAGGATCTTGAGAAGTTCACTGCTCGTAGGGATACCCTGACATATTTTATAGGAAAATAGATTTCTCCAAAATATACAACTGGGCTAGGATATCACCCAGGACAGAGAAAATTTTGTAAAACCAAATATGTCCAAACTCTGGACAACTCATTGCTAGTTATATTTCTGGATCATTATTTTAGAAACAATTTTCTAAAGGACAAGACAAAGTATTTACGTCTCAAAATATTTTTTCTGATTTTTGGATTCCTATAAAGCAAATATGGGTTCCCAAATTTTTACATGCTAACCTCTCTGGACCAAAGAAAATTTGGGTACTAAAATTACACAATGTTTAATCTTTTTTGTAGCGATGTCTCTTAAAATGTTTGGTAAAACCCTATTGTAAATGGACAGTGGATGTTCAAAACATATGACAGGATACTAATTTTTCTTCAAATTATTAATTAATATTGTTGATGGACATGTCACTTTTGGTGAAAATGCAAAGGGAAAAATCGTCAGCATATGCCAAATTGGTAACCCTGATACAATATTAATTTCCAAAGTACCCTTTTTTTATGGACTAAAGTACAATTTACATATCATCTCTCAGTTATGTGATGATGGTTTTAATGTTAAATTTGAGAATAATGCATGCAATTTTTTCAATTCTATAAATGATTTAATTTTTACTGTATGTAGAAATGAAAATGTATATGCTATTGATCTAAATTCGTTATCCAAGAAAAAAATTTCTTACTAAAATTATTATCATAAGGTATCATGGTTTTGGAAATGATGGTTAGGAAACTTCGATTTTCACTCACTTAGGAAGCTATCTAAGAAAGTTTTAGTTAGAGACTTAACTAAATTAGAATTCCCACATGAAAAAGTGTGTAATCCCTATCAAAAGGGAAAACAACAAAAAGATTATTTCAAAATAAAGACAGAAGTTTCAACTTCTCAACCACTTGATTTGGTTCAGATGGATTTGTTTGGACCATCAAGAGTTTCAAGTTTAAATTGTAATCACTATGTCTATATTCTTATAGATTACTTTTCTAGGAATACTTGAGTATACTATCTATCTCACAAAAGTGAATCTTGTTCCCATTTTATCAAATATTTCATGTCTGTAGAAAATATTTGTGGACTTAGAATCAAGACATTGAGATGTGATCATGGTCGTGAGTATGTAAATCACGAGTTTGAATCCTTTTTCTCACATAATGGCTATAGTCACAATTTCTCTACTCTAAAAACACCTCAACAAAATGGAGTTGTAGAGAGAAGAAATATGACACTTCAATAAATTTCTAAAATAATGCTCAATGAGTATGATTTACCAATCTATTTCTGGGCTGAAGCTGTAAATACAGCTTTTTATATCATCAATAGAGTTTTGATCAGACCTATTCTTAAGAAGACCCAATATGTGATTTGGAACAATAGGAAGCCTATGATTAATTACTTTAGAGTTTTTGGTTAAAATGTCTTTATCCTTAATACTAAAGATAATCTTGAAAAATTTTCTCCCAAAAGAGATGAAGGAATTTTCTTATGTTACTATATCTAAAGTAATGCCTATAGAGTGTTCAATAAGAAAAAAAAATGTGTGGAAGAATCTGTTCATGTCAAATTTGATGAGACTGATCCACATGAGCCTAAAACCTATCTTGAACATCTTGAGGAAGATGTGTCAATTCTGGACCTTAATGATAAAGGTAGTGAATCCCCTGTAAAAGTGTCCAGTTCTGGGAATTTTACAGATTCTGCACCTGTTGAGTCTGAACTAATAGACAACCATGAAGAATCTAGTTCAACCCTTCCTAGAGTCATTAGGACTCTTAAGAATCATCCTCTAGATGCTGTTGTAGGTGATTTAAATAGAGGAACACAAACAAGATCTTCCTTGAGAAACCACGTTGAACATCAAGCTTTTCTTTCACAGCTTGAACCCAAAAATATTAATGATGCTATCAATGATGATTTTTGGGTAACGGTTATGCAATAAAAATTAAATCATTTTGAAAGAAACAAAGCCTGGGAATTTGTGGAGAGACCTAAGGACACTTTAACAATATGCACAAAATGGGTATTTAGAAACAAAGTTGATGAGTCTGGAAATATAGTTAGAAATAAGGCTAGGTTAGTTGCACTAGGATATATTCAAAAGAAATGTATAGACTTTGAGGAGTCCTTTGAACCTGTATCTAGATTAGAAGCCATTAGAATACTACTTGCATATGTAGCTTATCTGAATTTTAAACGTTATCAAATGGATGTTAAAAGTGCTTTTTTAAATGGGTATATAGTTGAGGATGTGATTGTTGAACAACTCCTGGATTTACCAATCCCCATTTTTCAAATCATGTTTTTTTAAATTTTAAAGCTTTATATGGTTTAAAACAAGATCCAACAGCAGGGTATGATAGGCTCAGCTCTTTTCATATTTCAAAAGGTTTTACCAAAGTAATAGATGAACCTAATCTTTTTATTAAAAGTATTTCCAAATAATTTTTGATAGTACAAATTTATGTAGAGTATATTAATTTTGGATCATCTAAAAATTCATTATGTGATGATTTCTCAAAAATGAAGAAAAATGAACTTGAAATGAGTTTAATGGGAGAACTCAAAATTTTCATTGGATTTCAGATCGTTCAAAACAAAAATGGAATTGTTTTAAAAGAAAGTAAATATATTAAGGATCTTTTAAAAAAAATCTTTGGATAGTAGTAATGTTAGTGACACACCTATGAGTACCACTTGTATGTTGGATGCTAATGAAGTTGGAGAACTAGTGGATCAAACCAACTACAGAGGTATGATAGAGAGTCTACTTTATCTTAGAGCTAGAAGACCTAACATTATGTTCAGTGTATGTATGTGTTATTGCTTTCAAGCCAATCCAAAAGAGTCTCATTTAATTTCTGTGAAAAGGATTATCAAATATCTGAAATATACTCCCAACTTAAGACTATTTTATCCAAAAGAAATATCATTTGATTTGTTGAGTTATTCTGATGCTGATTTTTCATGTTGCAAGTTAGATAGAAAAAGAACCTATGCGACATGTCACATTTTGGGCATGTCACTAGTATCATGGTGTAGTATGAAACAGAATTTTGTTGCATTATCTACTGTCGAAGCTGAATACATAGCTGATATTAGTTGTTGTGCTCAAATTATGTGGATGAAACACACTTTACTAGACTATGGATATCAATTCAAACATGTCTCTATAAATTGTGACTATACAAGTGCGATTAACATTTCCAGAAATACAGTATCTCATCCTAGGACAAAGCATATTGATGTGAGACATCACTTTTTGAGGGATCATTATCAAAAAGGTGATATCAGTCTTGAATTCATTATAACTAAACATCAATTAACTAATATATTCACAAAGACTTTGAATTATGAGAGATTAAATTACATCAAACACGAGTTAGGTATGATTGAATTTAGCATAGGAAACCTCACAGTCGAACCTCACTGTTAGGCATCTCACTGGTGTACCTCATAGTTGAACCTCACTATTAGTCACCTAATTAGTGTACTTCATAATCGAACTTCACTGTAAGGCACCTCACTGGCATACCTCACAGTTGAACCTCACTGTTAGTCACCTCACTGTTAGTCACCTCACTGGTGTACCTCACTGTTGGACCTCACTAGTGTACCTCACTGTTGGACCTCACTGGTGTACCTCACCATTAGGAACCTCACTGTTGGATACCTCACTATTGTATACCTCGCTGTTTGATTTTACCGTTTATTTTATACAAGAATCTGAACCGTTTTTTTTATTAGATTTATATTATTTTCAATCCATAAGTGATAAAAATTATACTTCTAACAGAACTCAATCCACTCTCCATCACTCTCTAACCTTGCTCTCGAGATACCTAAACCCTAACTTTCCTATTGAACCCTAAAACCTCTTTCAATCACCATGGATAGAACCAAGAATCCCCTGACTATCAATGAGGATGTGCCAAGGCCAAATAGGACCCGAGCCGAGCCCAGTAGTGGTAGTAGTGTGCCAATAGGGCCTATTAATCCGCACCTGTCAAAGAGGACAATAGTGGCTGAGAAGGAACTGAGTGAAGGATAGTTGATTTAGAGAAAGTATTTAGTGCTGGAAGCACTAGAAGTTCAAGGATGTATAGAATTCTTCGCTAAAAACAATGGGTCGAACTACCCGAAGCTTGTGAAGGAATTATATGAATACTTTCAAAAAGGGAGATGATGTGCATAGTATAGTGTCTAGAGTGAATGGAAATGATGTTATCATTACATCTTCTGAGTGGGATTCTTGTCTGAGAGTCCATCATGAAAGAGTTTTTAACAACTATTCTAGAGTGGCTCCTCTAGATAGTGTGATTTTGGGGTATGAGGGAGCTTTGGAAGAGCTGACTAGAGATAATACTCAAAGGAAAATAATTACTGCTGAGATGAATGGGGAAGATAGGATATTATTTAAATTCATCCAGCATGTGATTAGTCCCAGGAGAGGGGAATTTGTAGTACAAAAGTATCAGGACATATTCATGATGTACCTATTGAAGAATGGGGAGAAGATCAATTTATGTAGGCTATGGATGGCATGGTTGGAGGATATGACCAAGACAAGCTAAAAAAAAATTCCCTTTTTTATGCCAAGTTAATTTCTATAATGCTAAATGTAAAGTGTGTGGATGGAGGAAAAGAAGAAATGATAGTGGCCGTAAACAGTATTTGTAACTCCAAGTTCATCTGTAAGTTTATGAAAATTACCTAGAATCATTGTAAGAAAAAATGGGTGAATGATGAAGGAAAAATATGTGAAAACATTGATCCTTTCACTCATCAATCCAGGCCAAAATACCAGAGGTATCCATAATTAACGTCTGATAAGCCATATCCTACCTATTAATATGAGAAAGTTAAAAGAAATGTGGAGCCTGAAAGAGAGGACACCCGCATTGATGATGGGAGTGATCCTGATTTTCCATCCAGTCTAGTTGTAGGGATAACCTTTGGAGAAAATAGTTCTCCAACAGAACATTCCAAGAGGGAACCTGTTCTATGGGACAGTGATAATGAGACCAGTGAAGAAAGAGAAGTATCTCCGACTATAGTCATAGACACCTCAGAAACGGATGATGTTACTGAGTCAGATCATTCTGATCATGAGGAAAATAAGGCAAGTGATGGAGATGAAGAAAAGAAAGAAGCAAGAAGGTGAGGACAATGAAGAAGAGGAGCTCATTCTGAGTCCTGTGATAGGTGAATCAGAAAGGACAGTGTCTGGCCTTGAAGTAGAAATGGCACCTATAGCCATAGAAGTAGAGGAAATTGTTGATTCTGTAGAGGTAGTAGATCATCCCACTGGTGAATCAATGGATCAGATAGAGGTTGTAATAGTAGCTGATAGTGTTGAAGTAGTAGCTGTGGAAGAGCCAAGAGTAAAGCTAACAGAGGAGATTTCTCAGGAGGTAGCTCCAAGTGAGGGGGAGAATCCTATTGTAAGAGGATCTGTATCTATCATCCATGACATTGAAGAGTGGTCTGAAGACCCAGGGTATATTGTGTTAGGTATGGATTATGAGGATTCTAATGGTGAAATGCCCAACAGAAGGCAATCAGTACATACTGCTTCAGAGCCTTATGCAGTACCTCTAGTGACTACAGGTCTTGAAGATTATGTTAGAAAAGCGGATCATGAATCTCAGAAGGAAGATCTGAAATGAATGTTTGATGATAGGTCTTCTAAAATGGAGAAGAAATTTACCTTGATTAAATAGATAACTACAACTAATATAGACAGATTTCAGTTTGCCTTTCAAACAAATATGACCCAGGAAATCTCACAGTTCCAGAATCAGCTCAGGGAGTTGACTCAGTCTATGGAGATTCTAGGGAAATCTATGGTGAGTTTGACTGCTCTTACAGCTTCTAAGACTCCGGAAGATAAGGACATTCAATATTTCAGAGGATTTTTCCAGCAGATGTTCACTATTTTTGAAATCTTTAAGGACCAAATGAAAAATCATGTGCAGAATCAGGATGATGATGTGAAAAATCTTATTAGTGGGTTGACCAAGAACTTCAAAGAAACTATTTATTTCACCATAACACCTTTGTCTACTTCTTCTACTAATTCAACCTCAACCGGACCACTTTTGGACTTGTCAGCATTCAGAATAGTGGTCAATAAATAATTATCTATGTGGTCTGTTGTTAGTGCACCTGACTCTCAATCCGTGACTCAGATTATCACTACTATCAGGGATATGAAAAAAGTTGTCAGTGACTTCATCAGAGAGGCTTCCCATGATCATAAAAGTATAAAAGAGAAGATTGGTCATTCCTTCAAGAAGATTTACTCTAATAATCAGATGGATTCTCACTTCAATCTTTTGTTGGAAAATCTCAAAATTAAACCAGTCACCAGAGCCTTCAAGGAAAAATTCAGCAAGCTGGGACATCTGACTCATACATTAGAGAAATTTTTTGAGAACAGGGATGATTTCATATTGTCTATGGAAAGAGAATGAAGTATTATTATGGATTTTAGAAATCTTATCCTACCCTTTCTCCATGTGGATTGTACTCCTGTTATAGTCCATCTTTCCTTAACTGCATCCCAAACCAGTGTTTCTTCCATGATAACTCCTGCTGAGGCAATCAAAAGAATCACTCACTTAATACCATAGAGAGCTACTCACTACAAGAACACATGAGCTACTGTTTCTACCCCTCTAGTTATCCCTGCAGCAATTCCCAAACCTACGGATCCAACAACTCATCCTCCACATTCTTCTTCCAAAGGGAAAGTCTAATTGCCTATGGCAGATGTGGATTGAGTTTGCTTGTGTCTTTTTTATATGGACTTTTTATTCTTTTTGGGTCATGTATCATGATTCAATTAATACAATAATTCTCTATTATCTCTATTTGTGTTTCTTTTTTCTAATCACAAAGTGGGAGAAATGTTGTGCTAAAATGATCAGTAATATGATCATGTGATTTCATTACTTCCTAATGGACCTTTTGTGCATTTCCCTATGATAACATGTACCAATATCCACTGCTATTACAATCCAATTAATCTCGGATACCTGTGAAACCACAACTGAAATAAGGTTCACTTTGATATCTGTTTAATAACTATATTATATGCTTATATGTGATAAATATAATTAATACATAATTTCATAATATGTTATTATAGAAAAGGGGGAGATTGTTGGACTCACCTATTTTGATAATCCCAAATCATGTTTAACACTGATCAAAATATATTACGTCATTTGATAATCCCTTTTGATCTATCTTTATATTATTTATCTTGAAAATTCTATATATTTTTAGTATCTTGACATTGTTGCATCATCTTACAGTTTACATTTCCCTAAGTAAAATTTCACAGTTAAAGGCTACTGGTAAGAACCTTCTGTTCAAGGTCACCGTTATAGGTCACTATTTCTAAAAGTCACTGTCATGATAAAGGTCACTGTTGAGAACACTTCAGTTGAAGGTTGCTAAAGCTCACTGTTGAGAACACTTCTGTTGAAGGTTTCAAAAGGTAACCGTTGAGAACACTTCAGTTGAAGGTTGTTACAGGTCACCATTGAGAACACTTCTATTAAAGGTTGTTAATGGTCACCGTTGAAGATATCTAGTTATAGTTGGTAGCTGTCTATCAAAGGTCACTGTTACAAGCCTACTGTTGGAGTACGTACCAAAGCTTATAGACGAAGAGTCACTATTCAAGTCACTATTGTGACAAGGTTACTATTTTCAAGGATTCTGTTAGAAGTATACTGTCAGACTCACCATCAATGGTCTGCTGTTATATGGTTCTCAGTTCATGTCTACAGCGTGATAAGTCTATTATTAGTGGAAATCTACAACTAGACAACTCCACCATTGGTGATGTCAATTTTTCAGACAGCCTACCAGTGGAAAGTTCTACTGTTGAGCCTACTGAAGAAGTCTAATATTGTGGGGCTTACTGTTGAAGTCCACCGATTGACAAGCATCTACTACCAATCTAATGATAACGTATTATGTACTTTACTAATTTTATTAATATTGTCATTATGGTAATTTTTGGAAAACATAATTCACCTGACATTATTTAATGTTATTTGCAGTCATATCATGAAACCGTACGTAGTACGAGGAAGACTACACATGGTAAGATCATTCCTCTAGTCTACCCCTACTGAATTAAATAAGTGAAAGCTGAGCTGGAAAAAGTATATACATATATAGAACCAAAGAAAAGGTGAATATATATATATATATTTGAATATAGAGATATACGTGTGCAGTCATAATGATATTGAGGTACACACATAAGGGAGACACATACGGTACCCGATATACAATGAAAGATGAAGAACACTTGAGCACTCATTCTGAAGATCCCAGAGCTTCACAAATATCTGTTGGATGGACATCTTCAAGGATATGGTGTTGTTCTAAAAAGAACTTCTGATCCAAGAAGTTGATCATCTTTACACCTGGATGTCACAACCAAGAAGTTGCAACACTTTGTTTTATAGGCAACTTGCAGAAAAGGACCAGAACCTCATTCCCTTCATTCTAAGGAGTCTAGAGCTGATCTGCCAACACATAGAGAATTATAAACTCTTTCATAACATCTTTATCTCTATTGTGTTTAGTATTTTACATTTTTTATCAATGTGTCTATTTTACACACACTGTATCTTATTCTAGAACTGGGGGATCCGGAAAATTCTCATACTGAACTCTCTCTACTCTTGTTTCCCACGCATAACTGTGGAAGAAGTCTAGTGTCTCTTGGGTGTTTGTTTTCCCACTTAAAATTGTGCTAGAGGATGCAAAACCAGGATAATTCGTGAAAAATGTTGTACTACCTGATACAGGCTGTGTATCATGTTTTTAAATAAACTGCTTGGTGGCAGGTGATCACCAACTGGAGAGGATTAGGTCTTTACTTAAGACTGATCCTCTTGTTTAAATTGATTTTCATATCTTTCAAGTACTCTATTTTTCATTTATCCAATGCTTATGTTTTCAAAGGCTGAAATCTATTTTTATAATCACTACGATAGTTAGTTTTAGTTAGTGTGTATATGTGATTAATTTAGTAAACTTGTTTCAAAAGTTGAATTAGTTTTCACACTAATTCAGTTGAGGATTAATCAACCTGTGAGAAACCTGTTGAACAATAAATCATTTATATCTCAACTGCCGTAATTAACTAGGCTGTTTTAATTCGTGGGATATTTATTCTAAAGTTATTAATAGAAATTTTAATTGGAACTCAATTCACCTCCCCCCCTTAGTATCCACTCCAACCAACAATCCTTTTAAAAAAAATTTGTAAAAAAGTTGTTTTGAATTAAAATTAAGTATTAATCACTATACATACAAAAATGACGATTCACAGAAAATAAAAAAATAACCATAATCTTATTTTAAAATTATAAAATAAAATATGAATTTTATTATTGAAAATTCAATTTTTATGTGTGTCTAAAATAAATTT
Organism: Viscum album; assembly: GCA_963277665.1. Classification (NCBI taxonomy): domain Eukaryota; kingdom Viridiplantae; phylum Streptophyta; class Magnoliopsida; order Santalales; family Viscaceae; genus Viscum; species Viscum album. The sequence continues at coordinate 1,654,890,519 of OY728146.1, forward strand.
TTCATTTTTTCATATAATGACATGAAAAGTAATTCATTTGAGAAAATATTGTTTTAAATCATACAAGGACTTTACCAAAAATTATATTTGTTATTATCAATGTGTTTTATTTTAATAAAACCATTATAAAAAATATTTGAAAATTAGTTATTAATATTTATATTACTATGTTCTATGGCTATGTTATAGCTATCTCATTTAAATAATACTTTCAAAAAAATGATGTTTTGTAGAATCATTCGGATGCGTGTAATGTACACCAAGTCGGTGTTTCATGCAGTGCATGTTTAACACAGCATTGAATATAATGAATAAAAAAATAGCGTTTTAACATAAAAATAAATATATTTTTCCAAAATAAAAATATCAAAATATTAAATAAATTCAAAGAAAATATTTCACAAAATCTCGTGGTGTTACATTAAAACACTCTTAAAATATATTTCACCCTCTAAATTAGTCTAGGTTATAAAAGGTTTAATACTTGAAAGATATTTTAATAGAAACCCACTTTGTAAAATTTATTATAAAACATACATTAAAAAAATTAAAAACATAATAGTCACCCAATGTGACAAATAACTAAATTTCTGCATAATAAAACATTACTGGAAAGTGAAAAAATTGAATTGAATTAAAGAGTAAATATTACTAAGGAGTGATTGGGGTAATATATCACAAAATTTTGAATGATATATGAAAATTAGAGGCCATAATATTCATAAATATGTGATTATTTAAAATAATATCGGTTTAACAAAAATTAAGGTATTAGAAAAATATTTTTTTTGATCATTTTCCTATCATTGAGTAATTATTTTATTGATCAACAATATATAGAAATATACATACATGATCTATTTCTATACATAAAATTTCATCCCTTTATTCAATTTTATCAATTTCTAATTCCTCCATTAATTCATGAAATAGATGTTCAGAAATTATCTTTGATGCCTGAAGTAAAAAAAACACTTTGAGTAGATTTTAAGGTCCATAAAATAATGAATAGTATAACTTTTTTGTATCTAACTATTATTAAAAATATATATTTTTAATAAATTAATCTATAAAAATAAAAATTAACTCTACTGGTTCATCAATAATATTTATCCATCAAAATTAATTACACAACAACTAGGACATCATATAGGCTAGTGATGGACATGAAACCCTTATCATTCTCCCATAGTGGGTTCAATACCTATGGCACTTCCAAACATGAGTTTTTTTCACACGACATACATGATGTACTTTTCTAAAACCACACTAATATAATTTCCAAAATAAATATGATGGACATCATTAAAATAAAGTTAATCAGTAAATATATTTTCAACTAAGGTGTCAAATACAATATCAATACATAAATAAATCCTTGAATGTTTGACTTATACATTTCATTAAGGGTTAACCTTATAACTCTTCTAAAAGATGAAAATCAAAAACATTAGAAAGAAAGTCACAAAATCAGCTTAACATTAATTCCCAAAATATCATAATGTAGCTCTAGGCTATCAACTTCTAAACATGTCAATACACTCATCAGGAGTCTATTGAAATAAGTTTAAGACCTAAATTACCATTAATTATTTTTGAATACATGAATTATTCCTCAGTCCAATGTATATTGTATATATTCCATAAATTCAAAAAAAACCATAATTAATGAGATTATAACCAATTTTCGATAATTCCTTAGTTAGTTCCAAGATAATCAATACCATACAATTTACTTATTCAAATCCAACATACAATTATCTAAAAAACATTGTTTTATTGTAAGGACCATGTAATGGGTTACCTTCAGTTATAAAAAATTACATATTTTCATGAAATCAATTTTCCATTCAGTCAGAATCATCCAATATAATATATTAAATACTTAAATAAAAAAATAAACTAAACAATAAATTTATATTTCCCCATAATTATTAAATCCAAATACATAAAAACATTTATAATTACTATTTATCCATAAGCCAAAATATGGATACATCATATTATTACATAACACCTATTTCCTTCAACATTTCTTTTGTAGTCTCATAATCATAAATAATAAGACCATTACTCATACCTCCTTCATATTTTTCTTCGATAAATTTCCATGTAGTACATAAATTTGAATAATGACCATTTATCCCACACATAAAGAATTTAAAAAATTTATGATGTCTTAGGGTGGCCAATATTCTTATCCATTTTTTAATCTAACACATCTTTTTTACCTTGCAGTTACTTGATTTGGGTCCTTATTTTTCATAGACAAAAAAACTTCTTATTTATCTAAGACATAATCTTGAGAGATTTCTTCAACATTATTGACACAAATGGGACTGGATCTTCATTCCTCCATGGCCTCCATAACTGGAACACTCAGTGACCTCTTTCATTCTCTTCCTTGGTGAGTCTGAGAGTTGGTTAACATATACGGTGTTGATCATGTTCCACAAAAACTTATTAGGCAAGATCACAATATCTGTCACTCCAGTGATCATCCTATGAAATCTCATCAATATATTTTCCGCCACATTAGACATTAACCCAGTTCCATCTGGTTCATTCCATTGACTAAAACTATAAAGCATAGAGTGAGAAACAATTTTCATAGTGTAAAAATAGGTAATCAAGAAGAATTATTACATATATTATGTTTAAATTAAGAAATATTCTTTAAACTATGACACCTGAAGTTTATCCTAGGTTATTAATAACTATATTATATTTAAATCTATCATTATGGTTCATGAAGCATCTGTGAATGCCCAAAGAATATCTCCTAGGAGTATCAAAATATGTGTGGTGTAAGGACCATTTTCATGTACTAGGTTACACTGAGTTTGTCCCAACACACCATGTTAGAGTTGTTACCCAAGGTACATCATTTCTATATCAATATCTACTTATAGTGTCTATATAGGGTTATATTTCTTATAAACCAATCACTATATCCTTTACCTAAATTCTAGGACATTTTCCTACACATTTACATATCTTTATGCTTTTCCATAGACATGTCCTTTGGGTTCTCACTTTGTCTTTCTCATCCTATCTTCTTGTGGTTAACTAAACCTATGATCTAATACTAACTATGTTGACCCGGTATGGACATATATAAACATTACATAAATTTCTAGGAACACATAAAAAATATATACAACGAAATTCCAAACAACTGTATTATTTTAGTGCCTTTGGAAACAAACACACAAAAACACTTGTAAATAATTGAGATAAATTGTCTCCCACTCAGTTTTTCATGACTATAACTCTTATTATACACATCATACATAATACAAACATATTCAAAACCCGGGAAAGGAAACATAAAAATGGTTGATCTTTGATCATCATTTATGGTAAATAAGGGAGAATGTAAGCATACACATGAGCATAGGGGTATAATAACATGATCATACCATTATAAGATCATACCCTGAATATCACATATCATAAACATGGATCCTGGAATAAATTTTGGTAGTTTATAAGACATTAATCATTAAGAAATAAAGAACACACTTCATGAAATCATAATATAGGAATAAGACATGGAATTGTGACAGACGCATAAGAATATATATTTATTTACATTGTAGTCAATGCATCACTACCATTGCCATATTTTTAGTATGGGTTCACTCCCCATACCATCTTAGTAGTCATGGCTATCTCCCTAGGACATTTTTGTATTATTTTGTCTCTCTTGACACCGTCTTGGTAGTCATGTTTCACTCTCATGGCTATCTTAGTAGTCAAGGTCTACTCCTAAGATTAACTAAGTCTATCTCATGAGATTTAAATATTTACCCAATGCATTGAACATAGATATAGGTCCCACCCATTTCATAATGAAATCATAAATAATAGATCAACAAAATCATACACAATCATATCATAACCTATTAGATAAAATTTGATTCATAAACATGTAATTATATAATAACCTATTGAAAATTATAGGATTCATAATCATTTCATCAATGAATAAACCATGAATATAAGTGTTTTTTATACACATATAACTTGTGAAAGGGAAATATATTTCATAAACATATAACCTTTGAAATAGAAATGGATTTTACAAGTATATAACCTTTGAAATAGAAATGGATTTCATAAACATACTACCCATGAAAGAGAACTGGATTTCATAAACATATAACTTGTGAACGAGAGACAAATTTTAGAAAAATCACGCCATAATGTGTAAAAAATTCATATTATGAATACTAACAGAAAATTTGGATAATTTCTCAAAATGTAATGAGTAACACCAATTGATTCCATCTTAGATGTGAAATAATTTTGAAAGATCATTTTAAATCATTTCTTGAGTTAAAATCCCTTCTTTGAAAAAAAAAAGATTTTTTAAACATAAATCATTTTGAAACCCATGTTCCATAAAAATTAAGAAAAGAATCATGAAAATGTATTGAAAATTATTTCATTGACAAAACTTTGACAAGATAAAAATATGGCTTGAAACGTTTTGAAAACTAGTTTCCCTGAAAACTTATAAAAGATTATTGATTTTTTTAAAACTATTTAATTGAATATACATTGAAAACGTATAAATAAGGCTTAAAAATATTTTGAGAACAATTTTCCATGAAAATTTATAAGAGAATATTGAAGAAAATGAGAAACCCATTTCATTGAAAAACATTGATAACATATTAATAAATATTGGAATCATTTTGAAATCCTTTTTCCTTGAAAACATATAAAAGAATCTTGAAAATATTTTGAAAACCATTTCATTGAATATAAATTGATAACTTATAAATAAAGTATTAAAACATTTTTAAACCCAATTTATTTGAAATTTTATTTATAAAAAATAATTTCCATAAAAGAAGATTAAATATTGGTATAAGTAATATTCTAATATTTTAATGGAAGCATCAAGAGAATGTTAGCCGTGAAGGTATGTAGATTTTTATAAGACAAACATTCATTTTGTACCATAAAATGTTTAGAAACGATCCTTGACTATAAAATAACAATAAGATTCCTTTTTTTAAAATAAAACGCCTTTTCTTAAAAGGAAAGACATTTTTAAAAATTTCCAATAAAAATTATAGTATCAAAGTGAAATAAATTGAAAACTTTTTAGAAAACATGGTTTTTAAATAACACATATTTATGACCAAAAGAAATGATATAGCCACATTATCAAAAAAGAAATTTACTAAATATCGTAAGTTCAACTGTTTGAAAAAAATTGTACCATTATATTGATATAACATATATATCCAAAAGGTAATAAAAATCATTAGATTTCTTGAGATATGTATCATAAGATTTCATAAATGAATGAATAATAATAAACAATCTCGATAAACTATGAGACTATGTCACTAAACACTTAACACATAGTAATATGGGATGATAATATAAATGTAAAAAAATGAAATTACATGAATCATAAAATATCATTAAAATATTTATATTCATGATATAACATTTTAAATACACCTTGATAAATAATGTAGGCGCATAAAACGAAATGTGTTTCAAAGAAAGAAAATTGAGACAAAACTCTGTTACCGAATTGGTAACATTTGAAACAAAAATACCATGAAATAGAGATCATATAATGGGTATGTAAATACCCATAAACTAAAGAATAATAATTAAATAATAAATTCATTGTTAGTATATACAACATGCAAAGGAGAATATTGGTGAACATTGCATGTTTCTCATGGATATAAAATGTGAGATGAAATTCCCTTACCTTGTATCTTGAATATCATCGAACTCATTCAAACCTAATGTATAATAAATATAAGTTTATTATACATCTATAAAAGAACCATATTATTATATCTAATACCATATATTTATTGATAATGAATTTATTTTACCCACATCATATCAATTTCATGTTAAGGATATGATGTGGGTAAAATTAGGTTTGTTTTTTCACAGGTGTCTTAATTTTTTATATCATTGGCCCTTATACATATATAGTGATTTATATGTGGTAAAAAATGATATAAAAAACATTTATATTAATTATATTTTTATTATAATAATCTATATAATACATAATTATTAAAGGAATACACTATTCATGGAGACAGTATATCGTATGTATTCATGAACGTTGTTTCCGTTTTATTTCAGTATTGAAAGAATGAAATATATTTATATATGTATATAATATCATTATATTAGAATTAATATGTCATATATATATCATATAATTTCACTAAACACATCCTTAATGCATTCCATGTTTTGTGTGAATGAATCACATCACTTTGAGGGGTTGGGAGTCCACACTTCCTCAAACGAAATTATCATATTTACAAAAAATTGAAAGTATAAATATATTTTTTGTAAAACAACTAAAGAATATTAAAGACATCTTATGTTTCATTTATATCATATATAAAAATAGTGACTATCATAATTCTCAACCATGAAAGGTGATATGGAAAAAGTAATAATCATCATTTTGTGAGGTGGTAGTTAACCATACACATAAACATTCTGTTCATTACCCATTAGATGGATGTGTGTGTAAGTGTATGTATAACCCTTATAAAAAAATATATAAGTATATTTAGGATACTATTTTTTTCTTATAATCACGAAATATGTATAATTTAATGTTTGTATAAGGAAATAAAATTAAAGAGTTTGAGGAAGAATGTTACCTCATATTCGGGTAACTCCTATTGGTTTTCACCAAAGGGTTTACATTGATGGATTTATAACCAATGATATACTTAATTGAGTAAGTTATGGATGTTTGGAATTATATTGGAAGGATATTGGCTGAAAACAATATTTTATTGATGTGTAAAGGAGTGGTTGAGGTGGTGGCCTTTTATAGGGGAGGGAAAGGACACAGTTGGCATTTTTTGAGAACATGTGAGGTGTTCCATCATTTTTACATAAAAACTCAACCCAAAATAAAAAAAACTCAATAAATAAAGGTTTATTACCTAAATATATCAATAAAATTGGTGTTTTAAAAGTTTCTAGGTCATTTGGGCATTTATTCTTAGGGTTTATTCCTAGGTTAAGCCTAATTTTACCTTAATCCCTATAAATAATCATAATCACTTATACTAATATTTTTGGACCAAAATTGAGTCAATATTATTTTTCTATGAATGTAATACTAATTATAACCATCTATATCCATTTTTCAAAATTAAATTCACATAACTGACAAAATTATGATTAATTTTAATCACTTCGATGTGTCGACAATGTGGGCTTTTAATGTAAAAACATTCAATTATTTTCTAGGTTTTTATACCCAATATCAAAATGAAATTTAATGAAATGACATAAATTGGACTAATTGTTAAAACTATGATCTAATTAAAATATAAAACCTGTCTAAAATATATCTTATTTTTATGAAAAATTTATATGAAAAATTAGTTTTGAATTAAAATTCAGTATTTTCACAATTTATCAAAAAATGATGTTTCTCAGTAAAATCCAAAAAATTTATCAAAATATAATTTTGACATTCTAAATTAAAAAATTAAATTTATTTTATAAATTTAAATTTCTAAATGTGTATAAAATTATTTTTATTATTTTTTCATAGAAGGACATCAAAAGAAGTTCATTTGAGAAAATTGTATTTTTAATCATATAAGAATGTTAACAAAAAAAATATAATTTTTATTTTCAATGTATTTTATTTAAATAAAACCATTATAAATAATATTTTAAAATTTTATATTAGTATTAATATTAATAATTTTATTGTATTTTTTATAATTATATCGTTTAAAAAATTATAAAAATAATATAATGTTTCATACAAACTCTTTGTAGCATGTAATGTACACCAAGTTTTTGTTTCATTGGGCTTGATTAACATGATGTTGTGTATAAGTAAATAAATATTTAGTGTTTTTATATAAAATATAAAACTATTTTTAGAAGTAAACAATAACAAAATATAAAATTAATTCAAGTGAAGTGTTTCTAAAAATCTCAGATAGTTATATTGATGGCCATAAGATGTGATTATCATATCCACATGTGAAATCTGATGCCTGAAATTTGTAAACTATCATTTCCTATCTTACCTATTAATGAGGCTTCTTCCTGAATGAAGAAAACTGGCCACCATGAGTGATCAAGCAAGGATATTGAGAATGATCTCAGTTGATTGAAATGTGAAAGGCATGAAACATTGTATTACATGCATTTGAAGAACATAGGTCATCAAAGGAACCTGTAACAATCTCAATATATTATTATGTGGTGATCTTAAATATCATGAAATATATGGTTGATTATCAATGATGCATCATAAGAAGAAATGTGTACAATCATAATGTCATCACATGATGAGAATGGATATGTGAGAGGAGGAAGAAAACATTAATGTTGTTACATTAAGATAAAAAATTGTGAGAATCCTCAATATTTACAAATATTTTTAATGAATATGTTTTGTTGTTTGTAGATTTTTTTACATAAATAAAATAATATCACATGAAACACTATGGTCCCACATGATCAAGAAATTAAATCATATGATGGCATGATAACCTCGATGGTACCTAGAGAAACTGAGACTTTTGGAATTAAAGAGATCCTAATATCTTTGGGTGTTTGAATAATTCCTCTATTGGAATTAAATATTGGATCTATTCTCCCAATATAAAACAAGGCTCGTCTGATATTTTATACTACTGTAACATCAATTGAATTATATAGAGATATATTGTATCAATAACAACGTATCTGTATGATATATTCACATGAATAAAGATTTTTCTAATTTGATTGGATCATTTGAAAGATTAATCCATGAGACTTATGATCTTACCAAATCATTATATAAGGTATCTACAGAAAAAACATCTTATCTCAGGAAGTAATTTTTAGACAGAATCAGTGTCGCGCAAATTTCTTCTAATGTACCCATATTAGTTATGAAAATATGTGGATATGTTATCACGGACGATACCTTATATCATGAGAAAGTGATTGAGCTGAACTGGTGAGAGATATAGGATGTATGAAGAGGTTTAGATAGTAACCCACATACACAACTAGTCATGTGAAAAAAATCTTAGTTATACAAACTTATCTCAAAATGGAAATCATAGACACCACATATGTTGAATGATGGTAAGATGAGTTCACATGAATCTCTTGTGAATCTCCTACATGATGAAATTGAGAGAGACCCACGAACAACCATTGTCTTATGAAGAAGGAACCCTCAATCCATCTAAGTCTTGTAAAGGGGTTGAGGAGTCAATGCATACAATACCTCCTGACATGATACTACTTTGTTTTAACGTAGAATAATTGAAGAAGTTCATCTCAGATGAACATTATATTCTCATGAGATGGAGGAAATGAGATCACATGATATTTTCAAATTAAGAATGATAAGTACTTGTGTGATTTTAAAGGATTTCTTAAAAACATGTGTGATTAAATAAAGAGTTTAAGCCACACCTGGATCACATCAAGGTCATTAAGAGATCATTCAAGCATGGATATATCAAGTTATTTGAATGATATAATGAATTTTGTATTAATAAAAGGTTTTTATGAAACTCAGGAAATACAATGCATGAAGTGTGTGACATTCCCATTCATGTGTGTTCACAAGGCAGAAAAGATTGAAGGTGTACAGTGCATGAGTAGATGTTTATGGGAAAATAACATGAGAAATAGAGATACCCAGAATATAATTGGTAAGAAAATTATAATAAATTTCATAACTGAATGATTAATGGTCTCTAATTCTATGAAATCCATACATGAAGTGTGATTAATTTGTGATAGAATTTATATAGATATTCACAAGATCATATATCTGATTTAACAGTGTTTTATAATAAAAGAAGGAATATTGGGATATAAGGTTACATGATATTTCTTGAATATAATATTCATGAATAAATTCAATATACCACTTTCACACAAATCATAGATTTGAAGACCTCATCATCACAAGGAAGCAAATCTGGTGCATTGTTGCAATGAGGAAACTGATCAAATGTATTTGATCATAAATCATTGATAAGGACTAGAAAACTGAAAAGGCAATTTATTTGGTAAATGGGAAAGTGTGATCCATCATGATCTTGGAGGAAGATCTATAGATAAACCTAAAGTGTATAAATCTTTAAAGAATGGGGGAAACCTCTCAGTTGGAGCTAGGAGTTGGAATTATCTTGTGTGAATCCGGAGCATAAGCCTCTAGTGAGGATTATAGTGTAAGTTGGTATGGATTATGTCAACACTGTGGGATGGAGTATAAATTAACTCCTATTTGGATTATGGAGAGATATAGTATGAATTTATATAGAAAATATTAATTTTTTATAGGCTTATACTGAAGAATCAATATTGGGTAGAAAAATAATCACAAAAAAGAGTAGTTATAGAGACCTTTTCATTGCATTATAAGACATTGAAATATTCCTATATAAAATTCTAGTGGTAGATGTAGAGACGACATGGGGTTTTGAGGCCTGCTGTTCAGAAATTTATTTCTACAGTAATATAATATATATTTCATATTACACACACATGGTTCTCAAATAAAGTGGGATAATTATTATATGGAATCTTAGATCGGAAATATGAAACTATGGTTGAGTTCAAAACTAAGTGTTAACCCTAGAAACAACATAAAATGTTTCCGTGTGGGATGTTAGGAACCCTCCTCCATTGGCGGGGTGTTTAATGAGTTAATTAAAAATTAATTATTTTAATTAGTATATTTTCATCGCAATGGATAACTATATAAGATTATATCCAGATATATTTCTCTATGTTTTTATATAATATCATCATCATCATTATTGAAACCCCCATTTTCTTATATATTCATGTATCTATTAGCTATAAAATCCTTGGGAGTAATCCAATTATCTTCCTCCCTTCTCCCCGATTGAATCACGTCAGAAAACAACAAAACTATCGATCAGAGTTCACCAGGATGCCTAGAATGCAGCAACATCTCTCAAATCATTAGCACACATGCTATTCATTAATAATCAATCCATAATAAAGGTATGACTCATCATTTTGTGTTTTTACACCTTTTTATTAAATTATTGTGTAGATCAACCCTTGGTCTGGGATCTTTGTCATTTATTGCCTTTGCATGCAACTACTTACCAAATTTAATTGATTTATTGAAAATTTTATATCCTTAGTTTCATAGTTCTTGATATTTCTCTAATAAAACACAGATAATGATGTTTATACATTGGTTTTTGGGGATTTTATACCTCTTTGAATCACGTTCCATACCAATTGAACCCAATGGTCCTCGTTTAACATTGTCAGGCCATACAGAGCCCGATCGGTCCCCCCGATCCGCAACAGATCAACAAAGAATTCATGGAAAAATGACAATTTTAGATCTTTAATTTTTATGAGTTTAAGATGATATTTTTTGTTGTTTGAAATAAATAAATCATCAACGGAAGGATCGGGTTGGTGTGGTTCATGCAACGAACACCAATGATTCATCAGAGGCTGATTTTAGGTGTACAATGGTTGGAAAAGGTAGACATGGTATAGATTCCCATGTTTGAGGTGTCTTTGAGGCATGATTGATTGCTAAACTATGTGAAACGTCCAAATATAACATGATGATTGCATATATGTATTTCTGAAAAAAATACCTAACGACTCACAGTGTTCAATGATGAATACACAACACATAGCCCTTCCACAATGGTTGCAAGGGTTTTGTAGATGTTAAGTATGACACTATGTTTATTCTCTCTCACATGTCATGTACCGCTTATTTGTTAAACATACCATGTGAGGTATCTCATGGGTAGGAATCCATGTGGATGTACATGTACATTAGATCTAATACATGGACATGGGGTCCAGTAAACAGACACATCTACCAGCACACAACCCGGTCTTTGGGTAGCTTGGACGTGCTATGTAGTCCACCTGCAAAACAAGTATGCCTAAACGTCTAGATTCATTTTCCATCTAGTGACACGTCTAGGTTGTAGAGAATGTCCACAGGCTATGTGGGACCCCTCACATGTCATGTACCCCAAGTTCCTTTTTAGGGAAACATCATCTCTTTGTATCTCCTTAGTTTGAACTCGAACATTGGCTTATGATTATCATATCCAGAGTGTTTTTTTCAAGAATAATTATATGGTTCATTTAGTTTCATATTTGGAGATAATATGTGAAATGATCTAGACATAGAACTTAAAAATGAAACACCTGATGATGGATGTGATCATACATGAACACCAGACACCTTCTGTGTGGTACCATCTAGTGGAGCTGGTATGTGTGTCCTCAACGTATTCCAAGTGGTACCATCTAGTTGAGCTGTGCAGTGGGTCTTTGACATAATTTTAGTGGTACCCTCTAGTTTAGCTAGGCTGTGGATCCACGATGTCTTCTGAGTGTTACCCTCTAGTTGAGATGGGCATTGGGTCCTCGACATCTTCTAAGTTGTAACCCTTAAATGAAATGGTAAGCAACTCCTTGAGGTCTTTAGAGTGGTACCCTATGATAGAGATAGGTAGTGGGTCCTAGATGTCCTCTAAGTCATACCCTCCTATAGAGCTATATAGTGAGTCCTCGAAAACTTCACAGTGGTACACTCAAGTAGTATTGGGAAGTGGCTCTTCAATGACATTGGAGTGGACCCACCATCATCATGGGTGTGGGTCCTCTATTTTGAGTTTTTACCCCCTGAAATATGTGAAAAAATGTTGATGCATGGTTAGAAATTAATGGTTAATTCTGGGAAGATGCGTGAGATTCTGAGAATCATTGATGGACATATAGAACAGTTGGTTACTCTTATTCATAGGATGAGTTGTGATATGGAGATCCCCTTAGTCTCTCATTTGGGATTCTTTGACAGATAATATATATATATATATATATATTCTTATTTTTTATCCACACCATTGACTTCGTTACTCTATTTCTAGGAGAGACTAAGATGCACAAGGTATTACTCATGCTTTCAGTGTTTATCTTCTAAAGGATGAATGAGTCTACTCTCCTGCTATAGGTGGAAAAGACTCAATGGGTACTTCCCCTACTCACTATGTTTAGCTATTTTTCTTTCCATGAGTCTATATTCACTCATTAATGGGTTGAGTAGTTCTCCTTCATCGTAACATGTTTAATCTACTATATTTCTTTCTTTATAATATTTTTTTCATCTCCCCCTTCATATTTTGGGGTGTCTTATGGGTATGTATATACTCACCTTTGTATGGGATTTTCCCACAAATGTCGTGTCTCATGAAGATGACAGATCAATCAACCGTGAAAAAAAAGTATATTAGGGATATTGGGTTCTTGGACTGTGTATGGTGGTTCTAGCATGAGATTCCAGAGTTAGGATATCTATCAGTTGTTTACTTTTCCATTTTTTTACGTAGGAAATATTTTTTGTTGTGTATTTATTTTTCCCCTTTACATCCAATTTATCCTACCATACTATTCTATTATCTATAGGTCTATGAATGATTGCATTACATTGCAGTAGTATGTAATCTTTTATTATTTCCCTCTACAATTTTGAATCAATATGGATGTGTGTTTGCAATCATGTACTTATGAAATGGACTTCCCAAGTTAGATATGCCTTTTAAACTAGTCATCATACTCTATCCTATGGAGGTGGGCTTGTGATAGTTGCAACTCGATCCCCAGCTTGGGTAGGGTCATGGTTGGTTTTTATCAGAGCTAGTTCAATCCTTAGGACATTTTTTGGACTAGTCACCTTAAAAGAGTATTTTCTGGGTTTAGGGAAATAGTGTAAAAGTTTCTCAAGTGTGGATATTAGGCTAGAAAATCTAGTGTTGGTGCGGTGGCCATGATATCCATTCATAATGATACTGATAACCTGGTTGTTTACATGGCTTGTCGAGACATTGGTTGGAAGTATAAATGGTACATGCATCATATAGGATTGAGTCTTTTAATTTCCTTATTGAGTCCCATACACATTTTTATTGATATATATATATATATATATTCTCATTTGAATGTGGTACTCGATAGTAACTTTTAGTATGCCTCTATGATAACAATAATCCAGTATACCAGCTCTGGTTTGTTATGACAACCCAATTACTGTAGAGGCCCCAATTTAGGGTCCATCCTACAATCCTATTCCTACAGGTGAGTACGAATTAGCACCTCACCCAATCGATTAGTATATCATTCTATTGGAGCAAGATGAGGACATGTGCATGCTTAGAGCACTCTGTGAGTTCCAGCATCAGAGACCGCTGAGGTCTTATAGTGAGCCATCTCTTCAAGTAGTAGATTATTGGCTACAGTTGGTGGTATGTATCTTCAATCTTGTTTGGACTCGGATGGATCAAGTTGTAATTATGGAAGCTATATTTCTCTATGGAATATCTAGGCACCCGGGGACCCTTGTTACATTGATGGGTTATGAGATGACACTCTCTTGGCCGGAATCCTACTAGCTATTTTTTGAAGAGTACTACCCCACCTATTTACAATCATCCAAACTCTAGGAAAATCGAGAGATAATAAATGGAGGGATGATGGTTGATTATTATGATATTAGGTTCAAAATCCTTATGCGGTACTCTCATGAAATGATCTAGGATGGAAGCTTTTGAGCACATATGATTGAGTAGGGGATCTGCACAGATATCTGGTCCAGTTTTATAACCATGTGTATCCCCACCTATGTCACGGTGTGGTATTGTTCATTGGTGATAGAGATAATGATATTATAACTATTTTAGATAGTTTAAGCTACCAGTTGATTCCATATATTTGAGTTGTCTACAGTAGAAAGAAGATTCTAGGTTCACTGATCATTCCACAAGAAACATTTTCGTGAGGAGAATCATGCATATTGTCAGAGGGAGAGTATACCATCAAGGTTCCCCCTGGGGAGGAAGGGGTAGTACCTAGGGAGTAGGTTATAGTAGACGAGAAATAGGATCTATGTGTGGTCGAAAATTTTATGTGATCCTTCCACCACCCCCTCCCCCAAGAAGCCCATGTCAGGGTTAGGGAACTTGTGGTCAAGGCTGAGCATTGCTGCAAGATTTAGATGCCTATGATATTGTGTCACAAGATATGATAAGATGTGTGATATATATATGTTTCATTTAATTTATTTATTATTAGTAGAAAAAGTTGATAGATATTACATTACCTCTGTACTCTTTGTGCGAGAGTTGGATCTCCCAATTGAGGTGTTAGCCCAACAGCATCATCTTGAGGTTCCTACATGGAATGCCTCTTCAGTATCTTTCATCTGCTGGTAGTGTGAGGTATTTCTTGCTGGATATAGGTGTATGTGAGACCTTTTGGCCATTACTAAGGAACCATATGACATCATTTTTGGTATATATTGGTTATCTAAAATCTGATCCTAGATCAACTATCACCTCAAACAAGTTAGATGCTTACACACTGATGGGATGAGATTATCCTTATCTAGTGTGAGAGATCTCATGGATGTTACAATGGATATGTGAGAAGGAGCCTATAGCCTATCACCCATATGTTAGTGAGTATAACCCATTGTGAAGTAGGATCTTCATGTATATAGGATACTTAAATTTTGGAGGATAACATGGTTGTATTCTTTGAGGACATTATATGAATCCCTCAAATGCAAGAGATGGGGTTTTCATTGACTTGTAACCCATCACCTCTTTTTTAACATCCTTTACCCAGGATCCACTAAATCAGTGCCCTGAGCAGGGTCATCACATGACCTCAGGTTCCAACCTAGTACAACGAAGGTTGCTAACTAGTGACGTGGGTCTAAAAAGACACTTGGGGAGACTATACCCTCTTTACCAAATAGGGACACAATAGTTACCAATATAAATATTAGATACAATATGTAATAATAAAAAAACATGTGTATCCATGAATCTCCCAAAACTAGGTACACACCATGAATCTACATTAATCATATCTTGGCATGCTAATTATTACATAATGAAGGAAACCCAAAATATAGACAACTAGCTGAATCCCCAAAATGGTCCTAATTGAAAGTCTTGATCCTCAACCAAAAATATCCCAAGATCGACACAACTCCCTAGAATTGTGAATTTTTCCTTATCCGAACATGAAACAATGAAGTAGGCTCAGTTACCCAATGGTGCCTTGATCAGGGTGTTAGTACAACTCATTTGGCCACCACCCATTGTGTCTAAAAGATATATATTCTTAAATGATATTACATAAAATTATGAAGAAAATGGTATGATGGGAAAAAAGACAACTCAGGTTACACTAGATAAAAAAGTACACATAAACCATTTCTATAATTTTTACCATTTCATCATTTATAAAATCTTAGTACTTAATCCCTTTTAATCATGTATTCCATGGGTTAGACATATACATATATTACACATGGGTCTATAGAAATCAATCATTATGCATAGGGGTATAAATAAAGTCCCTATCTCACTGGGGGTAACCACGTCTTAAATAAAAACATCACGAATACCATAGAGCACCGGTCTAGGTAGTCATCCAATCACACTTACCTCAGAGCATCTATCCAGAGAGTTTCATACAGTGCAACCCTTAGGGAATAGACCATCATTCCGACCCCCTGATCCATGGATTTTTTGCGTGGGTTATAGCCTCAGTCCAACCAACCTGTGGGAGGAGCATCAATCCATTATCCCACACCACCGAGCCATGTGCACATGCTTATATATATACATATGTATCCATTCACCAATCATACCATATCACAACCAAAAAATATCATTACAAATGACAACCCATAAAAATAAATATGGGAATTCAATACTATTCAATAACCCATTAACACATTTCCATTTACATTACCTAGAGTTTTATCCTCATTTCCCATTCTAGTGACTTATCCCATGAATTTTATTCTACAATTGCATAAATTATCCAATATTTACCAATTACCACACATTAACCCATTTATCCCATTTATTATTTCACAAGAATTACCCACTTGAGCATATCAATTACAATTGTTATATCACATAACACAACCAATTTACAACATTCAACCCAATATGTATGCCCTATAATTCCCATGTATTAACCCATTCAACATATTAGTCCATTCCATTATGAAAACCAATTTACATTTTCTTCAATTCATAAGACATTGAAAATTTAGCACATTTTCTATTTCATATGTACACATCCTTTTAGGCATTTAAACATAATTAATAAACAATTGAACAAAGTCTAAATTCACAAAATTAACCCCTTTTCAAGCCATTCCATACAACCCCCCTATGCCATTATAAAAAAATAGGCACAAAAATCAATATTCCATTTTTCAACTAAAGTAAACATATTCAAAATGTTCAATATGGGATCTACATTATCACAATTAAAATCTACACTCATCTTTACCAATTTCTAGGTTTTGTAATGACGGCGCACTGCATGGGTGGACCTAATTAATTCTAATTATCCTCAATACTTCTCATGGGGATCATGATGAGTCCAAAAAATTTATTATACAACCATTTTACCAAATAATACTCATGGAAACAAATTAAACACAATAGGGAAACAAGATCTCAACACACATGAAAAAATATATATTAAAACTATGGGATATAACATGTAGGCCACATACCAAAATTTTGAAGACAATCACACACTCAATCATGTCCCTTGACTCAGATTAAAACATCCTCCAAAAACCCAAACCTATGATACTATGAAGATATAGTTTTTTAGGGATTCATAAGAATATGAGCAACCAAACAAACCCTAATTCAAAAATAAATAATCATGTCGATCTTTATAATTACCAAGAGCTTTGATTGGAAACTGATGATAGTCCAAATACCTATGAATCAAGGAGAATCACCATTGGTAAACCATGGACACTAGTGTCCGTCACTTGGGTTAGAGGGAAGAAGAAGGGGGTGAAAATTGAGTGAAAAATTAAAATCCCATGGTGGATGTTTTTTTAAATTTCCTAACATTAGTAGGCCACAAGGATTTCCCATATGGGTTGTCAAACCATGGGAAAACTAGGCACAATGCACCACCCAAGGGGAGTTGGATCCCATGGTTACCGGGAAAGTTCCACACGTTTTGACTGACCATATCCCAACTGTGTGATATTCTAGTGTCCAAAGTTTCTTGTTTTTTCATGGGTAGGTTGCACAGTTTGATTAACTACACACCAACCATGACCCTTTCACATATTGGCCCGTTTTTCTATCCTTTTATGTCTCAAACCCCCTGAGAACCCCTGAGTCCCCTCATACACCTTGGAAACATTATGATTCCCCAAAAAAGAGATTGAAACAAAAAATTAAACAATATTATACCTTCATCGTGACTGGGACCTTACAACCTCCCCACCTTATAACATCTCATCGTCAAGCCACATTTCCAAGCATCATTGACCATACAAAAAAATGAGATTAGGCCACAAGGTTGGACTTTAATACCACTTTCCCATGTTTCATGGTAAATATTAAATTGCTATCATAGAATTAGAACCAAATAAGGGCTCTTTCCCCACAATTAATCCTTTCCAAATCCCAAAACATGAACCAGATACTGCTCAACGGGCGCATCAACAGAAACCATACATCAACCACTAAAACTTTATAGTGAAAAAATAGACAACAATTCCTAATTGACAACACATGGAAACATCCCCCATATAATAATACCATTGTGGAAGAACCAAATATAAACCCCAATAGTACATTCTTCTTCGCAACTCATGACCCAAATCCCTTTCTACCATTTTACTCAGTTTCAACACCTTAACGGTGACCATAACTCTTTATCAATCCACGGAATACACAGTCCATCCATCCACATTTTCAAAAATATGTCAATCCATATCTCTATACCTAATGGTTCCATTATAGAATCTAACATCCATAACACATTAAAAAATCTCAAGAACTCAATTGGTCAGACTCAAGACAACGCCCGCTATCATGGTCAACTCCCCCAAAATAGAATCACTTGAGTATGTCCAACATGAAAATCTGATCACATCAAAAACCAACTACTTTTATGTTATAGTTCTCTCCACCATCTTACATTATTTAAAACCCATACTATCAATGAAAGACTACCATAATTTCAACATGACATCTACATCAAACCAATAATTTTCCCAACTCATTGTTTCTGGTCAACCATATAGAATTCTCCTTGTACTTCCCTCTATCGATTCCATTGAAACCACCTGGGAGGACAATATTACTAAATCCATTAAAGGAATAAGATAAAATTGATATAATTTAAGTTCCATTTCATTTTTTAATGACACTTCCCACAACATCATCAAACTGTAGGTGGTTCACTCTCACCAAACCCATATCCGTTTACCATCCCATGTATGAATTCCCCCAACTGGCTTATCCCCGAACTCCCATCTTCTTCTACAAGTATGTTTCTCCTTTTTACCAACCCAATACGATTACTCACTTGAATCCTATCATTATAATCCAAAATTCCAACTAAGGTAATTCCTTGACATATGGTATAATTCTTCCATCACAACATCAATTCCCTCCAACCCATTATCAGGCTCCACTACACCATAACAATTCCCAACAAAATCATTTCTACCATTCATACACAAACTATAAAGACCAGAATCTCACTAAAACCCATTCAAAAATATAAATGTACTTCTCACCCCAACACGTCCATGGATAGTGATTTAAAATTGTCTCCACCCATCCCTCGTTCTAGATGAGTTGAGCTAAGACTGACTGACTCACATAGAACACATAGAATCACTCTTATATTATCATGACACAACATCACATGGCCAAGGTTCCCATGAATTTTAATACATTTCAACCCCACCAAAAGGCACTTTCTCAAGTCCACTTCTGATTTTGATAGATTTATTGAACCCATCCTTTCTTTCCCCTAACCATTGTCATGTCTTCCCACCCCCTTTGATGAGTAGACATGGTAATCTCAAATTTCATTCAGAACCACCCTTAGGAAAATGAAATTTCTTGGATCATTAAACCAACAAAATCAAGTTTCTCATGGACTCGCTAAGAGACCCATAGTTAACTTCATTGCTTTCTCATTGGTATTCCAGTGTCACTATATCAACTAAATGTGCTATCCTCCACATATATAACTAATTTATGACTCCCCACCATAGGATTTTCATTACCATTTATCTCATTGAGGTATTTTAACCACCATGATTCACACATTGGATCATAATATGAACCCACAAAACATAGACATGGCCATATGACATTTCACAGATCATCAATCCAACAATCATTTGATACCTGTCCTCATCTTCTCTGAACGACACATACATAATTCCTTGAAACAAAGTCCACTCAGAGAACCTTGGTCGTAATCTATTAGTGGTGTACATCCCACTATCTAGTTACCAATATACCACCATATCAGTGTAAACTCCATGATGTCCCTCATTAAACTAAAACACCTTCAATTCACATGGTATAAAGATGAAGATTATCAACATACATGGTATGATGGTAAGATGTATGGAATGATTGTCACTAGAGGAGGTGTCCTAAGATGATATCAAATAACTCTACCAAAACACATCAAACACAGATGTCGCCTCCCAATAAGGGAATCCATATCCTTCCAAGGGTTTCAGTCTCCTCCACCCATAACTGTCTCCTCAGCACTTAACCACCACTTCTCAGGAATGCTTTTCATACAATACTCACCCCCACCCAATGAACATTTTCCAATAAACCTGAAAACATGTTTCATTTAGCCTTACATTCACCACATTATTCAATTTATTTAGATGTTCCCCTGATAGTTATCAACCAAAAAAAACTATCTAGTACACCAATTACATCCAATAATATATTGAACAACCACGCTTCCTACCATGGTTTCATTGTGAACTACAAGTACTTATCATGACCAAATTGGTGCCTTACCATCATGTGCCCACATATAGACCTCATTAGAGAACTCAAGTTTTAACACATTCTTGTGACCTCTACTACACCGACTTTAGTTCCCACAAGCCCACTATCACCTGAGTATAGCCCAAAACATGCTTACTCACCTAAACATGCCTATTGGTCCGTCATCCTCATCAAACCCAAGGAATTATCAACATCTCACCCGTCAATAAAACCTTTCATAAAACAATCGTAGCCACATGGTCACCCTCACCTCAGGATTCAAATTCAAAAAAAGGAATCTAATCGTGATTCAGTCAACCTTCAAACTTCCACATAAAAAAACATTGATACCATTATTAATCGTCAATGAAACAGATGCATCAAACATCCATATGATACAACCTTTTGAAATAATTTTTACAACCTACCTCAAGCACTCAGGTACCCTTCTAAAATAACAAAGGAATAACCATACAATTTATCGAACACGATGGTGCTCATCATGCATTGATTCCACCTCTGAATCATCCCCCCCATGATTCATATTATACAGAACCTACATCATTTAGAAAGCCTTCCACAAGGTCACCCTTTTTTCCAAAAACATTAAAAAAATAACACCAACTCAAGTCACATCACCAACCATAAACCTTTAGACATATACCTATTTAGAATCCAAAAAACATCTTGTAAGTCCCCTACACACAAGGCCACAAAAACCCACGCACCATCCTTAAGGTATATCTTATGATCCATACAGTCTCGATCTACGAGATTTTCCTCACTCACATTACTGAATAACACTTTGGGACCCAAAGGAAACAACCCCACAAAGGGTTTCCTAAGAACATAACCCATGTTGTAGCATAACCATAAAGGCCTCCCAACCCAATCCATGTTCTCAACTAGGGAACTCTCGCTTCCTTAGAAAAACCAATACAACGGTCAAAATGATAACATAATGAATACCCACCACCCAGTTCACCCAAACTTGATATCACCACACATCCATTCATAATTTACTTTATCATTTTTGAAATCAAGCACTTACATTTCAAACATCTCATTCACCCAATGTTTTGAAAGTAACTACCTTATTCATGACTATAATCCGAAACATTTTCCTCCATAAAAAATTTGTTGAATGATCATCAAGATATAAACCACACATGGAAAAGATCTTATATTATCATCCTTAAGATAGCTTCTCCTCAAACCCTATCCCAGTAGACATCATCACATTACAACACTATCCTCTGTTATCCTTTCTGAGGGTCATGGTCAACATGGGGTAAACCAAATTACTTAATCACAAGCCATTCCTCAAACACCCTTTTAAATCATTTTTACTTTTACCAAATAAATATTTTCTATTAGGCACATTAATCATTAATGTTTTTGTTATAATCAACATTTTAACTCATTTACACATTTCATTACTCAAAATACATTAACCATTTTACCATTACTAAGAGAATATTTTTCTTTAAGATTCCATTCTATCTATATAAATTATAATAAAGTAGGATTTTAACCCAATCGTAATTTATCTTTACAAGCAATGTTAGTTAACTATTTGTTTACATTTTTTTTCATTTACCCTCTTTAATTACAATTATTATAAACAATTTTTTCCAAATTTTAGGAAACTAAAATGCACACAACATTTCATGTCTCGCACACCCATCTCATGTCTGCCTATCATGATATATGACACATATATCCTTAGGTGCATAAAAATATATATGAATGCACATCCACATTACATTCCAGCCTTGAGAAAAATATCATAAATTAGAAAAATCACACCACATGTGAATCACTCAATGCAAAAATATCATTAAACATTACCAATTCACATCAAGAGAAACAATTCCCACCCTCGGTGACATGAGTTTTCCCTTGTTCATGGGTTATCAACTCCAAAGAATGAGATCATTACTAAGCCTCAACACATCCTGACCACCTATCTACTATCCCAAATAATAAGACCCTATAAAATATCTTTTCTGATACCACATTGTAATGCCCCCGACCTAGGAACCACATAATTTTTTCCCTGACTCTGGTCATAAAATGACATCAACCGCTCCACCCCATATACAAAAGGTTGCCTGATAGCAATAATGGTTTAATAAGCCACATGGAGAGACTATACCCTCTTTACCAGAGTAGGCCACAATTTTTAGCAATGTAAATAGATGAAAAAGTTTGTAATAACCAAAAAACAAGCATATAAAAACATCTCCCAAAACATGGTACACACCTAAAATCAACATTACCCATGTCATGTCATACAAATAGTAAAAAATATATTGGAACCAAAAATAAAGGAAACCAGGAGAATCCCCAAAATTATCCTAAATCTAATTCAGAATCCTCATCCATGAATATCCCATGACCGACAGAACATCCTAGCATTGGGCCGTTATCTATATCTGAACCTGTAAAAATTTATTCTTCTTGGTGACCCAACGGATTCCCGTGAAGGTTGTGAGTACAACTCAGTAGGCCACCATAAATGGTGTCTACATGATATCTAGTCAAATTTGATAGTGTATAAAAGTATTATGTAGATGATAAGATGAAAAAAACAACTCATGTGACACTAAATAACCCAGTACACATAAACCATTTCTATCGTTATTACCATTTTCATCATTTTTACCATCTTCAATACTTAATATATTTTTGTTATGTGTTCATTTGGTAAGGCATATAAATATTTTACACATGGGTCTAAAGTAATGAATCACTATGTAGATTGGAATAAATAGAGTCCCTATCTCAATAGGGGTAACCATTTCCTAATGAAACACATCACACAAACCATGGATAATCATTCAAGGTAGTCATACAATCACAATTACCTCAAAGAATTTTCCCATATAGTTTCTTCAAATGAAACCTTTATGGAATATAGCATCAATATTACCCCCCAAACGATGCATTCCTTAGGTGGGTCAGAGCCTTAATCCAACCAGCCCATGGGATGACCCTCATTCCTTTATCCCACACCAAAAAGACATGTGAACATGATTATATATATTCATTCACCAAAAATATTATTTAACTACCAAATAAAATCATTACAAATAAAAATCCATATAAATAAACATGGGAAATTAATACTATGTGATAACCCATTAACACATTTTCTATTTACATTACATAGTCGTTTATCGCCATTTCCCATTCTTGTTCCTTAACCCATTAATTATATTCAAAAATTCCATTAATTATATAATATTTACCAATTAATGAATACTAACCTTTTATCCCATTTATAATTTCACATGAATTTACCCCCTTTTTCATTTCAAGTACAATTCTTATATCATAGAGCACAACCACTTTACAACATTCATCCCATTAGGTATGCCCCACAATTCCCATGTATTAACCCATTCCACATATTCATCCATTTCATTATGAAATCCCATTTATAGGTTCTTTAATTCAAAATACATTTCCAGTTTAACATAGTCATCATTTCATATGGACACATCCTCTTAGACATTTCAACAAAATTCATAATACATTCAACACAATCTCTATTCACTCATTTAAGCCCTTTTTCTAGAAACGCTAAAAAATCCCATATGAAATAATCAAAACCATGGAAGAAATATTAATATTCCAATTTAATCTCCACTAATCATATTCCACATGTTCAATATGGGATCTACGTTATCGAAATTCAACACATCAATTAACATTAACAATTTCTAGGTTCAGGAATGCCAGTGCACCCAATGGGTGGTCCTAAATCATTATAATCATCTTCAGTGCATCCCATAGAAAACATGATGGGTATGAACCAATAATAATCCAACTATTTTGGTGAATATTACTCAAGGTAACAAAATAATAACAAGAGGGATGCATGATCTCAACACACATGCACAAATATATAACAATGCCATGGGATACAACTTTTAGACCACCTACCTCAATTCTAAAGACAACAAATTGCTCATCTGTCTTATTTGGCTTGGATTCAAACGTCCTTATAAACCAAAAACTTATATATAATGAAAAAATTGAGTTCTGGTATTTATAATAAGATGAGAAACCACACAAACCCTGATTCAATAAAAATATGAAAGGGGAGAATAAGACATACCCGGATATTCAATATGCAACCGATGACACTCAAAACAGACAAGAAACATAGGAGAATCAGCATTGGGAATCCTTGATCACTAGTGGATATCAATTTTTATAGAGGGAGGAGAAAGGGTATGAAAATAAAGTGGTAACATAAAAACTTATTGTGGAAATTTTTTAGCTTTTAAATCTTTTATGGGTTTCATGTTTTCCCCATATGGTTTATTAAATAATATTCAAAACACTACCCTAGGGGAGTTGTGTCTCATGGTTACCTAGTGAGTTTTGCATGGTTTGAGTAACTGCTCACAAACTATGTGATATTCCACTATCAAATGTTTCACAGTTTCTTTGGGTAGGTCGCACAATTTTCTTAACCATGCTACAAAAGTGTACCTTTCACATATTGGCTCATTTTTTCTTACTTTTGGGTCAATAACCCATATAACACCCTATATGACTCTCAAACAGACATGAAACATTACATTATAGAAAAAAATTATGTCGAAACTAAATTTTAAACTAGGTAATATCTTCATTAAGACTAGGATCATTCAACTTTGATATCTTCTACAGCCTACACGATGGCCCATATTGAGCTCTGGGATCTGTGGTTTTAGATGGAGGACTTTTAGAATATGGCTTTTATTAGACCTGGTGTGTCCCCTGAGGATTCCCTAGTTTTTTTTTGTGAATAAATGGATGGGTTCTAGCAGATTTTCATAGATTATCATTGCCTGAGCCAGACCATAATAAATAATAAGTAAACCTAGATGAGGATTGATGACAACATTGACCAGTTGTGAGGCGCAAAATGGTTCTAGGAGATCAATACCTTGTCTATATACCACCAGTTGAGGTTTTGTGAGCCTGATAATCTAAATATGAAATTTCAATGTCACTATGGACACTATGAGTTCTTAGTGATTCCCTTTGGTATGATGAATTCCCCTATCGTGTTTTTGGCATTATTGAACTAGGTCTTCTTTCCATACATGGACCAGTTATTTTCTGTCATAACTAATGATACCCCCATATACCATACCTAAAAATAGGATCATGCAATGAACATGAGGATGGTATTATACATGCATCAAGATCAATTGATTTAAGAAAATCTTTGGATGTGCTAGTTCTAGATTAATGAGGTTCACATTCAAGGAAATTCCATTTTTGAGCATGGTATTGAAATGGTCCTAGTGAAGATAGAATTAGTTCTTACTTAGGATCCATGAAAGAATGTTTTAGAGGTGTGGATATTTCTTGGATTGGTAGGGTATTACATGATGTTTGTAGCTGAATTATCAAGGATCATAGCTCCTTCGACAACCCCAACACGGAAAGGGAATCCATTTAACTAGTCTAGGTAGATCCAGAGGACCTTTAAGAATCTAAGGCTCTTGGTGACAAGTGCTCCAATGTTGATACAACCAGAGTAGGGTGCAGAGTTTGTAGTATATTGTAATGCCTCAAGAGCATGCATAGGCTATGTTTTGATTTAGAAGTAGGCAGTTATCACATACAGATTGAGGATGTTGAGACCCCATGAGTATAATTGTGTGACTCATAAACTATATAGGGAAGTGTTAGTCATCAACTGGAGGATGTGGAGGCACTAACATCTAAGGGAGTTCTTTGTGGTTTACTCAGACTACCAGAGTCTCAGGCGAGTCTTCACGCAGAGAGACCTGAACCTGAGAGAATGACACAGGTTGGAGTTCCATAAGGACTATGACTTAGAGATAGTCAATAATATATGGAAGGGAAATGTTTTATAAAATTACCATAGTAAGAAGTCAAATAATTTATTAGTGTAGGATGCTTCTGATTAGTTAGCTTCCTAGTAGATGGACTTGGTGGAGAAGGAGGTATTGTTTTTCATTAGTTGATAGTGTTGACTCCTTCGCTTCTTGACCATTTTTGAGAGTCTCAGCTGGGGGCATCAACTATAAATTCATATTTTATCAGATATCAAAAGGATATCCATGATATGGATATCACGATGGAGGGAATCACATCTCCTTTTTTAGGGGTGAACAGAGTTTTTAGCCATGTTTTGAGAGGAGGTGATGCAGGAGTTCTGCAATTCTCCCTTAATTGTATATCCCAGTGTGGTTAATAATTAAAGAGACCTATTGAATCATTTTTTATGGTCTTTAATGTTACAAAGAACAACTATTTGCATCTCTTGGTGCCTTACCTATTAGTAAATAATGGTTGAGAACAATGTTCTGGTAGGTTTGAGGCGACCCCATGGGCTCCCATAGTGGAAATGGGATGGAATGTCCAAGGGAATATTCATAGGTCTTCCATTCACATCTAAGGGAAATGACACCATACAGATGATAGTTAACCATCTCAAAAAGTCAACAAACTTCATTAATATTAGGAACTAGATTTTAATGGAGAGTTTGGTGTCGTTGTATATATGATAGATTCTTCTCCTTCATGGGGTGACCTCGATGATTGTATATAATCATACTATGTGAATTATGTCACAATTGTGGAGAGGCATGTTAGAGTAATTTGAGATCCAGATGCATATGAATACAAACTTTCATCCCCAGACAGATGGGAATAACAATTAAACTATCTAGGTGTTGGAGGATATAATGAGGGTGTGCCTGTTAGACTTTGGCTGGGGCTGGGAAAATCACATACCCATGGTACAATTTGCATACACTAACAACTTACACTCTACCATCATAATTAATCCTTTTGTGGCCCTTCATGGGAGACCCTTCATGTCACCCTTTTTCTAGAAAAATATCGACAAGTCATCTCTTGTGGTAACACAGATGTTGCAAGTGACAACATAGAATGTTTATTTCACATTTGAGTGGATGAGGATAGACTAGATCAGACTAAAATCTTATGAATTTCTTTTTATATGGTTTTTTGAGTCCATTCAAGGAGAACAAATTTTATTATGAGTATCCAAATTATGAGGATTTTGGATTTTCAGTCGGGGAGTAAATTTATCCCCAAGGTTTATCATGTCATCCAAGATCATATAAGGGTTTGGTGAGGTTGCTTAACACCTCTCCCTTCCCCAATGACTAGAGAAAAAGCACAATGTCTTCCATGTGTTACAGCTGAAGAGATACATGCCTCACCCTGCGTATATCATCAACAGGGGAGAGCTAGAAATCAAGTATGGAACCACTTTTTTCAAGCACCCGATGGTGATCAAGGATCAGCAGGAGCAAACCTTACATGGATGGACCAACCCTTTGATTCATGTGTTTTGAAAACACAGAAATGTGTAGGAGAGTTCTTGGGTGACGGGTATGCATGTTTGGGCTTAGTATCCCATGTTTTTTACATATTTTTTTCTTTTTGGGAAAAAAACATGAATGTGGTAATAATGTAGAGACCTATTTTTTTCTTTCTAAGACTTTGAAATATTTCTATATATATTTCTAGTGTTATGTGCTGATAGGGCATTCAATTATAGGGAATGGTGAACCCATAATTAGTTTTTATAAAAAAAATTAACATCTCTTGAATGGTTCTGAAATAAAATGGGATAACTCATAATAAAATATTGAATTATAAATTTTATAGCATGGTTTAGTATAGAGAATGGTTTGTACCCTAAATAAGACTTAAAATGAGTTTACATAGGACATTCAAACCCCTTGTCCATTGGCAGTGGATTTAATGAGTTAATTAAAAATAATTTAATTAATTAGTTTGTTTTTGTCAAAAAGGATAACTCTATTAGAGTATCCCGGGGAATATTTCTCTAGGTTTAGCCACATAAACCCAGATAGTAATATAGATCTCTCCCTAACTCCTCTATTGGCAGATCACATTGGGTAATGGAAAAACTCTAGATCAGAGCAGATCAAGATGAAGCAATAATAGAAACATCCCTACGAAAATTAATAGAAATATTTCTTATCAAATTATTGATCCATAATCATGTTAAGATTTTTGATATAGTTTATTTATGCCATTTTGATAAATGATTGATCAAATCCACCCTTGTTTTTAGATCTGTGGTAGTTTTGGCCTTTTTGTGCCCTTACATATCAGTTTAAATTAATTAATTCAATGTTCCCTAAACCTTGTTTCATATATCTTGATTTTGGACAATAATTATAGGTTAAAGATGTTTAATTTTTTTGTTACTTTTCTCCCTCGTTGCTTTGCTTTCTTCACCAACTGGACCCACTAGTCCTGATTCGATATTATCAGATAGTACTGAGAACAATCAGACCCCTATATCTGCAAAGGATAAATTAATAAAGCATGGATCGATGAATAGATAATATATATAGAGTTTTTTTTCGTTTTAGATGTTTGTTTTGAAATTTTCAAATCAATAAATCATGTATGGAAGGCAT
Source organism: Viscum album (assembly GCA_963277665.1). Classification (NCBI taxonomy): domain Eukaryota; kingdom Viridiplantae; phylum Streptophyta; class Magnoliopsida; order Santalales; family Viscaceae; genus Viscum; species Viscum album. The sequence continues at coordinate 1,654,919,878 of OY728146.1, forward strand.
GGGTGTGTTTGGATCATGCGATGAACATTGATGATCTATCAGAGGCCTATTATTGGTGAATGATAGCCAGAAATTCTAGATCATGTCCAAAACCAAAACATTCGGGCATTTTCGAGGTGTGATCTATAGAGAAACAATGAAAAATGGACATATCTAGTGCACAAATCACATATCTGACATTCTAGAAAAATCTCGTCAACATGTCATTTTCAAAGTTGAAAACACTGTGTGTACCCCTTGCATATTGGTGGCTATGGTTTTGGATATCTTAAGGATGAAATGGAGTGTAATCTCTCTCAAATGTTTTTCACCCTTTCCCAGTTGAACAAATCCTTTGAGGGATCACATGGGTGGGAATCCATGTGGAAGTACACAGTCACAGGGTCTGGTACATGATCACAAAGTTTGATACACAGACATAACCAGCAGCACATGGCCCAGAATCTGAGTATCGTGGACACACCATGTAGTCCACATACATTGAATATACTCCTACATGGTGGGAATCCATGTACCGTCTAGAGACAGGGAATGGAAGTGGAGTGGGACCATAGTTTGTGTGGGTCCCTTAACATTCCATGAACCCCTAGTTCCTTTTTTAGTAAAAATCGACCCTCCACATCTCTTTCATCTGAACTCATATTTTGGATTGTGAGTTGCCTATATTAATCATTTTTCACATATAACATGATGGTAGCATCAGCTACATATTAGGATATTTTATGTTAAATGTTTTGGGCACATAACCGAATAAGGAAATTCTCGATAATGGTCCTCTTTAGATGAGATCACTAGAGACCTTCTAAGTGTTACCCACTAGTTGAGCTGGGAAGTGGGACCTCAACATATTTTTAGCGGTAGCCTCTAGTTGACCAGGGTATTGAGTTCTCAATGATAACTACTTGCTAATATTCAGTTGATCTTTGAAGTGGTTCCTCGATGTCTTCCAAGTTGTACCCTCCAGTTGAGCTGGGAAGTGGGTCCACAACATCTTATGAGTGGTAACCTCTAGTTGATATGGACATTGAGTCCTCGATGTCTTCTGAGTGGTATCCCCTAGTAGTGTTGGGCGGTTGGTCCTTGAAATATTCTTAGGGGAACCCTCTTGTAGAGCTATACAATGGGTACTCGATATTTTCCATGTGGTACCATCTTGTAGAACTATGATGTGGCTCTTCGACACCTTTATAGTGGAACCCCTCATCAGAATGGCATGGGTCATGTAATTTAATTTTTTACCCCCGATAATCTGTGTCATTATATCAAGGAGTAGGTATACATTCATAGTTACATCTATGAAGACATGTGAGATGTCGGGAATCAATTATGGACTTCTTGAACAGTTGGTTACTCTTCTGATTAGGTTCTTCTTTGAGATATAGATCCCCATACTCTATCATTTGGGACCCTTTGACTAAGCATATATATATTATTATTTTGTATCAAAAACTTTTATTTTGTTACTCTTTTTTCTCAAGAGAGGTGAATCCAAGTGGTGCATTCCACATGATTTCCATGTTTATCTTCTTGAGGTTATATTACTCTACTCTCCTACCGTAGGTGGGGAAGACTCAACGGGTAGTTCTTCTACTCACCATGTTTATCCGTTGGTTTTTGGATGAGCATACATTCACAATTGAATAGGTTGATCTATTCTCTTTCATTGTACTTTATTATATATACAATTGTTCACTTTCTATTTAAACATTTATTCTCCCCCTTCAGTTTCTAGGGATCCTACTGGGTAAGTATATACTCACCCGTGCATGGGCTTTTACGTTATGTTTCATTTCTTATGAAAATTATTGACATGTCGATCATAACTAAAGTGTAGCTTTGGGATACTAGGTCCTTCAACTGCGTATGGTGGTCTTATCATGATATTCGGGACAATGGCACTCATTTACATGATTTTTTATAGTTTTTTCTATTTGGGACATATTTTAGGTTTGGAATATATTTTTTCCCATTAATTTATGTTTAAACTACCATAATTTTTTAATATCTAGAGGTTCATGAATTCATGGTTTACATTATATTAATATGGAATTATTTATTCATTACCTTTCTACTTTTACATCAAGGTGGCTACGTGCATGCATATAGGTACTTAAGAAAAGTCCTCCCCATGATATTTATTCCTTCAGCACTAGTCGTCAACCCCTGGCCTATGCAGATAGGTTTAGGTAGTTTCAGCTCGAGCCATGGATTGGGTCGGTTCATGAGTGAAGATACTTGTATCAGACATTTTAAATCGTTATGATCTATTCTTTTGTATTTATAGAATAACATTAGGTAATATTTGAGAGACACAATTGTAACATCCAAGGTAAATAAAGAATATAGAATTTTCATATTTATTAATATTTACGAATTAAATAGTAATTTTATTTTAAAGGGGTTGCTATGTTCGATAGCGTACCCGATACGCAACGATGAGTTTCTTTGAAAACTTACGTTGCACACAAGTAATAAAATAATATTATTTTAATTGTTAGTTAACGAGTAGCCATTTTACTGGAGAGAATGGATAGAAATAACTAAAATATGATTAGATATGTTTTTAAATGTTTATACATTTACCCAATAAAAGATAAAGGCTTAAAATACGGAAAGAGTTCAATTTTAGGCATTTATACCCTAATTTTCACGAAAGGTCCACTTATCACCTTTTGACGGAGAACCGCCATTAAATATAGTTTTGATCGATCTTATAAATTCTATTGGACCAAATATAACTCTTCTTTAGAATCAGGACATCAAAATTTACTTTGTGTAAATTTTTGGTACCTTTCTGATAAAGTTCTTTTTTTTAATGAATAGTGTAAAATGTTGTATTTTAATTCAAAACCTCTTTTTAATATAATTTATTTATATGATTAGATTATCTTTTGAATTGGTTTTGAAGTGAAATTAGAATATATTTTTACCAGTTAATCCAATGGTGGTCATTGGAATCAATTTCACTTTGAAATTGGACTTAAACTGGTGTCAATCTTTTGATAATTATTGTTTCACAAAAACACGCTATTTGTCATGACAGCGGGAATTAATTATTAAATTAATTAATTTGACTTATATGTTTTGAATTTTGTAAAATGTACTTCATTTTTGAATTCGGAATATCAAATATAGCTTAGGGTGAATTTTTGGTAATTTTCTGAAAAACTTCAATTTTTGATGAATAGTGAAACCACTAAGTGGTAATCAAGCAAACTGATTTTTCAGTTAAATGAAAGTTTACCACTAATTTGTATTGAATTTTGAAAATCAGACATACATGGTTTTCATTAAGAAGTAAAATGTGGTTCAATGAGATTAAAATAATTTTTTGGTGAATAGTAACTTTTTTTCATTAATCGCGATTAGAGGTAATTAGTGTAGTTTAAGGTAAAAATGGTATTATAAGAATGTGAAAACACCATGACACTTGTCTTACACCTATTGGGTGAGTCATGGCCGACCAAGACAAGCCATGGGCCAACTTGGGGACCCCATGGAGCCACTTTAGTTGGAAAATGACATTAATATATTTTTATTTAATGTTAAAGTGAAAATGACACTAACATAAATTGTTTTACTAAAATAATTTTTGAGTGGGGTTATACAAGTACAAATTTGGATTATAAATAGTCATTGGGAAGATAAAAATATTTCCTACATCATAGTATTTTTTTATAATTTTTAGACATTAAATAAATTAAATTATATATGACATAATAATGATGAAGCGATGACATCATTATTTGACGATTTAAATAAAATGGAAAGATAATGAAAAATATAAAACCTACACATGGCCAAAACCAATTGGATGAGTGGATTTCGAACCCTTATCACCTTATCCACGAATTATATCAATGTGGGACCTTTTAAAACCGAAACACATTTTCAAATAAAGTAATATTTCTTTACTTTCCAAAAGTGCCCCTCCTCTCCTCTTATAAAAGGCCCCCACCTCTACCTCATTTCTCACACTTCTCAAGCCTTTGGCTCGGCCAACCCCTGCCCAATTACTCTCTCCACATCCCTCTCCTAATTCTAGAGGATTCCCTTTGGGAAGAATCCTTTAAAAGGAAGCCTTTAGGCTCAAATCAAAAGGGAGTTACACTTTTAAAGGTAATTCATTATCTCTTGTTCATTTGTTTTATTTTGCTTCTCCAACCCTCTAAACTCTTTTTATTTACTTCTTTTGTAACAACACCAGTATCTCCAATATACTAGGATGTTGTTATAATATTTATTTGAGCTACACTCTCACACAAATACATCAAATGGTTAAATAACATACGGTTTCCGTGGATGGGGAAATTCTGCCTCCCGAAACTATGATTGTTCAATACTCATTTAACACATTAAAGGGTGGCCATTATGATGTCACTATTTTTATATATGATATATAATATGTTTATGTTTTCTTTAAGCTTCTGTATTTTTCATTTTTGGCATACCTTTATGGTTTCTATTATGGGTAAACACGATATCTTCATTTAAGGAAGTGCGGACTACCGCCCCCTCAAAGTGATGTGATTCGTTAATGCCATATGTGGGACGTGTAAAGGATGGATTTAATGTTATTATATATTATGTTATACTGGAATTATTATATACCTCTATATCATTATTATTTATTTTCATTAAAGTATGATATAGAAATGAAAGTAGCGTTCATGCGTACGTACGGCTTACCGTCTCCATGAACGGTGCATTTCATTTCTTATCCCCAAATGTAATGTACTATTAAAATTACATTTATATAATGTATATATATAATTAATGATATATCTAAATGATGAATATAATTCTGGAATTAAAATATACATACCTTTCATTCAGTTTTAATTCCACTAATATGACAAAGAAATGAAAGTAGCGTTCATGCGTACGTACGGCTTACCGTCTCCATGAACGGTGCATTTCATTTCTTACCTCTAAATGATTATGTAATATTATAAATACATGTATATTCTGGATATATATGATATATATGATATCCAAATCAGGAATTTCATTCTGGATATAAAGAACTTTTGACCACACGAACAACATGTAATTGTAAGAAGTCAACTTTCGACTTAAGAACCAAATATTGACAAAACAAACATTATTAACTTAAATGGTTACATAATGTTTATAACATGGCAATAAATGATATAAAAGGAATAATGAACTTTAAAAAGGTTCTTACTAAAGTATAAATTAACTCAAGTTTATTATTCAGGATGTTAAAGAACGATCGAGTCAAGTCGGACCCGAGGTAAGGGAACTTCTTAACCCAATTTCCGTTCTTTGGGTTAATCTCCTACTTTCAAATTATGTCATGATATTATTATGTCCTATCTTGAATTTTTACTTTCTTTATGTGTACTTATAGTTAATACACATAATATATCTATTTTATTTAAAAATGATCTTTTTAAGGGACTTCGTCTCAATCTCCTTTCATTGAGGCATATTTCGTTTTATACACAACTTTCTTTTATACGGTGTATAAACTCTTTTGACTTTTACTTTTATACAAAAGGAATCTTTTTCTACGAAGTGTTTTACTAAACGACAAAAAGGAATGTTTATTTTTAACGTACGCGGTGACAACGACCTTTTTCCTCCGCCGCGAGTATTATTTGATCTTTGGCTTTCTCAACAAGCCGTAATGTTTTTAGAATAAAATAAATACCATATACTCTTTTATGTATTTTGGTATTGAAAATGGTTTTGAAAAAGGATTCTATTATGTCAATATATTTATTATATATTGTGATTGAAATGTGGAAATGTTATCATTCCTTTATATTGGTTTTATGTTTTATGACTTTATATTGGTACTTGGACATTTTAACGGGTGGTTACGTTATAAACCATATGACGGGTGGTGTCGTGAATACCAGGACGGGTGGTTATGTTATAACCCCCAATGCATTGGGTATGGAAGTCGGCCGTATGGCTATTCCATTAAGTATGTATGGAAATTGGCCGTATGGCTATTCCATTAAGTGATATGTGTGGAAGTCGACCGTATGGTTATTCCACTTAAGTATGTTTATGTCCCAAGTTACCTTTATATATGTTATGTGTTCTTTATATGGGTTTTATGGTAATCCTTTGGTTACAAAAAGGTAAGTAATGATACTTTATTCAGTGAAGAGTTTTTATTACTTCATAAAGGTGAAAAGTATTACTTTGATAAAGTATACATGGTTTACTTGTTTCTTTGATAAACTAACAATTTTCATTCTTTGTGTATCCCTTACTGATATTTTTATGCTCACCCCAAGTTTTTTTGAAATGTTTTTCATAGGACTTAATGTGGAATAAGGTCAAGGATGGGATCAAGGGAATGCCATTCTATATAAAACATGGAACTAGACACGTTTCTTTTTAAGAGTTTTTTATTATTATGGAAACTTAGTAGAAGTGACTACTTTGTAATCTTTTGAGATGTAATAGTTATGTTCTAATTCTCTAAAACTCTAAACCTAAAAAGATCCTCAACGTGAATTATTCATTTAATTGAATATTAAGTAAGGTTTAAGGACGGGGCCTTATAGTTGGTATCAGAGGTCGGTTTAGACAACTTTAGGAGTTAGAAAAGTGTTAAATTATAATATGATTGAAATGATATAGCATTTACGGATTACCATGTTGCTTCGCCAAAGATATTTCTGTGTTTAGAATGGTTTTCCGCAGAGGAAAAAAAGAAGCTATGTTGGGACGACATCAGGAGGAAGATAACCTTCCTAATCAGCAACCTGAGATGGTCGGAATCGGAACTGAACAGTTTGTTGCAGTGATGGCACAGTTGACTCAGGCTATAAATGGTGGTGGTATCCATGCACGAGATCAGCCAGATCAACCGTAGAGGAACATTTCAGTGGTGGAACATTTCATGAGGAAACATCCCCCATCTTTCAGAGGATCATCTGACCCTTTGCAAGCTGAAGGGTGGATTAAAGAACTAGAGAAGATTTTTGATGTCATGGGGTATTCAGAAAATCAAAAGGTTAGTCTTGCTATTTACCGTTTGGAGGGTGAAGCAGATCAGTGGTGGTCTATGGTTAAAAATATCAGGGACGCCGATGAGATTTATGCTCTTGACTGGGATGAATTCAAAGGTATGTTTCTTGAGAAGTATTTTCCAAAGGCTGTTCGACTTAGGATGGAAAAGAAAATCTTGGAATTGAGGCAAGAGGAAGACTCAGTGGCTGCCTATGAAGAAAAGTTCACTCGATTGGCAAGGTATGCTCCAAACTTCATACGAGATCTTGATAGTAAAATAAACCGTTTTTACTCAGGGTTAAAGCCAAAGTATCGAAGGGCTTTAGCTTCTCGTGAGTTCAAAAGTTATGAAAAACTTGTTCGATGTGAGGAGAAGGTGGAAATGGAGTTTTCCGATGATCAGGTGTTCTATGACAAACAACAGAATAAGAGATCTAGTTGGCAGGCAAAGGGGAAGAATTCATCAAAGAAGCAAGGAGGTAAGAAAACCAAATATCCATCCTATGAGAAGTGTGGTAAAATGCATCCTGGAGAATGTTTATCCAAGTCTGGTAAGTGCTTTTGATGTGGTAAGTCTGGTCATATTGCTCGTAACTGTAAGGAAGATGATCAAGCAGGAAATGAAAAGCCAACGGTAAGATGTTTTAAGTGTAATGAAATGGGTCATTATGCAAACGAGTGTCCAACGAAGAACTCAACTGGGGGAATGCAGCCATACTATAAGCAGAAAGGGGTGGTGAAATCCTTTGCAACAACTTCAGCAGATGTTGGGCCATCGAATGAAGTGGTATCAGCTCCAGGGAGATCATTATTTTTCGAAGATTGACTTGAGGTCGGGGTACCATCAGTTGAAAGTAAAAGAAGCAGACGTTCTGAAGACTGCGTTCCGTACTAGATATGGCCATTATGAATTTTTAGTTATGCCTTTTGGGTTAACCAATGCACCTGCTGTATTCATGGATCTTATGAATAAAATTTTCCATGAGTTCTTGGATAAGTTTGTGTTTGTTTTTTGAGGTTTGTGAAGAGGTTATGTGTTCCTTGTGATTCACAGTTGAAGAATGAGTTGATTTTTTTCATCCTGGCAGTACTAAGATGTACAGAGGTCTGCGGGAGTATTACTGGTGGGATGGAATGAAAAGAGACATTTCTGATTTTACTGTGAAGTGTTTGACATGTCAACAGGTTAAAGCAGAGCAGCAGTTACCAAAAGGGATGCTTCAGCCTTTACCAGTGCCAGAGTGGAAATGGGAAAACATATCCATGGACTTTGTTGTGGGATTACCGAGGACATCTCGAGGTAATAATGCAATCTGGGTTATTATTGATCGTTTGACCAAATCTGCTCATTTCCTTTCTATACGAGATACTTTCTCTCTTGATCATCTTTCCCGTCTGTATCTTAAAGAGATAGTCAGGTTACATGGAGTTCCTCTCTCCATTGTATCGGATCGTGATCCCAGGTTTACTTTTAAATTTTGGAAAGGCCTTCAGAAGTCGTTGGGTACTGAATTAAATTTTAGTACAGCTTTTCATCCTCAATCAGATGGGCAGTCAGAACGAACAATTCAGACCTTGGAGGATATGCTACGAGCTTGTTCGATGGATTATCAGGGAAGTTGGGACCAACATCTTTCTTTTGTTGAGTTTTCTTATAATAACAGTTTTCATTCTAGTATACAGATGGCACCATTTGAGGCATTATATGGGAAGCGGTGTCGAACTCCAACTTTTTGGGATGAAGTGGGTGAAAGGAAGCTGATGGGACCAAAATTGGTAGAAGAGATGGCAAAAAAAGTTCAGTTGATTCAAAAGCACATGAGAACAGCTCAGAGCAGGCAGAAGAGTTATGCGGATAACCGGAGGAAAGATCTATCTTTCGAGGTAGGTGATCATGTTTTTCTCAAGGTTTCTCCTTGGAAAAGTGTGATGAGATTTGGTAAGAATGTAAAGCTGAGTCCATGGTTGGTTGGACCATACGAAATTCTGGAAAGAGTTGGATCAGTTTCATACCGAGTGGCTTTACCTCCGAGTTTATCTCAGGTACACAATGTTTTTCATGTTTCAATGTTGAGAAAGTATATGCCAGATCCATCTCATGTTTTGAGCCCAGAGGTAGTTCAGCTGGAAGAGAACCTATCTTATGAGGAACAACTGGTCCAGATTCTTGACCACAGGGAGCAAGTGTTACGGAATAAGGTGATTCATCAGGTAAAGGTTTTGTGGAAAACCCATGTGATTTAAGAGGCAACGCGGGAATCTGAAAATGCTATGAGGGATAAATACCCCCACTTATTTTGATAAGTGAATAAAATTGCGAGGACGCAATTCCCAAAAGGGGGGAAGGATGTAACATCCCAGGTAAATAAAGAATAAAGAATTTTCATATTTATTAATATTTACGAATTAAATAGTAATTTTATTTTAAAGGGGTTCAATGTTCGATAGCGTACCCGATACGCAACGATGAGTTTCTTTGAAAACTTACGTTGCACACAAGTAATAAAATAATATTATTTTAAATGTTAGTTAACGAGTAGCCATTGTACTAGAGAGAATGGATAGAAATAACTAAAATATGATTAGATATGTTTTTAAATGTTTATACATTTACCCAATAAAAGATAAAGGCTTAAAATACGGAAAGAGTTCAATTTTAGGCATTTATACCCTAATTTTCACGAAAGGTCCACTTATCACCTTTTGACAGAGAACCGCCATTAAAAATAGTTTTGATCGACCTTATAAATTCTATTGGACCAAATATAACTCTTCTTTAGAATTAGGACATCAAAATTTACTTTGTGTAAATTTTTGGTACCTTTCTGATAAAGTTCTTTTTTTAATGAATAGTGTAAAATGATGTATTTTAATTCAAAACCTCTTTTTAATATAATTTATTTATATGATTAGATTATATTTTGAATTGCTTTTGAAGTGAAATTAGAATATATTTTTACCAGTTAATCCAATGGTGGTCATTGGAATCAATTTCACTTTGAAATTGGACTTAAACTGGTGTCAATCTTTTGATACTTATTGTTTCACAAAAACACGCTATTTGTCATGACAGCGGGAATTAATTATTAAATTAATTAATTTGACTTATATGTTTTGAATTTTGTAAAATGGACTTCATTTTTGAATTCGGAATATCAAATATATCTTAGGGTGAATTTTTGGTAATTTTCTGAAAAACTTCAATTTTTGATGAATAGTGAAACCACTAAGTGGTAATCAAGCAAACTGATTTTTCAGTTAAATGAAAGTTTACCACTAATGTGTATTGAATTTTGAAAATCCGACATACATGGTTGTCATTAAGAAGTAAAATGTGGTTCAATGAGATTAAAATAATTTTTTGGTGAATAGTAACTTTTTTTCATTAATCGCGATTAGATGTAATTAGTGTAGTTTAAGGTAAAAATGGTATTATAAGAATGTGAAAACATCATGACACTTGTCTTACACCTATTGGGTGAGTCATGGCCGACCAAGACAAGCCATGGGCCAACTTGGGGACCCCATGGAACCACTTTAGTTGGAAAATGACATTAATATATTTTTATTTAATGTTAAAGTGAAAATGACACTAACATAAATTATTTTACTAAAATACTTTTTTAGTGGGGTTATACAAGTCCAAATTTTGATTATAAATAGTCATTGGAAAGATAAAAAGATTTCCTACATCATAGTATTTTTTTTATAATTTTTAGACATTAAATAAATTAAATTATATATGACATAATAATGATGCGGCGATGACATCATTATTTGACGATTTAAATAAAATGGAAAGATAATGAAAAATATAAAACCTACACATGGCCAAAACCAATTGGATTAGTGGAGTTCGAACCCTTATCACCTTATCCACGAATTATATCAATGTGGGACCTTTTAAAACCGAAAAACATTTTCAAATAAAGTAATATTTCTTTACTTTCCAAAAGTGCCCCTCCTCTCCTCTTATAAAAGGCCCCCACCTCTACCTCATTTCACACACTTCTCAAGACTTTGGCTCGGCCAACCCCTGCCCAATTACTCTCTCCACATACCTCTCCTCATCCTAGAGGATTCCCTTTGGGCAGAATCCTTTCAAAGGGAGCCTTTAGGCTCAAATCAAAAGGGAGTTACACTTTTAAAGGTAATTCATTTTCTCTTGTTCATTTGTTTTATTTTGCTTCTCCAACCCTCTAAACTCTTTTTATTTACTTCTTTTGTAACAACACCAGTATCTTCAATATACTAGGATGTTGTTATAATATTTATTTGAGCTACACTCTCACACAACTACATCAAATGGTTAAAGAACATACGGTTTCCGTGGATGGCGAAATTCTGCCTCCCGAAACGATGATTGTTCAATACTCATTTAACACCTTCAAGGGTGGCCATTATGATGTCACTATTTTTATATATGATATATAATATATTTATGTTTTCTTTAAGCTTCTGTATTTTTCATTTTTGGCATACCTTTATGGTTTCCATTATGGGTAAACACGATATCTTCATTTAAGGAAGTGCAGACTACCGCCCCCTCAAAGTGATGTGATTCGTTAATGCCATATGTGGGACGTGTAAAGGTTGGATTTAATGTTATTATATATGATGTTATACTGGAATTATTATATAACTCTATATCATTATTATTTCTTTCCATTAAATTATGAGATAGAAATGAAAGTAGCGTTCATGCGTACGTACGGCTTACCGTCTCCATGAACGGTGCATTTCATTTCTTATCCCCAAATGTAATGTACTATTAAAATTACATGTATATAATGTATATATATAATTAATGATATATCTAAATGATAAATATAATTCTGGAATTAAAATATACATACCTTTTATTTAGTTTTAATTCCACTAATATGACAAAGAAATGAAAGTAGCGTTCATGCGTACGTACGGCTTACCGTCTCCATGAACGGTGAATTTAATTTCTTACCTCTAAATGATTATGTAATATTATAAATACATGTATATGCTGGATATATATGATATATATGATATCCAAATCAGGAATTTCATTCTGGATATAAAGAACTTTTGACCACACGAACAACATGTAATCGTAAGAAGTCAACTTTCGACTTAAGAACCAAATATTGACAAAACAAACATTATTAACTTAAACGGTTACATAATGTTTATAACATGGCAATAAGTGATATAAAAGGAATAATGAACTTTAAAAAGGTTCTTAATAAAGTATAAATTAACTCATGTTTATTATTCAGGATGTTAAAGAACAATCGAGTCAAGTCGGACCCGAGGTAAGGGAACTTCTTAACCCAATTTCCGTTCTTTGGGTTAATCTACTACTTTCAAATTATGTCATGATATTATTATGTCCTATCTTGCATTTTTACTTTCTTTATGTGTACTTATAGTTAATACACATAATATATCTATTTTATTTAAAAATGATCTTTGTAAGGGACTTCGTCTCAATCTCCTTTCATTGAGGCATATTTCGTTTTATACACAACTTTCTTTTATACGGTGTATAAACTCTTTTGACTTTTACTTTTATACAAATGGAATCTTTTTCTACGAAGCGTTTTACTAAACGAAAAAAAGGAATGTTTATTTTTAATGTACGCGGTGACAACGACCTTTTTCCGCCGCCGCGAGTATTATTTGATCTTTGGATTTCTCAACAAGCCGTAATGTTTTTAGAATAAAATAAATACCATATACTCTTTTATGTATTTTGGTATTGAAAATGGTTTTGAAAAAGGATTCTATTATGTCAATATATTTATTATATATTGTGATTGAAATGTGGAAATGTTATCATTCCTTTATATTGGTTTTATGTTTTATGACTTTATATTGGTACTTGGACATTTTAACAGGTGGTTACGTTATAAACCATATGACGGGTGGTGCCGTGAATACCAGGACGGGTGGTTACGTTATAACCTCCAATTCATTGGGTATGGAAGTCGGCCGTATGGCTATTCCATTAAGTATGTATGGAAATTGGCCGTATGGCTATTCCATTAAGTGATATGTGTGGAAGTCGACCGTATGGTTATTCCACTTAAGTATGTTTATGTCCCAAGTTACCTTTATATATGTTATGTGTTCTTTATATGGGTTTTATGGTAATCCTTTGGTTACAAAAAGGTAAGTAATGATACTTTATTCAGTGAAGAGTTTTTATTACTTCATAAAGGTGAAAAGTATTACTTTGATAAATTATACATGGTTTACTTGTTGTTTTGATAAACTAACAATTTTCATTATTTGTGTATCCCTTACTGAGCTTTTTATGCTCACCCCAAGTTTTTTTGTAATGTTTTTCACAGGACTTAATGTGGAATAAGGTCAAGGATGGGATCAAGGGAAGGTCATTCTATATAAAACATGGAACTAGACACGTTTCTTTTTAAGAGTTTTTTATTATTATGGAATCTTAGTAGAAGTGACTACTTTGTAATCTTTTGAGATGTAATAGTTATGTTCTAATTCTCTAAAACTCTAAACCTGAAAAGATCCTCAACGTGAATTATTCATTTAATTTAATATTAAGTAAGGTTTAAGGCTGGGGCCTTATAAAAATAATAAGAGATCGAGTATTTTATCAACCATAGAGGATTAATTGAAAAAAACACAATTTGTAAAAAGAAAACGTGATCACTGATTGACCACCTCCCCCTCTCAGTGATCTCATACTCATTTTGGAACTTCAATTGGTATCAGGGTGAAGGTCACATATTCAAGATAAAATATAATACTAATGATGGTGAATATAAATTCATTAAACATTATGGGTATTCCAATATTCAATGGTGGAACAATCATGGTTGAAAAAATAGTATGATATTGTAACTCCTATCACATGGAGTGGAAGAGAGAGATATAGTTACAGTGTGATATCCACCCTATATTGGAGACACTCTTATTAATTATGAAGATAATAGAAACTTGTATATGGATTAAATGGCACAAAATTCAATCATTATGGATTTTCTAGAAAAGTTATACACTAAAATAATGTGTCTACAAACCATCAAGATAATCTAGGATAAACTATGATGAAGCTATAAAGGTGATCTTTAATTCAAAGATGCTAAGTTGGAAATATGGAATAGGGGATTATAATATATCAAAATGGGGGATGATGAAAATTTTTATGACTAATTTAAAATATTAAATGATATTTCTAATAGCATTAGATGTTTTGGTGAGAATTTGGTTGATTCAACCATTGTGAAGAAGCTGATGAGAAACATTCTATACTTATATCATTCAAATGTTTCTATACTAGAAGACTTTGAAGATATATCACTATATGAAATCTAAAACATTCTCATAGAATATAATATGATAAAACTACTATCTCAAATGAAAAATGAAAAATATTATGTGGCCTTTAAATCTATGATAAATGGTAAAACTAGAATTGAAGAGGAACAAGAATCAGGTAATTCTGAGGATGAAGAATCTGAATAAGACTATAATCAAATGTGGTCCTTGTTAAAAACGATGTATAATAGAGACATAATATAAAAACTAAAAATCCACTAAAGTGAATTAATTATGATGGGTTTGAACAATTTTCATACGAATTCTCAAAGAAAAAAAGCCAAGGTCACCAAATCTAATGATCTATAAGACTACCCCAAGAAGAAAGGTTAATAAATAAATAAATGTTACTCTTGAAGTAAAACTAAGTTGTTCTCAGTGAAAAATATAATCAATATAATGAGAAGGGAAATTCACAGATCATTATGATCAAGAAATGGGATAAAAGATCAATGAACATCTAGAAATCAAATGTGCTTTATGGTAAAACCCAAAACCACTTGAGACACATTCAAAGGTTCAAAAGGAATAGAGATAACTAAGATATAATTAAACATGAATGAAAATTTAGAAGATACTATTAATAATAAAATTAAGCTTACGAACTCGAAAATAAAACTTATAAAGGAAAATACATATCCTTCTAAAGAAGAATAGACACTTGTTAATTAGGAAAGGGAATCTGTGAAGAAGGTATCTAATATAGAAAAGACATTTATATTTTATAAATAAAATTCACCTAGAATAAAATTATTATGAAAATATGAAACTAATTTCATTGTACAGATTAAAAAAGTATGTTAATGTTAGATAAACTATTCAATATTGTGAATTTTAGTGAAAATAATCTTACAGAAATAGAGGTATAACTTTAAAAGACACATACTTTGTGTATTTTAGCTCAAATTGAGATAAATAAAATTAAAGAAGACTTCACCAATGATTTTAGTCGCATGGGTGAATACTCTAATGAATTTGAGAATATGGGTCCACCAAAAAGAGTTTTTTCTATTCACTAATAAATCTTAATGTAAATATTGTAGTTATGATCATGTTGGTCTGGGAAAAAGTCTAAATTTGGATAGAACAAAAGAATAAATGAGAAAAAACCCTTTACAAATGAATTTTAGAATAATTTCCCCAAATTTTTTTCTCCTAAGACAAAACACTCACAATTTAGGAAAATTCAGTGACACAAATATTTAGAGAATGTTTTTTATCAATCTAGAATATCGAGGTTTAGAGGCTTCTCGTGGTGTTTTGGAGTGTTTATTCATAAGAATTATTCATGATATCATAACATGTCCCTGAAAGGGATGAGGCACAAATAAAGTGTGGAAATTCATAACAAATGATAACATATTATAAGAAATAAAGGCATGTGATTAAGAAAAATTTTTAAATTTTCGTGCAAAATAGATTTGAATCCTGGAAAGAACTCCATTGAAGATTTATTCAAGAAGGTCAAAATGTCGAGAAATGTTGAGTTAGTACATCAAGTGATTTATCACACAATGTAAATATGATGAGAAAAAAAATTATGAAGGAATAAATAGTCCCCATTGTATTACGTGAGAAACAAAAACAAAATAAGAACATCTTGAAATAATGTTTAGTTATATAGACTAACAAACTATCCGAACCTAAACCTATTGTAGAGACTTGATGTTTCATTGTAAAACAACGTATTATTTCTATATATATTTCTAGATCTAGGTGATGATACGACATGGGATTTAAGGGCACAGTGTTCCATGAATTATTTTTATAAAAGTATAAAATATATTTTATATTTTGAGTAGAAAATACCTTATGTAAATTTAGATAACACTTAAACAGTTTATCAAATCAAAAATATGAGACCTTGGTTATTTCCAGGACATTGTCTTTACACTAGGAGAGACATAATGTGAGGTTTCATGGGAATTTTGGACCCTCACTCATTAGAAGTGAACTTAAGTGGATTAATTAATTAATTAATTAATTAATTAAGTTAACCAAAAACAAAATTCCTATAAGTTCATACTTATGGAATTTAGGCTAGGTTTGGCTCATAATTTTTCTGTATTCGGCCAGTGAGAGCTCTTACCTCCTTTATTAGGGAATTTCAGACTAATATTCGGATCAGATCATATCAAAACATGGATAACGCAATGTATTGTACAATTTTCATTGGTGAATTTACTCATAACCATTGATCAATCCAAAATATAGTTAGGAATTGGCTTTTGGTGTTTTACGCATTTGGATTAAATATTGGAGTGGATTTATAAATGTTATTTGATATGCCCCCCTCCTTGTAGCCTTTGTGTGTGCCAACATATTGTAATTCGATTATTCAATTTGACTATATAATTATATATCATGTTCATGATCATTGGACAATATCACTAGGCTATAGATCATTCAAAAACATTATCCATGTGCCATTCTCAAAAATATTCTTCTTATTATTTAGTTTTTGGATCCCTGCAGTCCCAGTTCGACAATTGTTGGGTGACCCAAGCTCGGTCAAGTAGCTGGAATCATGGATGATCAATGAAACAATGATGAATTTTTGAGTGAATCATAGATTTTGAATTATCATAGTTCAAGGATCCTCAATCAAATAGTTTGTGTTCAAGAACTCGACCAATGAATGAACAGAAGCATGCGGGACACCTGATGAAATCCTTGTAGGTGACGACAACTGATTCTTTTGAGTAGTGGCCTGGATTCATGATGTTTAGGTTAATCCACCATATTCGGGCATAGATAATACTAGATATAATGAAATATGACTAGATTAGAAGAACATTCATAGACTTGGAAATCAAGACTTGTTAGTGAAAACCTGACTACACGCCAAGTACATGATGAACACCACGGAATGTTGCACCCCTCATCAGCAATTCTAGGGGTTTTGAAGTCAAAAGTTTGATAGGAAATGAAATCCTCATTACACGACGTGTACCCCCTTCCTGGTTGTGAAAACCATGTAATGGGCCACGCGGACACAACCATTAGACATGGCCCAGTCCCCGGATAGGTTGGACACATCATGTGGTTCATCTACATGGCATATACCCATACATATATGGGAACCTGTGTGATGAACAGAGACACATATAGGATGTGAAGTGGGGCCACACACCATGTAGGTCCCCTCACATTTTGTGTTCTACTTGAGATCCTTTCAAGAGACATTGAACACCAACATCTCCATCATTTCAACCCATATTTTGTCCTAAGAGTTGATTATCCTGAGTGTTTTGTTTACTTAGAAGATGATGGTGTCTTTGATAGTGAATTTTAAGATATGGTGTGAAATGTTTTGGGTCTGGTTCTTGGCTAGGAGGAGCTCGATGATGACATCGATTTTATAGAATCACCAATGCTTTCTAGGAATAACCCACGATAAGGGGTGGATGGGGGATTTCTCCAATGGATTCTACTGGGATGACCCTCCAGTAGGGGTGGCTAGTGGCATTCCCCTATGATCATTTTAATTTACCCTCTAGTAGTTTTGGGTAGTTGAGTTACTCTATGTTCTATGCTTACCATCTAGTAGAGCAGGGCAGTGGTGTTCTTCAATGACTTCTTTTTTTTGAATTACCCTCTATTTGGGGTGGGTAGTGGAAATCCCTGATGGATTGTTTAGTGTGTACCCTCCAGCGGGGATGGGAAGTAAATTTTCTCAATTAAATTTCTGAGTGTTACACTCCAGTGGGGTTGGGAAGTGGAGTTCCTTAGTTACTAGAAGAGTAATACCCTTATGACATACAATGGCATGGAATCATGAGTAAGAGGTATTCTTTCCCCACCAAAACAAATTCTTGTGACACGACCAAAAACCATATGTGTATGTCAGTGCCAACTAAGGAGGATAATATCAAGGTGTGGTGATTGAGTCTCGTAGACTTGTGTGTTCATGTAAAACACATGATATATTGGGAATCATTGAGGGATACTTCTGGAATTGTTGTATACTCTTCTTCTTTGGCTGATCTGTGAGATATAGATTCCCATACTCCTTCATTTGGGTTTCTGTGACTAATTTTATATATATATATATATATTCTTATTCTATACCCACTCATTGGGTTTGTTTACTCTATTTACATGAGAGGTGAAGATGTGTGGGGTATTCCACATGCTTTGCATGTTTATATTTTCATAGTTGGATGATTCTACTCTCCAACTATTGGCTATGAAGACTCGATGAGTAGCTCATATACTCACCGTGATTGGCCCTTTTGTGCGTGGATGAGTTCACATTCACTCTTTTTTGGATGAGATTTACTCATTCACTATAACTTTTGTATCTACTATTTTTCTCTTATATTGTTTCTATTTATACCCCCCCTCAACTTTTGGGGTGTTTTACTATGTATGTTTATACTCACCCATGCAAGGTAATTTCCCACACATGTTGTGCCCTATACAGACAATAGACAGGTTAATCATGTATTTCGAGGAGCTTAATGACATTGGGTGCTTGGACTACATATAGTAGTTATAGATTGGGATACAGGATATGGCCTCTCTTAGCTGTTTACACTATTCTAGTTTAGTCAGGTCGGGACACATTTTTGTTGCCCATATATTTTTCCCCTTAATTTCAGTTTTCACTTCCATACATTGGTAATTTCTAAAGGTTATAGTATTCTTGATTTACTTTATATCAGTGTTGAATCTTTTCCATCTTTCCCTCTAAACATTTTCATCGAGTTAGTCATGTGTGTTCATACATGTACTTAAGAAAATTTCTCCCTGAGTTTGTTATATCATCAGCTCATGTCACCACCCCTGGCCTATGGTGGCGGGCTTGGGATAGTTTCGACATGAGAACCAGATTGGGTTGGGTCATGACAGATTGCAATCAGAGAATGTTCATTCCCTAGGAATTTGTTTCTACATTTCCCCTTAAGATAATTGGTTGGGATTAGGTAAATAGTGTCAAATTATATCAATTTTGGATCTCAGGATAGGGATTCCAGTGATGGTTTGAGCAGCCGATGTATCCATTCACCATGACCCTAACAACCTGATTTTTTTCTCAACATGTTGAGAAATTTATTTTAGTGATTAATGGTAGTTGCATAATGTATGAATGAGTCTTGAATTTAGTTCATGAGTCAGCTCCTCATTGTTATTATCAATATATATGATCATCTGACTGAGTTACACCTTGATGAATTTCATGATTCCTTTATAATGACAATCATCCTAGATATAAGCATTGGTTCCTGACAACAACCCAATAAGCGACGAGGCCTCATCACAGGGTCCCTCCCATGGAACAATTCCTCCATGTGGGAAGGTAGTAGAACCTCCAAATTTTGAGTACCAGATCATCCTAGTAGAATAGGAAGAATATGTGTGCAAGATTATCTTGCTCTGCGAGTTCTATCTTCAGAGACTAATGAGGTTCAACAGCAAGTCGGATCCAAATTAGTAGAGGATTGGATAGTGTTAGTGATCTGCATCTTCATAATAGTTTGTACACTAACATATCATGTGGTAGCACTGAGATCCCAAGATTTCTATGAAGTTGCTGGGCATTGGTGGAGACTTGTTATGAAAATTCACGATGATTCAACACTCTCATGTGACACATTTCAGTAGCTGTTTTTGGAGTAGTATTACCCATCTTTCTTATACTCATTTCAGATATTGGATATCCTAGAGATTCACAAGGTAGGGATAACGGTGGCTATGTACATGGAGTGGTTTAAAAACCTTATGCACTACTCTCTTGACATGATTCGAGATCGCAACATCCAAGCATAAAATTTTCAGCAGGGGTTACATAGAGAGATTTTGGTCAACATTGTTCCCGTGGGATTCCCCACCTATACTAGGGTACTAGAGCATGCTTTGGGGATTAAGATATTTATGTCAAAGGAATTCCATGAAGTTTGATCTATTAGATGGTGTTCCAGATATGATTTGTCTATAATAGTAAATGGGTGTTGGAAACAATGATATTGGAGCAGGAAATCATTTCGTGAGCAGGAAAATACAAGTTGTGATATGGGGTCAAGGAAACATAGAGTGGAATAGAATCCCATAGAGTGGAGTTTCACTATTTTGTATGGGAGAGGTCTCATGTAATTTGATTACCCGACTAGACATGATGAGAATCCCAGGAATATAGCTGATGGACTTCCACGATAGAGGAAACACAGTGATCAGGGATCTCCCATGCATGGACATGGTGGAACCCAAGGAGGAAAAGATGGCATAGGAGTAGGAAGTGATTTGGGTGGTGGATTCCGGTATGGGAATATTCCACTGCCACCACTAGGCATCCCATGTATAGAATAGGGAGCTACTATTTTGGGATGCAGACAACTGCATCATTTGGATGTCTATGATCCTACAATGCACGAGATGATTCGAGGAATGAACTATCTTTATACAACTCATATATCAGTATTATTATAGATAGGTTCCAATAATTATTTTATCTCAATACTCCTAGTTTGAGAGCTGGAGCTCCATGTAGAGTCACTACCACAACATATTCGACAAGAAATTCCTAAAGGGAATGCTTCTTCTATATCTTTCACATATTGATAGTGCGAGCTATCTCTTGGTAAAGAGCAGTTCAAGAGGGAAATTTTATTCATCATTATGGATCCCTATAAATTCATCTTGGGTATGGATGGGATTTCCATGGTCTGAACCAAGATAGATTATCACTATAGATAGGTCGGTTATCTACGCACTGATGGTACAAGATTATACTTTTCTGAAAAGTAAGATCTCATGGAATGGTAGGTGGATTTTGAGAGTAGGAGGATGAAACCTATTACCCATAAGTGGACAAGTGTAGCCCTTAGTGAAACATGATCATCAGGAATTTGGGTTTCTTCAACTCTGGAGGATTATATGGATGTCTTCCCCTAATATGTTCTGGGACTACTTCTGATGCGGGAGATGGAGTATTGAATTGAATTGAGTACTTGGACTTCCTCTATATATTTTGTGTCACATCAGATGGAACCTACCAATCTCTAAGAGCTACGTCTATAGTTAGACAATCATTGTTAGAATGGTTTCATCAATCCCAACGTGTCCCCCTATACAGTTGTCCTGTTTGTGAAAAATGTGGACGAGATCATAGAGCTTGGCTAGGATTATCATCACATGAACCATGACACAAGAAATATCAATTACCCCTTTCCAAGGATTGAAAACCTATTTAAATAGTTTTGAGGCATGATATGGTTCTCAAATATTGATCATAGGTTCAGCTACCAGTCTTTATGGGTTTGTGAAGCTGATATTCCATTGTTGGATTGTTGATATCATTATAGACACTATGAGTTCCTAGTGATGTCCTTTAGTGTGAAAAATTTTCTTATCAAGTTTATATATTTGATGAACCAGGTCTTCTAGCTATACATTGATCGGTTTTTTTGTCTTCATTGATGAATACCCATCTACTCTACAATAGAGGATGAGTATACATACCACTTGAGGAAGGTTCTTTATTTTCTTTAGGATCACCAGCAATATGTAAATCTCTCGATGTTCCAATTTTGGATTCATGGGGATCACTATCTATGTAAGACAATTTATAAAAAAGGTTTATTCATGGATAATGAAAAGATTAAAGTAGTATTTTTTTGTAGCCACCTAAGAAAATGACAGATGTATGGAGCTTCCTTGATTTAACAGGGTACTATAAATGAATTTCGGTAGACTTATCCAAGATCATTTCCCCATTGACCACCCTAATAACAGAAAGGAATCCATTAATCGTATCTTAGTAGTTATATAGGTCCTTTGAGATGTTTATTTAGAGGCTGAGGATTTATTAAATGTTAATACAACCATAGAGAGGCATTGATTTTGTAGTGAATTGTGATGAATCATGAGATTGGATTAGTTTCTCGTTGATGCAACATCATGTAATCATAACATAGAGGTTATATAATTTGGTACCCCATGAGAAGAACTATGTGAATCAAAACCTAGATCTAATAATGGTTGTCTTATCTTTATGGATGTAGAGACACTATATTATCAGAGAGTGCTTCATTGTTTATTAAGACCATGATAGTCTGTGGTACATCACCATGCAGAGAGACATGATCATGAGATAGTAGCACTGGTCAGAGTTCCTACATGACTATGACTTCAATATATTCTATAACACAGGGAAGGGAAACAATGTAGTAGATTCTCTTAGTAAGAAGTCCCATGTTTTCCTATTGCATTCTCCTTTAGAGAAGTTAGCTTCTCCGATGATGACTTCGGAGGAGTAGGAGGTTACAAATTTTCTTCAGTCGATGGTGTTTTTTCCCTCTCTCCTAAATCATGTTGGAGATCCCCATTTTGGAGACATAAACAGTGAAGTCTTACATGATTATATATCAACTTTTGACTCACCATATTGTTATTTTGAAGGAGGAAATAATGATATCTTGTTCCATGACCGAATAGTGGTTCCTATCACATTGTGGGAGGATTTGATGTAAGAGTGACACACTTCTTCCCTATATATACATCTTATTGTGAAGAATATGTCTAGATAACTTAAGAAGAATATTTGGTGGTCAAACATGAGATGAATCCTAGATGTGTTTGTCTCTCAGTGCCTCACCTATCAACAAGTGATGGCTATGAACTACATTTTAGAAAGTCTATTGCAACCTCTTGAGATCCCATTGTGGAAGTGAGATAGAATATCCATAGAATTATTCAAGGGGAATTCATGCACATCAATTGGACATGAAACCATCTAGCTGGTAGAATACTAACACATGATGTCGATGCACTTCTCGGCTATCAGGGTGAAAATGTGGTGGAGTGTTTGGGGCAGATGTATATACGAGAGATCATTCACCTTCACAGAGTACCCATGATGATTGTCTCTAATCATTATGAATGGATTACATCATGATTTTTTAGAGTCCTATTGGAGGATTTTTGGTGCCAATTGGGGATGATTTTAGGCTTTTATCCATAGATTAATGGGTAGACTGAGCACACTATCCAGCTGCTTGAGGATATGTTGAGTTATTTCATGTTAGACTTCTGTCGGAGCTGGTAGGATCAATTTCAATTTTTTGAGTTTCTTCACAACAACAAATACCACTCTACCAATGACATTGAACCTTTTGAGGCCCTATATGGGAGACCCTACATGTCACTGTTGTGTTGGACATAGATTTGTGAGTCATGATATACGGGCCCATAGTTGGTTCAGTTAATAGCTGAGAATATTCAGGTCATCTATGAGATAATGGTTATGGACTAGATTATACGAAAATCCAACATAGTCCACAATCATAGGCATTTGAATTTCAATTAGGGATACCAAATCATCCTAAGTTTCTCCCCACAATAAGGATTATGGAGGTTAGGTTGGGGAGGAAAGGTATCCTCGAGGATTATCAGGACATTTGAGATCATAAAAATGGTTAGAGAGGTTATCTTCCACCTCACCCAACTGCCATAGCATGATAAGGTGCACAATGTCTTCCATATATTGTATCTAGGGAGATACGTGCATGACTATATGCATGTTAACAACTGGGGTGAGCTATACATTGAGGTTCTTTCCCCCTTTGTGGAGCATCCGGTGTCGATCGATGATTAGCATGAGAGGACCATGTATGTATGGAAAATTCCTTTGGTTTGCATGTTGTGGCAGGATGGAAATGTGCAAGAGAATTCTTGGGTGTGGGAAAGCCAAGTACGTGCTCTTTAACCTATGATTTTTTAATAATTATATTTTTAGGGAGGAAAATCATGAATGCCGGAATGATGTAGAGAGCCTATTATGAACATCTAAGACTTTGAAATATTTCTGTATATATTTCAAGAACTAGCCAATAAGATGACATACGATTCTGAGGCCCGGTGTGCATGGAAATTAATTTTATAAAAATTCTAAATATATTATAAATTGTGAATACATGATACCTCAAGGAAAACAAGATAACTCTTAAACAGATGACCAAATCAGAAATATATGTCCATGGTTGTGTTCGGTATGTGTATTTTACCCTAGTTGTGTCATAAAGTAAGTTTTATTTAGATGATCATACCCCTCGTATGTTGGCGGAACACTTAAATTGATTAATTAATAAAATTAATTTAATATAAACTAAATCTTTTATAATTTCATCACTATGGAATTTGGTCAAGGGTTTGCTCATAATGTTTTTTGGAATCCACCAGTGAGAGCTCCTCCATCAATACATTAAAAAATGATGATTAATCTATCGATCAAATTAGATTAAGACATGGAAAATGCAGAATATTATCCCTGTTTTGCGGGAAAACATTTTAATAAATAGTGATCGTTCAGAAAAATAGGCAGGACTCATATTTTGGTGTTCTACACCTTTTGATTAAATGTTTGAGTATATTTATAATCATCCTTCCATCGGTACCCCTCCTTATAGACTTTTCATGTTGCAATGTATTGTAATATTATTATTTCATTTGATTATCTAACCATGGATAACATTCTTGATCACTATCCAAGAACTCTTTGCCAACTATCATTTTAAAAAATTCTTATGCCTTTGTCCCAAATATTATTCATTTTCTTCACCAGTTGGATCCCCACGATCCCAGTTTAATGATTATCTGATGACTTGAACTTATTCATGTACCCAAATTCATGGAGGATCAATGAAACGGTGATGGTTTTGTGAGTGAAGCATATATCTAGAATCATCATCCTTCGAAGTTGATAGATCAATTCATTTGATATCAATAACTCAATCAATGAATGAGTGGAGGCATTTTGAACACTGGAAGAAACCCTCATGCATGACGGAAACCAATTTATAGAGTGTGGTGGCCTGGAATCATGATTTCCTAGTAGATCCACCTTTTTTGTTCATAGATTGAACTGGATCTAAAGTAGTTTTATTGTATTTTTTTTGTATGATGATCTGGAAATATGGAATTTTTTAGTGAAAAGGTGACGACACATCATGTACATAATGAACAACAATGTGTATATTATCCCTCAACGTCGACACTATGGTTATTAAAATCATAAGACGGGTACGACATGTAGTCCTCCTTATATGTTGTGTACCGACTTCCTTAGTTTTGAAAATGGTGTGACAGGCCCCATAAAAAAAGGTCATCAGACATGACCCGATCCCAGGATAAGTTGGACATGTTGTGTTGTCTATATACACGGTGTGTACCCCTACATGGATGGGAACCCATTTACCCACCAGAGACATATCCATTCTATGAAATGTGACCATCCATTGTGTTCAACATAATCTTATTTTAGGAGACTTTGAACTTCTATATCTCCATCATTTGAACATGAATTTTGGACCATGAGTATTCCATCCATAGTTATTTTCATATAGAACTCTGTGGTGTCATTGATGGATGATTTTGAGATTTGGTGTGAAATATTCTAGGAATGGTTCTTTGTAAGGTGGTTCCTGATGATGAAATCTATCGTACAAAATGTATAGGGATTTCTTCGCATAACCCTCTAGTACAGATGGGAAATGGATTTCCCCAATGGCTTCTAATAGGCTTACCCACTATCTGGGATGGGAAGTGTCAATCCTAAATGATCATTCTGAGTTACCCACTTAAACAATTACTATTTCCTAATATATTCCAAATTGATTTTTTATAATTTCATATTGTTTCATTATTTTATGAAATTAATTAAGGCAATGTAATCTAAATATTAATGAATGTGGATTCTCTAATTGATGAAGATCATGCACTTATTAATTTTTATAAATAAATGTTTCCATTAGAATACATTTAATGACATGAAAATGTTATATTAATTGAACATTTATATATGATAATATTATGAATTGATATTTCGTGATGGGATCTATATGGCCTAACAGGGTAATTTTATTCTATAAATAGTATTTACAATGTATATTATTATCGGTATTTATAAAAAATTGGTCAATCCCACTTGAAAGCCCATGTTAGGCCTGACCTCAGTATTATGGGACTCCGAGGTCAACAATGATTAAGGAAAGATCCCAGACATTCCTAGGGGGAGAGGACGAATAGTGCTCAAAATGTGTGGTTGGGCCCATGTATAAGTCCCATAGAGTGTGTGTACCATTGGTAGTGTATAGTTTGGGCCAAAATTAGACAAGACTAGAGATTGTTGTTGTGTGTGTAGTGTGATCAGTGTTGATCCCTAGTATCCAGATCAAGGGTGTTATGTCTTGTCAATGATGATATACTGAATTGTAGTTTGGGTTAATTATCGATGTGGGGTGCAGATGTCATTGTACTGTGCATCCATTAAGAAGACACATTTTTTTCAATGGCTATTTGAGGCTATTGATCTAATAATTCTATTGAATCTCACGCCCCTCGATTTTAAAATATCCCATTGTCTCATATCTCTAGATGAGGCTTATTCCTACATGAAGACAACTGGACATCGTGAGTGATCAATCTAAGACCATGAGAATGATTCTGGTTGATCAAACTAAGAAGGTCATGAAACATTGTATTTCATGAATTTAAATAATAGAGGTCGATGTAAGAAGATTTCAAAAGAACTAGCAACTATCACATGATGCTTTCACATGATGAGGTTAATGATTATGTGACCAATGTTTGATGATCAATGAGGAACCACATGAAGGAATAAAGATAATCCACATGTCTCCATGTGATGATCATGGATCACACAACAATAGGAAGACCACCATGACATTGTCATATGAAGATCATTGATTGTGAGAGGCCTTCTTATTTATTGATATTTTAACAATATTGTTTTGTCATTTATATATTTTATCACCTGAATAAAAGAATATCATGTAATGAATGAAGGTTTTTATAATTGATTATGTGAACACATGATCTCCACAATGGTGCTTGGACAAGCTAATAATATCAGAATTAACAATATCCAATGGTCTTTGGGTGTTTGAAGAATTCCATAGCCTATCATAAAAATTAGAGATACACTGCCTCTATAAACTGAGGTTAATCTGAGAGTTCATGTTTCTCTAATATTGAGTGAATGATAGAGAGTGAGATCTATTATATAAATAACAAATAATCTAGATGATTTAATCACATGATGTTTGTTAGTTTGCATTTTATTAAATCATGTAATGGATTAACCTATAAGACTTCTAATATTATGAATTCATTATGGAAGGTGTCCATTAAGAAAACCTCTTTTCTCATGAAGGAAGTGATGGACACAACCAGTGTCAAGTGAAGGAACATTCATGCAGCCTTTCTTGTTATGAGAAGATGTTGAGAAGATATCATGGATGGTACCTTCTGACCGAATTTTTTTTATTATATAATCTCGTGTGATATCTAGTTTTTTCTACGAGATTGAGACAATAACCAATAGAAAACACTTATCAAGGAAAGAAACACAAAAACATACAACCTGTCTCTTGAAGGAAATCGTAGACACCACTTGTGTCCTATGAAGGTAATAAGAGTTTACGTGATACTCCTGTGAATCCATTACATAAATCAATTGATATAGACGCACAAAAAACCATTTTCTCATTAATAAGGAACCTGGGAGCCATTTAGGTCTTGTGAAGGTGTTGAGAAAATGCTGAAGATAATAACTCATGATAGGTGACTGCCTTATGTAAAGGTAGTTTAATTGAATAAGACCAATTTTAATGAACCTTATATGATCATGTGAATGACTTATATAGTTTAAAATATACTTTCATGAAAATAATTACAAGCACCCATGTTCCATTACAGGAATTATCAAGAACATGTGTGATTAGAAAAGATGTTTGAGCCACACATGGATCATTCAAAGGGAGTGAACTAGTCACATAAACTTGTATACATCATGAGATTCAAATGATACATTAAAGAATATATTTCATGGAGTGAATTAAATTCCCATTCATGTTTTTTCACAATAAATTGAAGCTTAAAGGTAGAAATTGAATGAGAACATGAACACGTGAATAATCACTTGAGAAAATGCGATGGATGAATCATATTTGATAATTACATAATATTAATGTTCATAATTTAATGTTTTATTGTTTTAGATTTCATGAAATCCATGCCTGTAGTTTGACTAATTTGTGACTAAAGAAGGGTAGAATATCAGAAGAGCTTATATATGGTTTGATAGTGTATGATAATTGAAGATGTTAGACTAGGTTAACGTTGTTGGAGATATTTCTTGAATATAATATTCTTTAAAAAGTTGGCTACACCACTTGTACAAATATTATTGTGTTTTGGACATCATCATAAAATGGAATCATTTCCCAAGAATAGTTTCCCTAAGGAAACTGATCAAATACAGGTAATCATAAAATTTTAAACAAGAATTATAGACTAAAAAGGTACTTAAAAAGGTACACTGGAAAGTGTGATCCAAAAAAGATAATGGATGAAGATAAAACGATCAACCTATTGTGGATCAAGACATTAATAATGTCTGAAAACTCTCAATTGGAGCTGGGATTTGGAAGTATCTTATGTGACTCAGAAGAAGATGTCTCTAATTTAGATTCTGGAGGAGTCTAGCGCAGATTCTGATTACATTGTGGGATGCATTATAAATAACCTCTTATGTTAATTTTAGAGAGATATAGTGTGACTATGTATCAAAAATTGTAATTGTTTATAATATTAGATTATAGAATCCATATTGTGTAGAATATCCAACAATGAGAGAAGTATTTCTTTGAATTGATGCTTTTAAATCCTTATTTTATATTCCTTTGTATTTACATCATTATTCAATTTAATAATTTGTGACATAAGAAGAGTGGATCAAGTATTTATCAAAAAAAATAAGAATAATTGAAATGAAAAAATATTTAAAATTAAAAATGGATCACTTATTCAACCCTACCCACTCTTAGTGATCTCACACTCATCTAGGAACTTCATTCTTTATTAATCACTTAGCCATCAATTAAATTTTCAATATCAGGGTTATCTATACGATAAAACATATGTTCCGATAATTACGTCAATATACAAGATCATATAAACCCTTACTATTATCAATTACTTAATTAGTTTGTTCCATAAAATGAAAATTCATACATCACATTAAACTAAACCATTAAATATTCTCAAACATAATAAAACATCTCTTAAAATTTCATTAATCACATTAATATAATATCACATAAAACGTAAAAATGGGTGTCTATGAATTTGAAATTATGATCGACCTTAATCACATAAAATCATGATGTCATCCATGTATATAAAGACAACCTCTCATGAGAAGATCCTAATCTTTATATTTATCTAAACCCTCATCTACAACCAACTATAATTGCTTTGAATACGGACTCCCATATCTGATGCTGAAATCATAAATCTTTTCAGTTTTTCTTTTGATACCGATAAATGTGACCCAATATATTCCTTCAAAGGCTCACAACATAAAATATAAATTTTGAATCACTTATATAACAAAGTATAATTTATGTTTATTGTATTAATGAATTAGGAAAAACACTTATATAATAAAATACCCATTATTGTAAGAGGGTATATTTCCCAATATACCTAGAATTTCTTATTTCAGGGTAATTCATCATCATTATAAATATGAAACCTTTCTTGACACAAAACATTTAGAATCATATTTCATAACCTAGGGAAAATGAAATATAAGAAGGGTGATCTCAAATGATCAATAAGGGTAAACATAATCATTAATAATTGAATGTTCTCAACGATCATAATAAAATCATAAAGGTATGATGACATAATTAGAGTGTAAGAGAACAACATAAAATAACTAATACCCATCAAAACCAGTCTCATCAAACATGAAACATGTAATAAGGATTTGAAAAATTAAATAGTCAAAAGAGTCAATAATCATGAGCCATGTGATTACACTCTTGATCAAAGGGATCATTAAAACTCCATATCAAGAATAATGAAAATGAGTTGGTATATTTGAACATTATCTTCATAGATATATTATAGAACCCTTAAAAATGTAATAACCATATGGTTGACTTCCATACCCAATTTATTGGAGTTATATCTTGGTTAACCCATTTTAAAATCTATACCAGTTTCCCACAAAGATATATTGACACTCCTATTATATAAGATATTTTAAGAACCACAACATGAATAAAGATAAAATTTATTTCATGTTATCATAATACTCATAAAACAACCATTACTACTTTAATGACATGATTATCATGTGAAATAGTTATAGGTTAAATGAAAATCTTTTTGAAAGAATCATAATCCATCCAGAGAAAGAATGAGGGTAATATCATTACAAAATATTCCCAATGTATCATAAGAATCATCAAGGGTTATTTCCATTTATTAATGGAAATACCATTAAAATTTAATTAAAAATCATTGAGTAAAATAACTTTTTCACATTGAAAACCACATTTAAGAACTAACAAATCAAAAAATATTAATAAAATTTCTTAATTTGAAAATTATCTTATAAACTTTAAAAGAATATTCAAATTAAATAATTTTCATGATGGTGGTAAAATTCATTCATGTTGTAACCATTAAAAATAAAAATACATTTCAAAACATTTTGTAAAAGGGATTCCAAATGGCCCATTTGGAAAATATTATGAAATTTCATTTTAAAACCATGTAAAAGAATGTAACAGACCTTGTAAAATAGATGTATCAAGTAATTTAAGTTTAAAAAATAATTTTTTTTATTTTTTTAGAAAACATGCATTTGTAAGAAAATATTTTTGATATAATAGAAAGATACATGATTGATTTCAGTTACCAACAAAATTCTTGATATTTATTCAACTTAAAAGGGATGAAATGGAAATTAAACATGTGAAACACATTCATAAACCGATTATAAGAAAACATAAGTTGTTTAAGAAAATACAAGAATATTACTTTATCCAAAGGAACCATGAACATAATTAATCTCTAATGAAAGGATATTATAACATAAAGCGTATTCTACTTTAGTAACTCTTTCAATCGTAATCTCCATATATGAATATAATTAAATGTTAAATTAAATATCATAAAAATAATTAGTTTAAGTTGATAACAATTAAAAAGGGTAGTAGATACACCTCATAAAATAATATAGTTGTATAACATAACATATACGCTCAATGAAGACAAATTTTGATGAGTAATAAGTAAAATGATTATAATGTTGAAGTGAGAATTAATAAATGAATCAAATATTTATATTAAATGAAAATGCATATGAAATAATTGTAAATAAAACATTTAATAATAAAAGTTTATTTCATAAATAATAATATAATTTCAAATACAATTAATAAGTAATATAACCCAATGAAAAGAAATTGAGTTATAAAATCATTCTCTACTTGGTATGTTTCATGAAAAATCCCCTTGGATGAAATAATTAAAATTGAATATCAAAATACCATGATTTAGGAATTATAAATGATATTATATTAAAAAGTGTATGTATACACACCATATAAAATAAAATAGGTTAATGATAACCAAATATGCCTCAATAATGGGAAAATGAGACAGAGTCCCATACTACTTAGTAACATTCAGGTCAAATACCCTTGAATCAATAAATATTAATTGAAACATAAAATATCCAATAATACGATGTATTCATGATATAACATTAAGAGGTGCTGTATACACACTATATAAAACAAATTAGGTGTATAATCATAAAATATGCCTCAATGAATTAAAATGGGCACGTAATACATTACTTTGATTATAAACTTTCCATGTATGCCTTTAATTCATGTATTATAATATTATATATACTATTTTATTTATATATTATATTATTCAGGTTTAATACCAATAATTAAATCATTTATTTTATTTATTTTATTTAAATATTTAAATACATAATCAGTAATGTTTATATTGTGTCTTTTAAGGATGTTGGGTTAATTATTTCAAAAAAATTTTGGTGTGTTGACTAAGGTAAAAGAGGTAATTATTTCAATATATCTAGAACAATAATCATGATATAGTTATAATATTAATACATCATTTATACTTTTAAAAATAATCATGAATTATGATTAGGAAAAATTAACTACATTACAATCATAGATATGGTAGGTCATACATTCACATGAGTGATGATTCCATTTTTCAAAAATAATTATAGAAATAAGGTGAGTAATATTATATATTTATATGATACCCATTATATAATAAATATAATATTATTTCATTAAACATACTTATATATATCATCTATGAGATTTGGTTATTAAAAAAGAATCACATCATTTTGTGACAGCGGTTTCCCACACGTACACATGGATTACGTTATCATTTTTCAGTGAGTGTAATGGTAAGAAATAAATTGATATATTATCATATTATAATCATAAATATGTTTTTAATACAATAATTATTTCCTATTGGTTATATATATTAATTAAATTTGTCTTTATTACAATCCAGGAAAAGTGTTGGTGAAAATGAATCATGTCACTTTGTAGGGAAATAGTCCTCCACAATCACAAGCAGCATTATCTTATCCCCCACAGATTAAAAATTGAGAAGGAATATGTGATATAATAATTCAAGGAGTACAATAATGTTTAAAATTTAATATATATACTTTAAATACATGATTATAACAAACACTGAGAGGTTTTGATGAAAAATGAATTACAACGGTTCAAGAGATGGTAGTGTATCGAACACATGAATGATGGTTTTGTTTCACGATTACTAGAAGAGGATATTTATTTAGGTAATTTAATTAAAATAATAACATAAAATTATTATTTTTTATTTTCATATTATATAATAACATTAAAATAATATTTTAAGGATGTGTAAGAATAAAAAAATAAAAATGCTCAGTTAAGCATGATACCTCTTCTTCAGAAAAACACATTTGGTTAGCACCAAAATCCTTATTAGCATGTCTTGTTAATAAAAAAATTGGATATAAGACGTGTAAAGGTAATTATTTAATATAGTTGGGTAGGTATTGTCTGATCCGAATGTAATTTAATGTGTGAATAGTAGAG
This sequence comes from Viscum album, assembly GCA_963277665.1. NCBI lineage: Eukaryota > Viridiplantae > Streptophyta > Magnoliopsida > Santalales > Viscaceae > Viscum > Viscum album. Next base: position 1,654,953,174 of record OY728146.1, read on the forward strand.
GACAAGACATTGCCTTTTGTAAGTGATGTGAGTTGCACACTGGTAATTTTTTAAAATAAAAATTGATACCCATGTTTTTCTCAATCCACAACAATCCAAAATGGATATTTTTAGTGAAATAGATTATATATTGTATTATTTTTTACAAATAATATATTTAAGACAATTTACTAGTTTATTTTATCCCTTATCCCTTTAGTGTACCCCCTGATAAACATAATTTTACATTTTTCGTGGTAAACTATTTTAACTATTTTCAATTTTTATTATAGCCAAAAAGGATGTTTTAATTTTTAGATAATATAAATTATAGTGATTAAAAATATTAAATTAATTTTTCCAAATTACATTCATATTATTGGTGTAATTTAATTTAAAATAAAACCTGCATCTACGATGGAAAAGCAGGTTTTCAAGAAATTTGTTTTTAAGTATAATATTTTTCTATATTAACTCTATCACATATAATAATCAATTTATAAATTTAAATTAATATTTTTTTATATATAATATATAAATTTCATTTAAATAATTCATTATTTTTCTCGTTATAATTAATTAAATTTGGGAAATATTATGCACAATCAAATGGTTGTGAGGGAAAAAACTTATTTGAAACATTAAAAATAAACATATACTGAAGTAAAATACAAAAATCAATCATATTTTATTAATTAGATTTAATATAAATAAATAATACTTATGTTACTTTAAATAATATTAGAAACATAATTGGACTTTAATATTACTTTATTTATTGAAAAGAAATGACATTTTTACAAAAATTTATATTTTTTTCTATTCGAAAAACATCAATATTTAATAAAAAACCAACAATTGTCATACTAAAATATAATTTATATTATGATTTAAAAAATTAAGTTCATTTGATCAATTAATTTTTTAGAAATTTTAAAAATCATATTTTCTCATAAAAAGCAACAAAAATCATTTTTGAGGAATTTTTTTATAGAATAAAACAAAATTACTAAAACATGACTAATTATTTTTTATGATTTTATCAATAAATTTATATTGAGTTGGAAATATCTATATATATATAGTTCATAAATTATTCAACACTATTCATACCTTCTAATTTAAGGGACACGTTATAATGGTCATATTTGAAACAATATTATTTCATAGCTCATTCATGCTCGGTGTTGTGTGTCTTGAATACCATCGAGAATAGCTTTATTTTTTTAATCTCATGGTGTTACATTCTCCGCCTATAATATATAGTTTCCAAGAAAGATTAAATTTATCTATATAATTAGGGGTTTTATATTTTAGAATTAGTTTTTTGGAATCCCAAGTCATAAAATGGGTTAATGAAAAATGGTCTTGAATAGACAGAGAGGGATGCATGAAGTTTATCTAAAATAGATCACAACTAGGTTTACAAAAGGGGGAAAATTGGTGGGAGGTGATGATTTAGAAATATATTAAAATCATATTTCCGAAATAATTATGGAAAGTGATAGTGATCATTGATGATAATAAATTTAATGATCATGATAAATTCAACAACCTCAAAACCATAAACCAAAGATATGTGAATAAGACCATAATTTCATCAAAAAATGAACAAAATATGGAATAGTTTTCATTTTAAAGATCTTTTTCTATTGTTGAGAAATTCCTTACCATCTAGACTAATAAAATAAGAAAATATACATACATGATTTGTTTAATTTCATCATTTAATAATTTTCTACCACAATATCATCTTTTTACCAAACATTGAGTACTGAAGATAAAATTTTCCTACTTGATGTGGTTAAATAAACTTTTAAAGGACCACATGACCATAAAAGGTATGATCAGGCTATTATAACTCTCTTTATACAATAACCAAAACCAAAATTTTTATCACATGGTATTATAATTACCAAAATAAATAAAACATCATAATATGAAATGATACATTAATCTCCAAAATTCAATATTAATACCCAATGTTCAAACTAACTCATTCCATAAATAAATAACCCTATATTATAACTAACCTAAATAATATAAAATTTATTATTTTTAACCTAAAATGTTATCGCATACGATTCAAAATATATTCCCAATAATATATTGAACATAATCATTAATCACGTAGTCAACAATTCAATTTTCAATCACATCATTATTTATATGACAAGACACATGTTCCAATAATTACAAAATTATACAATAGCATATAATCCCTAATTGTCATCAATTCCATAAAACGTTTTTCCATAAAATGTAAGGTCCTGCATCATGTTAAACCAAATATTTAGATATACATAAACACAATAAAATAGGTTCTAAAATTACATTAACAACATTAATATCTCACCGCTTAAAACCTCAAAATTAGTGTCTATGACATTAAGCATATGATCAATATTATTCTCATAAAATCATAATGGTGTCCATATCTTTTAAGAAAACCTCTAATGAGAACATGTTAATAACCAATGTTATATAAACCCTACTATGATAACAACTATAAAATATCCAAATATGAACTCCCATATACAACGATGAAATCATAAATCATTACATTTTCGGATTTGATATTGATGAATGTGAAACAATTTTTCCCATCCAAGACATGAAATATAAAAAGAAAAAATGGGACCACATACATAACTTCTGAATGCTTTGGTTTATAGTTTTAGAGATTTTATAAAAATTATTACATAATAATATATCCACGACTTCAGGAGTGCCTCATTACCACTATACCCACCTTTTCATATTTCAATATAAGGCATCATCCTCATCCATATTAAACCATTATAGACAAAAAAACATTAATATCATCCTTCATAACCTGGGGAAAAGGAAACATAAGAAGGGTGATCTCAATTTCTATGTAAGGGTAAAGATATGTATTAATAATTAAATGTTGTTAATGATCATAAGAAGAACATAAGGGTTTGAAACATTATTAGAGTGCATAATAATAGCATAAAATAAATCATACCCATCAATACCTAGATCGTCAAACATGAAACATGGAAAAAGGATTTAATTGTGTAAATAATTAGAATATTTAATAATACTGAGCAATTTTATTTTAATCATGATTAGGGGAATCATTAAAAACCCATAGAAACTATAATGAAAACATGTTGGTATCTTGAAACATTATCTTTATAGAACCCATGCAAATAGAATAATCTTATGTTCGACTTCCATACCCAAGGCATTTGAGTGTTATATGGGAGCACCCATCGTATAATCAATATCATGTTTACTCGATGCTATATAGGTGCAACCATCATATACGTTATGTAAAAGAATCACAACATGAATAATGTTTATAGAGCTTTCTTTTCATCGTTAAACACACAACACAACTATTTATCATTTCATAACTTCATTAACCCATGGAAAAGAAATAGGTTCCCAGAAAATATATTTGAAACAATCATAATCTATACAAATAATGAATTATGATGGTATCATTTATAAATATCCCTATTATTGTATTAGACACATCACTTGTGGTTTACTTTGATTAATGGAAATACCATTAAATTGTCATTTAAAACATTCCTAAGGAAAATAACCTTTTAAGTTTTAAAATCACTTTTAAAAACTAAAAATTCAAAAAATATTATAAAAATGTTTTAATGAAAATATACATTGAAAATAATAATGGAATATTCAAATAATATAATAGTAATAATATTGGAAAAATACTTTCATGTTGTAAGTGATAAAAATAAACACTCTTTTAAAAAAAAAATTTAAAGGGGATTCAAAAGTCACACAATAGGAAAATGTTAATAAATTTACTTTTAAAACAATTTGAAAGACATTTAAGTAACTTTTAAAATATATTTATTAAATAATTTAACTATAAAATAGATTATTTTTTAATAAAAATAAAACATGGATATGGAAGTGGTATATTTCTAATCTAAAAGAGTGATACAAGATCAGTATCACATACAAAAAACATTCTTAATATCTCTTCAAATAATATGGGAGGAAATAGAAATTAAATATGTGAATCTTATACATAATTATAGTTGAAAAAATGAGATATGGTTCCATAGATTAATATCATATGATTTCCCCCGAAGGAAACTTGAACAAAACAATCCAAAAATAATGGATATTGTAATATAAAACTTTTCTACATTAGAAACTCTAAAATCACAATCCCCATGAAATACTAATGTCAAATGATACTCTAAATATCATGAAAATAATTCTTTTCATGATATAACATGTCAAAGGGTGATTAGATATACCTTATAGAATAATATAGGTCTATTAGATAACATATGGCCGAAAGAAGACAATATGACATGTGAAACCCGTACAATGATCATAATGTTGAAGTGATAATAAATCAACGAATAAAATATTTTAATAAAATGTAAATCCAAAAAAAGTATAAATAAAAATAAATATAATCAAAATTAATTTCACTAGTAATCATATAATATCAAATTCAATGAAGAATTAATATATCCCAGTGAAAAGAAATGGATTTATGAAATTCTTTTCCATGTGGTAACTTTCATGTGAAATTCCCTTGAATAAAATTATTAAAATTTAAACATAAAATACAATTATGTATAAATTATTAATGATATTACATGTAATAGAGGAATTATATAAACCATAAAAAACAAAATTGGTTTCTAATAACAATATATGCTTCAATGAAGAGAGATTAAGATGAAGTCTTTCACTACTTGATAACATTCTATTCAAATCCCCTTGCATGAGGTAATTTAAATTGCAACATAAAATATCATGAAATTTGATGGATTCACAATATAGCATAATATAGGGTATCATACATGTTATATAAAAAATATATGTTTGTGACAATAAATTATACCTCAATAAAGGAAGATTGACATGGAATCCCCTGCCTCAAGTATATACATTCAATGTATGTACCTTATCTGCTTTTTAATAAGATTATATAAATTATTTGATTTATTGAGTTTATTTTATAAGATTAATACCTCATAATTAATTTTTTGAATATATATTTTTCTTTTAATGACATTGAAGTTTGTTAAAGAATATTTTCAGGGCCAGATGCTGAGATAGCATGAGATTCCAAGGCATGGTGAGCCCAAAATTAATATTAGAGAATTTCTAAATATATTAATATCTTGCACAAATAGTTTTCCAAAAATAGTGTAATTACATTGGAATATAGTAGTGATTTTGGAATCCAAGACCATATTTTAATTAGGAACTCATGGATCACCCTAGGAACGACCTAAGGTTGGTCGGCGTCCGACAAAAGGATAAGGCATCCATTGTCGATGCATGAAATTAAATTCAAAGATTAATTTTTTTTATTTCAATAAAATCATATAAAACATCTATAAATACCCTGTTATGTAAATTCTATAGTTTTAACTGTATAACTATATAATATTAGAGAGGAGGAGAAATATCATTCTTCATTGGCGGATCACATTGGAGGATGATGAGTGATCATATAGATTTTGATTTGGAGGAAGTAAACACAAAACAACTTCCCTATTACACAAAATTACATTCTTAACCAGAAGTCCACACAATAAATATAGGACTCATCAATTTTAGTTTTCTCCATTTTCACTATATTGAAAAATCATGGATTTGATTTGTTTTATTTGATATGATATTATTCATCCTTCACATGAGCCCGGTACACAAATTAAATTGTTTAATTCAATTTATTTTAGTTTTTCATAATCTAAACATGAATATCCCTAATTTATTATCACTATATAATAATTCTTGGACAATGATATTTTCATAGTTTTACTTGGGGGTTTTCCCCACCGCTTCTCCACATTATTTTTCGAGGGCCCAGAGGGTTGTGATTCGACATTGTTGAGGGGAGTATGAGTATGACCGAAACATTGGCTTCATGGTGGTTGAGTGAATAATGAAAAAATTTGTGTTTGATGGATGTATTGCGATGGATCATGAGATTTTTGTTATGCTTCCAAGATATGGGATCTATAGTTCCAATGGGATCTGGCAGCAGGCAGCAGGAAGCATGATAGATGGTATTGCAGGATTAATGAGGATCACATGATTTTGATTTCAACCATTAGTGCATAGGAATTTATGGTCCTAGGTATTTTCCATCAATCTCTAGTGGTCACATTCCACAAATATTGGAAGGCAAATGTAGCTCAATATACACATAAAAACAAGGGTGTTCGGTATATGAAAAACATGACTATACAACATGTGATCCAGAAGAACAAATGTCGTGTAGTACCCCCTTGCTATGGTGATTGGATTTTAGGTAGAGTTAAGTATCAAACAACATGTGGTTATGAAAAAACATTATTCGACCCGTCCTAGGTGTCCAATCCATGTTATAATTGGCACATGCCTAGGACCCCATGTTGTTGGACTTTCCATGTACATCAGAAGTACATAGGTACCGGCCAACACAGAAGCACAACCTGTTTCACATTCAGATACCCAAACACATCCTGGGGTATATGAGAATGGCCTAGAGCACATGCTATGGCCATGATTAAATGATGAATTTCATGTACCAACTGTACATTCCATGTATAATGACATTGATTTCAATCCACATTCATGGGAGAGTACGCCCAGGTGACTAGGTATGTTCCAATTCCATTTGGATCCCCGCACTCATTATACATTCCCTCCAAATAAATCTTCCTCACATATCTCCTTCCATTACTCTCAGATTTTATCCCATGATTACCGTATCCTATGTGATTTTCCCTGTAGAACATGTTGGTGTCCATTGTTATAGAAAATGAGATATGATGAGAGATTTTATGAGCATGATTATTCTTTAAGTGATACTTGACTTCAGTAGTGGTCCGGTTAGGATCCTCATGAAGATGTTATTTTTTAAACTCCTCTATCACAATAGGGCATGGGTCCCCCATACTCATTATATAGATTAATATGGTACTCCTATACATGAGGAATGTGTCCTCTATATACAAAGTGGTACTCCCTCATCATTGAGCTCCAATGGTATATAGGTCCTCCCTAGGTGTTTTAGTTCCCTTGGATGTGGTGAATGGTAGTGATGAGAGGGGACCTCCACCCATTTTTTGTCGAGGTTTTGTTTGATTCTAGGAATCAGTGGTGGAATTTTGGATCTATATGAGGATTATTCAACATTTAATAAGGATATGAGATGGATATACCCTTTCCCTATCATCTGGGTGTCTTTTTTAGAACCTATATATGTATTTGGGTTTTCCCCTATTTCATTGGGATGAGTTGAAAATAAATTGTATCTCTCTATTTCAACCTCTTCAGCATCCATGGAGTTATACTGAGAATATATATACTCACCCCTACATGGATGTTTCCAACACATGCAGTGTCATATGCAGGTTAAAGATGGATCAGTGGTGACATTAGTGGAGAATAGGGATACTTGGGTGCATTTACCATGTATAGTAGTTAGGACATAGAGATCAGAAGTCCATCTCTCTATGATTTTATTTATTCAAGTTGTTGTCATGTTCAGACTTCATATCCTGTTGAGAATATATTTTACATATTTAAAAATTGGTTTTATTTTATCGTACTGTTATATATTCCCTATAGATTATTTCATGCATGGTTTTACTAAATATATTATCATATTTATTATATAACTCTACATTGATTCATAGAGATGGTTGGGTGTGAGAATATAGGTACATTAGGAAAAGGATTCCCATTTTAGATTTTCTTTCATGGTGCTAGTCATCATCCCCTGTGCGGTAGGAGGTAGTCTTGGTGTTGTCACATCTCAGCCTTCCATCAACTGTGCATGCTCTAGTGGGTTGGGTCATGATAGAGTAGTATCAAAGGTGGTTCTTCCTCAGGTTGGTGTAGATATGGGCCGATAGAGAGGATTTGTTTGAAACATAGGGTAACAGTGTCAATGTTTATTGAGTGTATTTTTTTGGTGTGGGATGGTTCAATGGCAGACATATCCATACAATAGGACTCCTACTACCATATAATCATATTGGAATACTGAAACACCAATTACAGGGAACAATGGTATAGTAATCAAATTGAATTGAGTCTTTTTTACTATCATTCTCGAGTCATCTCACAATTTATATATACTTATCTATTGATTTTGTGTGCTGATTAATTTGAAGATACTTCTATGAAAAAATATTGTCAAGATAAAAAATTAGGATCATGATTATGATCCAATGATTGATGATTCATCATTTCATGGGACATCCCATTAGGTTTTTCCTATAGAGAGACATGAATCATCAACCCTTCCTTTCGAGGAGCACTTATAAAAAAATTTCAAGTTAATGATGGAAGTAGGATTAGTGAACTCTATATGTTCCAACATTAGATATTTATATGGTTTCATCGTGATCCAGATCCCAATGATGTGGAAGATTGGTTTGAGTTGGTGATACAAGTCTTCAGGATTATATGAACCCTAACTAATCATATGGTTACACTGGCAGCCAATATTTTTAGGGGAGTAGTAGGGTGATGTGGGACTTTAGTCATGTAGACTCTTGAGGATTTGATATTCTCATAAACATTCTGCGTGAAGTTGATTTTTGTGAAGTATTCCCATTTTTTCTTACAATCAGTTCAAATCAATGATCTTCTTAAGCTATAGTAGAGTATTACTAATATTGTAGAGTATTTCTTGAATTTCATTAACCTGACGTGATACTCCCTCGTTATTGTGTGAGATTGATTCTTCTGGGAGAGGAAGTTCTAGAATGGTATTTCTAGTGACACATGTCCTACTTTGGTATCGTTATGGTATCCCACTTCTGATGGAGTGCTTGATTGGGTTCTAGTGATTGAGATCTTCCTAACATATGTATGTGGTTTTGTTGGAGCTGACTGTGGGAATCAGGTGGCTTATCCATTTGTAGCAGGTAGCCGACATCATACATCGAGGTCTCAGTAGAGGAGACATTTTCATTATTATTCTCGAATCTATGGATATATGGCTTAGGGGTCAGGATGAGGATACAATCATCCTGGAGAGGGGTCATATTGTTCTTGTGATAGGTGAGGTCACTTAGATCATGATTTTATAGCCCATCATGTTGATCAGGATAGTCATGAATTGGGTGGACTTCAATGATAGAGAAAACTCCATGATAAGGGATATCCAAGACATGTCCAGGGTGGACCTCAAGGAGGTAGTACTGGTTGGGGAGTAGGATATGATTTGATTGGAAGAGCAGTTGGTAAAGGATTTTTGGAACCAAAATTTGGGATGTGGAGAAGCAAACTCAAAACCCTAAGGGCTGCCTCCCGTAGCTCGCCTGCAGAGCCCACCAGCATTATGGATGGCATGAAGCTCCTCCCCTGGGATGCCATCGAGGACCAAGGATATGGTAGGCTCTAAAAACCGGATTGAAGTTTGTGAAACCGTCGTGGTGCAAGGAGGTGAGAGGATACACAATGTGATTTGACGTTTGCAAAGCCTCCATGGAGCAAGGAGGTAGGAGGCACCACGAGCTGGATTGAAATTTTCATATCTACTATAGAGCGTGGAAGCGGGAGGGTCCACAATTATGACAAAATTCTACATGTCTTCACACCAAGCGATATTTTCTTCTAGGGGCCTCTTATCTATAAATATCGTGCTCCCCTCGATTCCAAAGGATAGATCCTCTGACCTTTCACCTTTTTAGCTCTCAAATAATGAATAAATTTCAGCTCTTCAAACCATGATCTCTTTATGGTACATTTAAATCGCAAACTGACTTTCACTTGGCTGGAATTCAACCTCGATTTAAATGGTGATTCCCTTCTTAGTTCCCCCAGTCCATCACGAAGGAAGGGTATCCCCACGGGAACTCAGGTCATCACAGAGCAGTAATGCTTCGCGATGTACCCTCCATGGACATGTAACCCACATGCTAAGGCAGGGTCATTGTGCTTCATGAAGCACATTTTTTCACAATTCTATTCTTCACAGGGAACGCTTTTTCATGAATCACTACTCTAGAAAAGCCTTTCCACTTCGAAAAGAACCTTCCATAAGAACCTATTCCCTATGACTAGGCTAAGACACTGCACTTCATGAAGCATAATCCGTTGTGATGCCCCTCCACTACATGAATCACCAGAGATTCTTGAGGTATCTTCCTATGAAACCCTATACTCCACAAATCTTTTTATAGTATGGACCTCCAATTTTGTACAAAGTTATTTTAATGTCCATTAGGTGGTGCTTCCTGTTTCATTGATTCGACTCATGCTTCATTGCATAAGCACGCTAATGGATATTTCTTTTCATATAGAGACACTAATGTGGGCCCCTCAATGGATCAGTCCACAATACCCCCTCACTATGAGATTGATGATGCCTTCCCATCCCAAAGGGTGGGTGGGTATCTGTTATGTATGTCCAAGGGGTGAGGGGTGAACCCCAATCATCCGAGATGCTAGACGTGAAACTTCCAAGCACCATCATCCTCAGCACATGACGTTTGACTATATCCTTTCCTTGTGCATGATATATGGTGTGCCCCATCTTGGACATTCTATATGCCCACTGGTCTCCACGAGAGTGAGATCATTCCTCACATGGAATGAGATCCTCTTTGTAGGAGCAATGCATATCCATAGGGAAATGAAACCATCTCGGGGTATTCTCCTTGCCTTTCTTGCGAAAGGTAGCATCCCTGATCCTCTTATCTTCTTCCAGGGCAAAGACCAGAGCGGGAGATGGGCACCAGAACCCTCCTCTATTCCATTCCAAATCCCTCTCATGTGGGGATTTGCACCATTTGGGCCTCCATCCTGGAGTAAGTCTCAATCTCTATCTCCCTAGTCTACTAACCATGTCTATGCCCCTATTTCCTATTGGTACCACTAACCACATGTAATCCCCATTGTGCATCCCAAAGATGCAACATTCACGATGAGGTCGTCTGGTCATTACTGCCTCTTATTTCTCACACTGAGCACGAATCACATGGGATTAGAGTAAGCATCAACCATGAAATCCTCTATGGGCTTCCATAAAGCATAATACCCAACACCAATCCGATCTATGTGGACATTGATCATTTCCAATACATGGTACGTAGGAAACATCACTGAGGTTTGATCCCAACAACCACTGGTCCTGACACCCTATATATCGGTTCACCAATACCTCTTTCAAACTATGAGGACTTTGATCCTTTCCAAGGCAAGGTATGTTGGAAGCCTCCCGGAAATTCAAGACCAACACCTACCAATCCTGACTCTTCACGTTGGCTCAACAACACCTACATGTCCAAAATCTTTATGCCAACAATCAAACACCTATTGGTCCTGACTCTTCATGTCAGTATACTAACACATACCAGTATTGACTCTTCACGTCAGCTCACCAACACCTACCCATCCAGACTCTTCACATAGGAAAACCAAAACCTAATGGCCCCAGAACTTCACATCGACTCACCAAAAACTACCAGTCCCATATCTTCATGTCGAATCTCAAAAAACTATTGGTCTTGTCCCACTTCTTGCTGGATCTCAAAACTCTACTGAAATGCATGGATTTGATCCTTTCCAAGACAAGGTACATTGGAAGCCTCCCTGAGGTTCATGATCAACTCTCATTAGTGCCTACTACTTTGTGTCGATCCAACCCCATCCTACATAATGTTAAACTGTACGTGACTTTTGTACCGCATGACACTAAATTGACCCCCAATTAGTGGTATGTCGTTGTAAACCCCAATTATCGGTAAGCTGTTGTACCCAAACCAACGGTAAGAAGTTGTGATCCCCAAATAGTTGTAAGAAAATGTGTTTCCCACTCTATGGTAAGACGTTGTGGTTACAATTCACTGGTAACCACATCTATGGTCCACCTTTCGAGCATCATATGAACCAATCTGGGATGCTAACCACACGTAAACCCCATCATGTCATTGGTTCGCTGCCCTCTGTGCACACCCTGATTCCATGCCGCATCTTGAACAACATGGACTTTGATCCTTGCCAAGATAATGTAAATTGGACACCTTCATGAGTTTCAATACCACCCCCCATATCTCATCCTTCTCTTTACCATGAGCATATATTTTTCAAGAAAGTCATTCCCCAACACGGAGGTTCCACTTCCTCCGGGTCCCATCCGTATGTGTCACCTCCTTAGGTTTCCCATCGCCCTTCTGAACTACATGGACTCTGATTCCCTACCTCCAGGATATATAGAATTTCTCTTTGAGGATCAATTCCAACATCACCATCATTCTCATTTTGGTTCCATTCCATTATTCATCAACTCTAAACCCTCCATCATCCATTTTGATTCTCTCCCATGCCGCCACATCCTGGTAGGATCTCACCACCTAAAATCGCCACTGCTCTTTACAGAAATAGGGTAACAAACAACATGTTATCCCTAGAATTAGTGTTCCCTCAAGGGGTTGCACTTATCAGATCCACCCCCTTCAGGGTTCTAATCAGTCTGATCTATCTCCACAAGATGTTAAACCTGCAGCATACCCTGTGTAAAAAATGGGAAGCTGAGGAAAACCTTAGAGGCATGTCCATGGAATATAATTCCCCCCATTCAATATTGGATTCCTTGGGCTTTTGTGCTCTTGAGAAGACCTATAATAAGGGGAAAAAACCCAAACACGACCGTGTTCCAACATACAGACACACCTGTGATGTCAAACGTGACTACTCCCATGACCGAAGGTTGGTTCCCTAACAAAGCCTCATTGAATGTCCCGAAAAAAGTTGTTAAATAAAATGGTGTCCATGAAGACACAGAACTATGAAGATTTTCATGATCAACGTCTCTATCTATAAAGGAGACCCGGATTAGGTAATGAGTTCCGAGGGGGAATCCATGTAAATTAAAATAGACATTCCATCATCCCATTTCAATCAAAGATAAAATATCCCAAAATAAGGATTAGATGTTTCTCGCCATTAAAAAGAAAGAATGCAGTGCAACAATCAGCTTGCCCTCCTCAAAAACAGACGAATGTGAACCCCAACGAAAGTAGGAATGCAGGGAAAAAATCATCATGTCCTTCTTCAAACCAGACGAATGTGCGCCCCGACGAATGAGTTAAAAATAGAAATGATGAAACCAATGTGAAAATAATCTCCTCAGTGTGGATAATATTATCATTCAATAAATCAGTGGACTAGAATGTCACCAAATCTATTTATCTGGTGTCGTGTCCTGCCAAGAAAATAGAGGGCCGCGCATGAAACTCACCAGAAGATAGCGTAGTTGAAACATTATAAATCTCAATCTGTGATGATGACTATGTGGATCCTTCTTAATAGCCATGGAAGACGGAATTACACTAGGTAAATGGATGTCAATTTTCTTTTTGTAGAAAGAATAGTTTAATATCCCTACCTTACAAGACCAAAGATGATTCAATAGGAAACTGATCACTGCCTATCTGCCGACAGAAGTGTAGGGGAAATGTCAATGGGGAAGTCCCACATGGCTCCATCACTTCTGTGACAATATCCATGCTCACAACTGTTGGGATACATCACCCCATATCTCCTTATTAGTTTGTTCAATGAAGGGTGATAAACAACCTTGTCTTCCAATACGAGGTGGACCGAATTACCCCAACTCAGGATATGGCCTACCAAAATTTAGGGGAATTACGCCTCATCACCCCTGTCATCCCAAGGGTAGCGCACGGTGCCACTGCTCCACAATCTAGTGCATGACCAATTCGGTAGCCTCTCCCCATAATGAGTCGATGAATCCCTCCCATACATTGGTGGGGTAGGGGATATCTGGGCCTACCCAGCTGATATTTTATTCTAGGGCTCCCAATGATGGCCCCAACTAGGTCACGCCAACGTTGCCACCCAACCCCATAACTCATGGAGTAGGTAAGCTATGCACTAGAACCACCAACCCCATTCCAGGTAACTCAATGCCAATGTCGAGATCATGTCGGGGAGGACTCCATCCAATGGGTGTCAACGTCAGCAACTATTGTGGCTCGGGCCACCTCTAAAGAATAACATCAGCCCCTATCTTTGCTGAGAAGGGGACCTCATACACCTGGCCTAGATCGAGGCCCTAACCTCTCCACGGGCCGGCTTGGTTGACTCTCCTAGTCACCAGCGCATGGAGCCCCCACCACAGACTGACCTTCTGCAATGACACCCTTTACAGAGGTCCTCCCAATACTGCCACCATTGAGAATGCGGGTCCACCCCGCTTCCAATATCGGAATTACAGTCTACCCCACTCCACCTTCAATTAGATGGAGAGTCCTACCCTTGGCAGTGACACTTAGTATGAAATACTCTTCCGTGTTCATGACATTCGGTATGAAGCCATTTCTCCTTCTAGAGGCCACCGAAGTTGGAATGTCTCAGATCTATCCAATCTTCAATGTGGGGGCCTCCCCAATGTCTTTACAACGGCCGAAAAAGGTCCTCACCTCTAAAATAAGAGGGATCATTTTCAACTTCTCTTCACTAGCACCCAGCATGGAGGTCCTACACGTGTTCGGCTTGATTAGTACAAGGAACCTCCTTGCACTAACGCTTCTAGGGGAAACAAGCAAGGTGGTGTGAACCATGCTCTTACCTGCTCCAACGGAGGTCTTACACGCTCCAACACTTCCCACATAGATTCCCTCCGCACATCAGTCATTGGACACTGAGTACCTCCTAATGTTCCCATTGACATCTGTCTAGGTGCTCCTTACACCCTAGCTCACTCAAGAAAAAGTACTCTCCACACCAGAACCAGTACAGTAGAGGGTCCTCCTCCCACTAGAAATCTACCTTATCCTGAAGAACCATCCCAGAGTAGGAGGGTGGGTCGTTGCCACCATAAAAAAATGTTGGGAAGATTCAAACCGATAGAAAACTGTTCTACTTCTCAGATTCTAAGGTGGAAGACGACTCAGTGATGGAACCCTCACCTCGAACCTATGTGTCAAGGGCCGAGGTATGAACAAGGCGCATATGCCTCATACTTCCAGAGTGTGAGTTCCATTGGATTCCCCCCTCCCTCCTTATATACATCCATGATGATGAAAATTTTTCATCTCCCAATGGGCTGGCCATGCAATCACCCCCACAATCTCTAAAAGCACTCTCTACTTCTACCAGAGATCATGGAGAGTTATTTTGGGGACTGATGGTGAACAAGTATAATCATGGTACACCGACAACAGATGAAGTTTCTATTACCAAAACTGTTATCAACAGTTAGTCATATGGCGATGTGGTGGCCATGTCACTAAACTCTTCAAGGGATAGTCTGAGATGCAATACTTTGTCATCCTGCTCGACGTATTCTCAACCAGCCAGCTCACCATTTCTTCAATCTGCTTCAGTACCGCTATAGGTTCCCCATCCTCCACTTGTTGAATAGTGGGGGAAATGCAGGGCCACACTCTATGTGTAGACCAAAGAGATTGTAGGATATTCTCAAAATAAACCATTTCCCATATATGTTATGGCAAGTTGAATCCCTGAATTTCCGTGCGCTAGAAGCACTCACCCAAGAGGAGGTTGTATACTTTTTCCAGACCCTCTGGGTGACTCATTTATGTCTTTGATATCAACGAGTAGCCTACCCCTAGATTCTGGAGCACATATAAGACATTGAAGAACAATGTCTTTTTGGAAATTTGGTTTCACTCCCTGTGGCCCAACTCCATAAGTCACTAGGACTCCACAGGACCCTCCAACAACGATGAATCTAGAGCATCAAAGTGCACCACAGGATAATCAAGGAGGCTTCTCCCCACATGAAAATCTATGGATGGGGAAGTATGTGTCCATCCATTTCATTTTTATCTAGATCCATACCAATTTCCTGATTGAAATATAGGATATGCCTCTAGGAAGGGTCGTGGTTAACGTGGCTGACCTACAAAAGTTTGAGAATGAGCTAGAGCTTCGTGGAGAGGACCTCTCCCCCAAGATATTATCACACATATTAGATCAGTTGCAAAGAATTAATCATCTAAATATAAATCTACTAGGTCTTCTCATGCCTTCCGAGGTTTTGGTCATCACTAAAATCCCAAGAAGGATAAAGAGCTCATCGGTGCCGTCAAACCCTTAACTCTTCTGGGTCAGTGCAGAAGGTGGAATATTATCTCGAAAAAGTTGTGATGCATATTCAACTCTCCGAACACATGTAGATGGTCGATGACCTCCTTGTTGAATGTGCTATAAATAGATTACTAGACTATGGTGATCCTTGACTAGGGTATCCGGGGAAGACACAACTTCCCCCCCCCCCCCCCCCGACGAATTACCTCCATGTGATTTGACCATCTTATCTAAGTAGTAAGGTTTGAAGTCAAAGCCTATGTAAAGAGGAAATATAATGTATTACCATACCATTTTGAGTGACAAGTCAATATATGTGATCCAAGTCAGGTTCCCCCAGCTGCTTGACATGTCATTCCACTAGCCAATCCACTAGCTGTTAGGCCTTCATATCAAGTAAAAGAACCCACCAAAACACTAGTGGTCATGGATCCCCGTCAATACAGTAATCCCCGACAAGATGATCCCATAGTGGCACTCGTTGCCTACCTCGAGGCATTGGGGACTCGAAAGGTGGCAATCCTGCTTGATGGCAAGCCATACCAGGCATGGGTGTATGATATATTGATACCATTAGGTTTTGGAAATCACACTATTCCCCCTTCAATAGGACAAGGGACCCACTACAACATCCAGACCACATCATCTGAAGGTGTGGTCGCATGTTGTGAACTCTAGCGTAGTAGGAGGCCACCAAACTCTAGTGTTTATTGCAGATGTTGGAAGGGCTTGCGTTTGTTTAGTACAGCCCGCAACTCCTCAAATCCGTATCTGGATGGGAAGTCCTCCATAGGTAATTTCAATGCCAATTCACTTACACTACTTGGAAGACGATCTTTACAGACCACTTCAAGTGAATGATGAGGCCGGATGAGTTCATCACAGACATTGTCGCCCGGTGTAAAGGGCTCACAAACTCCCTTGACATGCCACTAACATAGTAGAAACTGCTGACGATGTGCATAGGGATTGTCAAGCAAGAACTGGTCCCCTATCTGATCACCTAGAACTACCACAAGGGATTCCAAGACTTCTCTGATAAGGCCCAGCTCTTAGAAGAAGCCTTGCAATAGGCCAACTAGGCAGATCTATTTCATTTTGAAATACCCTGGAGAAGGGATGCCATGGTTGATCCATCCATAGAGGATCAAATGGAGTCCCCCATGAAACTAGAGTTTTTACATGTGGAGATTACTCCATATCCTCATAGGATCTATCCACCTTAGGCATATCCTACGGTATAGACGCTCTATCCTTAGAATCGGCAGGCATCCAACAAAACTCGCCGCTCATATGCAGGAAAGAGAACCATGTTCTTCCTCCTCTACAGGCTACCCTAGTCACTTGTTAAGGATAGGATACCACAACCCACTTCCCATACAGAAGGAACCAAACCTAATAATTCAATGAGGCTCAGGTCCCCGATTATTTCTTACATGCCTTGGAACAGGGGATTGTAACTTTTCCTGATTGCAGGAGGCTAGACGAGGTGGACCTCACTGATTTCCCTACAAACTGTCCATATCACCAGATCCTGGGGAACAACCTCAAACTGTGCTATATGTTTAAATAATAGATTCAAGACGAGGTGGATAACAACATATTCTGGTTACCCCCAACTCTAGCACATGTTGCATGTGTCTTCATGAAGCAAGATAACAGTTGTGATAGAAAAGGCGAGTGGAATCAGGTTTCTAATTGTGTGTCCCAAAAGTATGATGATTGGATGGATTTCAAGACCATCTCTCATGCTGATGGTATAATCCATACATGCTTGAATAGGATTGATCCTATAGAAGATAATGCGTCAGACACTACTACTTCTGCATCGTCGTCACAGTCATCCTCTTCCCAGAAGAGCAACCAACGACAGTGCAATGGAAAAGAAAGTCCCCCAAAGCTTCCATCTTCATCCCGTACACTTAGTGACTTCTTGACTCTAGAGATGGTGATTCATCCTATAATATGTCCAGTAGTGTATTCCTTTTTGTGTGATGGTCAAGGGTATGCCTCAGTTAATACCGTAGAGCTGGTAAACCCCTATATGATTCCTGATGATGAGGTGAACTAATTGGATCCTCCCAACATCACCATCCATCTACAAAATCTACAGAGCCAAGGATATATGTGTGGTCAGAGTGCCTTAGTCAGAACATCCTCCTAGGTAGTTCATGCTACCGAAATGAGGCATCAGGCCCTGCGTAGAGCTCAGCACGTGCAACCTCCACTGTTCATGTTGTTGAATCAGGAAGATACACCTAAACCACACTATGATCATCTATGATCTACAATGGACAGGTCTCATTCATCTGGACCTAATCCAGTTGTCACTCCATTGGCTTTTACTAGTGAGTAGTTTGATTTTCCCAACAACAGTCAGTCGTCGGTCAAGTTGGCATGGCCAACCTTACCTCCTGTCATAGTCCCACCTCTTGTTAGCAGAAGTTCATGCATGTAACTGGTGTATGATGTACTCAAGCGTCAAGATAGAATTTTAGCACATCTATACATTCTTGAGGCCCTTCACCTATCAGCAGATATGTGTGAATCCCTTGCCGAGGCTTTAGGAAGCCCCCTCCAGGTTGAGACGGATGTAGCAACTGTATAAACCTTCTATACTGAGGCAGTCAAGCATGCTGAATGGTAGACCATCATCTCCTTCTATGAATAAGATGAAGGATACCCGATTTAGGGGAACATTCTTCCACTATACATTACGAAATTGTTTAATGGCGTAGAGGTTCGTCGCTGTCTTGTCAAGACAGGCTCTGAGATCAACCTAATCCGGACTCAGACACTGCAAAACTAGGATTTTAAAAAGAGGACCTATGTCCCACTAACACGAAAATTCAAGGATATGATAGGATGAAACTGACATCGGTCAACATGATCCACCAAAAGACCCAGTTCGAGGGCCTAGTATCCAGCACCGAGTTCATGGTTGTCTCCCAAAACACTTCCTACAATGTGTTGTGGGGTAGTCCCTGTCTCTACTTGCATTCTATGGTTCCTTCATTGTATCACTATTGCCGCATGGACTACCTCAATGGTATAGTGAGCATACATCAATGTGAAGCATATCCCTTCACCTATTGGGAATCCCACTACTTGGATGCTGAATATTACTAGAACACGGATAAGAAGTTCAGGCTAACGATGATGTGTATCCTACGGCTGTGATCGACCTGTGGATATAGGTAGATTGTTCCTACCTCTTTCCAATACATCAATTGGAGGCTACAAACCCAGACATGGGAAAATGATTCATTGTTTTTGGAATGAGGGGGATCATATTTCCAATTCTATGAGATGACTGATGATCATATCATACTCCTACAAGAATCAGGCTCAGGTGATCTGAGAGCCTCCTACTCCCATAAGGCATATGGATGTTCGCCCCATGATAATGAAAATACATTATACATGATTGTTTAATCAATATGAGATTAAATGGATCAAGCCGATGCGATACTATTTCTATGATATCATCAAGCGTGGCCCCTTGGGTGGAAGACTAGATGGGATCAGATCAACATGCTTCATCACTATAGTTTCGACTGCACATGAGTCCCCTGATGTAGTGTACACCACCGCTCAGGATGGTACGAATCTCCCATCATATTTTGTTGACTCATAGGAAAATACTCTCTCAAAAGGTCCCTCCCCTATATGTGATGAGGAGGATTTAAAGGATTCTCTCCCTACCATTGAATAGGGCATCTCCACCGTGGACGATGAATTTGTGCAGGTGAACCTCAGTAGCAAGGCGGACCCAAAACCCACACTGATAAGTGCCACCGTGCCCCTAAAGGAGCAATATAAGTACAAGGAATTACTTTAAAAACACATTGATGTTTTCACATTGAGTAATGATGAGATTCCATGACAATATTCTCAGGTACCTATCCACCACCTTGGCCACCTACCAAATCACTACTGGTTTAAGCAGCCTCCTAGAAAGATGAACCCTTCTCACTATGCCATAGTCGAAGATGAAGTTGATAATCTCATCAGAGTCAATTTTTTTAAGGAGGTAAAATACCCTAGATGGATAGCCAACATCGTGACTTTCATGAAGAAGAAAAAAAGGTCAGAGTCTACATCGAATTCCGAGATCTCAACCGTCATTTTCCAAAGGTTGATTTTCCCCTATTTGTGACAGGATTATTGTTTGTTTTCACTATTGTGTTCCAGGATCTCTCTTTTATTAATGTTTACTCTGGGTATACCAAGATCCAAATGTCTCCTGAGGACAAGGAGTCAATGGCCTTCTGGGCACCCAAAGGTACATTCTTTTACCATGTCATCCCTTCGGCTTAATGAAAGCAGGCGCCACCTATCAGCGGGCTATGCAACACAAATTTAAGCCAATCCTTATGACATTAGTGGAATTCTATTTGGACGATCTGGTGGTCAAATCTCACTGGCGTCAATAACATCATAAATATGTTGATAAAGTGTTCATATTCTTTCATTCCCACCAACTAAGGAAGAACCCACTGATGTATTTTTCCAGGGTCACCTCTAGAAAGACCCTTGGTTTCATTGATTGATATAGGGGAATTGAAATTGAATTAGAGAAGATCGAGGCCATTAGACAGATGTCACCAGCAAGAAACCTAGGGGAGAATTGAGATATCCATGGCCACTTGGCCTACAAATGCCGATTAATTGTTAATTTATTAGGTCAGTGTAAGACCTTTTCTATGCTCATGAAGAAAGGGACCATCTATTAGTGGGATGAAGAATGTCAGACTGCGTTCTAGGAAATCAAGTAGTATCTACTCCAGCCTCAGGTATTAATTCAACCATTTTTCAGAAAGCTATTGGTCTTTTAGGTTACCACCTAGGAACAATCACTTGGCACCGTTCTTGCACAGACGAACAATTAGGAAATTGAGAACAGTCTCCAATACCTCAGCCGCATACTCCCCGCTACAGATACCAGATACTTCCCTATACAGAATAGCTTCCTTGCACTGGTATACACATTACAGAAATTATGAAATTGCCTATAGCATCATGAGGTAAAACTACTATCCTAAGTGGATCTGTTTAAGTACATTCTAAACCACCCAATATTGACAAGAAATCTAGTTTGGTGGCCTGTAATCCTTCAGCAGTTGGACATTAGGTTTTTCCCATAGAAGGATAACAAGAGGAAAGTGTTGGTAGACTTTCATACCACCCATCCATATCCTACATACAAGACCCTGGAACTCGATTTCACTAATAATGAAATTCTCTCGGTAGACCAAGCCATGTTGTGTTGGAAAATTCACTTCGATGGTGCTTCCTAGAGCTCCATCAATAGAAGACTCAATGACACCAATCTCAACAGAGTAGTCCTGGGTATTTTCTTCAATACCCCAACACAATCCATCCTTCTGTATTCATTCATGTTTTTAAAAGGATGCCCCAAAAATTAGGCAGAGTATCATTCTCTTATTAATGGACTTGAGATGGCCCTTGAGACTGATGTTCCCCACATTCAAGTGAATGCGGACTCCGAACATTTCACCTAATATATCAACAGTTACTATATTGTCAGAAAGCCAGAGCTTGTATCATTGATGTAATGCACTCTCCAGTTAAGGGCCTAGTTCCCATCTTAGCCTGAAGTTACACTTTTCCCTTGATCAATAACAATCAAGCAGAAACCTTGGCCCGCCTTGCTGCATCTCTTGCAGAGCCTGAACCAGATGATTTGATTATCCATGTGGCACACTGAAGTGTCATCACTCTCGTCACTCTAGATGATGATGAAAACCCACTAGTAAGCCACCTTACCAATGATGCCTCCATGTCAGGACCTCCAGTTCCCCTGGGTGCATTGATTCAAGTGACTCATTGTTGGAGAGCCTCTTTTGTTGAGTATCTCCAAAACGATAATCTCCCAGTGGATCGGGCTGAGTGTGAATGAATCTGATGCCGCGTGTTACAGTTTACCCTCCAAGATAGTCCTGGTCATGAGAACATCCTCTACAAGCGCATGATTGACGGTGTTCTCTTCAGTTGTATTCAAGGATTTGAGATTTCTAAATTTATTCAAGAGGTTCATGTCGGTTCCTACAGGGCTCATTAGAGCAGGCCAAAACTATCTCACCCGATCCGGAGACTGGGGTATTTGGGGCCCTCCATGTCCCATGACTGCATCGAGTTTTCCAAGAGGTTCCAAGTGTGCCAAATTCATGCCAACATTTTTAAATCAGAAGCCAGAGCCTCTTCACACTACCATGCACTCTTGTCCCTTAGCAGTTTGTGGACTCATTGTTGGGGGACCATGTCCACATGCGATAGATCTCCAGTGCATGTTCATCCTGACCGCTAAATATTTCTTCTCCATGTGGGATGAGATAGTCCTGATCAAGGAGGTCAAGGACTGTTCCATCGTTGACTTTGTGAGCTCTAACATTATCTAACGATTTAGATTACTTCACACGATCCTCACCAATAACGACATGAACTTCCAGGCAACTGAGCTGATGAAATTGTAATCTAAGTTCTACATCTATTCTAACCATACCTTCTATTATCATATGCATGAAAATGGATATATCAAGGCATTTAACAAGACCCTCTTAAAAAATTTACAGAAAAGTGTAGGTTAGAACAAGAAGAGTTGGCTAGACAAGCTTCCCAATGACCTCTAGGCTTATTAGATGACAACCCATAATTCCTCCCAGGTGACCCTATATTCCCTAGTGTATGGAACGGAGGCCATCCTGCCCATAAAGATTTAATTTTCCTCATTTTAAAAAGCTGTCTATGATAATAAAGCACCAAATAAAGTAGACGAATTCCATCTGGAAGAACTAGAAGTGCTCGATGAGAATAGGATTTGTTCCCTGCACAATTTGGAAAGGAATTTGAACAAGATAGCTAGATATTTCAATATGAAATTTTACCTCATCTCTTTTCAAGGTGACTTTGTGTAGGGCCAATGCACACCAATGATACCTAGAAAGAAACCACCCACATTGGAGCCCCAGTGGGAAGTACCTTGCATCATTCACAAGGATTAATCCGATGGGGTATACCCCCTAGTTACCATGGAGAGTGTGCATATAACTGTACCCATCCATGCCAAGTTCATCATGAAAGACATTTCCTGAGTTGTATGGTCCTGCATGACCATAAATTGTATGGTACTACATGACCCTAAATTTAATTATAGTCCTACAAGACCCTAAACTACATTACCGTCCTAAATGACATTACACTCTCTGATCATACATGAACGTAAACTATTACGTCCATACAACAAGTGGTTAAAATGTGCGGTTCGTCCGAATTTAAGGATGTAAAACTATATAGCACTTAACTTTCATGATGTTAATCGACTATAGGAAGATGAATTTTCATGTCCTACATGACATTAAACTACGTGTCATACTTCAAGACATTAAACTTCAGGAACTACCTTCGGCTTGATTCCCATCCTCATGGGATATGTAGGAACACTCAGATGCTTCATCTTGAGTCCAGCCCCTAGTTTCCTGTTTGACTATCCCCTAGTTGTATTTGTCTTAGAAGATCCTGCATTGTGTCATGTAGGATTCTTTATCCCCACTCTTATCTGGATTATAATGATTGCACCATGTGCCCCTCCTAGTTCTTATATTTCTCCTTCATCCTCACTGCATGATGTTAAACTATATGGCCTTCATGAACTACATATTACATTATTCCCGTCATCATGGGATATGTAGGAACACCTAAAATTTTTGAATGTTGGCCCAGCCCCAACATCAAAATCTCCCGTCAGGTCAGATAACATGGTGTGGTTCCTACTAATGATCTTTTTTATTATAGATCCATCATGACAACACCATATAGCCCCTTCCTTGAAGATCTCCACTTTTTTCATTGTCCTGTTTTATGTAAAATAGCATGGGCACATTTATTCTTCACACACTCCCTGTTCTTGGGAATCCATTATCCTTCACATCCAAAGGGACCCACAAATGGCATGGATGCTCAGTCCAAGGTCTCTCCTAACATTACGGGCCAACGTCCTTAGGGGTTTTGAATGAAAAATTGATACAACTCCCACATTGTGAATATGGTCAGCGGTTAATTCTCAGTTTTCCCCACCTCAGGTCACTAGATATGGATGATGTGTTTAGAATCTGGTCAACAACAATCCTTTTTCGTTGTCAACACCCCTATATGTTCCAATTATTGAGTGTAGTTGATCAGAATACCCCACTGTCTATTCAATCATTAGAATGCCACGAGCAAGAGTGTGGTTCTATCTATTAGACCCTTATATGATGGAGAGAGCCTAGTCCTACTCCTTTTTTCCCTCATCGTGAATTTCTCAAATGGTATTAAGAGCTATGATAACGAAATTCCTACATGTGAGGTCATATGGCTATAGCTGGTCAAGAATCCCTACCTCAGGTCCCTCGACCCTTTTGGCCCCCTAGCCCATGATCTTATCGAGGATTGTGGGATGTGGAATGCACTCATGTCCTCATTCACATCAGGATATTTTTCCATGCCATGCATATCCCCTTAAAAAAATCCTCCTTCGTTTATGATCCTTTTTTTGAGCACAGTCCCCTCCATGCTTTGTGCACCCCATCACCTAGTTTTCCATTATATTTTATATCTTATAGGACCCCCGAACAACGTAGAAGCTTGGAAAAAGATATATCCTAGCATTGTTTGCCTACGTTCTCATAGATTTCAAGCAAAAAAGTGATACAAGTACTGTGTCATGAATGCTGTCAATAGTCAACACTCAATTGTTTTCCCCTGACCTCCGATGACATAAATACGAATACTGTGTTGTGAACATGGTCAATAGATATCCGCTATCATTGTTGTCATTTTATGGTTTTCTATTGGCACAATTATTCATCATTTCCACTAATTTTTCCCATTCACATGACATTAAACAAGGCATCTATGGTATGATCCCTACGACATTAGA
Organism: Viscum album; assembly: GCA_963277665.1. Lineage (NCBI taxonomy): Eukaryota > Viridiplantae > Streptophyta > Magnoliopsida > Santalales > Viscaceae > Viscum > Viscum album. Next base: position 1,654,978,150 of record OY728146.1, read on the forward strand.
CTTAGAGCGCCATATTCCGTACCGCCAGATGATAAACTACGAACTGGTTGGGAGATCCCATTATAGGCCCCTCAACCTTTTCAGCCTCTTGGCCCAAGTGTTCATTTAGTATTTTATGATGTGGTATAATATTATGATCTCATTCACCTTAGGCTACTCGACATGGAATACACATCCCTCATTGTGGTACCTTTCCCCTATTTGTGTCCTTGGTGTATGATGTTAAACTAAACAACATCCTTCTTAAGAACTACATGTGGATTCATTAACATCATTATAGGATACAAATGACTATAAAATATATTGTCTTGTGGTCAATCCCCATCCCTTATAAACCTCTTGATAATTCTGGTCTCGTGGCATGAGTCCATTCAAGGGGAGGGGTATGTTGTGTGGTATGGGCTTGTGTCCCCATTCACGTCGGGAATGTAAAAACCAGTCCACATACCTTTCTCTTCTGATCACCCTTGGATCGCTTTACTTGCATTAATATTTTCGAGTCATCTTCTCTAAAGTTGGGTCCCTCGACCCTCTTCGGTGAATCGCCAATGTGCCCCGAAGTACTCTGGTTCAGAGCATGGAGTGTCAGATTCTACCTAGACATGCTCTTACCCATTATTCATGCTTCATGTTCCCCTTAATTTAGGATTTCATTATCTTTTACTGCCGAAGGGACCCTCAAAATTCATGTATCCTCAGACAAAGGTCTCTCCAACCATTACAAGCCAACGCCCTAGAGGGTTTCAAACAAAAAATTGATACAAGTCCCATGTTGCGAATATGGTCAGCGGTTGATGCTCATTTGTTGTTCTCAATCCAGGTCACACGATATGGATGTTTTGTTTAAAACACAGTAAATAGTTATCCTCCAACATCATTCCAACCCCATCAATCCAAAATTTCCAGTTACAAGATTCACACCATTCTACAACCCATCATGTCCAAGTAGAATTTTGACACTCTTGGTACTATCCCTTTGTGCCCATTTTCACATTTGGAGGATGAAGCTGCAACAAGGAGACATTCAGGGCTATACAATAACTTCCCCTCTATGTGTATCCCATGTGTTGCAATACATCTTCCTACCTTCTTTCCCATACTAAGTTTGACTCATGTGGGATTTGGGGTCGGATCGAAGTCTACGCTCACTTGAAAGAGTTTCACTTCTTCATTGTATGAGCTCTATGGACTTAAACTAACATATCCTTATACTTAATATCCTTAGAACAACATCTAGCTTGATTCCCATGCTCATGGTATATGTAGGAATTCCCGAACATCTCATCTTTGGTTCCAGCTCAAATTTCAATAATTATCACACATGCTCAGCCTTTTAGACCCCGAATCTTATAAGATTGTGTGGTGTGGCATGTGTGGGATTATTCCCTCATTCATGTTGGGATTTCAGTAGCCGAAACATGTACTCCCCTTCTAGAAGCTAGTATCTCCTCCCTCCTGTACCGTATGATCTTAAACTATATGTTGTCCTGCACGATGTTAAAAAGTATATTGTCCTACATGTCCTTAAAATGTTACATCATGAGTGACATTAAAAAAGACTCTCAGGACTACGTATGGCTTGATTCCAATCCTCATGGGATACTTAAGAACACCTAGATATTTTATCCAGTGGTCTAGACCTATATTTTTGGACTTTTTCTATCCCCTGTGACCAAGGTTTCTTCGTCAGAATCGGGCTTGATGTGATTTCAACTCCATCCCCATTCACATCAGTTATGCTTAATCAAGTCATGTGCATTCCCCCAATGGTCCCACATGGTTTGAAACTATTTTTCCTTTAATGCGTAACATTAATATTCATGGTCAGTTTTATCACACGACCCTAAACTATGACATTATCGTCCTGGTTGCATGACGAAAAATGGCACTGCATCGTGGTGTCCTCACACAAGGGGACATCATGTTGGGTATTGGTCATCCACCATACCATTTTTCAATTCCTACATGTGTCTTGATTCAGGTAACGATACTAGGATTCTCTATCATATGATTATACCTTCACAAAAAAAACACACATCTATCTTAAAGGATAAACATGATCTATCAAATACTACTTATTTTGGTGCATGGACTAGACCCTCATTACCTTATCATTCTTGGCAACGGTACCTTACCATGCCACATCCATAACTACATATTTCATAATTCCAATTCTCTTGGGGTATGTAGGAACTCCCATGCACATCGCCTCGGGGCCACCCTAACTTTCATTTTCAGTCCCTTAACCTAAGACCTCCTCATGAAACACATGGTGATACATACTACTAATATCCTCATTCACGTTGGGTTTAGTAATTACTTCACTACATATATCCATCCATTTGTTCCATCTATGGTCTGTGCTCTATGACTGTAAACTAAGACCACATCGCATCCTTACTGCCAGACGTTAAACTACATGACATTTTTAGAACTACTTATGTCTTGATTCCCATCCACATGGATTATGTTGGAACACCCAACCATATTTTCTTCAGGTCTAGCCCTAGAAACATAAAATTGTTCCCCCTCTCTTTAGCCCCATGGCATGATCTCTTTTGGGAACATGTGGTGTGGAGAGTAACTCTTGGGTTCTCATTCACATCGTGTTTTGAAATAGCAACACCATGTGACTGCTTTATCTTTTCCAAATCTAGTTTGAGTTCTATGACCCTAATCTAAGATCTCCCTATGGGAACTACACATCGGGTTTTACTACTCTTCCACCCTGCACACAATCAGTTAAATCAAGCCGCCCACAAAATGGCACATACTATGATCTTATGCTTGAAGTTTGAAACCCTAAGACCCTTGTCCTTGGAAAGGGACTTGAATCCCCCTATTGGATACGTCTTATTTTTGTACTCAGATGCGTTGTGACAAAGATCCCGAAGTATGTAATTTTTATCGTGACATTCTGCACTATCCATGTCCATGCTTCATGAGCATGTTATTTGAATCTTCATCCTCTTCCACGTCTGATGGGCCCCCCTTTATGGATAGGTCAAACACCACATTGGGTTACCTACCGTCTTGGGACAACGTCACTAAGGACCTTTAATGACATTTTTTACTTGTCCCATGTTTCAAACATGGTCACTAGTCCACCCTTATTTTTCTATCCCCATTCATGGCTAACACGAAATGGATACTTTGTTTTAAACATTGTCAAGAGTTATCCCCTATCTTCACACCACCTTCATTGTGGTCCAGATCTCGAGCATCATGATTCACATATTTCCACTTCTGTATGTTCAAGTGGAATTCCAACATACTCAGATTTACACCTTCGTGCATCTTGGTGTGTTAAGTAGGAGGGTCATCTTTATTGGGATTTCATTCACTTATCATGCCATCATCTCTAACATGAACCTTCTTGTTCTAGGAATGTCCCATAACTACACCTTGTTTCATACATCGATAACGACTCACATGGGCTTTGTGGTTTTGGTAGGACATGTACTAGTGCAACCATGCCATACATGCCTTTCATCGTCTGGCATGACATTATACTAAGCTCTCAGAACTACATATGGCGTGATTCCCATCCTCATGGAGTACATATGAATGCCCAACCACTTTGATTCAGGCCCATCCTAATATTCACTTTTGGTCCCTTGAACTAAAGAACTTCCTCCAAGGATACGTGGTGTGGTGCAGACTTCTGATGGCCTCATTCACATTGGATTTATAGTTATTGCATCAGATACTTCTTTCATGTAATCTTTTATTTTACCCCTCATCCTATCATATGATGCTAAACTGTAGGAGTCCATATCTCCTCAATGCATGACACTAAACTGTGGTTCTACCCTGAACAATTCCAGGATACCCCATGTTAATCATGGGATGCGTCATCTTTCTCTATAGAGAGGGTTTTCCCAACTAGAACTAGTATCCTACCACACTTTTATCAAGAAATACATTTGGAATGATTCTCATACTTATGAGATATATAGTGTTGCCTATGAATTTTGCCTTGGGCCCTGCCTCAAGGTCATTAACCCTTCTCCACCCTCGGACTCAATTACAGTCCAGGTAGTGTGACCATAAAATTGTGTGCATCATTTACACCATATGCTGTTGAAAGAACATGTTTATAATCATTATTGGTATGCTTAAAACTACAAGGAATTATAGGTCCTTACCCGATAGGTCATGTTCGGAATTTGTTATGATCCCTTATCAGACTGATGCACCCACCTAACAAGTCTTCACCACAAAGGTGTAATTTCAAGGGTGTTGGGATCCATTTGAACAACCCATCACTCTACCCTCCACATTTTGTGTTCTATTTATTTGGACCCTCATTGTCCTTAATATCTAAAATAACCCCTTAATTGTATGGATCCTCAGCCTTTGGCTCAACTAATATCTTGTGATGTGGTTCTAGAAGACTAATGGATGATATTTTGAGTTAGGCCCCGTGTTTCGAACATGGTAAGCGGTTGGACATCATTTCTTTTTCCCATTTTAGGATAAGTCAATAAGGATATTGTGATTCGAACATGGTCAACAGTTATCCTTCATTATGATGCCATCCCTACAATGATCCATATCTTTGGTATCTTGATTCACACATTCCACTCCACTGTGTTTGGATTAATTCCAACACCCTTGGCATTACCCCACTCGTGCAGTTTGGCACATTGGGAAAATGGAAATTCGATTATTATGAGGCCTTCTTTCTCCAGTCATGCATCACCCTTTCTTACCAGAAATCTGGATTGGTTGTTTAATCCCCAGATTCTTGATGCTTTTTTTCACACTGTTATATTCGGATGGAATAAAAAGGTGGTCATCCCTTGTTTATCACATTAGACCTGACCCATGTGAGCATAGGGACTGATTTCTGGATGTTCCATGAATGTAACATAACACAATAGAACAAAAATGAAAAACTGAACTCACGTATGCATCCATCATATCTAATCAACACATGAATGTTATTTCAAAAGCTACATGCATCACATCACCTGATGATCGACCCCTATCGTGGATGGGTTCTCCCCATCAAAAGAGTGTTGTAGCACTTCCACCCTCTATCTCATGGCGTCCAGGATCCATTGTCGAATGTTCAGTTCCTGCTCTTCATCGGTAGAAATGGGACATAGTTCATCAACTTCAATCAGAGACTGCTCCTAGTCACTCCAGATGATAGCCATCATCGTGGTATCTTTCTTGAATTTTTTTACTTTGTCTTCTACTAGTTGAGACTTTATCCATGATATGAGCGCTGATTGTGCGGTGAGGAATGTTGAATGATCATATGCCCATACCTGCAACCATTGAATCTCATTTTAGCCTCATGGAGACTCTTGATGTTCACCACTTTTCTCTTCTTCCAACCCACAACAATGCTACATTTACATTCCCATATCTTCTTCGCCATGTGATCTCAGACAAGATTGTGAGGACTCTAGGAATCCACTCCCCTAGTGCACAATTCATGCAATCGGGACAGGGGCCTCCCCATATGGTCTATCCATTATACTTGAGGAGTGTCATCAATGATGCACTTAATCATCTTCCATGATCATCGATTGGTGATTTATATATCCTCCCCATCATAGGCTGTCTTATCTCGATCTACTGGGTCAGCAGGTTTATATGTGGATAATGCCCCAATGAACTTGTATGTGGGGTATGCATTCGGTGACTGCTCAGGAATTGAAGGACTTTTTCTATCTGATAGATCTTCATTGTTAGATCCCACCTCGATGATCTCAAGCTCGGTCTTTCTAATGGTCCCACCAGTGATTGGAAGTGCCATAGCTTGGTTAGTTGCAGAGACCGATTCCACAACAATAGACATTCCCCAGGTAAAGGAACTACCGGTAACTCTTACAATCCTTGTGAAGAAATCCCACACCATTTGAAGATCTGTTCATACAAAAATGTGCATGGAAATTAGTTAACTTGATCAATGGGTGGAAGTAAGGAATTCTGTAAATGAAACTTACATAGATCAAATAGTTAGTCTTTATCCCGGGTTATTACCTTTGGGACCCCGAGGCATGGCCCTCCGTAAATTGTTTGGATGTTTGAACTCTCTGAAAGAACTACCCCTAGTGTCCGAGAATCATTGGACGCGGTTGTCACCATAGCTGCGAGTGTATATCACGAATGCCCTGCAGCTGCATCTACATTGAGGTGGGAATGTGTTAAGCATATGAGGCACTCCATCACATTTTAAATATTAGTGAGGAGTCCAACATAACCTAGAATAGAACCCCAGGGAAAGGGATTATGGTTATCCCTTGAGAGACTCTGCAAACTCTTCCTGTTCTCAGAGTGAATCACCAACTTCTCCCTCCAAATAGAGGACTCCCTCTTCTGGCCTCATCCCCCACGTGGATTTATCCAATTCTTCTGATAGAAGGAATCAGTCCCTCAATTCTGCAGCCAAAAAAATTTATAAGTGATTTTTGATCCAAAAATACTTTTACCTGATCTGTCATTGGATGCAGGTCACCCTAGGAGTGCATGATGTCCTCCAACTCGGCTAGGTATTACTCCGCCTCCACCAGTGATACTTCAAAACTTTCCCAAACAAACAATATCCCGGAAAAATTCATCCGGAGATGGATCAAGTATTGCCACATCTCAGATGGGTTGTGGAATTTCTTATTGACATCGCAGATGTCTCATGCTTCTGGGATGATAACATTCATCGACATGTCTATGTGGCGTAGCTACTTTTCCAGTGTCGGGTGGATATCCTATGGAACCCCATGGGTGGCCACCCCTCTTGATGACTCTACTCCTCTAGGATCACTGGATCCACCACTATCACATCCCTTTCAATTGGTGCATACCTCACCGCTTCTACAGCTTTGCCAATGCGAGAAGTCCTTGCTGCCTTTCGGCCCCGACCTCGAGGTTGGGGAGGTATACTGTTGCTGGCCCAAACACTTGGATGATTCAGCATCTCCACAGGGTAGGACACCTCAATGATTTTGGCGTACTCCATCACCAATCTGAAGATGGCTATGGGTAGAGGTAGATCATTACGCATCTTCTTGTCCTACCATCGGAACATGAGCCTCATCTTCCTCATTACACATGGGTGATTCTCATGGCGCACCCGCAAATAGTCCCGTGGGGTAGACTGCTACATACACCGAAACTGCATTGCAAATGGGAGTGGGGTGTATGGTTCACAGAGGGACTGACGGTCCAATCATGCCACTAGGACTCCACCCTGAAAGGAAATGAGGTAGGACCAATTCTCTTCCTTTCCCCAAACTTCATCGGTGAACACACTAGTTGTCATTGAGAACATGAGGAAATTGAACTCGTCACCCTTCCAGACCCGGTTTAGCACCGCCACCACAATCAGAATGGATAAAAACCTCCAAACATCATTCACAATAGACAGGCATAAGCTCGATTCTTGAGGGGATATAGGGTTCAAATATTCAAAGATGCCCCTTACATGTGCCACTATCCTCCCATACAAAAGATGGAATGGCCCACATATCCTCGGTAGCTTCGCCCCATCCCTCATATGCCACAATATCTTGTAGAGCATGGAGAGCATAGGGATCCATAGGTAGACTCGTCATCCTGTCGCCAACATGGAAATCATGATAATTGTCCTCGATCACATTCCCATGTTCGTGTATCCCATTGATAGGATCCAAACACCGATGAGTGCCACAATGAATGTGGAAAACCTGACTAATAGTTTCTTCTCAATACTGACATTGAATCCCCTCTTCTTCCACTATATATCTTCCATGATCCACCAATATAAGTTCTTTTTTCTTCATTGATCCCCCTTTTGGCACGTCTGAGGCCTCACAAGGGACTTCCAATTTTTTGAGAAGTTCAAGAAATGCTTGAACAACTATTTGAAATGGACATCCCTCACATACTACTTGTCCTTTCATGGAACTGTGTTCATCAGCGTCATCGATAGTGGTGGAATCTACTCCGGATCTTCCCACACACCCATAATAGTGAGGAACTCATCATACCTCATGACTAGTATTGGAACCCCCAAGATTTGATGCAGGTCCCATAGACTGATGGTGACATCTCGATGGTTCAAATGGAAGGTATTAGTCCTCAATGACTATCTGCTCAGTAACACCAACATCAGCTACATTGGATGATATATATGGAATGGGGAGGCCCAATATACCTCATATAGGCCCACACTCCTCAACTCTACACCGAAACCTTTGCATGAGGCACCTAAACAGTAGGCCTAGACCCAATCATTTGTGATGTTTCCACTTTGGCCTAGATCCCACTCATTAGACAACACCTTATCTAGGGACACCAAGGCTACCTTAATAATGGTATGGTTCAACGTGGGAGATTTATCTATTTGTTTCTCATTACAATCAACATTTTCCCCATGATTTTATAGATAGTCAGTGATGACAGGTGTGAGGTCCTCCCGGGGATGGACGTCAGTCACCCTGCACCACTGGTTCAGTCACGATGTGCTCTTAAACCAATAAGCTGGCTCATCCCTAATTGCTTTAGGGATGATGAAGTCATACCTCTGGCCAAATACACAGAAAGGCAGCCTCCTACACATTGGATATTCCTTATTACTCTCTAGCAGAAGCCCTACCAGTGAATTATAGTCAGAATAGATTCACACCAACTACCCTATACCCGAGATAACCACTATTTACTCCCTCTAGGAAGCAACCTCAAGGGCCTCCCTGACAACCTCCGGGTTAGCCATTCTATTTATAGAAATTTGGGCTTGTTAGGTTCTTGTTTGCAAAGAACCTTTGCGAAACCCATGTGAGATGCTCATTTTCGGAGCTCAATCCAAGGAAAAAAATCATAGAGCCCTACCTTGACCTTCAAGAGCAAGCTGTACAACACATTATTGTATAGCCAAAGACTCATTGTGTGCCATGAATTAGGAAGCTTGATTCGATGAGAGAAATCATAGATTATGCGGAGCTTCGTGAATCAAGGGTGCTATATTCCAAAACACAGAGGTGGGAATGGGCAAAAGAGAGGTCAAAATACCTTATTTATAGGAAATGACCCCTTGCGCTTTGCGATGTGTCTGACCACAGTGAGCTTCAAGGAGAGCTAAGCCCGCTCATCACCTCTCAACCATCTGAGCCTCCTTCTTGAGTTTTCATCGAAATTGACCAAGGGGTTTGGGTTATTGACCCTCATACTTCGACCAACATTTTCTCCATGGATCCATGTCGAAGGGGGGAATTTTTTTGTGCCAAAATTTGGGATGAGGAGAAACAAATGTGAAGCCCATGGGGCTGCATCGAGAAGCTCTCCCATAGAGCCCCGTAGCACCACGACATGCTCGATGCTCTCCCTCTATGAAGTATCCATGGAGCAAGGAGGTGGGAGGCTCTGTGGGCCTGATTGATGTTTGTGAAGTCATTATTGAGCGAGAGGCACGAGGCTCTACGATGTGATTTGACGTTTGCAAAGCCACTGTGGAGAAATGAGGCAGGAGGCTCCTGAAACCGTATTGATGTTTTTGAAGCCCCCGAAGAGTGAGTAGGTGGTAGCAATCGTGGTTACAAAAAAACCATGTGTCTTCATGCCATGAAAGCACTGCTTTGTGGAACCTCATTCCAATAAATATCGGGCTCCCCTGGATCCCAATGGATGAATCCTCCGACCTTTTACATTTTTATCTCTCAAAACGTGAAGAATTTTTTTGCTATATGAACCATGATTTCTTCAAGTTACATTAGAACCATGATGTTCATTTCCAATTGCTTGAATTAAAACCCTCTTCTATGGGGGATTCCCTTTGTAGTGCCCACATTCCTTCATAAAGGAAGGGGATCTCCACAGGGACTCGAGTCTTCGAAGAGCACTAATGCCTTGTGAAGCACCCTCCATGAACATGTAACCCACATTCTAAGGCATGGTCACTGTGCTTCATAGAGCACATTGCTTCGCAATGCTAAGAAACATAGGGCACCTTTGCTTTACAAAGAACTGATCGGCCAAAGCCTTTACACTTCTTGAAGAACCGCCCATACGAACATATTCCCTATGCCTAGGATAGAACACTCCAATTCACAATGAATGCCACTTCATTTCATTGATCACAAAATATTCCTAAGGCCTCTTCCTGTGAACCCATTTTCTCCATAACTCCTTTTCCTATAAGGCCCTCCAGGTTTGTGCAAAGTGACTTCATAGTCCCCTAGGAAGTTCTTCCATCTACATTGATTCACCTTATACTTCTTCTCATAGGAACTGTAATGGCTATTGAATTATTGCATAGCCACACTAACGTGGGAACCTCAATGGATCACACCACAACACCACCTCACCACGGTGTTGCTGATTCCTTCCCTTCCCCAGGGATGTGTGGGTATCACTTATGTAAGTCCTAGGGGTGCAGAGTAAACCCACCTCGTCAAAGCTTCCATATGTTAAACTACCATGCACCATAATCATCAGGACATGATGTTTAAATGTATCCTTTCCTTGTGCATCATACGCGGGGTCCCCCATCTCGGAAATTCTCTAATCCCACTGGGTTCCACGGGAGTGAAATCATTCCTCACATGGAATGAGTTATTATTTTTCAGAGCGGTGCCTATCTGTAGGGAAGGGAAACCATCTTGGTTTAAGCCCCTAGCCTTTCATGTGGGAGGAATCATCCCTAATTCTCTAAGATTATTCCTGGGAAAATACTATTGAGGGGGGGATGGGCACCAGAACCCTCCTATCTTCTGTGCCAAATCATTCTGATTTTGAGCTTTATTTCTAATCGGGCCTCCATCATAGAGTATGTCCCAATCTCTTCCTCCCTATGATTCAAACCATGTGTAAGCCCCTGTTTCCTCATTAGGTCGCTAACCTCGTGTATCCCCATTACACATCCCACATATGCACCTTTTTGTGATGTGGTCGTCTGGTATTTCATACCACTTTTTTCTCATACCGGGGATGACTCACTTGTGCTTAGAGTAAGCATCGACCGTGACATCCTCTATGGGATACCTTAGAGTGTAATCCCCAGCACCAACCCAAACTACATGGATATTTATTGATTCCATGATAAGGTACATAGGAAGTCTCTCTAAGGTTCAACCCCAACAACCATAGGTCCCGACCCCATTCACGTCAGTTCACCAACACCTCTTTCGAACAACGTGGACTTTGATCCTTGCCAAGGCACAGTATGTAGGAAGCCTCCATGAAGTTCAAGACTAACATTTACTGGTCCCAAATCTTCTCATAAGCTCACGAAAACCTAACTGTATTGACTCGTCACTTCAACAGACCAACACCTATGGGTTCTGACTATTCACATCAGCATACAAATAACCACCAGTCCTGAGTCTTCACGTCGGCAGACCAACACCTACCAGTCCCGACTATTCATGTCAGTTCACCAACACCTACCAGTCCCGAAACTTTATGTTGGCTCACCAATACCTATTCGTCTTGACCCCCTTCATATCAGTTCAACAAACTCTCTTAAACTATGTGGACTTTGATCCCTGCCAAGACAAGGTACGTTGGAAGCCTCCCAGAGGTTAAAGCCCTACTCCCGTCAGTCCCAACTACTTAGTGTTGGTCCACCCCCATCCTACATAATGTTAAAGTGTATGCCACTTTTTCTCAGAATGACACTAAACTATCCCCCAATCAGCAGTAACCCATTGTCAACCCCAATCAGAAGTAATCCATTGTACTCCAACCAATGGTAAACTGTTGTGATCACTAACCAGTAGTAAGACATTGTGTTTCCCACTCCACGGTAAGCTGTTATGGTTCCCCTTAACTGGTACCCACATCTATGGTCAGCCTCTCAATTGTAAGACCAATAAATCAGGGAAGCTAACCACGCGTAAGCCCCAGCGTGTCATCAGGTCACAATCCTTTGTGCACACCCCGATTCCAAGCCATTCCTTAATCTACGTGGACATTGATCCTTGCCATGGAATGGTATATAGGATGCCTCCTTGAGTTTCAATCCAATCACCCATGTCTCATCTAGGTATTTCCATCGAGCATATGTTTTTTCGTAAGGTCGGGCCCCAAGCCGAAGGTTACACTACATCCGGGTCCCATCACTATGGGTCACCTCCATAGGCGTTCTATCACCCCACAAAACTACGTGGACTTTAATTCTCTAACAAAGGGATACATGGAAAATGACTTCGAGGATCATGTCCATCATCAACATCATTATCACATCAGTTCCATTTCCATATTCATCAAATCTCAACCCTCCATCATCCATCTTGATTCTCACCTTATCCGCAACTTCCCAATTGGATATCATCATCCCATTTCCTCACCACTCCTAGCAGCAATTAGGTAACTTACTATACGTTAGCCCTAGTATCAGTGTTCTCTCTAGGGGTTTCACCTCTCTAATCCTCTCTTGTTAGTGTTCTAATATGTCTGATCCATCTTTGCAAGATGTTAAACCTGTGGCATACCCCGTGTTAAACATTGGAAGCTGAGAAAAAACTCAAGACATGCCCATGGTATATAATTCCTTGTATTCAACGTGGGATGTCTCAAGAATTTGTGCCCTCGAGAAGACCTATAATAAGGGGAAGAATTCCAGACGTGAAAATGTTCTAGGTTCCAGACATTATAGTGATTTCAAAAACGACTACTCCCTTGACCAAAGGTATCTTCAATATTTGGACCCCATGGAATGTCCCAAAAGAAGCAACGTAATTAACTAGCATTCATGAAGACATGGACGATGGAAGAGTTTCATGAACAACTTCTTAATGGATAAGGTAGACCCAGAATAAGTAAGGAGTTCTGAGGAGGAATCCCTATAATGAAAACCCGACATCCCATCATCTCATTTCGATCTAGGAGAAACATCCCAAAATAAGGAATGGATGCTAACCGCCTTTAGAAATCGGGAATGCGGGGAAAAAATCTGCACGTCCTCCTCAAAAACAGATAGATGTGCACCACAACAAAAGAATCAGAAACAAGGATAACACTATGATATCATTCCACCGCCACCACCAGGAGGCCCACATAATGATTAGGGAGATGGTGGTCAAGGATGTGGGATTTTATATGACATATAGTCCGATTACCCGGAAACACATGAGATGATATGTTGTACAATATATGACAATCCTACTTGTGCCTCAGTACTATTAGAAAAAATTTCAAGTCATTCCTTAATCAACTTGTTCCTGGGGAAAGTGGTTGAGCTTCTAGGTATTACTTTATCCTATATGTTACATTTAGATTTTTCCATAAGAAGAAATTATCAGATATAATATATCTACCAGCGGTGTGTACTATTTCTTGGTCGATATAGTTTCTCATGGGATCTCTTGTTCATGATGATGAGACCTTGTGATGTCATATTTGTTGTGATTTGTTTTTCCATGTTTTAATACCATATTGTCTTTCATCATAAAGAAGTTATATGCCTTAAAAAATGGCATGATATTCTCTTGTATGGGTGAGAGAGATGTCATGTAAATGCAAGTGGGTATTGTGGGATGGAAGTGAAATCCCATCACCAATCATTTGATGATCGTTTCCATTGGTGTAGGGGGATCTTCAAGCATCAATATTACTTCAATAGTGAAATACTATATGGAAATATTCCTCAATAATGTTTTTGGAATACCGCTATGGTGATAGATAGACTACTTCATAGAATTGAACCCTAGGAACATGTTGATAAATTTAATGGAATATTTGATGGTCTTTATTGAACTCTAGGATCATAGGTTGCAATTGGAGGACCTTCTGGAGAATGGATTTATCATATTTAATGTTTCCCATGGGGCAGTACTAGTCTTTTCATGAATAATGTAGACATGAGCATGGAGATTTGTATTGATTCTGATCACATGGATCAGATAACAATAAAAAAATACCCCTTTCATGGGATTGATGGACAACATGACCAATTTATAGCTGTTATTTTCTTATTGATAATCAATTTTAGGTCCATCTACCACCATTTGAGGATTCTCAAGGCTGTTATTCTAAAGACGACATTATAATGTCACAATGGAAACCATGTGTTCCTGGTGATGAATTTTGGTGTAATGTATTCCCCCATTATGTTTATGAATTTTATGAACTATATATTCTATCCATACATTTAAAATATTTTTGTTTTCTTTATTAAAAAAATATTTATTTACATTATTTCATAGGAGGAGCATGAAAATAATTTGAGATTGGTACTAAAATTACTATGGGAGAACCTGATTTGTGGTAAAATCTTTAAATGTTAGTTCTGGATCTTTGAGGTTCACTTTTTCAGAATTTAATATCTAAGAATAAATTATATATAGGCTCGGTGAATATTGATGCAGTGATTTCTTACAAACCACCCAAGGTCATGTCATATGTGGGTAGTTTTCATGGCTTGGAAAAGAACCATATGAGGTTCATGGTAAATTTCTCTATGATTTTAGCCACTTTGACAGCCCTATTGTGGAAAGGATAGTTTTTGAACTAGAATGATTATTGTTATAGATCCTTTTAATATTTGAAGTTGAGGTTATCCAGTGATACTATGTTGAGACTTTCGGAATAGGTTGTGGAGTGTGTGGGTTTTTTGTGATTCCATTGTAGTTGGGATGGGGTGAGTGTGGATATAGAAGTAGGTTGTGGTCATATGAATGTAAATGTATTCGATACCCTTTGATTAAAACTATACTACTCATGACCTAGAGTAAGTAGTTGTTGTGTTTTCTTTCAATATATGGGGCACTATCATCTAGAAAAGTGCTTTTTTATATACTCAAACCACCATAGTCTCAAGTATATATCAACACATAGTGATCTTAACCATAAATAGAGATGTTGGTTGGAGTTATTATAGGATAATGACTTCGAGATAGTCTATAATCCTCAGAAGTGAAATCCAGTGGAAAATGAACATATCAGGAAGTCACATTATCGCTTGGTGGAGGAGGCATCAGAGATATTGAATTCTTTAAAACATACCCTAGTGGTGAAGAGTGGTGCATCTTTTTTTAGTCAATATTTTTGAATACCCCACTCTTTTATTGTGTGAGGGAGGCTCAGTTGGGAGACACCGTCTATGAGGTTCTCCATGACCAGATATCCTCATAGGATGCAACAAATAGATTCTCATAAGGAGGGGACAAAATCATCATTTTCCAGGGAGGGATGGAGGTTGTAGATTCAATTAAATAGGAGGTGATGAGGGAGTTTCATACATTTACTTTGTTTGTACATCCCAGACTAGAAAAAATATAAAAGGACCTCCATCAGAATTTTTGGTGGGATGGTATGAGGTAGAGATTATTTGAGTTCATCACTAAGTGTCTTTTATATAAATAGTTGATGGTTGTGAAACAAGTTTGAAATGTTTTAAATTTCCTCTTGAGATACACAAGTAGAAATCTGATGAAATATCCTTGGAATTTGTTATATGGTTTCTACAGATAGTGAGAGGACATGATATTATTAAGGTGATAATTGGATAACATACCAATTCAACTCACTTCCTTGCTATCATATAGTAGATTTCGGTTTTGTATTTGGGAACTTGTATATATAGGAGACATGGGGTACCCTTGATGATTGTATCCAACCATGATGTATGTTTTACATCACAATTGTAGAGAGTCTTATAGGAGGACTTTAGGACCTAGTTGAGGATGAGTACATCATTTATCCCCTAGAAGGATGGTTCCATTTACCACAATATCCATGTGTTAGAGGATATGCTGAGGTCTTGGACGTTAAAATTTGGAAATAGATTGACGGATCACTTTACATTGAATGATTTACCTTATAATAAAATATATCACTTTATAATCAACATGGAATATTTCAAGGACCAATACAGAAGGCCCTGAAGGTCACCCTTATACTTGTATGAGATTGGTGACACCTCTATTATGGGAACAGAGATGGTTTAGAGGGTGATAGAGAATATTTAGCTGATCTTTGAATTTATGAGGACATCCCATGCCCAATATAAATTTTACATAGATCTACATCATAGTACCTTAGAGTTTGATAAGAGAGGGCTTTTTTCCTACTTTTCTCCACTCAAAAAGGACGACAGAGGTTTTGATAGTGAGTAAAGTCATCCCCAAGGTTCATTATGACATTTGAGAACCTATAGAGGTTTGGTGATGTGACTTACCACCTAACTCTACCACCCTATTTGGACTAGGTGTATGAAGTCTTCCATGTGTCTTAGTTGAGGAGATACATGCATTATCCTATGAAATTTATTGAATGGGGCGAGTTTTACATCGAGGATTCTTCCATGTTCATGGAGTACTTTATGGAGATCATGGGTCGATAAGATATAAATGTGAAAGGATGAGTCATTCCTTTCGTTTTCATGTCTTGGTAGCACAAGGGTGTGTGTGGGAGATCATAGGGGTAAAAAATCCAAATGTAGGATCAGTATCCCCACATTTTTAATTAGATTATTATTTTTTATAAAAAATACTTCAATTATGGGAAAATATAGTGACCCCTTTTTCCCTTGTAAAACATTATAATATATTAAGAAATATTTTCATAACTAAGTGCAATGATAATGTGAGATTCTAGGGTCTAGTGAGCCTAGAATTAATATTACCAAAATATTAAATATATTAATTGTATATGAATTAAGTATTCCTAATGTAGTGGAATAAAACCCCACTAGAGTCTCAGATTATAAATATAAGAGGAAGATTGAATCTGGGATGTGGGGTTTACCATTGGCATGACCTAAGGATGGTTGGCATCAGTCATCCGGTTGATTCAGTCATTGGCAGTGCATTTAATTAAAATAAATAATTAAATTTATTTATTTTAATTAAATGACCTGATATAAAACCCTTAAAAATACCCAATTATAAATATTCTCTAGGGTTATCCACATAAAATGATGATATTATAGATGTGTATAAACATTTTTCTTCATTGGAGGATCACATCTGAGGATGAAGGGTGATCAAATCAATTTCTACCGAGGAAGATCAAGAGGCAATGAATGTAGTGAGACTTCTATTTCACTATAAAATTTAATCTTCTCCAATGATCAATCCAAATAATTATAGATCTCATAAATTTTGGTTTTCTCAATTTTGATTAAATTGATAATGCATGGGCATTATTATCTTTATTTGGTCTACAATTATTCATCCTTCTCATCATCCTGGTATACAAATTAAATTTTGTAATTCAATTTATTCTCATTTTTCGATGATCTCACCCAAGATTTCCCCTATATATAATTTTTTTACCTGAACTCTTGTAAAATAATGGCTTTTGTTTTTCATTTTCCCACCCATTCTTCGCCTTCATAATCATTAGACTATAGGTCATGACTAGACATTATTAGGGTGGATTTCAGTGTGATAAAAAACAATAATTCATGGTTTTTATGTACATGATGAATGGATTGGTGTTTTTTTATAGATTCGGATTAATAATGACTTAAAGGTGAAGCTTCATGGATCAATGATATAGAGTGGAAACATGATCGGGCATCAGGAAGTGATAAGCATGATGGGTAGGTGATGCGAGATTCATGTGTTTCATTAGATTCTGATATCCAACCATCATATTCTAGGAATCGAAGTAGAAAAGTGATTTTTCAGCCATATCAGGCATTCATATAGTGGGAATCATGTTGGTGGAAATAGATATAGAGGCACATGAAATCCATGATGTTCGGATTGTGAAAATCCTGACTACATAGCATGTAGTATAGAATAACACACGCCGTGTAGTACACCCTGGATGTGGAACTAGGGTAGCAGGTGGAGTTAAGGATCACACATAGTGTTGCTGGGCACAAACGGCATGTGACCCTCCTCAGGTGATCATGTTGTGCGCCTGCTAGTACACACCTATAACCCCATGTAGTCAAATAGTCCATGTACTCAAGGAGTCAATGTGTGTGGACTGTCACCCGGGAATGTATAGGTACATAACCAGATACACTTGAAAAACCCAATGTACATGGCATATACTTGAGCACAGGTAAATCTCCAAGATGCTAAGGCATATTGTGTACTTACTGTACATGCCATGTATGTTGAAATGGATTCCAAGTCATGTTCATATGAGATATGGCATGGAGATGAGGCAGGGTCACATGATGTGTTGATCTCCATAAATTTCATGTATTCCCTCCATAAACATATTCCTCCCACGTATCTTTCATTTGCACGAAGATTTTAGCCCGCGAGTAACCTATCCTGAGTGGGTTTTTATGTAGAACCGGATGGTGTCCTTCATTGGTGAGGTCGTATTGGATGTTAGGCATCAGTGGTGTACTTTTGGAGTTATAGGTAGACTCATCAAAATTGTTTTTGATATGATATGTAGACCCCATTTATCAATTATTTGGTTTTATTTATGGTCACATATATAAAGAATCAGTTTCTTCCTCTTTCTTTGGGTTGATCTAATCATTGGTTATATCTCTTTATCCCACCCTCCTCTATTTTGGAGGCATCCCACTAGGTTTGCATGTACTCAACATTGAGTAGGTTTTTCCCATACATGTCAATTCTTATGTAGATGATGGTTAGATTAGTGATTTATTTATTGGGGATTAGGGATAATTAGGTGCATTGGCCATATATCTTGGTCAAGACTTTAAGATCATAAATTGTTCATGAGAAATATTTCCATTTTTCAATGATCATTATGGAAAGAAGGTAATATACATTTTATCATTACATAATTATAATAATATCTTAAATACCATATTCTTTCATTTATATACTTATATATATCACCCATGTTATGTGGTGATGAAAAAAGAATCATATCATTTCATGGAGGTGGTACTCCACACATACACACAAATGACATTATTATTTTTCTTTGACTTGAAAGGAAAGAAATAAAATGATATATTATCTTTTAAAAATGATAAATATGTCATTAATATAAAATTTATTTCATATTTATCCTGTGTTTTCAATAACATTATCCTTACAACTTTCTATGAATGCCATTTATGAAAACAAATCACATCACTTCGTGAGGTGGTTGTATGTCATACAAACGAGAGGTATTATCATATCACCCACGAAGTGGAAATTAAGAATGTATATATGATATCATAATTATATGAATATAATTTTGTTTTAAATATCTTATATATACATTAAATTCATCATTATAATAGTCTGTGTATGGTGATGATGAAAAAAGAATTACATAAGTTTGTGAGGCAGTGGTTCGTTATATACACAAATAATGGTTTCATTACCTAGTAAATGGATAAGGAGGTAGATTTAGGTTATGAAATTAACATAATAACATAGCATTATATTGGATATACTATTTTATTTATATCTTCTTGATTAAAAAATATTTATGGTGGTGTAATAAGAAATAAAATATTAACTTTTAGTTAAGCATAATGCCTCTTCTTCCGACATTCATTTTTATGTTTGGACCAAATGAATCCTAAAGATGTTTTTATGATCAAATTAAAGGATATTTATGACATCCATACTCTTTTATTACACTATTAAACATACTTTATTACATTAACTTGACTTGATACAACATAAAAGATAGATACGTCTACTGTATTTGGGGCTTAGTATCTTTACATAACATCTTAAAACATGAAAAATAAAATCTTCAATGAAAACATCCTTCACATGACCACTACATTCCCTCGTACTTAGAATTGCATGGGATAACCTGAGGACATACAAGAAAAAAGGTTGAGCTATAAATCCCAGTAAGGTAATAATCTTGGAATAACATGAGGGAATACAATACTTGTTAGAAAATAGGCATATCAATAGTTCACAAGAGAAGAATAAACAAAAAGGCATGATAAATCATGGTAATAATAACATGGAAATGTGGAAACAACACTTAACATGGAATTAGCATGATCCAAGGCTCATTGCCCGTGTAGCATGAGTAAATCCTCATTGCACATGAAGCACGAGTAAAAAATCATTTCACTTGAATTAGCATGGGTCAAAACCCATTGCACATTACGTATCATGATACTATAATTTACCCAATGCATTGGAGTGCTATAAGGGCTACCCTTCTTGAAAATTTCATTTCTTGCATAAGTGTGACACGAGGATTATATAACATGGATTCATAAAACATCATTATTTATTCCATGGTAAAATAATGGGGAATTAATACATGAATATTTATAACCAATATGTAAATGTGAATAAAGGGGAATACCCTTTATAAAGAAATGGGCATGGTATTCACTGCACAATGACATTGGCTTGGAAAATCGGTGAAATTTCTGCAGCGTAACAACATGACGTAAGAATTCATAAAAATGGTTTATGTGAGATAAAGGGGTGTATCATCATATGTACAAGAAATTGATAGTAAGGGGTTTATATAGATACATGTCCCAACAATTGTAATGAAATTTAGATTTACGATACAAAAAATTTCTTGACTGTATGTGAGGAGAGAGAAATTCTTTTGGGAATTTCGGCATACTTACTGGTGTACATGGGAGGAATATAATGAGAAAGAAAGGCGTCTACCATCATTCAAACATTAATATGGAAGTATGGGGGAGGTGAAAAACCATACCCAAACATTTTTAATTGAAATTAAAAGGGCATAACAATTTAAATAATATTTGAAAAAAATGAGAAAGGAAGAAAAACCCTTATATAGAAGTATGATTCCAAAGGATTGAGAGCATCTTGAGAGTGGCATATTGGGATCTTGGGGCACCTTGGGAGGATTTTAGAGAGAGGAGGTAAGAGTGTGGATGAACTCCCAAGGCTTTGAGTGTGGAGGAAGTGGGAGCTTGGGTGGGATTATTTAGGAAAGGTGAGAGAATTATTTATTATTTTTGTTTGGGACCCTCAAATTAAACTAATCCAAACAAAAAACTAGACAATGATTTTTGAAAAAGGGAAGTGGAAAATAATATTTAAAAAGTCAAAAGTCTTAACTTCTTAAAATAATGGGGTTTCCTATGTGTAGGTGAGTCACACTCCCAAGGAAAACAATTTTAAAAGTCAAAAAGTTTAATAAGTATTGAAGGGTCCACTAAAGCTTTGTAAAATAAGTCAAAATAAACTAAAATCACATTATTTTAATGGTAAATTATATATTGGACGAACCTAAGCCTTATAGTATTTTATTACATCACTATGGGGTCATTATGATGTCATAAAACACATTATATATTTAAATGGTATATAATTTTTACCCAAAAATATGACTGTATTAGAAAATAATGAAAAATTTACCATTGGATAATTCTGACATCTTTTTTCTAGAAATAATATTTATTTTATATAAATAAGATTCTAAATATTTTAATTTTCACTTTAAAAAACCCGATATTTATCGAAAATTCATGGGTTTTGACAAAAATGGATTTCAAACATTAATAAAAATTACAATTGCATTCATAAAATTATACAATAATTTATATTTAATAAAAATTAATTTAATAATAATAATATTATTATTTTACTAATATATAATTTAATTCAAAAATATATTAATTCATCAAAATAGATTTTTTAGTTGAACATTAACTAAAAATATTATTTGTGCTTTAAAAACTATTTACAGTGTAACCATAATAACATGAATGTATATTCATTATTAAGTAAAAAAATAATGTACATAACTAAAGTGATAATGTCTTGTTACATAAACTCTTATAACACCCACATAAGAACGAAGAGTAAGGTATGAGATGGTGACAGACTCTTGGGGTGGCTCAAATAACATTGCTCGGATGGTAATCTATGACAACATCCACTTCTCTCATAGGAAGTCCTGCTCGAGCTTAACATATTCAAGCTCAACTTGGGCTTGGTCAAGAGATAATCCCAAAGATGCAACCTCCTTTCCATGCTCTGAAAAATGGGCTTCGTAAGGGGCATGTCTACTAGATGAGGCTATCACATCCTCTGTCCGAGTAAATTGGATTTTTTAAAGCCCTATATTTATACTAATCATGGGATCATAGTTCAACGACTATATTAGCAATGGTCACAATTCATAAAATAAAACCATAGAAGTTGAAATTTTATATAATCATTTTACATAAAGAGATATTTATTTAGATAGAAATGGATTTCCATTAATGAAATTTTGGATCATTACAATCTTCCCCCCTTATGAAATTTCTCCCTCAAAAATTTGTTTTCCCACACTAAAATAAATGTTGGTAACTCGGCTTCATCATTTCCTCTGATTCCCATGTCACTTCCTATAACTTTCGGTTTATCCACAATACATTGACAAGGGTTATTGTCTTATTTGGTAGAACATTTTCTCTATGATCTAAGATCTTCACTGGTTTCTCCTCATAAGAAAGATCATCCTATAACTGTTCCACCTCTGAAGAGAGTACATATGAAGGGTCTGGTATGTACTTCCCTAAGAGGGATACATGAAAACATCATGTACTTTGGCTATATTAGGTGGAAGTTCTAGTCGATTGGCCACAACCCCAACATGATCAAGAATCTCGAAGGGGCCTATGTACCTTGGAATTAACTTCCATTTCCTTCCAAACCTCATGACCTTCTTCCACGGAGATATGTGTAGAAATACCATGTCTCTAACTTTAAACTCAAGGTCTCATCGATGGTTATCTACATAACTCTTTTGTCAACATGGGGCTGCCTTGATATGCTGTTGAATGGGTTTCACATTCTCCACCATTTCTTCGACCATTTCTTGTCCATGTACCCTACGCTCACTGACCTCATCTCGGCACACTGGTGCTCTGCACCTTTTCCAATAAAGGGCTTCATATGGTGCCATTTGGATGCTTGAGTGGAAGCTGGAATTATAATAGAACTCAACCAGAGGAAGATGTTGATCTCAACCCCCTTTAAATTCCATTGAGCAAAATCTCAACATGTCCTCATGTGTTTGGATATTCCACTCGTATTGGCCATCCGTTTGAGGAATATAGGACATTATGAAGTTCAATTTAGTATTCAGAGCATGTTGAAGACCCTTCCAAAACATGGAGGTAAATCTTGGATCTCGATCAGACATAATAGATAGTGGTACTCCATGCACCCTTACCACTTCCCTGATATATATCTGTGCCAGTTGATCCAATGAGAAATCCCCTCGAATAGAAATGAAGTGTGCAACCTTTGTAAGATGATGCATAACAACCCAGATTGCATTATTCCCTTTAGATGTCTTCAGAAGTCCAGTGACAAAGTCCATGGTGGTGTTCTCCCATTTCCATTTTGGTATGGGAAATGGTTGCATCATCCATTTAGACTTATGCCAGTCTACCTTTATTTTATGACACACCAGGCACTTTGATGTATATTCAATGATCTCTTTCCTTATATTACACCACTAATAATTCTCTTGTGGATCTCGTTACATCTTTGTGTTTCCTGGGTGAATAGATAAATTTTAACTATGTGCATCATCCAAAAGTTCCTTCATCAGCTCTAGACATGATGGAACACGTAGTCCTTTCCGAAATATCACAATTCCTTCTTCATTAACATTAATCGCCAAGGATTTACCATTTTTGATAACTTCCACCTTTTCCTGAATTCCCATATTAGCCTTTTGAGCATCCTTTAACCTTTCCAAAAGTGAAAGTTGAGCAATAATTTGCGAATGGATTGATGATGTTCCCTTCTTTGTTATTCCCATGTCCATATTCATGAAATCTAATAAGATTGGATCCTTTTCAATTTTCATTAATGATAGAATCATTGGGTCCTTTCTACTTTGGGAATCCACCACCTTTTTCTCTTTCCCATGGTGGTAATGGATTGAGCAGTCATAGTCTTTGATCAGTTCTAACCATCTTCATTGGTTCATGTTCAACTCATTATGTGTGAATATATACTTGATCCTTTTGTGGTCTGTATATATTTTTCCCTTCTTCCAAAATAAATAATACCGCAAAATTTTCAAAGCGAAGATCACTGTAGCCAACTCGAGGACCTGTGTTGCATAGTTATGTTCATGAACATTTAATTTCCGTGAAGCATAGACAATGACTTTTTCATTTTGCATCAACACACATCCCATTCCCTTAATAAAAGCATCAATTAATCCCACAAAAAGTTCTCCACTTGTGGGTAATGTGAGAACAGGTGCAGTGATAAGCCTCTTTTTCAACTCCTTGATGATTTCATCACATTCATCACTCCAAGAAAACATTACTCCCTTCTGAGTTATCTTGTTAAGTGGGTTGGATAATCATGAGAAATTTCTCACAAATCGTTGATAATATCCAGCTAATCCCAAAAATCTACAGATATTTGTTACCGATGTTGGACTCATCAATCCCTCAATTGCATCTGTTTTGGAGGGATCCACATATATCCCATTGCTTGGGATGGTGTATCCCAAGAATGAGACCTCCTTCAACTAGAACTCACACTTTCTGTACTTTTCATAGAGTTTCTCCTTTCGTAAGGTCCCTAGTACAATTCTTAGATACTTTTTAGGATCCTCCTTGGTTTTGGAGTATATCAAAATATCATCTATAAAGACTTCCACAAATTTGTCTTGTTTATCTCAAAACAATCTATTCATCAATTCCATGAAGATTGCGGGAGAATTAGTGAGTCCGAAAGGCATTACTATTAATTCGTAGTTCCCATATCTTGTACCAATAGTAGTCTGGGGGATATCTTCCTTCTTCAGCCTTACATGATAATATCCCGACCACAAATCCACCTTGGAAAAGTATTGTGCTCCACGTAGATGATCGAGAAAGTCATTAATTCATGGGAGAGGATACTTGTTCTTTATCGTGATTTTTTACGCTCACGATAATCGAAGAAAAGGTGCAATGACCCATCCTTATTCGTGACGAAGTGGACTGGTGCACCCCATGGTGAAGCACTTGGGCGTATAAACCCTTTATCCAGATTCTAATATAGTTGATTCATTAGCTCCCCAATATCCACAACATACATTCTATACAGAGTCATGGATATTGGAAATTCCCTTTGTATTAGATAAATTGATAATTCAACATCTCTTCTAGGAGGAAGACCAGTAAATTCCTCGGGAAACACTTCAGCAAATTCCCTCACAATAGGCATGTCTTCTAGGATGGTTTCCACCTTAGAATCAATCATCTGAGCCCGATATTCTTCCTCATAGGGTAGTAATATCCATGTTTGAGATGAGAGAGCTAAAGAAGGTTCATCTTCCTCCTTACACTTGTAATGAATTGGGGGTCGATTATCCACTTGGAGAGTGATTTCCCTATCACATAAATTTATGTTGGCACTATATAAGGAAAGCCATTCCATGAAAAGAATTACAAAAAATTCCACCATAGGGAGTATGACGAGGTTCGCAGAAAAGTTCAATCCAAAGATTATGATAGGGGAGGAGTTATATTCATGGGACGCAATGATTTCCCCATTTTCGGTACTCACCGACATCTTTGCTTCCATGAATTATTGTGGTCTTGGGATTGTTCAACTAAACTTTCGAGATATAAAAGAATGCATAGAACCTGAATAAAAAATTATGTTCCATATTCATGAATGAATAAATCTTGTACTTGTCACAACTTCATTTCCTGGGTTTACTTCGGCATTAGTGATGGAAAAATCTCCCCCTTTATGCCTTAGAGGTTGTTGGTTGCCTCCAAAGACCCTTGGATTAGGGAACTGATTTGTAAGAGGCCCTAGTTCTTTGCAGTTGTAGCAATGAACCACGCGTTGAGGTTTGAATTGAGTGTTCCTCTCCTCTATCATAGCCTCAATTCTTTCTTGCCGATAGTTACCATCTAGGTTCCCTTCTCATCCACACCTAATGCATTTCCGCGTACCCCTCAGGAAATTTACAGGGTGCTTCTTTCCGAACCTTTGGCTAGTGGGGTTGAAAGAACACAGTTTTTATTTCCAGGAATGTTTTTCTTCTTCTGGTCGTTTTTTGAGAAAAGGAGGAAATTCTAGAAATTTATTAAGTACACATCGTGTACTTTATGAGTACACATCCTCTACTACCTTGTTGTAGGAGGCCGTGTGCTGGCCGTGCAGTAGCCAGACACACGATAGAGTGAGAGTGACTTGGAGGCTGCTTAAAGCAAAGTACAAAAATGGTGAGTACACACCGTGTACTTCCAAAATACAAATCATGTACTTTTTTTCAATAAACACACTGGTGTGACATCTAATCGCTAGAATTCTCTTCTTTTAGGTGTCGTTCGACTGAGAGATCCATATGGCCATAGATTTTCGATGAACCCATAAACCTCTGTCTGTCCTCCGAATCGAACACTTTTGGTTGCGTGGGAATCACATTGGTGATTTCTCTCTTCTTATATAGCACCATCTTCTTATTTCACTTCTCTAATGAGATATCATGGGATGAACATTTAATACAATTTCTTAGATCTATGGAATTCTAAAGAGATTCAAGCCTTGAGGTTAAAGTATATTGATCTCCTAATTCCGAGGTAGGTGGTTTGTGACTTTCCATTCAATGTATTTGAGTATTATGTGAAAATTCCACCAATACCCATGAACGGGGTATTGCATGTTTACCATTTTACCCTTTTTTATTTCCTGACATGTGTTTATGCTTGTGTAGAGGTAATTTGGATTTTAATAGGGTTCATTTCAATGCCTTGGATGTATTTCCCATGCATGTTCTGTTTACGACCGCTTGGTCTTGTTTACCCAGTCTGCCTTGCTTGTTTTCCTTGCCTGTTGCTGTAGGATGGAGAGTTTGTTTTATGACATGCTTGATATGCTGTCAAAAGTTTATCCATGTATCTTTCTAGGATTACTTTTTTCCTTATTGTATTGCTATGCTCGTTGACCTACATAGGTCCATGAGAGTCTCCTGTAGTAGACTATATGGGGAATTGACCGAGTGAAATTCCTTAGAGAGACTTTGAGAACTTTTGGATATAAGGGGGATTGGCCGAGTGAGCTTCTTCAAAGAGACTAGGACAACTTGAGGAAATAAGGGGAATTGAACGAGTGAGCTTCCTCAGAGAGTCCTTGGTTTCTTTATACTATAAGGTGAATTGGCCATGGTTGTGTCCTCAGAGAGTCTTTATTTTACATTGAATTACCTTGACTACTTTAGACTATAAGTGGAATTGATGGTGAGTGCTTCATCATAGTGTCTATGAAGACCTAGGATATAAGGGGAATTGACCAAGTGAGCTTCCTCAGATATTCCTTGACCTTGGGGCTATAAGAGGAATTGACCATGTGAGGTTCCTCAGAGAGTTCCTGACTACCTTATACCATAAGGGGAATTTACTATCAGTGCTACCTCAAAGATAATTTATATAATAAACCAGAGGGGTTAGGCCGAGAGCATTTCCCAGAGGGTTAATTGTACTTGATAGGTAGGACCAGAGGGGATGGTCGTGAGTGCATCCTAGAGGGTTACCCGTTTGTGTTTAGGTGTTTGATTAGCTTTTTCTTGATGATTAAACTGTAGAATGTTTACTGCTGAGTACTTTCCTATTTTCTATTTTCTATACTTTCACCTGCCATATATTCACTAACTGTTAGGCACATATATTTGGGTGGTTTTTAACAAGGATTTAGTCTCACAACCTGTTTGGGCCATGCTTTTGGGACCAAAAATATTATATTGTTGTAGGTATAGATAAGGGAAAACTCCCTTATACTTTATGTACTTGACTTGCAGTGGAGCTGGAGAGCATGGGACCAAGTATAGGATTGTGATGCTGAGGAGCTGTTTATCTATTTTTTTAAACTTTGGTTTAGTAATATTATTATTCAACATTATGACATGTTTGGATATTTTCCTAGAAATATGTATCATGAAGCATTTTATATATACATGTGCTCCAGATTTTTATGATTTCAGTCTTCTTCTGTTTACTGTCGTTGGATATTTACTGATTCAACTGTTGTATATTTGTTTCTCTTCTGATGTGTTACTCTGCCAGTTAGGGCATAGTATCTCCACTATCACACCCAAGGACCACACTGCTAGTCGGCAACCTCTATCATTTGGGGAAATGCGCTAGAGGC
Source organism: Viscum album (assembly GCA_963277665.1). Classification (NCBI taxonomy): domain Eukaryota; kingdom Viridiplantae; phylum Streptophyta; class Magnoliopsida; order Santalales; family Viscaceae; genus Viscum; species Viscum album. The sequence continues at coordinate 1,655,006,085 of OY728146.1, forward strand.
CAGGCGACCAACCGGGTACGGGGCGCCTATGGCATCCCACATTTTTAATACATAACTAATCATTACATTTTACAAATAGTGGATCTTTAAAGTATAGTGTCTTTGAAATCAGGAACATAATACATGAAAACAACATAAAACATTCTTCTTAAAACACTTTTAAGGCTTCATCCAAGGTTCATCCAATCTATATTTACTGCATCTCATATCCTGGAGATAAACATCAATGGAAAGGGAGAGCAGAAGGCCTATTAAGGGTAAATAAAGGAATCAATGTAGTTGTGATATCAATAAGAACGTGAATAAAAACATAAAGACATTAGAAATATAAGAATAGGAATATCATAAGGAAAATAACATGGAACATAACATGAATATGTGGCTACAACATTTAATTTAAACATTCATGAACATATCACCAAGTTCCATCCCCAAGGTGTCACAAATATTATTAAGATTATTCACCAAGGTGTCGTAAAAATTTTAATCTCTAGAAATTAATTATTTACCCAATGCATTGGAGAACTATCAAGGCACACCATTAATATGTCATTAATTTCATGTGAGCCACATAGATCATAATAAAAAATTCATAAATAATCCAAAACGAATAAAAGAAATGGGTTTCATGTCAAAATCTTGATGTTTAAAAAGAGCATAAAATAAGATCATTACGTCACTTATAACCCATAGAAAGGGAGTGAGGGTTATATGTATGTAAATTCCAGAATCGAATATATCATCATTATATATTTATGAACACCCATGGAAATGATATAAGTTTGGTAATTCACATAAATAAACAATAGAATTTCTTGAGGGAAAGAGATTGAAATTTTGAGACTAAATTTCTGCTGCATAACGACAATATAACATGGTTTTAGAAAACATTTAAAAGAGAGGGGGGAAAGGGTCATCCACTAATATATAACATATAATACAGTATCGGTACTGAATAAGATCATGGTATGGAAATTTTAATGACATAACACATGAAAAGGAAACATGAAAGAAAATAGAAGATGCGATTCTTTTAGGAAAAATTCCGCAGCCTAACAGCGTCACTTAAAAATTCAGAAAATAAATTGAAGAGGGAGGAAAGGGTCTCTCAACAATTGGACATGAAATGGACAGAAATAAGAACATATATGAACATAACCTCAACGTAATTATATTGAAATTGGAAGACACAACATAAAGGAAGTCGTGACTTAAAAGAGGAGGGTGAAATGATCCCTTACCATGAAGAGTAACTTCAAAATCATGAAGGTCAGGACCTTGGGAGGATTGAGGGCACCTTGGGAGAACTCTTTGGTAGGTAAAGAGACCATAACATCATTGGGGAGGATTTGGAAATGATGTTAATGAGGTAAAGGCTTTGTATTTATAGGAGAAGGGAGGGGACAAAGCATTAACTTCCAAGGGACACCTCATCGGTTGTATTGGAAAAACCATGGACTAGAGCAAAGACCAAAGGTTCTACCTCCATTCTGAGTTCTACTAGATGGGATTCGATCAGCCTGAGACTACCGGATGGGGTCATCTAATCTTCTTTATATATTAATTAATCATGATCACTTTTATTTATAGACAATAATAGCTACATTTAGTTTCCAATGGTCATTTGGACCAACAGTCATATAATAGTCGAAACCCAACAGTCTTATTTTAATTATACTCATTTTTTTAAATGAAATAGTTTTCTTGATTATAAAATAAAATAACACAAAAAGTTAGGAAAAAAAATGTATTAAAAATTTCTAGTCGTTACATTCTTCCCCCCTTAAGAAATTTTGTCCTTGCAATTTTAAAATTGGGCTTGTAATTTCATTGAAAGTCCCACATCAGAAAAAGAGTCCATAAAATATTACTTTAAATGAAATAAAGGGAAGTACAATGGTCACCCGAGTTAACCAATACTAGGATTCCAAGTAGGAAAACATAGATATGGAAGAGAAAAAAGGGTCAAGTTCTGATGGAGAGTCATAGAAAACATTATTAGGTGAAAATTAACCACAATAAGATCACAAACTTATGATGTGTTAAACAGATCTTGATTACCCAGTAGGAAACGTAAACCAACAATGTTTTTTTACGTTCCTTTTCTTAATTTTGAGGAATTAATTTACTACATAGAATAAAAACATAAAGAAATATAATTACCTTCAATTATAGTTTCATCCCTTAATAAGTTTCCCCCAAGACATATCTTTTCTCCAAATAATGATAATTCAAAAAGACTTGGTCTCATCAAAAGCACAAGAATCATCTTCTCGAGAATCAGATAATCCTCAAAAGAATAACTATATTTTATTCTTGTCTATAGTCATCTAATAAAAATAAAATGGTTAGTATGAGATCTTATAATCCCCAAAAGTATAATCCTTTATAAAAATAAATATGACTATTAATCTCCAAAATTCAAAAAAATCACCCAGAGTTCCAGAAAGACCATTCAATACACAACCATCCTTAAAATGTTTCAGAATAATCCAAACTAAGATTGGAACCCAAAATTTATAAGGATTTAATCACATAGTCTTCCCCAATAAATCTTAACATTTATCTCTAAATAACATCAACTACTATTAAAGTCTCACACTAAAGTGTAATTAACCAATTCACATATTCTCTATGATAGGTTAATCATCGTCTAGAAATAACCCAAATCACCATATATACACAAACAATACATAAATTCTTTAAAAAACCAACTATTCCTCCTAAATTTAAATCATATAGTATTTTATTTACCATAGGTATATAGTACTCCAAAAGAGAAAAAATCTTCCAAAATATCATTTATCATTTAATCACCAAAGCATTTTCTAATACAAAGGATATCTATTTGATAAAACATAATTTTCCAAAATCAACTTATTCTTGATCTCTAAAATAGCAGGTGCATTAGTCAGTATAAAGGGCATAAAAATAAACTCATAATGCCCATATCTTGATTGGAAGGCAGTTTTTAGAATATCATCATTCTTCACCCACAATTGATGATAACCAGACTGAAGATCAATCATATAGAAGAATTGATCCCCATGAAATTTGTCAAATAATTCATCAATTCTTGGAAGAGATTATTTGTTATTCACTATGATCCCATTCAGTTCTCTATAACCAATTCATAGCTCCATCGATCCATCCTTCTTTTTCACAAAAAGAACTGGTGCTACATAAGAAGAAATACATGGTCGGAAAAACCCATTCTCCAAAAGTTCTTGGAGTTGTTTCTTTAATTCCTCTAGCTCCACATTTTCCATCCTATATGGGGTTTATGACATCGGATGAGATCCAGGTTCATGTTCAATGGAGAACTCTACCTCTCTTTCTAGGGGAGGTCCGGGTAACTCCTCAAGAAATACGTCAACGTATTCCAAGATGATGGGGAAATTTTCTAAATGAATAAATTCTTCATGAGAAACTTATTTCATTTATGAATCCTGTAACTAAGAATGGTTTTATGTCTTAAAACATCATGCTTAGACAATTACATTTTTTTATAATTCCTTCACAATGATTCATAAAAACCTTGTGATTAACCAAACATATCCCCCGAGAGTGTTGTAAGAAAGAGTGAACCAAGGCTCATTGTCGTGTAGCAGTTCCCATATGAGTCTAACTCAAAGAGGTGTTTTCGGGTTTTACCCCAATGTACATCTATGCCAGAGCCACCTCTACCTATTCCTATCCAGACATGGATGTGTTTTCTTGATAAACCACTCAATCAATACTCCCCAAAATACAAGGAAGATTTCATATATTTACCCTTTTTAGGTTTATTACTAAAGTTTTCATATCCAAATTTCATTAAATAACTAAGCAATCCATTGATACCAACTATGGAATCCAACCTTTTTAATTCTTAACATTTCACTACATTTTACAAACAGAGGATCTTTAATGTCTAATGTCTTGGAAATCAGGAACATAATACTTGAAAATAACATAAAACATTATTCTAAACCATTTGTAAGGTTTTATCAAAGTTTCATCCTATGTAAATTTACTACATCTCATATCCTAGAGATATACAACAAAGAAAAGGTTGAGCAGAACTCGTAGTATGTGTAAACAAGGGAATCAATGTACTTTTGATATCAATAAGAACATGAATAAAAACATAAAGACATGAGAAATGGAAGAATAGGAATATCATAATGGAATGAACATGGAACATAACGTAAATATGTGGCTACAAAACATCATTTAGACATTCATGATCATATCACCAAGGTCCATCCCCATGGTGTCAAAAAAATTTACCAAGGTTATTCACCAAGGTATCGTAAAACTTGTCATATCTTGAGATTAATTCTTTACCCAATGTGTTGGAGTGCTATCAGGGAACACCCTTAATATGTGTTTACTTTCATGTGAGACAAATATATCATAATCAAACATTTCATAAATACCGCAAATGCAATCAAAGAAATGGGTTTCATGTCATAATCGTGACGTTTAAAAAGAGCTTAAAATAATATCATTATGTCATTTATAACCCATGGAAAGGGAGTGAGGGTTATATCTATGTCAATTACACAATCAAATATATCATCTCTATATATTTATGAACACCCTAGGAAACGAAATAAGGCTGGGTATTCACATTAATAAACAATATAATTTCTTGAGAGAAAGAGATAGAAATTTTGAGACGAAATTTCTGCAGCATAACGACCATATAACATGGTTTTAGAAAACATTGAAAAGATAGGGGAAAAGGGTATACCACTCATAAATAACTTATAATACAGCATGGGTACTAAATAAGATCATGGTATGGTTATTTTAATGACATGCGACATGAAAAGGAATCATGAAAGAAAAGAAAAGATGCAATTTCTTATACTAAAAATTCCGCACCCTAACGACGTCACTTAAAAATGCAGAAAATAAATTGATGAGAATGGAAAGGGTATCTCAATAATTATACATGAAACGGAAATAAATGATAACATATAATAATTTACCCTAAACATAAATATACGGAAATTAGAAGACACAACATAAAGGAAGTCGTGACTTAAAAGAGGAGGGTGAAAAGATCCCTTAACTCGATGAGTAACTTCGAAAGCTTGAAGGTCGGGACCATGGTAGGCTTGAGGGAACCTTGGTAGGACTCCCTGGGATGTAAAAGGACCATAACTTCATTTTGGAGGATTCTTAAATGAAATTAATGAGGGAAATGATTGATATTTATAGGAGAAGTGAGGGGACAATGCATTAATTGCCAAGGGACACCTCATCAGTGGTATTGAAAAAATCATGGGCTTTCCCATGGTAAATGCACATGGTATTGGCCAATTTGGACACCTCATACCTTATATTACTATTCATAACTCGACTATAATTATTTCATAATTATTAAATACTTAATGATGTTATTAAACACCTGAAACTCAAAAACTGTATTTTTTACTATTTACCTAAAAAACTAATACTTTACCAATAATTTCTGAAACAGTTATTTACCTATTTTATTGTATCACATTACTTAATAAAGGTGATTAAATTATATTAGTACTTTCTTAAGTGATGTTACTTAATACTTTTGGTCATATTACCAATCATAATCATGAAATCAATATTCATAATTTCATATTCACCAAAAATTAAGTTGGTCTTATTAGACTCTAAATTTCATACTGAACACAACTGTAGAAGACCGTTTTTTGAAAACCAATACAAATTATTAATTATTTAAGGATTACAGAAATATTTTAAAACATCCTTTTTCTATAATTAATCAATAATATGCATACTACATTTATCTGGACAATTGAAAATTCACAAACTTCATCATAAGAAGACATCACAATTTTTATTTAAATCAAAGGATTACACAAGGGAGTTACGGTCTCGTTACATATCCCCTTATAACACCATCATAGGACCTAAGAGTAATGTGTCCTTGGGTGATTGAATCTTGGGGCGGGTCGGCCTACGTTTCCCGAGTAGTGATTTCTATCAGCTTGAACTTCTCGCGAAGGTGATTCTGTTCCAGCTTCACACGATGAAGTTCGACTTGGGTTTTGGTCCAGAGCAATTCCCAAAGGTGATACCTCCATCCAGAGTTACGTCAGATGGGCTTCGATCAGCCTGTGACTGCTGGATGGGGCCATCAAATTTTCATTTTATATTAATTAATCAAAATCACTTGTATTTATAGACAATAATCGGACCATTTAGTTTCTAACGGTCATATTGACCAACAGTCATATAATAGTCGGAAACCCAAAAATATTATTTTAATTATACTAATTTTATTAATTGAAATAGATTTTTTGTGTATAAAATAAAATAACACACAATTTTAGGAAACAAAATGTATTCAAAATTTCGGATCGTTACAGCGCCTCTGGGTGGCTTTCAGAATCGGGATGTTACAGGGGTGCTGGATCTTCTTAGCACCATTTGTTTTATCCATCAGACCACTACCATTGAAGTCAAACAAACTCTTCAAATCCCAATGATACACCTGAGATTATTCGATCTCCATTTCGACCATGATGGCACATTAGACAATTTCCTCATAGATTTTGAAGTCACAGATCGCCAACTCTTTCGGAAGGCTAGGTTTCAGCCCAACAAAGAAGCGGTCAACCTTGCAATCTGGGGAATGACAAAGAAGAATGTGTATCGTGCAATCCTTGTGATGTTTTCCTCATACACTCCAATGGATTCGTCGTCTTTTTTCTCGAGGGAAAGGATGTCCATTTCCATTTTAATCCAGAGGGTGCGCGAGAAATATTTTTCCAAACACATCTTACAGAAATCCCTACATTCCAACACCTCGATCTCCTCCTCTAGCTTAGTATTCTTGATCAACAGCCACCATTGACCAGATTCAACCTCTAAAAGATATGATACCAGGAGAACCATCACTTTTTCAGAACATTGAAGGATGGAGAAGATATTTTCAATGGAATTGATCCATTGTTCAGTGATTGAGGGATCAAATGATCCATTAAAAGTAGGATGCATCTATCTCATGAGGCTCTCGATAGCGACGTTTTCTTTCTTTGGGGGGGGGAGGGTTGAAAATTCCTCTTCAACCATGATTCTATTCACATATTGGGTTAGTTTAGAGAGAAGCATGAAAAGTTTGTGATTCCCGCTCCCATTGGATTGGGCAACTCATTAGTACAATCATCACATTGATATTCACATTGATTGTTAGCCCGAGTCCCTGTATTTCTGGACATTGGGTGGAATTAAAGGATAGATAGGGGTAACACATAAATGATAATACAATGACAAAACTGATGACTTAATAATAACTTTTATTTCCTTAACATATGAATTTATTTGCTTCAGTCTATGTTATCCATGATCCACTTTCTAGCATATATTCGCAGGCCATTTTTTTCCCTTTATAATGGTTCATACTAAGCTTGTGAATTTACCAATGTATATCCCCCATGAGTTTCGTAACCAAAAATGTAACAAGGCCCATTTTTGTGAACGAGTTCCCATTCGAGTCTAGATCAAAGCTGTGTTTTTGGGTTTTACCCCTAAGATACATTTGTGCAAGAGCCGCCTCTACCTGCTCGTATCCACATAGGGATGTATTTTCTTGATAAACCACTTACTCAATAATCAAGATAACTTGAGGATGTTTTTATTATACTTAGTCTTGTATCTAATTATTTATTAGGTTTTTCTAATCCTAATAAAAAAATAACTAATCCTATCATCTCATACCAACTATGATAACCCTTCTCTTTTATTACACAATTAAACATAATTTATTACATACAAATCATTTGATACAACATCGAAGATCGAGAGGACTAGTGTCTTTGGGGATTATTATCATTAAAAAACAACTTAAAACATGAAAAACAACATCTTTATTCAAAACATCCTTTACATGACCACTACATTCCCTCGTACTTAACATTGCATGGGATATCCTGAGGACATGCATAAAAAAGGGTGAGATATAAAGCCCAATAAGGGAATAATGATAGAACTACATGAGGAATAAAATATATGTTAGAAAATATGAATATCAGTAGAGCATAAGAGAATCATAAAAATAAAGTCCTGAAAAATCATGATAATCATAACATTGAAATGTGGCAACAACACTTAACATGGAATTAGCTTGAGCCAAGGCTCATTGCACATGGAGAATGAGTAAATAATCATTGCACTTGAAGCACAAGTAAAACCTCCTTGCAATTGAATTAGAATGATTCAAAACCCACTGCACAAGACATATCATGATTCTATACTTTACCCAATGCATTGGAGCACTATAAGGGTGCAACCTTCTTAAACATTTCATTTAATGCATAAGTGTGTCACATGGATCATATAACATGGATTCATAAAACATCATTATTTATTCCACGATAAAGGAATGTGGACTTCATATATGAATCTATATAACCAATAATTAAATGTTCATAAAGGTGAGTACCCTTAATAGAGAAATGGGCATGGTATTCACTATACAGTGACATTGGCTTGGAAAATCAAGGCAATTTCGGCAGCGTAACGACGTGACGTAAGAACTCATAAAAATCGTTGATGAGAGAGAAAGGGGTGTATCATCATATGTACATGAAATTGACAGTAAGGAGGTCATCTAGATATTTGTTCCAACAATTTTAATGGAATTTAGATTTATGATACAAAAGAATTTCTTCAATGTAAGTGAGGAGAGATAAATTCCTTTTGGAATTTTGGCATGGTAACTTGTGTACGTGGGTGGAATTTATTGAAAGATAAACGGGTCTCCCATAATTTAAACATAAAGATGGAAGTATGGGGAGGTGTGAAAAAGTACCCCAATATTTATAATTGAAATTAAAAGGGCATAAAATTTTAAAGAATATTGGACAAAAATGAGAAAGGAAGAAAAACCCTTACTTGGAAGTTTGCTTCAAAAGTCTTGAGAGTGGCTTTGTGGGAGATTGAGGTACCATGGGAGGATTCTAGAGAGAGGAGGGCCGATGTTGGAAAAAATTCAAAGGCATTGAGTGAGGAGGAAGTTGGATCTTGGGTGGGTTTATATAGGAAAGGTTGTGGAATTCTTTATTATTTAGGATTGGGACCCTCACATTAAACTAATCCAAACCACAAACCAGCCCAAGATTTTTGAAAAAGGGAAGTGGAAAATAATATTTTATATTGCCAAAGTCTGAACTTTTTAAAATAATGGGGTTGCTTATGTGGATGTGAGTCACACTCCCAAGGAAAACAATTTAAAAAGAAAATATGTTTAATAAGTCTTGAAGGGTCCACTAAAGCATTTTAAAATAAGTAAAAAAAAACCTAAAATCACATTATTTTAATGGTAAAACACATATAGGCCGAACATATGGATTATATTATTTTATTACAACACTATTGGGTCATTATGATATCATAAAACACATTATATATTTCTATGGTATTTAATTTTTACACAAAAATTTGATTGTCTCAGAAAATATTGAAATATTCACCATTGGATAATTTCGACGTCTCGATTACAGAAATAATTTTTATTTTATCTAGATAATTTTCTAAATATGTTATTTTTCACTTATAAATTAAAAATCGACATTTATCAAAAATTCACGGGGTTTGACAGAAATGGATTTCAAAACTTAATAAAAATTACAATTGCATTCATAAAATTATACAAACATTTATATTTAATAAAAATTAAATTATAAATAATAATAATATTTTACTAAAATATTATTTAATTAAAAATCCATTATTTCATGAAAATATATTTTTAGTTGAACATTAACTAAACATACTATTTGTAATTTAAAAACTATTTACATGGTAAAATAATAAAATTAAAGTATATTAATTATTATATACAAAAATAATGTACATAACCGTAGTGCTAAGGTCTTGTTACATAACCCCTTATAATACCTACATAAGACAGAAGAGTAAGATGTGCGATGGTGACAGACTCTTGGGGTGGCTCACATAACATTGCTCAGGTGGTAATCTTTATCAACTTCCACTTCTCTCATAGCTGGTCCCTCTCAAGCTTAACATATTTGAGCTCAACATTGGATTGGTCAAGAGCGAAGCCCAAAGTTGCAACCTCTTTTTCAAGCTCTGGCAAATGGGATTCATACGAGGCATGTCTATTAGATGAGGCCATCGCTTCCTTGGTATGAGTAAATTGGATTTGTTAAATCCCTATATTTATTCTAATCATGTGATCACTATTCAACAAATACATTAGTAATTGTCACAATTCGTAAAATAAAACCATAGAAGTTGATATTTAATATAAACATTACACATTAAGAGAAATTTAATTAGATCAAGAGGGATTTCCATTAATGAAATTATGGGTCGTTACAATATCGATAGTGATTAGTAAATTAAAGAAGATATTTTCTATGTGTTTTATGATACAAAGAGATTTTATGTTGTGAATAGGAAAAGAGATGGAGTGGCCTTTTATAAGTGAGGTGACTGCATACTAGTAATTTATTAAAATTAAAAGGGACACACATGTTTCTCTCAGGAAAGAGGGATTAGAAATATACCATTATCTAGACTTAGATATTATAATTTTGATATATGTCCCCAAAAAAGATTTTATAAAATTTCATTGTACATATTATCCCCAGTCATTTTAGTTTAAACCCATGTTAAACTTGGTTTTACCTTTACCACGGGTAAATATTTTTACTGCATTCACTATTAACTATGAAAAAAACTAAGCTGACCATATAATATAAAATAAATTATTATTATTCCAAATACTTATCCTATTTTACAAAATTAAATTCACATAATTAGTGGATTTTATTTTAAAATAAACCCCACACAAGTGATGAAAAATGGGGTTTACAAAAAAATGTATTTTTCAAGCATATGATGATTTTATATAAAATATATGACAAGGAATAATCATTGAATTAATTTAAATTAATATCTACTGATATATAATATATATGTTAACATTAAATATTTCCCCTTACTGGGGGTTTTAATTTACTAATGTAGAGAAACATTATGCACATTAAAATAGTTTTTAGAAAAAAAATACTCAATTTTAATCCTAAAAATAAACATATACTAAAATATATATAAAGATGATTGAAATGTAATTATATTCATTAAATTTAAATGAATAATTATTATTTTACTGTAAATCATATTCTAAAATTAATTGTAATTTTAAATTACTATATTATTGAAAATTAATGAAATTTTAACAATAATATGTATTCTTCTATATTCAATGAAAAATCAACATTTTCCGAAAAATACCACTTTTTCACCCTTATTTCATTTTTATATAATTATTCAAAAAATATGTTCCTTTTTTTAAATTAATTTTTTTCCCAATTTCTAAAATATATTATTTCTCGAAAAATGTAATAATAAATTTTTGAAGAAAACATATTTTTTAAGAATAAAATTACTTTACAAAAAATTTATTGACTCTTTACTAGAAATTTGTCTATTAATATATTTTGAGTAGGAAATTTGAATAAATATTTAATAAATTATCTAATTTTATGCATACCTTTATATTACGTTACAAGGTTATAACAGTCATATTTAAAAATATATTATATCATGGTTCCTTTATGATTGGTGCTACGTGTCTTGTACGGTATTGAGCATAGCTTCCTTTTAAAAAATATATCTGGGTGTTGGGACCAGAGAATCTATAACTTGAGAAGATATTATAGGAGAGACAAGGTAAGATATTTTATAGTGACAAATCTTTGTAGTGAGTGGATAAATTTTGTGGAAGTGATCTCCTTTAATAAGTGAAAAAATGGAAATTTTGTAAATACCCATTAATTTCTCAATGATTTCATGACACTAATCTTGAAAAAATGGTTCCAAAATTGGTAAATAAATGATTATAGATTGATATAAAGTCAATAAATCATTAAACATTTATTTTATCATTTGTTTTAAACATGTTTCAATTCTTTTAGCACTATATTTTTACATTTTACCTTTTTTTACCTTGTTAATTAATTTTACCCATGTAATTTATATTTTGTTAAAAACATATAGTTACCATAATTATTAAATTTGAATTAATTGAACCTAATGTTAATCTCTATATAATCAAATTAAAATTTTAAATAATATTAAATTATCTTTTAAATTAAAATTATTAATATACAAAATACTAATTTTTAGAAAAATGTTGTTTTCACCATTAAATGTTCCTAACATATTATAACATTAATTTTAAATTAAAGGAGTAATATTATATTTTTATAAATCATTAAACATAATATCAATATTTTATATAATAAAATATTAATTTAGTTAAGTAGATAAAAAGTAAGCCATATTAATGATAGAAATGTTTGAAAATTACCTTTGATCATTATCAAGGTCACTAACATAAATATTCGTAAACATAAATTTGTGGCTAAAAAAGAAATTTTAAATTTTAAATAATATAATAATGTTTATATAAATTATAAAATCATTTTTTATATTTAATATCTTTAATTTATGAAATATAACAATTTAATTTAAGGAAAAAATGTTTTAGAGAATAATATAACTTAAATATCCCACAAAATCATACATAGATTTTATAAATTCATCAAAGTATCATTAAATAAATAATTTATATCCATGGATATATTTTTTATCATTAAATTTTTTAATGTTATTAATTTATATAAAGTTAATGATATAGTCAGAAATAACAATTTTTTTATTTAAAAGTGTATTTTTACTATTTACCTAAAAATCAATTATTTTAGAAAAACATAAAAACTACTCCCTATGAAAATTTTAAAACATTAAATTTAATAATGATATTCATTTTATAAGAATATTATTCTAAAATTTATAAATTTATAATTTAAATTAAAACTATATATATATATAGAAAAATAGATTTTATTGAAAATATCCTTTTAAAATCCTTAGTGTTCTTAATCATGTTTTTATAAATTTAAAATTAATTAAAATAATTTTATTTAAAAATGGTTTTCTTATTTTAAAATGTTCTTAGAAAAATTCATATAATTTTTTATAGATCATTTTAGTTTAGTGTTGCGTTTGGAGAAAATAATCAAACATAGTATTTTATTAAAAGAAAATATATACTAAAATATCAAGGGTGTTACACTAATACCAATTGACCACCCCCAAACCCACAATTTTGTACCAATTTTTTAAAAATATAATTTAATTACTAAATTTGATACTAAATTAGATGACCTAAAAATATTTACACCTCTTTTCATATAATCACATTATATGAACTTTGTATCTCACAAATAATGTTATAGTTATAAAAAAAGGAAATGTGTCTTTAAAGATTAACTATATGATATTATTATTTCACAATATTTCATCAAAATTTACTGCAATATTATTCAAAAATTATATCCTTATAAAGAAATTATACATAATACTTTTCTTCTTTTTCTTGGGATTTTTAATAAATTATAATTATGAGCTTAGATATTCAATAATTTTTAATATAATAGAGAATAATAAATGTCTATAATTGAGAATAAGATTAGAATTTATACACAAAAAAATAAAAAATAAACTATTTAAAACATAATAAAAGGATTAATAATAAGTCATATACCAGAAATCACAGTCATCTAACAATTCATGAACCATAATACATGCCACATGGGATTTCTAAACATGAATCTATAATATGTGTACATGACCTAAGCATGATTTATATGAATATGGATTTAATATGAGATTCATTCTAAAATAATTTATTAAGGAAAATAGTGTTGAAATTCATAAAAAAACGACTTGGTAATCCCTTCATTCATAATATTGTAGACTTTGGCTGGCCTCTGATGTACCTGACTAGGTTTTCTCTTACCTCCCATGTAACCATAGACTTAGGGTGACCACCCATGTAACCTTAAGATTGAGTTGACAACCTATATACCATTGGTCTTGGGTTGACCACCTATGTACCCTTTTGGTATCATGAGGTATTAAATATTATACAATTCATTGTTATAGGATCTAGGTGCAGCGGAAGCGTGTTGGTGTGTGTACCCAAGTTAAATTTTAGCGTTAAGAAATATCAATCTGAGATCCATCACGATAATATAAGGCCGGATCATCGGAATAGAACTAAAAATGAAAAAGAAAGAGGGGTGTCTCGGAAAATATGTTAGGATCATCATATTTTGTTTATAATCAATTTAATTAATTGAAATGGTTTACATTGATGGAATTCATTCTTCATCAAAGTTTTCAGTCATGATCTTATACGATTATTCATTGTGTCATAGAATCCAAGTTTAGGACTCCTATTGAAGTTATCCACATGTGATCCACGTATCTCTGGACATTGCCGAAGGGATCTCCGGGTGCTAGTTCCGAAGAGCCTTCACTTGCGATGTCTGCTTTCGATCACCATTATTCGGGGGAGTACGATCTCTCTCTCGAAGCTTGATAGCGTTCTTGTATCCCTTGTGCACAACCACCACACAAAAAATATATAGGCTAATGAGAATTAAATAATTTGGATTTTAATTACATAGAATAATAAAATGTATTAATTACCTGAAAGCATTTTTTCATTTCATTTAATCTATAGAAAAAATACTTTGTCTATTAATAAAAGTTGACTATTATTTTAACATGACTTGCGGCCAAGAAAGTACACCTAATAATGTTTTTAAGAAGGTGATTCCTTGGTCAAATACCAATGAAAAATTTATTGAAAATAAAAAACAAAAGGGATATAGGAGATGAAAAGTAGGGAGTTTTCTACAATCATTATCAAAAATCTTAAAAAGATCTGGAGGAAGGTTGTCAAGACAAACCATATCCTAGTTAATTATCTTGTTGTCAAGAGAATCCTCAATAGCATTCGCTTCCCTAAAGGAATGAGTGGCTATATAATCAATCTGTAGGAGAGATTTCAGACACTACGTCTAAAGGGTGGTGAGATGCCAGACCAGGTGAATCACCCCATTCCAAATTGCTGGGATAGTGTTGGTTGAGTCACTTTTGATCCAGAGTTTTCTCCATCGTTTTTGATGGGAGAAATTGACGGAATGGATGAAACCCATCATTTCAACTTCCAATGATGAAGCTACACCACATCTTCCAAAGAAATAACCGTGGAACTGGCTAGATGAATCTCTGAAAATCGCCCCGTAGCCGGCAGGCTCAGGATTTACCTTTGAGCCACCATCCAGATTCACTTTGATCCATCCTGGAATGGGAGCCTGAGAGAACACTTCAAAGGTACCTTTGGGTTGTTGATAGATTCCATCGACTTGGATTTTGCGCAGTATCTCCCAATCTCCAACAGAGTTGATGCAATGGGATTTTTAGATCGAAGGAGCCTCTCGGACTGCAATGAGAATCCGAGATTTTAATGCATTGAGATTTAATGATCATTTATTATGAATGATAACATTTCTATCATACCATATCACATGTAGGAGCTCAGCAATGGCAGAGAGGAAGATGTTTTTTATTTTCTGAGAAGCATCATAACCAACACAATCTCTTCAAAAGAGATCATATCGAGTCAGGTATAAACCATCTGTAGTCAATGATGTAAAAAATATACTTCCATAAAGCAGAGGATCAAGAACATGATAGGAAAATATGGTTATTATCTTCTATATGTTGGTTACATAGATGACACCTAGAACATTGTTGAATACCAAAAATTTGGAGGCAGACCACAGTGGGAAATCTGTTGTGTGCAATACGCCAAATAAGTGTCAGTCTTATTGGTTTGATCCAAACCATGTTAAAATGATTTAACCATTGAAAGCTAGATTTAGTGGTATGAAAATTATGCTTGTAGAAGTTTTGGAGTCAATAATTCTATTATGAGCAGACTCCTAGACAAGAAAATCATCATAGGTAGTATAAGGATAATTATCAATGATTTGCGAAATATTGTCTGGGAGATTATTCCTGTGAGAGTGAAGAATATCCTTTATAGCGTGACGAGTGTTCTCTGGTGGAGATTTTGGAGGAAGTATGGAGACTAAAGGGGTTCCCGTCCAATTATCGTGCCAGAAATTTATGTCAGAGTCAGCTCTAACCATCCATCTAGAGTTTTCAATAATGTTATGAAATGAATGTGTAATAGAGGGCCAAATTGAGGAAGTAATATAATTAAAGTTTCCCTTCTTAAGTTTGGTGAGAAATATGTGATTGAGGAAGTCATTAGAATTAGAGCTATTATTGATTAATCTCCAAGTAAGTCTATCCTGCAGTGCATCATTTAAAAATTTTATGTTTTTAATACCAAACCCCCCCTTATCTAAGGGTTTGCAACATGTCCTCAAAGGGATGGTGACATGTTTTTTTTAAAAAATATTTCATGTCCAAATAAAGTTCTTGATGTAGGTATTGACTTTTTTAAAGGTACATGTGGTCCACTTATAGATCATGAAAGAGTATACCATCTTGGAGGCAATGGTTGATTTAATGAGACATATTTTACCAGCCATGGAGAGGGATTTTCCTTTCCAAGAGGAGAGTTGACTGGTGATTTGATCAACGATGTTGGCGAAATAGTAGGTTTTAGGACATCCCCAAAAGATAGGAACCCCCAGGTAGGTTAAGGGGAAGAAATTTTCCTTGAGCCCAAGATTAGTAGTGATAATTTCTTTCCATTGTGGGGAGAAATTGTTTCCACATAAAATATGTGATTTGTTCCAAGAAATAGCTTCCCCGACACCTCCTCATAATGAGAAATTTTGTTTTTGAGCACTTGAATATTATTTTGGTCACTTTGAAGAAACAAGATGATGTCATCATCATATAACAGGTGGGTAGGGACCTTAAGGTTTCATGAATCCTAGAAGGGTTTAAGTTTATTTTGATTGACAAGTTGAGTGATGAGTCTGGTGAGTTAATCCTCTATAATAACAAAGTGGATGGCTGAGAGAGGGTCTCCTTATCTAACCCCTTTTGTTCATTTGAAGTAGCCATTGGGGGAGCCATTAACCAAAATGGAGATCTATGCGTATTTAAACAAGGCTTTTATCCTCATGAAAAAGGTATCATTGAAGCCAAAAAAAATTAGGACTTTAAAAATTAAACTCCAATATATGGTATCAAAATATTTTCAAATATCATGTTTGATGGAGACATTTCTTCCCCTTATAATTTTGTAATGAGTGTTTATTAGGGAAATAGGTCGAAATTGGTGAATCTTAGAGGAATTTTAAATTTTGTGAATTAAAGTGAGAAATTGAGCATTTAGGCCCTGAGGGAGAAAAAAATTTGTGAAGAAGGACCTCACAAGCTTGCAAACATCCTGGTGAATGAAATCCCAATTTTGGTGAAAGGGTCCATTATTATACCCATCCGTGCCTGGGGAACTATCAGGTTATAGAGTGAAAAAAGTGTCTCTAATTTTATAAACCAGATGGATGTTTAAGAGGGACACATTTTCACTATAATCAACAAAAAGGGATGATATCAGGACTAAGATCAATATTGACATCTGGGAAATTAAAAATGTTATGGAAATAAGAAACAACATGGTTGGAAATAGCTTCTTCTGAGTCAAGAAGTTGATCATCATGAAAGATTTTAGCAGGAGGCCAAGAAGCTTTCCTAACTAGTTGAATCATGTTATATAATTTATCATTTCTTTCACCATCAGAGATCCATTTAGTCTTAATGATTTTTATGCATGTTTTCTTTGAAATTGAGTAAAGAGTTGAGTTTCATAGAAATGTATATTTCCGTTTGAGGATCAAAAGTAAAATCAGAATTAGTATTCTGTATTTGCAATTGAACTAGTTACTCCCCAAGAGAAGAAATTCCGGAATCAATTTTCTTACTTTTAGATCCACACCAACCCTTGAGATATTTATTTACATATTTAAATTAGAGGATATAGGCAAAAGTATCATGTTGATGGTTCATATTAACCAAAACAGTTTTGATGTATGAAACACAATCTGTGTAAGTGGACCAAGCATTGATGAATCTAAAAGGAAGGATAAGATTACGGTTGTTAGAAAGCAGATTGACCAAAATAATATGGTGATCAAAGTTTAATCTAGGGAGGGTGATGCTAGAGAAATTGTCCCATTTATCCAAAGTCTCTATATTCGGAAACGCACTATCAAGTTTACTGGATACTACTTTATTGTGATGCCTTCTATACCTGGTGTATTTAGCATCAGTAAGGTAGATTTACACAAGGTTTTCATCTTCCATAGAAGTCCTAAACTCTATTGAATATATGGATAAGTGAGAGGGTCCTATTTTCTCACTAGACTTGTGAATGGTGTTAAAGTCTCACATTACAACCCAAGGGTCATAAATATTGTTATCCAAAATAGTGAGGTCCTGCCAGAGGGCTCTTCTTTCTTGGTATCTATTTTTGGCATATATCATCATGGAAAAAATATGTTTTCCTTCCCAATAGAATTCACAAGTAAACTATTGCTCATAACTTTTGTTAACATTAATGTTTTGTAAAGAATATTGGTAAAAAATCCACATAGAATCAACCGAGAGGCCATCTTTACAAGCTCCCAGAAAATTGTAATTAAGAGAGAAGATGTCCAAAAGTTTAGAGGTGAAGTTGACTTTAGGCACTGAAATAGAAAAAAATTTACGTTTGTATATTTCCAAAAACCTTTTGAAGACAATTAAATTGTCCAAGATAGAAATACCTTGAAAATTTCAAGAGATTATATTCATTTTACTTGTGTTTGTGTTAGAATCCTTTTTTTTTATTTTCCCAAACCGTTATTCCTCTCTGATCTTCTGACATCCTAAGAGGAGTTTGGTTTCGGTTTTTTGACAAGAGGATTAACATTGGATAAAGTAGAAGAATCTTTCCTCACTTTATAGATTGAATTCGACACCGGGCCAAGAGAAATAATAGGATATGGGGGTGGTAATAGACAACCCTCTATGAGTACAACTAAAGTGTTAGCCCTTTTTGGGATAGGTGTTAATGTCAGGTCAAGTTTCTACTCTAAAACCAAGTCAGGCGTATCTCCCAAGGCTGCTTATTGGTTAGAGACAGTAGGATCTGAGATGTCAGAGGCTAACATGGGTACAACATTCAGTTTGTTGGGTGTTTAATGTAAGATAATCAAAGTGCGAGAAGGAACATTCAGGTTTGAACCAGAGCTATTATCCAAAGTAGGAGCAGTAGATTTTTCAGAACCATAATCTTGAAGTAAAACCGTATTGTTATCTAAATCAGAAGGAACAGATTCTTTAGATGAAACAGTAGTATATTTCTTAGTGACAGTTTTCAAGGAAACAACCGGAGAGTCAAGATTGGTAGTAGCAGTATTTTGTAAGGAAACAATACTAGTTTTATCCATTTTAGTAGTAGCAGATTTATCATAATCAGTCTGCATGGAAATAGTAGTATCTGTGCAATTAGGGAAAATAAAATTAGAGGAAGGATGTTTGGGGGTAACTTTTTCAGCATTCTTAGGACTATTACCTTGATGTTCAACCGAGGTGTTAACATAGAAGGACATGCAGTGTAAGAATGTGGGTCAGTCACATTCTGATGTTTTAATGAGCTTACCAAGCCTTTTCAGGATTAATAAGAGTATCTTCAACCAGAGCGCGCCTGCATCCTAAGATCACTACCCTGGGAGAGTAAATACCCTTTTTTTCATCAACTGGGCTGACAGAAACCTCATTATTCCTATAAGTAACCTTTTTATAGCTATTTTAAAATAAATAGTTTCATTAGAATTAAAGGGCTGATCATATAGTGGAGTGTCCTTATTGACATTAGTGTCATTATCATCATGAGAATGAAAGACCTCGATGACCATCTCTTCAATTTCATTAGCCATGTTATAATCAATGAGGAGGGATTCCTCCTCATCCACAATTTCACCCCAAGATCCACCTTCTATTGGTGCAAAGGTATTGGCTTTTTTGACCCATACATCCTGTGTTTTCCTAGATGTCTTAGGATTGTCCGATTGTGATTTAACTATTTTATGGTATATGACCTCCTTCAATTAATTTATAAATGGGGGATCCAATTGTTTCCTAACCACTCTACAATTTTATAGGTTATGTCCTATTATTTTACAAACCTCGCAAAATGGAGGTTTTTCTCATATTCAAGCATAATTTCAGTTTGGTAATCAGGAGCACCAAAATTGAAAACATTAGGGAGTTTTGAATCTAGGATTACATCAACCGTGACTCTAAAAAACAATCCTAATTCCATGTTAAAAGTCCATTGATCAATTTTGACAGGAACACCAATGCACGTGACAACATCATATAAAATTTTGGGATGCCAGAAAAACAAATTCAGATCATGGAGTCTAACCCAAATATTTGAAATTGAGTTCCAGTTCATGTGTGGATTAAAGGTGACATCCAAATCAGAGATTCATAGTAAACCAGTCCTGAGTTGAAGGTTTCCAGATCTCCATACATGTTCGAGCTTGTCTTGAGAGTTGAGAAGGATGTGCTAATAACCCTTACCGATAGGCACCATCTTCCATTTATGGAATCCCCAACAGTGGTAAATCCTAGATTTGAGCTCGGTTAAAGGCTAAGGATGATCCCCTTTATTGTAGTATACATGAAGAAGAACTGATAATTTGTACTTATGGGCTCTTTACCGCAACACATCCGAGTGATCTTTGATAAAGAAGCCACTGTCATCAATCTTTTTGAATAAAGGAGTCTTGTTTTCCGTCCCGCAATTAAAATCCGGTCCTTTGAGTGCGTCGTGGAAGGAGAAATCATATTTTCGATTAGGTATTTCTTGTTTTTGTGGATTTGATTCCAGAATTTCATCATACTGAGGAGAGGTGTTGCCCCGAGGAGCGATCTCCCATTGAGGATCAAAGCCATCCGCCGTCGGGCTTGGTCAAAATGAACGACAGCTATGTTTTTCCAAAATCGCCTCTGATTCTCCCCGCGAGTCTCTCCTGAGAATCCCATCATTCCTTGTGGACACCTAATATTATTTATTTAAATAAAAATACTATTTCTCATAAATTCCTAGAAAAATACATGGCATGTATATTTAATACACACAACGTGTACTTTTATTTTTCCATTTTTCTTTATTTCCTCCACCACATTTATTAGAACTTGTATAATGGATATTTATTCCAAAAATAAATATAACTACATTACTCACTAATAAATATATTATTTTTCCCAAAATATATTCTCTCGAATAGCTAGTGTTGAAATAAATTTGATGAGGAATCCTTAAATAATTATAATACCACAATCGAGAATGATCATTATTTAAATTGTAAAATTAATATTTAACTGAGATACTTGGACACACATAGTTTGTGACCATCTAGGACTTTTTCTTAGAGTAATTAGGCATATCTTGCCTAACGTCCAAGTTTAGTGTCTAACAACACGCCATGGAACCCATAGAAAAAGAAGTTAATGATATAATGTCCTGTCACCTTCTACGAACGCTTACCATGTAACACAATCCCATTGTCCCAAAATCTCGAATCAAGTGGGTTTCATGCTAGTTCCATCAACCCATATGATCAGTTATTCTTTCTGTGACTTTAAAGAAATGAACTCATCCTTTTATTACCATGGAAATGGATTTATTTAGGCTATATCAATTCCATCAAAGGTCCAAAGATATCTACTTCCATTATGGAACAGAAGGGACAAATCCTTTCTTGCATTGTCTATTAATGTAGTATCACTCATGACACACCCAACACATCCTACCTCACTGCGAATAGTGTGTCATCATAGTTTTCTTCAATACAACAAAGTGTTTGAGTTTTAATACCCATTAACAATAATCATAAAGTCTAAGGACCAATACACATATCCGTAGATAGGAACATCCAATGACACTGTTAATTTTGGATTTCTTACTGGTGGGTCTCATTCTCATAATATCCTATGGGATATTACAAAGGGCGCACACCGTGATATGTTGCCTCAAAATTTTATGATTTCTCACCCCTAATGGCTTGTTATTTTATTTCCCTCATGTAAAATCATCCTGTCATAGATCATATATTCAAGAACAGTATTATGGAAATTCCGGGTTCTCATCATAGCAGGGATCCTCTATAACCCTTTAATGTAATAGCTGTCCTTAGGAAATTATCACATTCATTGTCACGTAGAAGAACAATCAAGATGTGATATTGTATTTATTAGTGAATAATGTAGAAAGTAGTTGTTTCTAGGCCAACAACTCTAATAGACTCCCACTTAGACTAGAGCCTACTGCTATCAACCTTCAACCCGCTATCTCTCACATGATATTCATGCTTCTGCTGAGATAGGCCTTTAGTCATGGGGTCCTCCGCATTCGCTTAAGTGGAAACTCTAGTCACTACAACCTCACCCCTTTGATAGAAATCCATCAAGAGGTCATACTTCCATAATATGTGATTTGTTCGTTGATGTGACCTTGGTTCTTTTGCAATATCCACCATTGTGGTATTATAATAATACAACATGATAGGATTTTTTCTGATAGGCACCACATAATTCTCTTAGACAATGTTCCTTATCCAGACGACTTACTTCACTACCTTAGAGGCCACTATATATTTAGAATCCACTACAGAATCGACGACAACTGGATTCTTTGAACTCTTCCAGCTCACAGCTCCTCCATTGAGCAAGAAAACATATCAAAATTGCGACTTCATATTGCTCTAGTCTATCTAAAAACCATCATCAATATACCCTCTGATTACAAGCACCTCATCTCCTCCACACACCATAAACATATCCTTCTTTCTTCTCAGATACATAAGTATAGTCTAAACAATAGTCCAACGATGTTCTCTTGGATATGTTTGATATCTGCCTAGCATGCTTAGTTCATAGGAAACATCATTCCTATTACATAACATGACATACATGATGGATCCTATAGCCTATGTTTATGGGATCTTACACATTATATCTTTATCATGTGTTGTGTGAGGACACATTTTCATTGAAATATGTAGGCCATGTGACACTAGAACTAGTCCCCTCTTGGATTGTTCTATACTAAATCTCTTTAGTATCTGGTCAATGTATGCACCCTGACATAGTCATAGTAGCCTATTGGATATATCCAGAATGATCATGATCCTGAGAATGTAGGGTGCTTCACCTAAGTCGTTCATGGAGAAACACTTGTCCAATAAGTCCTTAACTATTTGTAAGACTGGTAAATCATTTCCAATATGTAATATGTCATCAGCATATACTACGAGGATAACTACCACATTCCTATTAAACCACTTATAAAGACATTACTCACATTCATTCTTAATGAATCCAAATTCATCTATGGCTACACCAAATCTATCTTTCCATTTCCTGGATGCTTGCTTTAATCCATAAACAGATTTCTGCAACTTGCAAACTAGTTTGGCTTTACCTGGTGTCACAAACCATTATTGTTTGTCAAATAGACATCTTCCTGATGGTTCCCGTTAAGGAATGCTATTTTGATATCCATTTTACAAATCTCATAGTCATGGTAAGATTCTATGGAATTTATGATTCTTATGGATTTAAACATGGAAACTGGAGAGAAGGTTTCATCATAGTTAATTCCTTGACACTGTTTGAATCCTTTATCTGCTATCCTGGCTTTATAGGTGATAAATTTACCATCCATGTCTAGATTTCTCTTGAATACCCATTTTCATCCAACATGCTTTACATCAACTGGCTCATCAACTAGAACCCACACTTGGTTGTGATATATGAAATCTATCACAGAATTCATCGTTTCGAGTCATCTGGCAGCTTCTGATCTTTCTACTGCTTCTTTATAGGAGAGTGGTTCATCATTGTCTTGAAATAATGATTCTCCATCCTCAATGCCTAGGAAACCAAATCTATCTGGTTCCCTTACCTCGCTTCATCTCCTATGCAGTACTTGTGTTTTTGGAACCTCTTCCATGGGGACTCGTGGAACTTGTTCATGTACCAACTCTTGTGTATCTTGAGCATCAATTTCATCGAAGTAAATCTTTCTCCCACTATCCTTTTTGATGATTTGATCCCTCTCGAGAATCAAAACTTGTATGGTAAAAATCACTTTCTTATCTTAATGGTTATATAGGTAATATCCTTTCGTTTCCTTGGTATATCCTAAAAAGATACAGTTTTTTCCCTGGGGTGCTAGTTTGTTTCCTGAGATGGCCATAACAAATTCCTTGCATCCCCATACACGAGTGTGAGACAAAATGGGTTTCTTTTCATTGCGTAACATGGAGGGAATTCCATTTTACGCTTTATTTGGTACATGGTTTAATGTGTATGTTGTAGTCTGTAGTGAAAATCCCCAAAAAGATAATGGAAGATCTGAATGACTCATCATTGACCAAAACAAGTCCAACAACATGCAGTTCCTCCTTTCACTAACACCATTTAACTATGGTGTATAAGGAGGTTTGGGCTGAGATAAAATCCCAGAATCCTATAGAAGATCGTTGAACTCTTGGTTCAGATATCCCACACATCGATCCGATCTAAGCTTCTTTACCTTCATACCAAGCTGATTCTGAACTCTATTCTTGAATTCCTTAAATTTCTCTAAGGATTATGAATTATACCACATTAAGTAGATATATCCATATCTAGTTAAATGTTCAATAAATGTAAAGAATTAAGAATACCCACCTCTAGCTTCTATCGGAAATGGTCCACACACAACCGTGTGCACCAATCCTAGAAGCTCTGTGGCCCTTTCACCCTATCCACCTAAAGGCGGCATGGTCATTTTACCTTGAAAACAAGAGTGACATCTATCAAGTGGTTATAGCTAAGTATAGTCTAAATATCCATCTTGACAGTGATTTGTCAAGAGTTTCTCATTTACATGACCGAGATGGTGATACCACGACTGGGTGACGTATGAGTCATGTGAGTTTTTTCATTATCAATTGCAAACACATGGTTTTTATAATTTAATACATATAAACCATTATTTATGTGCTCCATACAATAACAATAATTGTTCTTATAAAATAATCAAGCCTTATTTCCAAACATGAAAATAAATACATCCATATCCAAACATGATAAAAAAATAATGTTTTGGGTAAAACTTGGCACATAATAACAGTTATGTAAATCCAAAACCATCCCAGATAAAAATGAGTGGTTGTAATTGACAATGGATAAAGGAGCCAGCCTCGTGCCATTAGCAGCTTGATGATCCACCCATTCTATGGAAATCTTTCTAAATCGACATGGTTCCTACATTTGAATACAGATGTGAGCCCCACTATCTATATCTAATACCCAATGTGTAGAAATGGAAATATTTCACATGATAATGAATTCACCTTTAGCATCCCCACACTTTTGAGTGCAATTCCTCTTCTAGTGGCCTTGAATTCCGCATGCAAAACAAATCGCCTCTCATTCCTTGACCAAAATTTGAT
This sequence comes from Viscum album, assembly GCA_963277665.1. Lineage (NCBI taxonomy): Eukaryota > Viridiplantae > Streptophyta > Magnoliopsida > Santalales > Viscaceae > Viscum > Viscum album. The sequence continues at coordinate 1,655,031,443 of OY728146.1, forward strand.
TTATCCCCTTCATAAAGGGGCGGTGCTCGGGGGCTTCAGACCATTTATAAGTCCACAGCCCCTTTGTCTTGCCCTTCCTTTTCTTATTCAACATAAAGACTGCAGGTTTGTCATTCCCCATGTCCTTATATACCTAGTAAGTTAAGGTTAGAAGTTCATATAGACTCTTCTCATTCTTGGTCATATTATAGTTGAAAATAAAGATAGAGAAGGTATTGGGAAGTGATGATAGGATGTGATCTGTACACAACTCATCCAGGAACATAATCTCTAAGATGTCGAGGCGTTCAATGTAGCCAATAACCTGGACTACCTGAGGCCCAGCTGGTGCATAATATCCATGATTAGATTAAAACAAGGAGTTGTATATCTCATATCTCTCATGTCTCGGCTTCTCTTGGTAGAGATCCTTAATGTGTGACATCATGATATTCACGTCCATATTTTCATATTGCATAAAGAGATTATTAGACATTGCTGATAGCATGAAACATTGAAATTTTTTGGTATCATCCATAAGTTTCATATAAATATATAGTTCCTCATCATTTGTGTCTCTCCTAGGAGAAATTGGAATAGGTTTTTCTAGCACATAGAATTTATTCTCGTGGTGAAGGATACCAAGTAAATGCCTCTACCACTCTTGGAAATTGCAGCTGGTCAGAAGGTTTTCCATCTCGAGTATGGTTCACAATGATATGTTTGAAGTTATTTTTTTTCTTCTACAAATTAATATGAGCGGATTTTGAGTACTTTATTATGATAAAAATGAGATAATTAAATAAATTAATACTTATTAGTCTCGCACTATTTTATCAAAATCCAATAGCCCTCACCATTGACATCGGAATATTCTGTTGCAAGAATATTTTAGTGGAAATGATCTATATTTCCAATAACATTACCCCAAATAGGATTGTTTAAGCAACATGAAGAGTTTAAGGTAGGCATTCCAAATTCCAACTGCATTATCTCACAACCCCTTAATCCGCAGAGTGTACTACCCAATCATGAAATCGTTTTATTTTTGAATTTCCTCAACCATTTCCTATTGGTCACACCATGTCTTGCTGTGGTTGCTAACCCTTGATGCAAACAAAGTTAAGTAAACCCAAAACCTCGAATTATAATTCCCCGAAAATTGAAAGCACCCCTACTAGGGTTGGTCAAGCACGTTGATCTATGGTTCGATTCTAACTAAAATTATGGAAGGCTATACAAACATAATATTTCATTGATAGATTTTAATCTTATAAAAAATTTATATTTTATTATCCTTTATTATGTTCTTTATAATATTATGTGGGATATACTTAAGTGATTAACCATTACTAAGATAATATTTTACACATAAGTCGGTCTTATTTTAGTTCCATCTTTCATGCTTATTTAATTCATTAATTGTGTGATCGTGACAACACACCCACAATAAATAAACCATGAAAATGACAAAAATAAAATAAATGGCTTGATCTTGAGCTTGTTATATTGGTTAGTATATATAGCATTTGATAAACAAACCCATGACCTAGGGGAGAAACACCGCGAAACTTTGGGGGTTATGTTTATAGCTTTCCACCTATCCAAAACTGTATCACCATGGATTGATTTCACCTTGGCTCCTAACTTGACCCACCTCCACATTATTGGGATCTCCATCCATTACATATGATTTTATCTCACACGTAGGTGAGGGGTAAAATGAGGTTTAACATAAAATAAAACTTGGGCATGCATTCCCTACAAATTAATGAGGAGAAGGCTCGCAAGCTAAGAAATTTAATTCAAATAAATAAATTAAAATAAACCATTCACATACAAAGGTATTGGTCAAGCTCATGATCATCCATGCATGAAATGATATATACGCATAAATAAAACAAGAATTTAATTATTTAATAATCCATGGTTAAGGTAAATCATACTTGAATCAATTAATTATATTTATTTAATCAATCCTTTTATCATAATTTGTTTTTCAGAATTTCCTTTAGATTATAATCTATAATAATTTTGAAAAAATAAATTCATTTAAAATTATCTTTGTACCTGACATTTACCTTGGAGACAACCTGGTGAATTGTCGTTCATAACTACCCAATGATTAGAAATAATAATTAAGTTGATGTTAAATTAAACACATATATATAATACACCTATCACTTATTGGGCCTCAGCTTTATGCCTGAACTATAATACACGTCTCAAGGGTTTGTATAATATAATAATAAATTCTAAAAAATCTACGTAATTTGGATGAGTACACGACATGTAGTTACGACTACATGGCGTGTACTTTTGTTCACTATCCATCCAAAGTACATTCCCATGGACATGGAATGTAGATATAATTCATATCTTTTTATAGTACATGGTGTGTTCAGTGGGACACACATAGTGTAGTATCCGCATTTCACGGTTTCCAACTGGGAAAGCTCTGTACGGGGTACACGGTAAAACCATTACCCAAAGGGACTACACGCCATGTTCAATGGGCCACACGTCATGTAAAATGGAAACTGTGTGCCACCTATTCCTCATCTGCACATAGAGTCTTAAAAACATATATAGGATCCATTTACATGGCCTGATTTGGCGGACCACTCCAATGCATTGAACCTAGACTACACTGAGTGTACATCTGATTACATGTCTTGTATTCTGTTCTTATACGAGTAAAAATTATTGGCACCTCCGGATGGGATCCTTTATTTTATTTTAATCTAAATTGAAAGAAAAATTCATTTCTGAAAGTTGAACGAGAAGCGAGGGTAGAGGAACAGATATCAAAATGTATATTTAAAGAATGATTAACATGAATTGAAACAACTAAATTATTAAATGAATAAATCCCCAACGAGAATCTAAAAAATTTAAATCAATTATATGACTCCCTCTGATACAACTTATTGGTTCTGGGTGTAAAAGAAGTGCATTGGTGGGCGTACCCAACATTAATTTTAGCGCTAACAATGATCAATCAGAGATCGTTCATGATAATAAAATGATTGATCTTCGGAATAGAATTACGAATGAAAAGGAAAGAGGGGAGTCCTAGAACCATAGATAAGATCATCATAGGTTTTTTATAAACAATTTAATTAATTGGTAAGAATTGACTTGATGGAATTATTTCTTTGTTGATGTTTCTGGTCACAATCTGATGTGATCCATCGTTGTGTTGTAGAATCCAAGTGTAGGATTCCTCTAGAGGCAATCCACATGTGCTCCATGTATCTATGGACGTCTCCAAATGGATATCTGGGTGCTAGTGATGAAGAGCCATTTCTTGCAATGTCCGCCTTTGATTTCCTTGATCCGGTGGAGGAGGATCTATCTCGCGAAGATTTAGAGCGTTCTATGATCCGTTGTGCACAACCGCCACTACAAAATGGCTATGCAAATAACAATTATATAATTGGGATTTTAATTACATGGAAGTATAAAATTAAATAATTACCCCAAATCATTTATTCGTTTTATTTAATTCTTTTAAATACCCCATGTCTAATAATAACATTTTAATATTATTATAACTTTACTTGTTCCCAACAAATTAAAAATAATATTAATTAGATAAATAAATAATATTATTTCTCATAAATTCGCAGAAAAAATAAACAGCGTGTATATTTAATAAACACAGCGTGTAATTTTTTTTCCATTTTTCTTTATTTCCTCCAGCACATTTATTAGACCTTGAATAATGGATATGTATTTCTAAAATAAATATCAGAACATTAATCTCTAATAAATATATTATTTCTCCCACAATATATTCTCTCGAATAACTAGATTCTAAATTAATTCGATCAGACATCCTTAAATAATTATTAAACCACATCTGGGAATAATATTTATTTAAGTAGTTATATTTATATTTAACTAAGATACTTTGGAGACACTTAACGTGTGACCATCAAGGCCTCCTTCTCAGTGGTATTAGTCAGAGCCTTCCTAAAGTCCATGGTTAGCATCTAGCAACATTCCAAGGCACCCATAAAGAAATAAGTTAACTCCACAATGATGTTTCACCTCCTATGAACACATATCGTGTAATTTAAACCCATTGTCTCGATATTTCAAATCAAGTGGGTTTCATGCTAGTGCCATCAACCCATGTGCTCGATTATTCTTTATTTGACTTTCTGTAATTGAACTCTCCCATTACTTACCATGGATATGGATTTATTTAAGCTATATCAATTCCATCAATGGGCCTGAGATATCTACATCCTTTATGGAAGTAATGGGACCATTCCTTTCTCACATTGTTTATTAATGCAATATCACTTGTGATGCACCCAACGTATCCTACCTCACCGCAAAATAGGTTTCATCATAGTTTTCATCAATACATCTAAGTGGAAGATTTTTAATACCCATTAATAATAATAATTATGTCTAAGTATGAGTACATGTATCCACAGATAGAAACATCCTATGACACTATGAAATTTTGATTTCCTACTGGCGGGTCTCCTTCTCATAATATCCCCTAGATATTAGCAAGGGCGCACACCATGAGAAGGCGCCTCAATATTTTATGAGTCTTCACCCTTAATGGCATGTATTATTCATGTCCCTCAAGTAACATCGTCCGGACATAGAACAAATATTCAAGAATAGTGTTATGGAACTTCTAAGTTTCCCTTATATCAGGGATCTGCAATGACCCCTTAATGCAACAACTATTCTTAGGACATTATCACATTCATTGTCATGAAGAAGGAAAATCATGATGTAATAAGGTATTTATTAATGAATAAAGTACAATGTAGTTTGTTCTAGGAAACCAACTCCAACAATTGTAGGGGTATAACAGACCTACCCATCACATAATACTAAATAATACATATGTGTTCCATAAGAACATGAAAATAGTCATAATTCCGCTATTTCGTAATCAGACAAGAGGAAATAAGTGGTAATACTAAAAACATCCATAATACATTATCATAATTTATACATTGAAAGAAAATGTAATGTTTTATTAGATAATATTACCAATAAACATTAATAAACAATAATGTCTGCTGACTTAGATAAAAACACATTTATAAGAAAATTATTAAATTTAATTGAAAGGTAGTTATAAATATATATTAACATTAAAATAGAGATATTTTTAACTAATTGGTTTATAATTTACTTTTATAAAATCATGAAATATTGGAGGCTAAGTTAATTAAATAATGCCAATGATTATCATGTGAAAACCCATTTGTACAAAATAATGCTAAAATTTTATTTCTTTCACACATTTGTATGTAATGACAAAGTTGGTGGGAAAAAACCAAACCATAAATGTTTATAGAATATTTTTTTTGAGAATAAATTTACTTCAGTTTAAAATAATATTAATAAATCATATAAATAATATAAATGGATATAAATATGTCTATAAAAATATAACACAGACATGGAGGAGAAGGATTTACAATGTAAAAGAATATGCATGGTATTCCCCACTTACAAAAATTATTTTGATTGAATATACAACCAAAAGAAGTTAAAATGGTAATAATACATTTAAGTCACAATAATAACAAGATTATATGAATATATATTGGTTTTATGAGTGAAATAAAATTCTTTTATCACCATATGGATACTTAGTCCTAAACAATTTAAAATTCAATGTGATATTAGAAAGAAACCCCTTATCGATTTAGTAAAATTTAAATTGAAATCCCCTAAAAATAGAACAAGAGATGAATTTTCTTATCACATATATTTTAATAAATGTTATCATAAAAATTATTTTTATTGAAATATATACAACATAAAAAACATTGGTGAATATAGTATAAGTCTCAAAGAATGAAAATTGACATAATGAGCCCTTACCATTACTTATGACTACTATAAAATAAAATAAAATCCATATATTACAAAAAACCAATATTAATAAATAATTTTATAATATTTTTAATATCCTTTACTTTTCTTATCTTACATAACAATCATACATTATACGTTTAATAATTGGATTCTACTTATTCTATCATATAATGCTTGTAGTTCTGATTATTTCTCACTAGTTTCATAATTGTGATGTCAATACTTATTTCGTGATACTTAGTTCATCATTCCATGTTAGGGTATTGTAATTATTTAATATAAATGATTTTTGATTTTTAGTTTTCATTTTATGGGAGTTGTGTATATAATCTGCGATAATAGAATCCTTAATAAGCACACTTAAGGTAATTTGTTAATAATACTGAGTTAAATTATTTCAATCATTCAATTTTTTTACCCATCCTAAACCATATTAAAGACATATTTTAAAACATAATATCTAATATTAGAGTGTTAATATATTTATGATCATTTATGATTGATATGGGAAAGATAGAATATCATCATTTTTGTAGGTGGTTAAACATACCCATACAAAAACATGTTATATTAATGAACAAAAGTGGGTAAATTAATACACATGTAATATAAATTTCACAGAAGAATAATATTGTTAAAATAAAATCACTATTTTAGATAATGTGGTTTAGGAAGACTGAATATGAAAAAATAAATTAAAATAATAAACAATATCTTTATACCTACTATAGTGAAATCACTCCATCCGATGATAAAATCCCATAGAATTAAGGACATAATCCATCTTCATGTGACTAGAGAATTATAAATGTGGAAGAAGCTTATGGGATATGTAAAAAAGTTAGGTATTTAAGAGTGATTCAAAAGTATTATTTTTTATGTAAAACTTAGTGAGCACCTCTTATATAAAAAAATGATGTCCATTTCTCAGAAACATAATTTAGTTAAATGGTATAGATGTAATCAAAAGAGTGTTAGTTGAGATTGGTAAATAAATTTTTGTGAGGAATATGTTAATTAATATCCCTATAATGAAATTTATTCTATATGTTGTTTTAATCATTTAAATTATAAAATATTTATTTTGCATTCATTTATTCCTTTAACGTTGATTAAAAATTTACCATTGTAATTAATTTTTACAAAAAAAATAAGATGACCCAAATTATTAATTTTTAGCATAGTGTTTTCAAATTTTAGAATCCATTAAAAATAATTCAGAATCTAATTTTTTGAAAAATAAATTTTAATATCTAAAACTATCTTTGATTGAGTTGTTATCGTGACACATAACCCTCCGAAATCTATTAAATAAAATAAACGTTACAATGAAAAAATGAGGTGAAATGTGAGTACACCCTCAAGATATTGGAAGAGATTATTAACAATATACCATGCTACGTACATCCATGGAAAACAGAAACAATGTTCCATATTATTTTTACCCCTCATGGGCTCTCAAAATATATACTCACTATGTTCATAAGCTTGAAAATATAAATATATAAATTTGGACATCCTGTTTTTCAAAAAAATTAAGCATATAAATCATTACGTCGTACCTTAACTAGAAGCATACCAGTTAAAAGTAGTAGTGTATGATATATATAAAACATTTTCTGCAAGAAAGTTACTTCTTAAGTATTATACATTCTTATTTATAATTCTCAATAATTTTAAATTAAATGATTATAAATATATATTTTATATATTTAAAAATAAAATAAAATAATTTATTTTAAAATAATAGATTTAATTTTTTTTGATAAAAAATTCAGAAGACTTGTAGAATCAATTATTTAAAAACAACAAATTTTTTATTAACGTGATAATTAGAATCAACCACACTAACATATTTTTAAAACTAAAATATAAATTAAACATAATAACTAAATTTAAAATTTTGATTCAAAATATTAAAAATAATTTTTTAGATTTCATTTATATTCAGTATAAAAATTAATTTTAATATAAGAGTGCATAAAACGTGAAATTTTTTTTAAAGAAAAAGCATATTTTTATGTAAAAAATGAATGTATTCTTATTACTATCATAATAATAACTACTGAATGATTGTGAATATATATCATTTTATAATTTATCAATACATTAAATTAAATTAATTCTTTGGTAGTGAATAATGAAATTAATATAATAATATATATATTTTTAGAAAATATGTTTTGTTGAAAAAACATCTCGTTTATATTTAATGATATTAACCGAAATACCCTAAAAAATAATTATTTATAATCTTACCATTTTATTTTATCAATTCATTGATATTGAGATATTTTTTTCAATTTATTCATATAATTATTTAATATCTACCATAAAATTTAATTTTAAACCATATATTTAAACAAAAAATTGATTATTCATTACTAGTGAATTATATTATAATAAATTTTTTACAAACCAAACACAATTACAATAAACATATTGGATAAATATATCTCCAAGGACCCTATTTCCAATGAATATATTTCCAATGGCATATTCCCAATGATTGTAATTATATTGGTCAAATAGTATTCCTACGTATATCCTTACTAAAATGAGTCATTTATTATATCTCACATAACAAAGAATTATTATCCTTCCATATAAAGTATTTTTACAATGTTTTATCATTTTATTATTTTTTTCTCATAGTAGGTTTTTTCAATAAATCGTGATTCTCAAATGTGAGGATTATCCAAGGGGATTTACTTGTTTTGATGATATTATTATTTTATTCATTACCCACTTTTCATATATAGAATTTTAATTCATATAATAAACCACAATAAGTAATACATGGTTTCATTTAACATGGTTGTAACATTCCATTATGAATAACATTATTCTAGATGGATTCATATCATCATTTCTACTTATGTTAAATTATTTTGAATTTATTAAGACACATATTTAAGAACTATAGATGAATAGATTAGGGAAATTAAAATGTGAACTAATATTAGGGGTTTTACATTATCATGGTAGTGGAATGAATTATTCATGCATTAAATCACGATTCCTCATTTATTCCCTTTACATTTTTTACTATCTCGAATAATAGTGCAATGTGAAAAATAATTCACATCCTTCATGTAAGTGATAGAGTGGACACTTCATGAATTGTTTTCTATATTAGTTGTTCAAATCGATTTTCATAGGTTATATAACCTAATTTATAACCTATACCAATGGTTCTACAAACTATTGTGTATAAGTTTGTTGGGAAAGCCATGTCCTAATGATTTTTTATGAACCATGGTATAATGTTAATATATTTATGGTTTACACAATGTTTCACTTTGAACTATTGATATATATCTATACTAATGGTTGTAAAACCAATGGTATAGACCCCACAAGTTCCCAAAACTACAAAACCCACACCATTCCCTCAAAACATGCAATATATAAAAGAACCTATTCAAATAGGCACCATAATCCTAAACACCACCCCACCTCGGTCAATAACATAATAACATACGTCACTAACCAATAGAAAAATAATGAAACACAGGAAACCAATTACTTCATTTCATTAGTGATAACATGCATTCAAAACATAACATATATTCATTCATAACTGATCATCAAACATCAAATGTTATAAATAACAGTGAAAATGTACTGAATCAGTCTATCCTTATCACAATCACAATCATCACCTTCATTATCTCCATCATCATCATCGTCATCCACACCCTCATACTCACCTTAATCGTTAAATTTATCCTCATTATTTTTTTCACCATCATCTCCACCATCATTGTTGCCATCATCCTCACTATCACCATCATCATCTCCATGAACATCAGTATGCCAAAAAAACTAGGAACACTACCCAGTGCACTATATAATGTAACCATCGTTGATATATTTGCATCACAATCCATAGTAGTATCTCGTGGATGTGTTGGAAATAATACTGCATTAAATTTCATAAATTCATCATTGACACTTTGACTACATTCAATCTCTTGTATAACCATTTTTCATATTTTTCTACCTACTTCTGAACCAATTTTGTTCATGAATCAGAATTTTTCATCTTGGGGATACTATAAATGGAACCTAATTTGGTCTAATATATATTTTGGAAAATTCTCTCCCTCGGTCGATAGTGTACTTGGCCATGGTACTCATCCTAGGAAACCTGATGTAAGTGGTCATTCTACTAAAATTTTATCCACTTTCATCAAATCAAGTGGACCTAAAGAAGATCGTTACAAATATAAATAGACTATTTAGTTACGAAATAGATATAAAAATTTAAATCAACATAGTAAAAATTACAATATAAATTTTTGTTAGGTTGTTTACCACGCATCCATATTTCTTCTTTCTACTCGAGAAAAACATTTTTTCTCGAGGAACATGTCCTTAAATATTCAAAACCTCACACTACACTGCCATTGAATGTAGAAAACCATAATTTAAAATTGGTTATTAATAAATAATTTAATTACTAAAATAAAATGGATATACTCAAGAAAATATGGTAGCCAATGATCACTAAATTTGACATAAAAATATCAATTTAATAGAAAACAAGGCATTCAATAAAAGTTTCTATAATGTAGACTCATAAAAAATATTTCATATTTTTATTACCATTCCAAATTTATACAAAGTTACCATCACTGCCATATTTTCTATTTTATGTATAATTTCAACACAGCTTTATCAATAATGGGCATCAATACATGAATATATAAAATAGTATCACGACATCAATTTATGATAATAGCATATAATCGATCATAAATAATATGTAGTGGGATAATAATGGTTTGGATGGACATGTTAACCATTCCATATCCATACCCATCAGTATAGATTACCTTCCTCTTATAAATTTCTAGATTATCTCCCATTTCACTTGGAATGCCATATAATGCTAGAAACACATATTAAATATTTAATGATCCATGGAATTATAAGAAAATTATTCTCATCTTCCATTTTTCATTGACACTACAGTTTCCCCATTCCATTCATTTCCATAATACTTCCCTTTACTCATGGGGATCCACATATTGTAATACTTGAAAATCAAAATCACCCAATTAACAAGAAAAAAAAGACATAATATTAATAGTATACATATATATATTAGAGTAAAGACCTAAAATAATAAATTCATGATTAAAGTATTCGGTATTAATTATAAACGGAATAATCACATTCACATAACACTAGATGAATTCACCAACAAACTATGATGTGATGTATAGATATGGTGAGTGAGAGAGAGAGGTGTTCACACACCCCATCACAATTGATGTAAAGGGTTTGAACTGCTCAAAGTAACTATGAATGGTTCTATAGAAATCCAAACATTTAGAGGAATTTAGAAATAAAAATGGATATAAATGAAAAATGAATTTTGACAATTCAATTGCATTAATTTCATCAACCTATAACCTACCCAATAAGTATGAGGTAAAGGGATACCATTTCATAAAGAAACATTCATTTCCCCTTGATTTATTGTTTGAAATGAAATTGTATGTCATAATATCATTTTGTGGAACAATTCAAAAAGAAACTAGATATTTTTATATGAATACGGTTACCTTTAGTAGCATGAAGTATCCTAGAAAACAAATGATATGAAATCTAATAATAATATAAAAAATTAATAAATTCTCATTTTCATGTTTCCACTGATCCATCATATTGGAGTTATCCTCCTCCTATTCCACGGTATTATATCACTTTTATTTGGTCCTATTAGACATTATTTTCAGAAAATATTGGTACCACATTGAAATAATGAACTCTTCTTATGAGTATGAACGTCATATTCTTGACACTTATAGTTTTTCTTTCTAGACATGTCCACTACCATTTGATTTTATATATTATGTTATGTCATATATCTTTAATTCAATAATAATTTCAAAATTCATCATGCCTTACATTATATTTAATAGATTATATATTTTTCTAAATTTCAAGATTATATAATTTTTTATACTTATAGATTCTATAATTTTCTATGTTTCATTTACTATTCAAAATATTACATTAGAGAGATCACATTAACATTATGTACCTTTTCATTATCCTTTTTTTCTTCCATTTTATAAGAATTGTTTTTCTAATAAATTAACATTCTCCTTCATATCGACATTTATCCATTCAAAGGATTCATTGAATGTAAAACATTTTTAATCAAGACTATTATTCTATTTAGATAAATCTATTATAAAAAACATATTTAATTTTAGTTGTTTTATTCTAAATATGTTTTCTTAAGGATTGAATCTCCTCCTGATTGTTACAAGAATGTTATCTGGATTGAAAACATTATGTTGTTGTTACTTATTCATCTTCAAAAATCTAGTAAACTATTTTAATCACTATGGAAGAATATTAAATCCTAAATTTAAAAGAAATTACCAAATGAGAATTAGTTTTAAATACATAGACAATATTAAATTTATTCACCTCTTTTGGGATACTCATTTCGTTGAACACCTAATTTTTATACTTTTTATTCATTTTTTCTAACATCCTGAACCCGAACAACCACCAGAATGCTACTAAACGGTTCAGGTGTTTTTTCCTTAGGCTCAACTCCTCTAATTCCAAATCATAAAGACTAGTATCTATGGTCTGGTAGGTATAGTGTGGAGGTTATACCCTCCCAGAGGATAATAATGGTACTTTTCCGAGAAATAATATTTTACATGCAGTAGAAATAAATTACTCACTAGATTCGAACTAGACATAAAGAGACAAAGCACAATCAATACCTGAAAAAATGGAATAAAAGGGGAAACAACAACAACGAAATGTAAACATAACATAATTCCATCAATCAATTGCAACAACTTCTAAACAACCTCCATGAATCCTTAGCAGGTCATTCATGTCAATCAATATAAACGGAACCAAAGGAGGCCAACCAACAATTGATACATATTAAATTAATATTGTTGATATAGAATCTTGGATGCTAATAAAAGTAAACTCCATCTAGGAACGACTTCATAGTCCATACCAGTCTCCATGCCAAACATCACTATGATGCAGCTCCTGAGGCTGGCCCTTTTCCTACACGCATGTTCAGAATGTCTACATGTTCCCCAAATGGACCATGAGTGGTATGATATGAATCTCAGTAAGATATCACACAATCTTGTGTTCCAAATATAAGTTTTTAATATTTCATGCATTTATAAATAATGTATTAAATACTAAGAAGCATAAATAAACATAATCTCCACAAGTGTTCAACAACCACCCTTGAGTGTCACCTGATTCAGCCAATGCCTGAATCATAATCACGTAACCTAGATCCATGTGCCACATGACACCTCATGTCACATGTACTGACATCCCGAAGGCACACACAAACAATGGTAACCCAGATCAAAAGCCAAAGCCTACCCATGACACAACAACCAGAGGAGCAGCGATGCCTATCCTCAAATAAGAACCAGAGGGACAACGATGTCATCCCTTAAATCAATAATTGGAGGGGAAGTGATGTCTACCCTCAAATCATGACTAGACTCTACCCCCAACCCAATATCTTCAAGTGTATACCATCCAGACTCCTCTCTATCCATGTGTATTCCAATGGAATTCACCTCCAAACAAATTTTACCCAACCACATATATTGGGGGCCTCTACCCAATGAGTGGTAAAATCCACATCATCTCAGAGTCCACATTAGTGCACACTACACAATGTTCCGAGTTATTGCTAATCACCAAAATAAGTTACCATTTCACAATATCTTTGATACATCGTGTCCCTGTGACCATGTCGCTAAAGTTTTATGGCCACACCATCCAACTAACCTGAGCCTTGCCCAATATGACAGTCACAGTACCTCAATCCAACTTCCAGGATGCCTAATCCCATGGTCAAAACAACCAAATAAAATCTGGGCCAGGCCCAACTTATGATAAGAATCACTCAACAATACCAAAGAAATTACCAACACAACCCAAAGGATCCAACATATGCAATATCACACATCACATATATACTATCAATGATAAACACATTAAACAGGAAAAAAATAAATAGTTGAGTTGCACTAGCCATGTGATGTCCCATACCCACATTGAGGTCTTGAGAGTCTCTAACAAATATAATCATGATTAACAATTCACACTGAACAGTTTAATTCATAGACATTCAATTATATCCATTTAGGAACCCCTGACCAAAATGACCCAAATGAGAACCAACCTATAACTTGGCATCTCTCAAGCATAACATGATAAGAGAATACCCAATGATATCCTACAATGCATATGGTTATTTCAATATAATAAAAAAGGCTCTCTGTAAATACCTGACATCGTACAAAAAATCCACAACCCCCAAATGACCATGAAAACATGAAAGAACATATGCATAACCTACCTGAGACTCATAGATATAGGAACACCTAGTATCTAGCACCAATTTGAAACCAATCTTCATTGATATATGTTTCCATCAAATCTCGACAATACATCTTGGAGGAAACTATAGTGCATGGGGCAACAAAACTAGAACGAAAGTGGTTGCATGGTTTCATCCATCTTGATGTGATCCCGCAACCACCGAAGAATTGAAGAAAATACTTTCGATCATTATTCTAGGTTATGTGATGTTCTTCATAATTTTGGTATGGTTTTGTTCCAAAATAGGGAAAGTACATACATTTTATGAAATTAGACATGATGACATCCTATATAAACGAATAAAAATACAAGTAAATGGCATGTTTTAAGTACTACATGTTGTGTAATAGCCTTGTCTATAATTTTACATAAGAGGAGGTAGAAAAAGGACTTGGATGCACCACCCGGGTCAACACACAACTATGATTCAACCTATATACAGAAGGAAGATACACGACGTGTCAAGTAACACTACACATTGTGTATTAAACAATTCTTATATAGAAAGCACAGAGCATATACACGGTCAGAACATGGATAGTACATGCATAACCGACACATTGCTTGTAATATGGATTACCCAACATGTAATCTATAAATTTCAAGAACATCATAGATTTTATGAGTTTTTCAGAAAAAATATAAAATATCAAATAGGGTCAGGGTTTTCTCCCTTTCCAAAAACTCAGGATCTTATAGTATCCCCACCTTAACATAGCTCTCCCATATCGATATGAAAAAACCCAAAATTGTACCCAAAAAAACGATATCCAAGGGTCTCCCCACATTAATAATTGCCTAAATCAGTCTCAAAACAACCAAAACATAATCCAAAAAATGTTCCAATGACCTATTTACAGGACCCATGTCCTCCAATGACGCATCGTCACTCCTTCACCCCATCGGTGCTCCCATTTCGTTTTTGACACCCAATAATCTTCCAAAACACATTGGTTTCTACCTCCTTGAGGTCATACATCTGATGGACACTCAGAGAAAAACATAGTGCCATGAACCTCATGTAACCCGCATCCTCGATGACCTGATTCCTAGGAAAACTCATGTAACCCGAATCCTCGATGCTTCTAGTCCTACACATTACACATATATAAAAATATTGGACACACCCAAAATGATTTCAATCCTACTGAC
Organism: Viscum album; assembly: GCA_963277665.1. NCBI lineage: Eukaryota > Viridiplantae > Streptophyta > Magnoliopsida > Santalales > Viscaceae > Viscum > Viscum album. The sequence continues at coordinate 1,655,046,851 of OY728146.1, forward strand.
TAGTATCATTCCATTCCACATATATCCTTTGCACCTCGTGCACTCAAAATAGACATGCCACAACTTTCCATTCCAAAATGGAAATATGAAAATCACGACCACACCAACAACGTACCTCTTATTGTCATTAGCTCTCCGTCCTGCTCTGCCTCTGGCAGCTCCATGTCATGCACCTGGCCTGAAGTATGAATTCATTATGCATGACCTCCCAGTGGTTCTTCTCAAGTCACCGGCCACTGACCCCTCAGATGGGTCCCACTATCTATGTCACATCCTCTAACTGCATCTGAACATCGTTTACCGTCACTTAGTACAGACCCAGATCTGACCCGAGATGCCATAGTTGTTAATGGTCCCTACATACTGGATGTCTAGGAAGGATTCCAACAAAACCTCTCAAAATTCCTTATTTTTTCACATGCCCAACACTCCTTTGGACCTCTATGCACTAAGTCCAAACATGTCATGGTTGTCCACACTGATATAAAACCACTGATTAACTGATACGATGTGGTCTTGCTATGTCCTTGGCCTGACACACTACTAGAACTCATCCCAACCTCATTTCATGCAACCCAAACCATCACCTGAAGTCATCGTCTAGCCTATGTGAGACCTATATTTCTCATTGCAATCTCTTATGAGAAACTTATTTACAACCTCTGAGAACAAACCCAACCCGAAGATATTTACCTGGTTCTAAATGGCATGTTATAAGCCATCCTCGAATCACCTCACCCTTGATGATTCATTGCTTACCATACTAGGTGAAATGCGAGACAACTCATTGAAAGTTATTGCATAGTTCTTCACAGAAATGTTTACCTAATGAAGCCTCAGGAACACCTAAGCTCTCTCTTCCCTATGTGTCTTGAGGTAAAATTCTCGAAGAACCCGTCCTCAATGTATTTCCATTCCATTAATTTTTTTCTGCGGTCTTGAACCTGTACATCCTGCCAATGCTTTGCCAGTCCTCTCAGCTTGCACATCGCTAGCTTGACCCTCTACCCAGGAGGCGTCTTGAGCTGCTCAGAGATCATCTGCAAACTCGCATTCAATTTCGTAGTTGCCTATGGACCACCCTCACCCTGAAAAAGTGGCAGGTGTTGGGACTGAAACTCACACATTAGTTATTCCATAGATTCCTTTGTACCATATGCACCTATATTGATCCCGTGCTAGACACATACAAGGCTAGTTCAGAGTTTCTTGTTGAACCAAAGCCTAAACGCTGCCATACCGAGATGTTATCCGGCATGCACTTGATCCTAAACCTGATCATATCCCAGAGCCTGTACCTGAGGCTACTACATTGCCTTTATCATATCCTTAACCTTATCCTACTCCTGTAGCATTGTACCATATCTGCCTGACACTCAATCCGAGTCATCCAAACTGAACCCACTAAATACCATAATGATCAGATATCCCACATATATAACAATATATATATATAACACAATGATAAATAAAATTTTAAAGAGGTAGCGTATAATAACTAACCTTAGTCTCCCCCCCATCACAACCTATTCCCACGACATCCCAACCTCACGGCCTCCTTACCCACCCTCAATAGAGCCAAGTATCAATGGTACCCTCGATCCATGCCTATCCTGACAATAAACACTACTTCAATCTGAAAATAGATTCTCCCAATCCAGATGATCAAAATTACCTCAACCATAGTACCTGCCTACCCTTACAAGAGCCAGACCCAAATACCTTGCCACTTGCAATTCTATAAACATCTAAATCATGGAATATCACATTTCATAGAATAATAAACTCTATCAGGAAGTTCACCTTTCACATTTCAAAAACAACTATAGCTTGTAAATTGATGTTATTCACATGGTATTATCACTTCATAGAGAATATGTGTAGTTTTGAAATTGAAATTCCCTAAAAAATTTACTATCAAAATCTTAGAAAACATGCCTAGCCCTAGTGGTCCAAGGTCTAATTTATCTCTTACCACACTGGGTCAGGGGACACATATCACAATTAATGACATCACACACCAAGTGAGCCACAGAGGATAAAATCATATAAACTATAAAATGAGAAAAATGAAAAATAGAATTTTCAACCTAAGGTAACGTGGTCCATCCCTCGTATGTTGGGCTGCAGGCACCCATGCCCAAGCAAGAAGCTTCTTACCAATTACAACCTCTCTCAAGTGTACTATATCCCAAATAGAATACCAGCATAAATAAGATGATATGTCTCAATCTAATTAGCAGACTACAGACAAGTACTACTAAATCCCGATCAATAAATCCATTGATACCACTTTGTAATGTCTATAACCCTAATATCCACCCAAACAGTGATAAAAAGGTCGGGTGTTACTGCCTTTGGCGCACCTCCTTGAATGCCCAAGGCTATGAACCCATAGTGAGGGTCTAATAGGTATAGTGGGGAGGTTATACCCTCTTGGAGGATAATGGTGGTACGGGTCTGAGAAATAGTGCATAACATGCAGTGAAAATAAAAGACTCAGCAGACTAGAAACAAACCCAAAGAGTGGAAGAAAAATCAATAGTAGAAAAATAGTGGAAGCAAAGTTGAAACAAAAACAATTAAAGGTAAATAGAACATCAAGCAATCAATCAACTATAATAACTACCGAACAAAAATCATTCATCCCTAGCACGTCATACTTGTCAATCTATATAAATGGTGCCCAAGGATTACCAAGAGTTTCTAAATATTAAGGTAAGCATGATGATACAAAAATATGGAAGGTAAAAAAACTAAACTCTAGCTAGGAATAACCTAAAGTTCAATGAAAGTATCCATTCCAAACATAACTATGGTCCATCTCATGAGGTTGAACCTTTTCATACCCCCATGTTCATAAAGTCTACATGCGTCCCAAAGGGCCCATATAGGGTGTGTGAAGAATCTCAGTAAAATACCACCCAATGGTGTGTACATAATATAAGTGTTTATGTAGGCATGCATTTAAAAGGAAAGCGGTATATAATATGATGAAAAAATAAAGAAAATCTCCATTGGGGATCATCAGCCACCATGGTGTGTCACTTTCTTTGGCCAATGTCGGAATCTCTCTCATGTAACCTGACACCATGTTCATCCTTACACGTTATGTCTTAAGTACTGACGTCCGAAAGAAATTCCCAAACAATATTAACCCTAATCGAAATCCCACGCCTACCATAAACCGAACAACCAGTGGAGAAGCAATGCCTCTCCTCAAATAGAAACTGGATGGATAGTGATGTTTTCCTTTAAATAAGTAACCAGACGGACAACAATGTCTCCCCTAAAATCACAGTGAGCCTCTTCCCCAAACCTGATAACATCAACACCATCCCCTAAAGGATCCTCAATTTCATCATGGATTCTTATGGAAAGCATCCACAATAAAACTGTACATAAGAACATCTATTAGGGGCCTCTAACCAACGAGTTGTCAAAACTAACTCATTAGGGAGTCTACCTGTGTGAACACTACTCCATGTTTCAGGTGACCAATAATCACTGAAATATGTTCCCAAGACACAACATCTCTAAAACATCATTTCCCTATGACCATTCCACTCAAGTCTGATGGCCTAGCCATCCATATAACCATGTCCATGCCAATAATAATAGTCACACTACCTCAAGCCAATGTCAATGAAGATAAATATCATGGTAAGAACAACCCAATTAAATCTACGCCAGACCCAACCTGTGTTCAACATCATTCAACAATACCCAGACCACTCCCAACACTGCTCAAAGGTTCTATAATATGAAATATCACACATCAGATACATATAATAAAAAATAAATACTTTAAATTGGAAAAAAACAAAATAGATTAATTGAATGGGCCATGTGATGTCCCATACTAGTATCGAGGTCTTGAAAGTATCTAAAAAACTTAATCATGTTTAAAAATTCAAAATCAACAGTTTAATTCATAGCCATTCAATTATAACCAATTATTAACCCGTATCCAAAATTTCCCCAATGAGATGTGGCTTCTATCCCATCCTATTTCAAGTATAACAGGATAATAGAATACCCAACGACATCCCATAATGAATCATTCCATTTCAATATAATAAAACAAGGGTCTCGCTCAATACCCTACATGGAACTAAAATGATCCAAACCTTAAATAACAATGAAAACATGAACAAAGTTATTAAATATATACTTGATACTTGTAGATATAAGAAAATTCGTTATTAGTATCTAATTAGAATCTGATCTTAGTAAATCGACTTTTCTGTCAGATCATAGAAATTTTTCTCCAATGGAAACTGCAGTGTGTGAGGCAAAAAAACTAGAATAAAAGAGGGTGCAAGAGTTTAACCGTCCAAATTAGATCCCATAGCCACTGACAGATTGAATAAAAATAATCAGATGATGATTCTAAGGTACTATATATTCTTTGAGATTATTGAATGAGGATGTTCTGAAATTGGGGAAGAAGAATACATTTTTTTAAATTATTTGTGAAGCCCTCCTATATAAACATATAAAAATTAATGAACAGGACGTGTATAAAGAACTACACATGGTTTAGATTCCTTGTCTGTACTCTGACATAATCGGAGGTACATACATAGCTTGGATGCGCCACATGGGTCAGAAAATAGTTATGATTCTGGCAGTAAACGGAAGGAAGATACAAGTCATGTTAAGCAATAGAAGACACCATTTAATTGTAATTTGTTACATGGTCTGCACATGGTATGTACCTGGTCATTACATGGATATTAAATTCTTATCCCACACACGGCATGTAATTTGGAGTACATAGCGTGTAATCTTGAAATTTCTAGAACTTAGATGTTTTTCCCAATTTTCTTAAAAACAATTCAAAAACTCAAACAAGGTCATGACTTTTACTAGTTCCAAAAACCTTCATTCTGAAATTTTACATATAGAAAAAACCAATTTTTATTTCAAATATTTAATTCCACAACATAGTTAATAAATCATAGAATCTTCTTCAATTCTTATATAAGGATTCATGTCATGTTACTTTAACATGGTCTCTCTATAGATCTTTGTTAAAGTATCACTTGTATATAATGTAATAGAAAAACTGAAGAGATTTATTAAATACATTTTTAGTTAAAACATTTTCCAAAATCATCAATGAATTTTCATTATAAACCCTGAATCTATGATTTTTCAGATAACCATTATGATAAATACACTCTAAAAGACAATTTATATATGTTTTTAGATAATCAAGAATCTTAATTTTATAATCTTCATAGTTATAACCATTAAAAACAGGATGCTAAAAATAAAAAACCATATTTTCCATAATAATCATAAATTGATATGATATATTGGAATCCATGAAATAATATTTACGATATGATACCATTTTTAGGAAACACATTTCCAATACATACTCTAAGTATATGAATACACTCATTTGTGTTTGTGTGTGTATATATTGGTGGGGTGGTGGAAAATTAGGTTGTTCATATATATATATATATATTTCAATTATTGATCTATGTAAGATATTATTATTATGTTATAATGAACAATGATTTTTTATATCAAAAATACGATGCATGCGTAATTTATGAAATTTTACTTAATTTATTTAAGTAGAAAAAATATAAATGAGTGTCATTCCTTCTTCCTCTCATGGTCTGGAATCATAGTAATCCCCAATCTGTGGTGGTATTTCATAGAATCCTTTTTTTTCAAAGCATCATCAAAAATATTTTTTTTAAAAAAATAAGTATTATTGAAAATTTGTGTAATTTTCATTCAAAACATAAAAATTTATTTATACCATGAAATCAATACTAATAAAATAAGTTATAATTTACTGATAATATACTACTAGATGCACATTCAAGATAGTTGTGGCCTCAAAAGTTTTACAAACTCTATCACACCAACCCCTATAAAAATCATTCTTATATTCTATCTACAACTCTTCTAAATCAATTATCTGTGTTTTCATCATACTACCACAATCTAGAAAATTAAAATGATGCTATAACCAAAAAATTAAATAAATTAAATACAATAATAATATAACATTTAACCCCATGAATTTTCATACCCATATGTTTTCCCAATAAATATCTTTTACTTCATTTTTATGGTGTCTCAAGGATAGTGCCATAATGGGAATGTTTTAGGAGTATTTTTCAAGCATTATAATAAAACTGCTACATTCTCACCCTCTTTTTTCAATAATTTGATATTTATCATTGTGCCCCACCATCAACTATGTGTGGTGGTTACATGCTACACACATGCGTGTATTCCCATACCTCATAGTGGTATATCCACTTATTAAAGAAAAAAACAAATATTATATCAATACATCTTATAATGAAAATTAATTATGATCAAAATAATTATGAGGGTTCTATAAATATACCAAATGAAGTCTAACAAGTAGGTTCCACTGGATCCCTAGGATCTAATGGAATTTCTACCTATATAGATAGAGTGTTACCTAATATATGATTTGGAGGCTTAGAGTGTGTAGTAGTAGAAGTTGAAGGACTGGGAATGTAGATGATCGGGGAAAAGAAAGTGCAAGGAAAAGAATATTAAATTTATTTATGTGAAAAACTTAATAAGGATGGGGAGTATGACCCATCATTAGATAAGGGAATGATTGGTGAAGAGGCTCATATGGAAATAGTAGAGAAAACATAGGTTTCATAGATACCCTAGGGTTTCTCTAACAACATTGTTGTATCAGATGGTATGGTAGATGGAATTTTAAAGAAAGGGACAAGGTGTGATCAGGTATGTCTAATATAGCTTATAGATCTAGTACCCCTAGTATCATCTAAGTGAGAACTGTTACCACTTGTCTAGTCAGAGAATAATTATTTCCTATGAATTGGATCCTGATTTTTAGTTAAAAAATTAATAACATGACATTATATGTTATTAATATATATAAATATATTTTAAATCAAATAATCAAAACATAAAATAAAGGAGGGATACCCATATTTCTCATTTTTTGAGTATTGTTTTTCAACATTTTTCTTGGTATCTCATCAATGTTATTCTTTTCCATTATTTTAAAAAAAATATGGATTTAATAAGAAATACAAAACTCATGTGTAATCTAAATAATAAAGAAGTTGAGACATGACATAATTAAGGAATACCAATTCTCAATCCATATAAAGGATATGTAGAGATATAACAAAATCATTTTATATTTAGTGTTAAGAATAAAAAACATAAAATACATGTCATAGAGAAATTTGTAATTTAATATTATCATGTTCCGCATGGGTATGATATAGTTCTAATATAATTTCAATTTGATCCATCTCGATTTTGGGTAGGTCATTTGGTTCATTTTGGTCAATGGATTTTTACATTTTCCAATTTTTTATTTTTCCTATACCATAATGTTCATCTTGGTCAATTTTTAGGCTATTTTCATTTTTTATTTACATTTGGTCATTTGGATCATATTTTGGGAGAGGCTATTCTTTCATTTTTTTGGTTAGCTCATTATTTTAATTGGATTTTATTTTCATTGTAATTATTTTAATATGACCATTTAAATTAATCTTGTTTCCTTAATCCAATTTAATTGGTTGTGTGTTTTTTGGTTTTTCCGGATCTAATATTTTTTAAATTCAATATTAGAAAATGCAACTCAAAAAAATAGAAACCAATATATATTAAAAATGCACATGAAGGTCATGTTTGATAAAAAATATTTGTAATTAATAGATAATTTATTATAATAGTACCATCATTAACATCCCAAGTTGGGCTAAACCAAAATAACTAATAACACAGATGAGTGATTCTTAATATTTTCCCCTACAACTTTAGGTTCATAATAAAATCTAACAGCTATACTGTTAGAATCAACATAATTAATAAATAGATCAGGTCCAATAAAAGTATGGATCGGGTCAATTCCATCATCACCATCATCAAAAATATATCTTGGGATTACTTCAATAGTGACACCAAATTTAGGTGGAAGATTATATTTCACGTAAATAATATGTTTCGTCATTGATGCCAGTATATATGGATCATTGGTAGAAAGAGTGTGAGTAATGTCAATAACTCAAAATCCACAATCATCAACCAAGGTTCCATGTCTCATCATTGAATAAAACCATTTGAATTTCATCTTAGTGACTAGACCGTGATAGTAATAATCAATTATTAGTATTTTCACATTGACTCCATAATAAGATATATTTTCTTATCGAGGTTTAATATATGATTCACTAGAATAATAGTCCATTGTAGCAGTAAACATAACACCATAATGCTGTTTTCTCAAGTTAATTAATCGTTCAATGATAATAACCATATACCCATTAATCATAACTAATTTCAATTCATGAACAATTAAATTATGGCCGAAATCCAATGATCTTTTTTCCTTTGATATAGAGTCGTAATGGTAGGAGATACGATATACATTTTCAATGGAATGTGTCACAATAATTTCTATGGAACATGAGATGGTGTTCCATCATCATTTAGAATCCTATGGGATGTTCCAAATTTTATACAATCAGTTTGTTTTGTACATTCCTCTTAGAATAGGCTTTAATATTTTAGGCAAGAAATAATATTATTTTATGATGATCTAATTTCTTCAAAAAACATCAATACCATATAATGGTTTGAGGGAATGTCTATATAATCAAGAAATTATTCCTTTAAATTTTTAAGAATGTAATCAAGGGCATTATTAGTAATCCCATACATGGGTTTCCCATGAAATAGTCTGATAAGAAATTATAGTTTTTTAGTTTTACCAAATTAATGAAATACTATAGTCATGGAAATTTCATTAAATTTCATCACCATGTCGACATCATCATTTTCATTATGTGAGTCATTTTTTCGAGTGTCAAATTCTTCTAAGTTAGACATCCTTTCCTTCTCAAGATGATGAATAAATAGAAATCATTCATTTAATAAATTCTATAATCTAGTCCTCTCATTCTGATCATGGGAATTTAGAAATTGTATTTTCACTACATTGTTATACCACACATAATAGATTGTTCAAAAAAATTATTTGGTTATATGATAGCTTACTTATTCACGACATAACCAAGGACGTACAACATAATTATAAAATGGGAAGTGTATGTGAACACTATCTGAAGTGTTGTTTAATGAAAAATATAATCATTTCTCCATCTTGTGTTGAAAATCTATTTAGATCAGACCAGTTTCATACGTACAACATATATCCATTCTGTAAATATTACTATATGTCAACGAAAAATAAATTAAATAATATATATATTAAATAGAAAATATATTCAATAAAATTAGAATTGTTAACTTTATATGATACCATATCTGACAAACTAGTCTACATGAGAATTATAATAAAAAAGAAAAAAATAATATAAACTTAATTTTAAAATAAATATAAAACCAGGATTTTAAATTCATTTATATTAATGAATAAAATAGTTGTAGGGTGGGGGCGTCTCCTTAGTTAAAACATAAGGGATCTAGTTTAAAATCAATAGATTAATAAAATAATGTAATGATGAAGAAAAATATTATTCAACAACAAAATAAATTTATCTACAATATATTTCATTCCTATTAATATTGGAAATAAGAATGTTCCGAAATATCCCCATATGGGATGGTCTTCATGATATTGATCCACTGGATATTATAACTTGGATGGTATGAAGTCTTTAAAAATTCTCAAATGAATTTCCTGTTCAAATGTTGTATATAATACCATAGTTCACTTCTTAGAATTCATTTCAATGATCCCATTATCTTAATCACATTCATATTAGTTTCCATGTGTCTAGGATGAAGGCTAGAGATTTTTCAAATGGTAATATAATAAATCGTATCCTTACTTTAATACATTACCATGATATTCATCAATATAAAATTATTAAATGGTTTTTATATGGAATATTTATAGGAGAAAGGCCATATTTTGTCATACCAAAAGAGTAAAATATTTTTATGTTTTGCCCAATATCAATTTGGTGAAATTTTATTTTTATGTTATATGTATTTCTGAATAAGAAAAGAGAATTTAATATTATAAGACATCACATCCATGGGAGATAATTTGAAATTTCAATTATAGGATTCAACACATTCTGAAATATATTAGAAAACCTAGATGTTACCATTAGATTATCGAAAATGACTCATTAATATCCATCCTTTTCAAAATTATCTTATATAGAGTAAAATAAACCATAATTCATAAAAAAATGATTCTAATATTTTTATAGGATGCTCTTTTCTCATGGAAATACCACCCCAATTTTATATAGAATTTCTCAATTAATTTTTAGGGTTCCATATATCATTTTCAATTTATATTTTTTTTCCTCTTTGTGTATACATTACTAAATAAAATATTACTCTTATAGAAATGAAAACATATCCTAACCCAATTAGTCACTTCTAAATGACTCATACATATTCCCTCTAGTTTCCCCCTTTTTTATTTTCATTAGGTTGATGCTTCTGAATATAACATATCTATCACTTATCCTTATATCTATTCCTTTATCTTAGATAGCGGTTAATAATGAAAATGTAAAAATTAATTATTATAATATTGATTCAAAAAACCTCAAAATGATTAAATCATAAAAAATTACAACATGTCAAAATATTTTGTTTTAAACAATAAATAATAATTAAGGTACAAATGTAAAAGATTTATTATAAATTAAAGGCAAATAGATTTGAAAATTTTATAAAATCGTAAAACAATCAAATAATTTAATCTTTAATCTTTCTCCATACTCATTATTCAACCAAAATAAATTTAAGATAAAATCATTAAATTTTAATACCAAAATAAACTAATGAACACCCCATAGTAATAATCATTCCAGGAAAGTCATAAATATAAATTCAATTTCATTATATAATCACAAAAATTACATTAAAATATTTAAAATGAATAATAATTTATTTATCTTGAGCCAACAAATAAATAAAACAACATTTTCTTCCATGATGGGAGGATTTCGTTCTAGCTTCGTTAATATCATCATCAAATATAATCCATGATTTAAAAAAATATTTCAATTACAATTGATCCTTGATATACCAAAATTTAAAAAAGTAAAATATTAATTTAACACCCAACTAACCATGTAATAAGGGTAAAATATTGAATAAACAACCGAAAATTTAAAAATTTTGATTCAATATTAGTTTTCAAAACCATTTTTCCACACCCACTAGCATATTTAAACATATCAAAAAAATATAATGTTGATTAAAAATTAATATACTATGGTGTTTTAGTCCTATAATAAAAAAGTGATGACTGATAGAATACCTCAATGATTTTCATGTCACAGATTTAATAAGGAAGAATATTTTATGTAAAACAAGAATAGGGGAGATCATTTCTAGGGGGAAGAAAACCAAATTCAGATTGTTAGGGATCACCAACTCTTTGAACTAAAATTCTTGGGTTTTTGACTAAAATGAGGGGAGGTGTAGGCCATGGTGAATTTGGGAAATCCAATCCTAATGGTTTTTTTAACTTTTTGGACAGATATTCTATAACTATTTTTTTATAAAAATACAGTTAAATCTCTCTCTATACCAATGCTAAAAGGGAACTGTTGGTATATCCCTCACTAAAATAGGATATACCAATAATTATGGAAAATTGTGGGTATAGTTCTATAGGTATAAGGTGAAATTATAGTAGTGAGATTTTCCTATTATAATTATAACATCTCTATATTTGAAACTTAAACACTAATTTTGATAGCGTATATGATACACCACATCGATCTTAAACAAACAACTCAATATTATTCATTAAATGTGATTGTTATAAAATCATAATTAAATTGGTTTTTATGAAATGTAATAACTAATTTATGAAATTAATACTAAGTTTCAACTCAATTATAATTTATTGGCATGTTATTAGAAAATAATTGAACAATTTCTAGTAAATTCATTTTATTCTCCAAAAATATGTTTCTTAAAAAATGGGTATTTCTTTCATTTCATGAGTGAATATCAAAATTAATTTTCCAATATATTTGAAAACATATTATGAAAAATTTATTTAGTATGTGAATTGAGCATATTAATATTATCTTAAAATTTAATTTTTTTAGAAAATTATAAAAAATCAATTTTTTAAGAGAAGTGTAATAATACTGATTGTTATCAAAAAAAATATTTTATTTTAAATTATTTTCTTGGTAAATATTTTTTCGACTATTTTTAAAATATTAATTGTTATTTTTTATTTATTATAATCCAATTAATGTTTTTAATGTATTTTATACTATAATATATTATAAAAACATTACATATTTAAAATGGAATTTTTTTAGAAAAAAATTCGTTGTGATTTGTCGATTTAATTTTTAATTATATTAAAAAACTTATGTGTTATAAATTTTAAAATATGGATTAAATATTTGGAATCAGTTGGTCTAAATTAATTATATAGGTGCCTTTTATTTTTGGGCAATATGAATAGTGACTTTAATAAATTTTGTTAACCAATTAAATGAAAAACGGGGTAATTTGTGTTATCAATAAAATGATAATAACTATTAAATGAAACAAAAACTTAACTAAATATTATGTTATAAGTATATCTATACCATAATCATCCAATGGTCTTATTTATGACCATTTTTAGCCAATTTTATAAGATTATGACATTTATATTATTTTATTTAATGAAATGTCTAATATTTGACACTCTTGATTTTAATAACAGTAATATTTTTAATATGGTGTTATCCAGAAGAGATTTTTGATAGTAAATAGTATTTTAAAATATAAAGTATTTTTATTCATCTTGTTAATTTATTTTTAGTTAATAAATAATAACCAAAACTTCATGCACAACACTTATAATATAATTATTTAATTAAGGGTAAATCAGATAAATGATATTAATAATATTAAAATAAATATAACTTGATATAATTAATGTCAAAAAATAATTTAATAGATGTCCTTGAAATGTTATCCATATAAAAAAAAGTTTCCTTGAATTATAATTTTTATCTTGATATTATTAATGTCAAGGAAATGAATAGTTATTAAAATCTACATTATGGATATTTTATAGTAAACAATATTTTAGTACATGATAAAAAATTTATAAAAATATTAATTTTGGAAAATTTACTAGGGTAAGGTTTAAAATATCATCCATGGTATATTAATAGTAAGTTTTCATTTTATTGTATCAATATATATCATTAATGAGTAAAAAACAATGTCATCAAGCTAAGAGTTGAAGTGGTTATATAAGGGTTACAATCAGAATAAAAAAGATTTAAATATAACAAAATGACCCAAGTAGCTTTTAAACCTTGCACATGACCGATTCCATTATATACTCGAAGGGCGTTCTTGATCCCCATGGGCTGGAGACAAGCACCTGGGCATCAAACAACACAACAGAGGGAAAAATTTCACCCACATTGAACAAAAACAAAGAATATAAAAACATAACCAAAACTATAAGAAATAACAGAAGATGAAGAAGACCTATATGCCATAATTTTAAGGAAATATTGGAAACATATAACTAATTAAGTAGCTAAAAACACCTAGAAAACCCCAAATGCAATGGATAAAAAACCAATTAGCTGCTCAAAATGATGGTGGGGACAGACTCCCACCATATCACCACCAGCTAGCCGACCAGCTAACATGAACATTGTTTCCTCACTTTGGTGCCTTGTCTTTCCCTACACAGGGAGACAAACAATGGTCTACACACCACCAAATAGGTGCGTGGTCTGTGAGATAACAGAATCATTTGGATCCACCCAGGTATTCAATTCCAAGTCTCTAAATAAAAAACCATGTATTCTCATTTGAAATAATACATGGATTTATATGTTGTAAAAATGTTTTATAGAAAATACAATAAAAATTTTCTTTTTTCATAGTTCAAAAATAGATGATGGTATATTAATTTCAATGAATATTTTCCATATCATTTTACACAGGTAAAATCATGCATATCAAGGATAAATCAAAATGCCATGAAATACAACACATAATCATATGTATCACAACAACATAGAATACTATAGGTCTATGCCATATAATACACATTCCATATTAAATAAATGGCATAAATTCGGATCCTAGATCAATGGGCCTAGGAAGAAGAGGAATAAACCATTCGTAAACCTCCCAAAATGTAAATATTAGACCCCTAGAACAACAAGCCTATGAATCAGGGGAATACCCCATGAGTAAACCCCCCTAAATGTCAATATCGGTCCCCTAAAACTACATTCCTAATAAATGGAGTAAATCCACAATAAAAACCACCTTTATAATCAAAAACCAAAGGATGATATCTCCAAGATAAACCTTCTAACTATGTACACAAGGTAACCCATGCACTCTTTTTTTCACAATTAATTTCAATTCATTAAAAATACCCATTTTCTACCCATTTATCAATAACAAGGTAAAAAACATTTTTCATTGGAAACTATTTTCAACAAAAATATAACAATCATTAAAATTTCAATATATGAACCATTTTATATATAAAAAAACATGTTTAACAACATAATGAAGAGACATAACTAAGTACCTCAAAACATCGGTCACACATGCCTGCAACGCATTCCAAAATCAAGGAAACCCAAAAAATTCCAAAATTGTCCTTAGAATCAAATATACATCAATATTAATTAAATTTAATATAAAATGGGATTGTGGAAGGGAGGAGACATACTTATGTCAAAGACAAACACCAACTGCACCACAACCAATGGAAGAAAAGGCCTCTGGAATCAGATCACACAACAGATCTAGGATGTAAATAAGAATAATAATCAAACATAGACCGAAATATCCAAATATATCACCCAATGGTGATATTGTGATCAATGGAAATGAAGGAAATACAAGGTTACTCACATACATAGATGCACCACAACCTCAATGGAAACTGAGTGTCGAATGGATCGATCTAGAAGAGGTTGAGTCACTAAAAAACACCATGTAACCACCTTAGGTTGAGAGCCACAAAGAGATGGTGAAGGAATTGAAACAAAATAGACACACGCTATCTTTAAAAATTTTATGAGGGCCATTACATGGTGTGAAACCTCCATTCACAATTTAAAGTCCATGCTAGATAATTACACCAAAATACTCATCACACTAGATAAAAAATTCTTCATTTAAATACGTCGCGACATGAAACCACCATTCAAAAAAATGAAATCATTCACATCATGATCCCATTCACGACTTATGCCATTCATTAATTACATGGTGTGTAACCCAATTACATAGCATGAAATTTTTATACAGCCTATAAAATAGGTTAAAACTATGATTTGGTTAAGGGAATACCTGATAAAATTGTAACAGGATGTTACAAACGTACCACCATAATGACATTCCATCCCTGGTAAATCCTACGGAAGATGTAATCCCAGGAACGATGTGAGGCCCCTAATTCTTCATCAACAATTCATGCTCCAAATTCTCATGAGAATCTGATCCTTGATTCTATAGAACTCTGAAATATGGAATTGACTTTCCATGTAATACATTTACTTGAGAGTCAACGATCTCAACCAGTTTCCCCAGAATAGAAGCATTTGGCTCTAACTCTTTTTATTCCCAACTCAGAATGTGAGTTTGATGAGGGTTATATTTTTTACTCTGTGATATCAAGAAAACATCCTGAATATCTATCAACTGAACTATAAATTCTAATCGACAACTAACCTGTTTGAGTCCCCCAGTGACCTCAAACAGTCCAACATATCTCGAAGCTAACTTTCCCAGCTTCCCATGATGATGGTGACTCAATTGTGGAAAACAATTCAAGAAATCCCAGTAATATTTAGAAAAATCTAAAAGTACATGCCTCTAATACATATACAATTTCAGTCGACTCTAGTCTGTAACCAAATGTTAGTGTACATCATGAATCTTCGCAGACATTTCCTAAACCAAAATTGGTCAAAATAAAGATACCACGCCCATATCATCCCAAAAAAGGGGTGATCTACATGGGAAACCATAAAATGACTAAATCGGATCCATTATTATCAATGAATAATTGTTGTGGTTGTAAACTATATCAACTATTCTAATGTGTATATATCAAGATCCTCAAAAAACCAAGACACGAGCACACATCATATCCTCTAAAATATGAATTACTCACTCCATTTGAACATATGTTCGTGGATGGTATGCTATGCTCAACATAACATGAGTTCCCATCACCTCATAGAGACTCTTCTATAACCTCAAGTTAAACCTAGGATTCCTATCTGAAATAATGGATAAATACTCCCATATAACCTCATATTTAATTTGACGTACATCTTACCCAAATCAGCAATAATAGTGGAATCCTAGATTGTAATGAAATGAGAAGACTTCGTTAACTGATCCAAAACCTCCAAAAAGGAATTTCTCCACCAAATAGTCCATGGTTATCCAACAAAAAAAAGTACATCGATAGATGATACCATTTCCAAACTAGTTCTAGAAGAGGCTGAAGCAAACCAGTAGATTTCATGTGCTTTGCCTTAAATTCATTGGAAGGTGAAACAGGGTGACAAAAACTAGGTGATTTCACACTTCATACCCGTCCACCAGAATTTTCACTGCATGTGATAATACATCTTTGTAGTTCCTAGATGATCATACCATGAAGCCATGTTATAATCAAATAATACTGAACACCTCATAGATGTTCGGATAAAAATCATTTCTCCCAAGTGAAGCATACCATCTGAAAAAAGTGACCAACCTGAAATAGTCTCCCAACCTTAAAGGCTTTCTCGAGTCTTCTCAAGCTCATAATCCTAATACTAAATCTAAAAAAATAAACTCCATCAGAGAATATTATAACATAAAAATTTCCAAAACAATGCATGAAACATCCTCATAAGCATCTACATGTAACCGAGAAAAAACCTAATATGGTTCCACTCCTCCTTAGATTCCAAGATATCATGTGATGGTACATTCATACTAAGAGCATCTGTAACAACATTTCCCTTTCATGGGATATAGGATATATCAATTTCAAATGTTTGAAGGTATTCCACCCATTGCCCCTATCTTGGGTTCAAGCCCTTTTGAGAAAATTTATAACTCATACTCCTGTAATCAGAGAATACCATGAACCTTTCCCCCATAATATTTTGTCTCCAACACTTAAGCACATGTATGACTAATGTAACATGCCAAGGATTTGTCAAAAAATTCATGAAACAAGGAGTCATCCCAAACCAAAACTTTATTATAACCTATCTAGTTAACATGTATTTCATACCTCTTTAATTTGAGTTTTGAAATAATGACATACATGCTTGGGTTCAGTAAGATATTTAGAGTCTAATAAGACAAACATATTTTAGTTGGTGAATAGTAACATACCCTAATGAATATTAATATGAACCTTATGAATAGTAAATCATATTATTTTTTTATTATCTTAAGTTTTTAAGATAATGAGATTTTGATTAATTTTTCAAGGTGATATAAAACAAATTATAGTTTTAAAATTGTTATTTTTTGAATAAATTATGATTTTAATTAAAAATTAAATTAATAATATTCAGAAATTTATTTTTAAAAAATGGAGATCATTTTTTTATTCTACATGTCAAAATATTTTTAGTGTGTGTTTTTAGTATTTTCCTAAAATACTCAAATTTTTTATGAATAAGAAAATATTGTTATTTATCGTATATATACATTATTTGTAAAATTCATTATTACCAGCATCATAGATGATATAAGCACACATTGTTCACTCTAAAATACAATTATTACTATTATGGGTCACATTATTCAATACACTTGGATTTCCTGATTGAAAGAATAAAATATTGAATGATATATTCAAAAATCACCCCTCTCCTCCACTATAACCACCACCCCTCACACCATCTTCTCTTCACTCCTCTACAGCCTTGTGCCTTGCCTAAATCATGCTCAAATATCCTTCCAATCTCCCCCCACGTCTATCTGACCATTGTGTTGTAAAATTACAAAAACCTTACCCGTAAAGAGGCCCTCAATGAAGATAACTTGAAGAGGAAAATTATTTTTTTCATTTCTTTTATTTCAAGTTCCATTATTTTTTTTGCTCACCTACCTTCATCAAAATGTTGTAATGCCTACAATAAGATAAATTTATAGGAATGTTGGAATGATAAAAGAATAATTATTCATCATCTCTCATTTCCCCCTCTTTTATACTAAATATTAGAACACCATCTGAGATGTGTTAATTTATCACATTCGAGGATGACAGGTTTTCAATTTCATTTACCATCATCAATTCCAATCATGAAACCATTTTGAGGTTTGAAATGCACTATAATATATGTATTTTATCTTATTTAAGGTTCTTCAATCCTTTTTTAGTATGATATTAATTTATAAATCGAAATGAGTTCATTGTGATAAAGAACCACCAATTAACCCAAATAATTTTCATTAATGTTTGATATAATGAATCATCTTAACTCCAATTAAAAAATAAATTTTATAACCATGTAAATTTTTTTATGTTCAATAATAACATAAATCCTCTATTCAGGACAACCTTTCTCATTCTACATGTTTATTCATACGTGAATATTTGTAAACCGATCATGAAAATCAACAAAGAAAACACTCACAAATAATAAAATTGAATATATAAACCCATAAAAAGGCCATGAATAAACCTAAATGTGGCTATAATAAATAAATCATATGTATAAGAGGTTCATGAATCACTAATTCATGAACCTAAATTTTATTATTCGTTTTATTAAGATTAAGTGAGAAACATCATCAGACTTAATGTAACGGTTTTCTACCCGAACCTCCATTATCATTTGAGTTACTCTTATTATCTAATTACATCAATTAAATAATTATTTATTAATATTTAATCCTAATATATTTTTTGATGCTGTTATATATAAGTTAACCAACCATAATCTAACTTTCATTTATGGGAAGTTATATGTTTTAAAAGGATCATTCAAAATTGTATCCCAAAAGAGAATCTTGAATCCATGGAATTTTTCAAATTCTTACATACAATCAAGGTGACTCTATAATTGGTTTTTAAAAACCTTTATATTTCTAAAATATCTAATTTTATTATAAAAATAATCTATTACTTCACTTCTGGTTTTATACAATTATTTTTCTAAAAGAATAATTCTTTTCAAAGTAAAAGAGTATTTATCTCAAGAATTACTCGATGATTTTATATGAGTATCATCATTTACATAAATAGTCCTGTTGATTATTATTTATGATATCATCTACAATATTTAATTTAATGGTATATAATTTTTTTGAATGTAGGTGTAAAATCTTAAAACCTTCAACAGTTTACTCTGAATAGTTTGTGTTTATGCTTAATGTTCCTGGAAATTTTTTTACATTTCATATGTTAGTTTCAATATGAATATATATATTGTTTATGTTTATCCCCATTAATATGAGGATATAATTGGACAGAATAATTTACTATTAGGGCCCACAATAACCCCTCGATGCATCAGTAGGTCTAATGAGAAAAACTACCGTCTTGGCATAAGTCCTTGACAAAATGCTTATTTATGGTCTTAGAACGAGGCCTTGATGATATGGTTATGATACCTTGCATTATGAATTATCTCATTAGGAAACTAGTAATTTATTGTTAATGAGGTTATTTGAATAGTATAATCCCCTTGATTATGCTTTATTATGGAAATTTTTATTCAACTCTTATTCCTACCATAATGTGATTAAGTTCTTTTCTAAATGCTTGTGTTTTTTAGTTATTATCCATGCCTAATGTTTATATTAATTATATCTTCCACTATATTTTTTTTACCCTTAATGAGCATTTTATATCACCCATTCCTCATGTTTAAATTTTCAATGTCATGAAGAGGTATATTATGAATGAAATTCCCAAATAACATAGGAGTTATGGATTTAGTCATGGTGATTTCTAATTTTTTTTCTGTTTCAATATGTAATGTTGAACATATATATGTATCTTTTTTAAAAAACTACTAAACTTTTTGGTAATTTGGGGTTCATATTCCTTGTTTATATTTCAATGTAATAAAATAAGGAACCAACTCCAAGAAATTAGGTCCGGGTCCTTATAACTACACCAAGCACTAAATCATGAGTGCATTAATTAGTTTCATGCGGTTGAAGATGATGAGTTCTATAAGCTACCACATGGTCATATTTCATAACAACATATCCCAAAATAGGACCAGATGCACCACAAAACAGAACATATTCTTTATTTGGCTCAGGTATCATCAAAAAAGGATCTGATGTAAGAAGCATTTTCAGCTCATCGAAAGATGTCTCACACTTCACCTTTAAGGTTAATTTCACTTCTTTTCTTGTAAGAGAAATAAAAGGTGACAATAGTATACAGAAGTCCTTGAAAAATCATCATTAGTATCCAGAAGGACCGAGGAATATTCAAATCACAAATACATTATGAGGTTCCTTCCATGAAAAAACAACCTTTACCTTCTCTAGATCAACTGATAAGCCATGATCAGAAAGTATGTTCCCCAATAAATTAACATCATGAATCCATAAAAAAAGTATTCAATGATTTAGATAAAAATGTTGTCTTTTAAAAATTTCCAGAACCAACCTCAAATGGTGCTTGATGTCATGCTCATATTTTGAATAAACTAGAATATCATCCATGAACACTACCACATAAGTGTTAGGTTATTGATGGAATATCTAATTCATCAATGCCATAAAAACGGTAGGAGTATTACTCAGACAAAAAGGAATAAAAAGATATTTATAATGGTCATATCTACATTTAATGACTATGTTGAGTATATCAAAATACCAAAGTCTATACTGATTATTGTCCGACAAAATCTCAATATTGGAAAATCACATTTCACCATGTAACTGATCAAATAGGTCATCCACATGAGGAAAATGTTATTTTTTATTAACTATCACTTAGTTCAACATTATATAGTCTTCACCTAAATGAATTTAACTATATTCATTATTAGTCAAAATAAAATTGGCTTTCCAAGGTGAAATTTTAGGTATAAAAAATCCAATTTCCAATAGGTTGCCCAACTAGATATTAAAATCATTTAACTCCGCTAGTGTCATATGATATGAAGTTATTTATGTCATATGTGTACCTATAACTAAATCAATCATAAATTATACTTCTCTCCCTATAATAATACTAGAGAATATATATGAGAAAACATCGGGAATATCTTTGAAAAAAACATGAAAATCATCAATAGGAAAAACATAATCAAGCCTAAACTCAACAATAACAAACAAGGTCCTCAGCTATGGTAAGGAAGGTCTTGTAGAACATGTCCCTAGGTCCCACTCCCCTCAAAACACACATGATGTACTGTCTATTAAAAGTAATAAAATACGCCGACAAAAACAATCATCCTCAGCTCGATGATTGATAAGAAAATCAATACCAATTCTGACGTCAAACAAGTTTGGATCAAGAATGATATAATCCCATTCCGACATTGTATCAGCTATCATTAACAAACAAGAAGGACACATGAACCCCTACACATTCATCATAAAAAGTGGTGTTTATAAAACCATCTGAAGGAAATAATTTCCATTGGATGATTAAGTACATAAAAAACATGCCGATATAAATAAGTGGGAGCCACTAGAATCAAATAATGTTATTGATATTGTAGATTCAATACATATAGTACCTCTCACAATTGTCAGACCTAAGTCAACTTCTGTTGGAAACTCATCTAATACATTAAAATAATTTACACTTGAGGCTTGTGGCGTGATCCGTGTAGAATTTAATGCTTTTGACTGCACCATTGAAGCCATTAAAGCTGACAAACCCTAACCATAATGATGTGTAGTAATTTTCTGATAGAAGCAATGTAAATGAAAAACACATCCATAGTTATTTCACATCTTCACATGCATTAAAAAATAATGCCTTGTGTTTCATCCCTTTTCACTCTGATATCAATTTAGAGGCACATTACCCACTGTAACGTGTGTTGAATAGGAGGATCACTACTGAGACCCACCACCACTACTCCTATGATGATCTTTCCACATAATTATCTTCACATGAATGCCCTAAAGCTTCCACCAGATGAGAAATAAGAGGAGAAAAATAAAACATTTTCTCCCATATTAATTTATACAGTTAGAGATCTATCTACCATATCCACATTGGTAAAATGTGTTAACATGAACACTTGTGATCTAATATCTGGTCTCAAAACCTGTAGGAACTTATGTGCCTCGAGAAGGTCATTCATCACCATGTACGGGGAAAATAAGAAATGATTAGTGATATGATTGGTGTTTGCTGACACCGAACACTCACCCTGTTTTAGAGAGAGGAATTCGACAGAATTTTCTACCGTCATAGACTCTGGAAAAAAATGATGAATTAATAGTGGTTTTAAACCCTTATACTTCAACCCCACTTATCTATCTTCTTGGACAATAGAATCCAACCATCACTTGTCGGAACCCTCAAGTCTCAACGCCAAATAATTCTCCTGAATGTTATCATGTGTCTTAAAAAATATGCAAATTTGATCGATCTTATCCATCCAGTCCTCAAACTCTTGAGTTTATATCATTTTATTAATGATTTTGACTTCTTACGCAAGACTTACTTCGATTGACGACTCTCTCTCCTCCAGCTCTTAGTTTTACCTCAACCACTTCATCCAGAACTTTTGGTATAAAATGATATATAGAAATTACTTCCCATATGATAGTCTTGACGATAATATTATATATAAGAATGTTTCCTTGATAAGGATCCATGGAACATTAAATGAACTCATAAAATTTGTCTCAGAGGCATTCTACTACACCCTGAAACATAAGAACAATCAAACAAAAAATCTCCATTCAAATAGGAAAACCCATAAAAAACATTGATTTTTAAAACAAAAACCAATACTAGATATACACATTCCAACGTCTCCTGGTAACTTTAGTCTTGTTATGGAAAGAGTAGGCCACAAACTTATCCCAACACACCTCTCAAGCCCTTACAATCCTATATCAGTCTAAAAGATGTCCTAAGACATGGAATTTTGAAAAAATAATTCCTCTGATACCAAATTGTAACAAACTGACCCGAGATTCCCTTAAACTCGACAGATGACCCATTCCGTTACATACCTAAAGGGCGTTCCTGATCCCCAAGGGCTGGTGACAAGCACCCAGGCAAAGAACTACACAACAGAGGGAATGATTTCTCAAAAATTGTAAAACCACATGAAATATATACAGATATAGGAAACAATAATAAATGAATGAATGTGAAGAAGAAATATAATCAATGACTGTAATAATACAATGGCAATATACAACTACAAAAGTAGTTAATAACTCATAGACAATTCCAACTACTAATGACTAAAAACCAAATAACTAATCTAAATGACGGTAGGGACAGACTCCCGCCATCTCACCACTAGCTAGACAACTAGCTGACATGACCCTCAATGCCTCACTATGGTTCCTTGACTTTCCCTACATTGGAAGACAAACAAAGGTCCACATAACACTGAAGAGGTGCTCAGGGATTGAGCTAACATGCTCAGTTAGATCCCACTAGGTTTTTCATACTCAGTATCTATATAAAAATCTTTGAATGCCCATTTTATATATAACATGTCATGCTAAGATGTAAATCTATTTTGTATAAAACATTGTAAACATTTTTCTTTTTCATAGGTCCGAAACAGGAGCAGGTATATCAATTTCAATGAACTATTTCCATAGCACACACATAAGCATAAACATGAATATAGAGGCTAACATATAAAGTGATGAAATAAAAAACGGAAGCACAAGAATCACAAAACAAAGGAATACTGTAGGTCAAGGCTGCAAACTACTCATAACACAATCAATCAAGTGCACATATTCTGATCCAAGAACCAAGTTCCTCAGATGTATATAATTAACTAATGATTACCCCCCCCCCCCCCCCGATATCAATATTGACCCTTGAGAAAAATGATCCTATGAAGAAGAGTAATACCCCATGAGTAAATCTGCCAATATTTCCAAATCCGTCTCCTAGAACAATTGGACAAAGAAATAGAGTAAATCTCTAAGAAAAACCACTTTGATAATAATGTAATAATGGATGATGGACCTAAGCTAAACCTTCAACCTAAGAACCCAAGGAAACCAATGTTCTTCACTACTAATTTCACTTATTTGAAAATACATATTTTTTCACCATTCATAAATAAATATGCAAAAAACAATTTTAAGTGAAATATTTTCCCAACACAGACAAAAAAATCATGCCAATTTCTATATAAACAATTGTATATAAAGTAAACAAATGGGTTTCATCAATGTTGTCTAGATATTGAACAACCTACCTCAAAACTCACATCGCACATGCCCGCAACAAAATAAAAAACCCACAAAATCTATCAAATTCAATGAATTCCTTGGAATCAAATATACATCATGATTTATTCAATTTAAAAGACAAGTTGTTGAAAAAAGAGAGGAAACTCACAAAACATAAATAGGAATGCTCATTGAACCGCAACCAATGGAAGAAACTTCCTCGAGAATAAGATCTCACAACAGATCTTGGAAGAATACAAAATGAAATACCAATAATAAACAAAATGATCCAAAGACATCACCCAAAGATGATACCAAGATCAAAGTAAACGATGGAATGGGAATTTTACTAACCCGGAGAGATTCACCATAACTGAAGTAGAGATTCAGTATCAAATGGATTAATCAAGAAGGAGTTGAGTATCTCAAAAAACCCCTGGAACAGATGTAGGTTGAGATCTATGATGAACCAGTGGTGTAATTGAAACAAAACAAGGACACATTGTCTTTAGAAACCATACATGGAACGTTATGTGGTGTGAAGCCTCCATTCGCATCATTAAATTCATGATGGAAAGTACGCTGAAAAATCAGTTTTTGTAGATAAAAAATTCATCATTTAAATAATTAAAAACATGAAAACATCATTCCCAATGTGTGATCTTTCCTATTTGATCCCTTTCAAAACTTCTTTTCAACAATAATTTCACTGCGTATAACCCATTTACATGGTTTAAAATTATTCTACAGCATTAAAAAATGAGTGTTACCTAGTGAAAGTCCAACAAATCTCTGAATTCACTGTAATAGGTATCCATCCAATCTTAATGGAGGGGAAAATGACAATGAGGTTAAAGGTGTTCCTAATAAAACAGTAATAGGATGTTACAATAAATGTAGTCCAAAAATTTTAATTACTATTTTATGTGGGTATTTATCACCATAATAATATAATATTATAAATAATTTTATGGAGATCCATTACTAATTGAAAATTAATTTAGACTAATTTCATATTTTTAGATATGACAAGAGTGTCCCTTTCATCTCTTATAAAATTGAACCACATATTCCCATTTATTCACACTTCAATTATATTTTTGATCATTTAATAGTTAGCCAAAAATCTTCCCATAATACCTAACCAACATATAGAGGTATTATTTTAGGAATAACACCACCCATTGTGTTCGTATGGTGTTAAAAAAACTATTTTCTAAGAATATGTATCGTTTTTAATGTAACATTTTTTTTATTATTACACATCCATAAAAATTATTAAAACGTTATAAAATAATAAATCTAGTATCCTAAATATGATGACATGTTATTATGTCAGTGTAAATACCTATATACATCTCTACATCCATCAAATCGGAAAACAATTCATCGTTTGTGTGTATGGTGGACTATCGCCTCCCGAACTGATGTTATTCATTTTCCGTCACCCACTCTCAAGACACGTTATAATGATATAATTAATAATTATATATAATATTCATGATATTTTTATCATTATGAAAAATTAAAATATCATTTATTCTCTTACCTTTATGTGCACATAAAAATTATAGTGTTGTTCGTGCATACGTGTACACAACCACCTCCACGAAGCGATATGATTCATTTTTCATCAGCACATCACATGAATGATATATATAAGTAAATTTAAAGAAATAAAATAAAATTTATGATATTACTATAATTATTAAAAGACAAAATAACAATAAACATATTTTCATAATGATCTTTGAAAACTTGAAATGATACTAATGCGTAAGTAAAACCTACCATCTCCAAGACTACAACATAATTAATTTTTAATAACCATATGTAAAAGTTTAATTTAAAAGTATAATTTATGTATATAAATTAGATATTTTCATGTTTATTATTCTATATATGATTTAAAAATGGACACTATTACCATATTAAACTGACTAAAGCGATTTTGGACTTAGGTAATGAATGTCATCAAAACATCATATCTGAACATAAATAATTAATTAATATTTATAATATGGTAATAAGTGGAATAAAAGTAATAATAAAAGTGATATATGTTATAAAATAAAGTATAAAATTAATATAATTTTATTATTCACGATGTTTGAAAATATACTTAATGTGTGAGACTCAAGGTAAGGGACATTCTTTAAAAAATAATATATAAAAGTTTATCATTCAATTTTTTACAATGGTCAAAAGGAATTATTTTTTACATATACTACATGAGAACATATTCCCTATATCCTTAACCCTTAATTTTTAATTATTTTTCTTTTCAAACTTAGATTTTTTAATTCCATGTTAATTTCAAATAATCTTTGGGTTCTTAGCTTTCTCATGGTTACTGGGTTTTCCATGTTTAATGTTTTGGTGTCTCGTGTGATTTGGACAATGACCATAGAAATGGGGGTATTATATCATACTTTTCATCCCATTTTTCAATTTTATGGTGTGAGTTTGAGGTGATTTGGAGTTGGATTAGTGACACTCCTAGTAGCACCACTTGTGGGGTAAGTTGTTGAGGTGGTTTGTACCCTTGAGTTGGATTCATTTTGGGGTGAAAAGAGTGCTTTGTTTTGTATGTTGTTTCTCCCATATCTTTGTCATATATTTCCCCAAAATTTTTCCCCTTTTAAACCCATGAAATTTTAGGGTAATGGAATGTTTTGGTGTGTCCAGAACATACCATAATGTTTGGATGCACAGTTTAGTAAACTGTGTAGCCAAACCGTGCAAGGTGTCCATCACATTAAACGTTTTGGGTGTTTTAACCCTTTCCCTAGCTAGAAATAAAGTAAATACACCCATGTATTCCCCATTTCATACCATACATCTATGTAAAACCTCCATGATCTCTCACCCTTCTTTGGAACTCATTTTTGAAGGGATATTTTGTGGGGGAAACTTAAATATCAGAAATGTTAGACAATATCACTGTGATTTCTTCTTTTTAGTTAGGGTTTCATCCATATTTATTGATGTTCTAAAATTAATAGATGTTATGGTTCGTACCTAGAGTTTCATTTGGTGTCTTTTGGGTCAAATAT
Organism: Viscum album; assembly: GCA_963277665.1. NCBI lineage: Eukaryota > Viridiplantae > Streptophyta > Magnoliopsida > Santalales > Viscaceae > Viscum > Viscum album. Next base: position 1,655,074,291 of record OY728146.1, read on the forward strand.
TGGGGGTTTATGTAGGATTTCACTCCCTCATGGTGAAGTGATTTTGCGGTTGAAGTTTCACTCCAAGATTTGAGTGTTTTGACACAAAGGGTATGTGGTTCCATGTGTAACTATCCTAAGAGGAGTTATAATTGCTTAATTTATATTTTCAACATGTTATTACAACTATATGATTGGTGCGAGAACCATTTATGGTGTTGTTTATTATAATCTTTATTTCAAAGTTGCATATTTGTTGGTAAATGTGTGTTTTTCATGTGTATATTTTGTGTTATTATTTATGGTAATTTCATTGCACTTGAGAGTGGTTTAATAAATGTTTCTAGGGATATTATTATATTTTTTATTGGAAATGGTGTGATTTTCTCCTTGGAAGAGGGTGATGAAATTTATTTTTGGTGATAATCATGGTTAGAACCCATGTGTTTGATTTAGGAAAATCGAAAATGATTTAGTCAGTTAAATAATATGTGATGATGTACATGAATTGTTTTGGTGATTTTGTTCACTTAAAATGAGTTTTTTAAAGTTAATGAGGTAATTTATGATGTAAAATATTTTTTAATGTTTTTATTAATTGATTAAATTTTTTATCATATTTCAACAATGGCGTGAAACACGTTTGTGGGTTGATTTGTGTGAGTATGATTTAAAAATTAATTTGAATGGAAAAAGAGATTATGTTACTTGAGTGATATACATGTGGGATTTCTGGATTGTGTGTGTGACTTGGATGTGGTATTTTCAAGTGAAAATTTTATTTCATTGACTGTGGAATTTTTTTGAGCACCAAAGGGAACACCTGGGTATCTAAGTTGGCGGACGTGTAGTAGTATGCTAGTGATCCCATGGGGTTTGGCCTTAGTTTCACGCCGAATTTGATGTGATGAAAACCCTAACTAAATTATGATGATGATGATGATTTTTGGGGACTACTAGTATATGGTCACAATCCCTACTAGTGGCTCATGTGCATGAGAAAAAATATTTATATGGTTACTTCCACTGAGATACGAGGTACCTAGGACCCAAAATGAGCTAATTACTAGGGGTTCATTCCCATTTCATTTGATAATTAGATGATTTATGATTAAATTTGGCATATAAGATGTTTTTTTGGAAAATTAAGTATATTTTAAATTCTATTTAAAAGTGTTAATTAGTAAAAGAAGCCCACTGAAAAACTGTTTTTATTTAAAATGGAATCACTCTAAAATTCTTATTAAAATTCCATGTTTATGAAACCATCCAAGATTTTTGTTATTAAATTTTTATCACATGGAATATAATAGTGCTTTTAACTTACTGTCTTTGGATAACACCTTAATTATAGCTTAGGTTTTATGTAGACATGGTTATTTTTCTCACAGGTTTGGCTACAACTTTTTGTGCCAATGGTTCAGGTTGATAGCAGTCCTTTGTGATGAAGTGTAGTGGAGATGACAATAGAGAGGTGATTTTTTACTTCATTTAGTACATTGGATGTTAATTTTTTTTATTTATTTTTTATAGTCTTTGATAATTGTTTCAAATTATGTAATTCAAATCTGATTTTTTGTAAAAGATGGGTTTTTTAAAAAAAATCCCAATTTATAATATTGGACTTGTTTATTTATTGTTTATTATATCAGGTAAATAATTCCCAAATTTCATTTTATGATACTCGGGAAATTTTGAAGTCCCGTGTGGATTAGGAACTCCCTTAGGGATTTGACACGTGCCGGTTCGAGTGTCGGTTATGATATTGATCAGTTTCGATTCCTGACAAAATGGTACCAGAGGAGGTTGACTCTCTTTGGTTTGTGTTAACTTGAGAAGAGTTGGAATAGTCTAGAGCTATGATTTTTGGAACATGAAATTTCAGTACTGATTACTGTTCCCAGCCTACACACCTCATAAAAGGTCACAAGTCACCATGGGAAGTCAGGTTTTAACTGAGCCCTTTTGTTTTCTTGGTTTGATGATGATTTGGGGAAATGCAAAGGGAGTTGGGATAATGGTCTTAGTGAGCTCGTATGGACTATATAGAAACTTTTATATGAGTATATTTTCTTAGAACACTCTATATGATGGTGAGGTTATAGTCTTATGGCCTCCAACCATATGTCCATGTCACCCACTGAAATTACATTCCCCTCGCATTGCCTTGTGTCATGTTGTTTGAAATATTGATTGTTTCATTTTAAATAAAAAATGACATGGTTTTAAGAAGCATAAAGAATTTTTGAAATGATTCTCTAATAAATAGGGAATGGTTTTATTTGTGAAATGGTGGAACTGAATTTTAATAATTTTTTTCAAATAGAAAATTGTGTGTTTATACCTATTTTGAAAGAATGAGTTATGTTAATGTTGGTTTTTAAAAAGTATTTCCAATAGAGTTCGATAAAATATTTAATTGTGTTTTAATGGGATGGAATGTTTTATAGGTCATGTGAGGGGTTTGGGAATGGATATTGATTTCGTAACTAGAGATCATTTGTAAAGTTTTTTGAAATTACAGAGTCTTGTTTTAAAATGAGAAGAGTTGAGTTCCCAATTTAATATGGATATATGAAATGGAGTTTGTCATGAAATTATATGTGTATTGTGAAAAGAATTTGTTTTAGAAATTGATCTGAATAGCTTGGAAGTGTGTTTTCATTTTAATAAATTTGTCTTTCTGAAATGTTTTGTAATATATAAATTCAGATTTTGATTTTGTGGTTTGGAGTCTTGAGAAAAAAGGATGTATTGGTTAACTGGTTTGGTTTTAAATAGTGGAAAAACTATTTTATTTAACGCTTGGTATTTTTCTGAGTGACCAAATGCATGCAGTTATATGAGATGATAGATGGGTAATGGCATCACTGGATCATTTTTGGGATAGTTATTAGGAGGGTCCCTAATGTTGTACGGAAACAGGCATGTGTGAGGCCCACTGGTACCAATGGTGAATACACTAACTAATGAACCATTTTATTTAAAAAAGATGATTTTAAGGGAATAAATTTTGTCTAGATGAATGGTTTGGGATGGTGTGTCTTGTGTGTTTCTAGAAATGTTGTGGTTGTTGGATTTTTTCAATCCAAGAACCCCTCTTGTTTGAATAGTGTTTTGGGTTTGTGTTTGTTCAGTAAGCTGGGTTGAATGGATGGTTAGTGGTCTATTCTGAGAAATGTTTCGGGATACCTTTATAGTGGTACCCTTAATGTGTTTGGATCTTGTTTTTGGCATGTTTTGACCAATGTTAAATCTTTGATGGGTCCTTGGGTTCACTCGTTGGGTAAGGTACACCGCCATTAAGTGTTAGTGAAAAACTGAAGTGCATACCAGATTGTTTCACCATTGGAAGATCCTCTAGTTGATGAATATAATGAATATTTTTCTTGAAAATTGGATATTGAGTTCAAATATTTTCCATTATTGGTTTTTTGGATCCTCTTGTAGTGGGATAATTCTTTGGGAAGGTTGAAAGAGACCCTGGTTTCTTAAGTTTCCCGATTCATCGAAGGTAGAAGTGGTATGGGGTTTTTTGTGTAGATTATTGTCTGGATGGTGTCTAAGAGGGCCTTTAGGTCCTTCATTGTCTCTTCTAAGTAGGGGTTCACATTATACCACCAGTTTGGGAAATTTTGTCATGAGAGGCTATTATGGCATATTTCTGGAATTGTGTGATGTTGGGGAAGTTGCATAAGGTCCCTCTCCATGTATCATTTCTATTAGTCATAATGTTCTAGTTCGATGATGCCTTGTGATGTGATGTTCACATTTGACTGTAAAGTTGATGTTGTATAATATTTTTTGTGTCAACGTTTTGTTAGAAGTGGGTATCCTTTCAAGAATTCTTGACAACCATTGTGTATTGGAAGGTGTTTCTAAATTTCTATCCCTCTTTCCATTTCTCATTTGATGAAACAAGGGGTGTTGTGTGTATGTCATCTAAGAACATGTTTTAGTTAAATGTTGAGTTAAGGAAATGTGAGTTTCAGATTGTGTTATGCCTTGGTGAACCCATCAGAGATCAGGGAATAATTCTCATGGCTCATAATGGAGAAGTTCCATTCAGGTTGTTTCTAATTCCTAACTGTGAGGATGATGATGCTTTAATGGTTTGAGCTCTATCCAAAGGTCTCAGTGTGAAGCTAGTACATAGTCTAGGGGAATACCAGTGTCGATCAAACTCATTTACAATGTCATATACTCAACATGAAATATACGTATAGTTTGACACTATGGTGTCATAATCTTGTTTTTTATGTTCTCGTTCAATGGGAAGAGGTGGGATGACCTTGTGTCCATGTTATCACCAAATTTCATTCTACCAATCTTTAGTTTCAATTGTGTTTCTGATAATGGTTTGAAGTTTTGATCGAAGGGTTGAGCGCATGGTTAACTGTAACACCCCGAGATTTTATGAAAAATATTCTTTTTAATTTCATTAATGTTTTGTGTTATACGCTACACCAAAAGGAGCTTTCACAACACACATCTTTGACCTGGCTTGAATTACACGCAATCGCGACCTTCCACGATAGCGTGTGTTGTACGCAACACCAAGTTTCGCTAAACAACGATATGCTATTAAAATATTATCAAAACTAGCCGTTATGAATAGTAATAACCACTTTTTGAAATTTTGTAAATTTTATTTTTCAAAATGGAATTCATTTTTGGATTCGTAATATCGAAAGTAGCTTAGGGTGAAATTTTGGCGATTTTCGGATAACTTTCATATTTTGATGAATAGTGAAAATTACTAAATATTAATTAAAAACAACTTTTTCAATCGAAATAATTAATAGTGATAAATTATTAATTTGAGTGGTTTTAAAGTATATTTAGAAAATATTTTTACAATTTAATACAATGTTGGTCATTGGATGTAATTTCACATTTAAACCAGTTATAAACTAGTGTCAATCTTTTGATAGTTATTATCTCTTAAAAACACGCTATTTGTTTTGACAACGAGAATTAATTTTTAAATTAGTTAATGCAACTGATATGTTTTGAATTTGGTAAAATAGACATCATTTTTGAGTTCATAATATCAAATATAGCTTAGGCCTAATTTTTGGTATTTTTATGAAAACATTCAATTTTCGATGAATAGTGAAACCACTAAGTGGTAGTTAAAAAAACTGAATTGTTCATAAAACATAATTTTACCGCTTCTGTGAGTGGAATTTCGAAAATCCGAGAGACACGGTTAATATCAAGGACTAAAATGTGGTTCAATGAGATGAAAATAATTTTTGGTGAATAGTAACTTTTTAATTTTTTTTACCACGGTTAAAAGTAAATAGGGTAATTAAGGGTAAAGATGATATTATTATTACCCTAACACATGTCCTAATTCTATTGGATACGTGTAATTCGACCAAAAACAAACTTAGGAATAAAATATGACCATTTAGGCCCACTTGGATTAGATTAGGACATTTATTATTAATTTATTTAAAGAAGGGTTAAAAGAGTTAAAATCAAAGATTATTTACTAAAACATTTTTAATATGGGGTTATACATATGATAAATTCGACTATAAATATTCATTAGAAAGCTAAAAAGATTTATTACATAATGGTATTTTATTTGTAATTTTTAGACATTAAATAATGTAATTTATTTATGACACAACGATGATGCAGTAATTATCTTATTAATGAAATATTGACATAATTGATGTTATAAATACCCAAATAAATATAATTTGAGACTTTTTATGAATTCCACTAATTTTCTAGGTTACTATGATATATTAGTGTTGATATAATCAGCTTGGTTTGAACATATAATTTTGTTATGACTTTCACAAAAATCATATATAAAATAGTGTCAAAATTGACACAAAATAGTTTTTAAATCAAATGTTATATTATTAATTGTTATTTTATTCCTAAAAATCTAAGGTTCGGCCAAATGACTTAGATAGGGATATATATATTAATAATAAAAAACTTGGGGTTCGTTTGGCATGTTATAGTAAGTGTATTAACCATATAGTGTAAGAAAACAAAAAGTCACGGTAAAAGATAAATTATTTAACTTAGAGTTAAATCTAAGTGATAAGGTTAAAATAATAACCTAAATACTATTAGTTGATAGGATTTAGACCCATCCCCACTTTACCTCTTAATTAAGACCCTTTGGAACCATTATAACCCGATTTTGACTTTAATATAAAATAATATTTTGAGATATTCCTAAGGTGCCCCTCTCCTCCCTTATAAAAGGACACCTCCTCCCCCTCCTCCTCACACCAATTTGAGCACTCAATCTCGGCCAACCCCTGCCAAAATCTCTTCTCCACTTCCCTAGAAACATCCTAGAGGTTTTGGTCTTCCTCAAAGACCAATTTTAGTGCCCTAAGAGGAGGTCTCAAAAAGGCGCTTCAAAGAAGAGGTAATTACCGTTACCAATTCTTTCATCTTTATTTCTTCTTCCACTTCTTCTTCTTAGGTTTTTTAATTATGAAGTAACAACATCAGTATCACTCATATACTGATATGTTATTATAAGTATGAAACAACCCTATTTCACCATCTATCCATCCTACGGAAAAAGAAATCACCGCGCGTGCGTACGTACGGAATACCGTCTCCACGCCGTGGTGTAATCTATTTTCCACCACCACCTTACATGGATGGGTATAATGGTGTAAAGAATAACTATACATAGTTATTACAACATAATATTGATTCTGATATATTTTATAATCCACTCCACTCCAATTCAATATTTATGGAAATGATATCATCGCGCGTGCGTACGTACGGACTACCGTCTCCACGACGCGATGAGATTCATTCTCCATGTTAACCATTTAAGAATGATTATAAAGTATATATAAGAAATAATAATGAAATATATGAAATTATAAAGCTACTGGATTTATGTATATATATATATATATGTATGTCATCTACTTACTTCCATTCAAGACAATAAGGAAAGGAAAACAGCATTCATGCGTACGTACGGACTACCGTCTCCATGAACGGTGTTTTTCATTTCATTTATCTATCTATTATATATATATATATACTGAATATATATGATATATAAATCATATTTTATATTATGGAAGAAAGTAAATCATGATAAAAGTAATAATAATGTCAAGAACAACAAGTCAAAACACCTACGATAAATGAAACGATTTTACCCAAAACACTTCTTTAACATGGAATTTACAAAAGAACGGGTAATATAAAGTCATAAGTGAACCATATATGATATCATAACAATGAATATGATTCTGTAATAAGTCAATGACATTATTTAAATCATTATAGAGGAGGTTCGGACACATACGAAGCTAATCGGACCTAAGGTAAGGGAAATATCACAATCTCATTTTTTATCCGAGATTGTTTATACTTTAGTATTTAATGGGGTGTATTTTATCATCCACATCCATGTTCCCTCAATATGTAATATTATTTCTATCCTTATACAATAGTTTATATCCAATTTTACCCTTCGGTAAGTTTTTTGTAAAGGATATGAAAGGAATCTTTTGTCATTTTTCGTACGAGGTACTTTTTGACTTTTCCGACAAAAGTACGAAGAATGTTTTTTTATCTTATATGGCATGAATGGATTTTTAAAACATTATTTCCAAGAAGCTTACTTTACAAGTTTTCAAGTTTATTTTCAATCAACTTATTTTATTTTAAAGTCGTATGACATGTTAGGAAAGGAAAAATGTTTTTGAAGAATAAAGGATATTTTCCTCAAGAATTGAGTTCAAGTGTTTTATCAAAATAATTTTCCATCTAAGATAATAAAGGGTTCTGTTTTTATCCCTATTATTACATTGATTTGATCATGTTGTGATGGAATTATTTTTATGAATTCCTTTATCTTGAATGCATTGTTTTATGATGTCATGATGTTTAAGATTCCCATTTGTATTACATGGGTTATGTAATGATGTATGGTTTATGATTTTGTGGCACACATAAGAATGGTATCATTATGAGATGGGTGGGACCTATATCTCCCTCCAATGCATTGGGTAAAGATTTTATATCTCACGAGATAGACATGGCTGGAATGGTAGGTTATACCGGTTCAGTGAAACAGGACTGAAACGAGGGTTACTCGATTCAGAAAGGGACTTTATCCACTAAGATAGTCTTGGCAATGAGTCTTGACTAACAAGAAACGATTCTCTATAATTATATGTGAATGCCTCAAAGTTTCATGTTTTAAGTTATGATTATTGTGATTACATTTCACTTCCATGATTTATCCCATGATTATGAAATTATGCTCTCTTTTGCAGGTTATGATTTCCAAAATGTTATGTTCTTATGAATATGATGTGATTGATATTTCTTTTGTTTACCCTTACTGAGCATTTGAGCTCACCCTTTTATGTTTTATTTTCCCGAGGATATAAAGAAAGGTTTCAGGTAAAAAAAATGGAAGATCTTTATGGGAGATATTGAAGATCTTTCACCACGATTTGAAGATTACATTCCGAGTTTCCAAAGACACTAAACTATTACGATCCTTGTGTGTGTGTTTTTGTTATGTAATAAGTATTCCGCAAATGTAATGTAATGTCAATATACGTCAGGCTTCGGGTCTCTACAGTTGGTATCAGAGGAAAGGTTTAGTCAACCTTTGGAAACTAGGATGCGAAAATGTTAGTGAGATCCCTAGAGATATTTCTAAGGTATGTATAGGGATACCCCTAAGGATAAGTATACGTATAGGATATAGTCCTAGAACTATGGTAACGATATTAGATTATACCAAAGATGTTAGATATTGAAGTTACTCCCCATTTATTATGATTTTTGTCTCTTACACTATTCTTTTTGGGATTTAGAAAATGGCTGGAAACAAGGTGATTCACGATAATGGAGGATATGCGGGACAATGGAATGATATTTTTCATGAGCAACCAAATGAAATGGGATTTGGAAGTCCAAAAATCATTATTATGCCGAATCAGCAATCTCATAATATGATCAATAAAGTAAAATTTGGTAAGTTTCCTGACTCGGCGAATAAGAGAAAGATGGAGTTTCATGATGATCATAGAGGAAAGAAAGTTCAATTTCCCCTATGTAAATCATGTGGGAAGCGGCATCAAGGAGAATGTTTCAAAGGAACTGGAAGATGCTTTGGGTGTGGAAAAGAAGGACACAAAGCCAGTAAGTGAAAAGGAAAAGGTTCAGTTAACACCAGGGATGAGGATAATGGTATTGCTACGACATCAACAATGGTTAAATTTTTTAAATGTGGAATGTACGTGCATTATGCAAACCAATGCCCTAAGGGAAAGTCTCATGAAGAGAATCAGTATGGTCGTATGGGTAGTATTTATGTGGATGATGATGAAGAGACTACAAATGATATGTGAGATGAAAGAATTGTTGAATCTCGGTCAATGGTTTAAGAATGTAGTGGAATGATTACATGTTTATCATGTGTAATGTTGTATAAGTAATCTCATGGTACTATGGAATAAAAGACATCTAAGGATTGTTACACTGTTGTCTTTCCTTGAGTTTTGAAAGTGTATGATTAATGGTACCAGTATCCATGAAAGGATACTCAGATATTTTTGGAATGTAGATGATATGTGCATAATGAAGGGATAAGACGATAATGAGATGCTTGATTGTATTCATGAGCTCATGATTGATATAAGGACTAAGTGATATCATGGTTTGAGTATATAGAATTTTGAGGATTTTGGTATGTGGAAGGTGTTAACTTTTAACTGCATTCATGTTTTCACTAAGGTTCAATGGGTATTCCAGAGAATACATGATTAAGGACTTTGAATGTTTGGAATGTGACCAACAAAACATAGCTTATGATATATGGGGATCAACGATGGTATTAAATCTCTGGTAATCATTTTCAATATGTTATGAGAGTGGACTGCAGTATTATGGATAAGCCTAAAGATTGGAATGGATTATGTTGGACATAAGTTAGTATTGTTTAAGGATAGAAGTTTATTTCGATATTATTGATGGGATGTTATAGTAATATAGCTTTAGAAAAAGGACAACCTGCAGGATGGGCGACAGCCCATTGCTTCGGATGAGGCTGTGGGAATCGAACCCACAACCGAAGTGCGACTGGCCTTTATCGCCTACCACTGGCCTACAGGAAGTCCCTGTTTAGTAGAAACTAGTTTTATTATATTAAGCAGTATGATATATGAATTATAAGTCCATTTTAGGAACCATATATGATTAATCTCACTATAGAATGACTTATGTCTATTTAATAACTTTTTCTAACCTTTTGTTTGAGATAGATGGAATGACCCGTCATTCTATCACATGATCTGCTAACACTTCACGAATAACAAATTCAACTTCATTTATTTAAGAGATGAAGTGGAAATTGTTCAAGGCACGAACAACAGTGAGATTGTACCAAAATAAAGTATGTATTTATTCTAATTCTAATTCTTCAACTTTAGGGAAATGATCTTGAAAACCAAAAATGTTGTCCTAGTGCTCTTATATCTGATTAATCAGATGGTACCTTAGATCATCACAAATTTATGGATTTGTGATTGTTGGCTTTTCCATAGCCATGTTCTCTACCACTCTCCATCAGAACATGATGGTTATATTTCTCTTCCATATCCATATTTTCACCTATGTGGAAACCCATTGATTAGTTTATTTGGGTAACCGTTACGTTTCATACTTTTGTTTTTAAAGATTGGTTTTGGAATTCTTTTGTACGATGTGGGTTTCGATTAAAGAAACTTTCGAATAGTAAACCATGTATAACCCCGACGAATTTCGAGGGCGAAATTCATTTTAAGGGGGGTAGAATGTAACACCCCGAGATTTTATGAAAAATATTATTTTTAATTTCATTAATGTCTTGTGTTATACGCTACACCAAAAGGAGCTTTCACAACACACATCTTTGACCTGGCTTGAATTACACGCAATCGCGACCTTCCACGATAGCGTGTGTTGTACGCAACACCAAGTTTCGCTAAACAATGATATGCTATTAAAATATTATCAAAACTAGCCATTATTAATAGTAATAACCACTTTTTTAAATTTTGTAAATTTTATTTTTCAAAATGGAATTCATTTTTGGATTCGTAATATCGAAAGTAGCTTAGGGTGAAATTTTGGCGATTTTCGGATAACTTTCATATTTTGATGAATAGTGAAAATTACTAAATTTTAATTAAAAACAACTTTTTCAATCGAAATAATTAATAGTGATAAATTATTAATTTGAGTGGTTTTAAAGTATATTTAGAAAATATTTTTACAATTTAATACAATGTTGGTCATTGGATGTAATTTCACATTTAAACCAGTTATAAACTAGTGTCAATCTTTTGATAGTTATTATCTCTTAAAAACAAGCTATTTGTTTTGACAACGAGAATTAATTTTTAAATTAGTTAATGCAACTAATATGTTTTGTATTTGGTAAAATAGACATCATTTTTGAGTTCATAATATCAAATATAGCTTAGGCCTAATTTTTGGTATTTTTCTGAAAACTTTCAATTTTCGATGAATAGTGAAACCACTAAGTGGTAGTTAAAAAAACTGAATTGTTCATAAAACTTAATTTTACCGCTTCTGTGAGTGGAATTTCGAAAATCCGAGAGACACGGTTAATATCAAGGACTAAAATGTGGTTCAATGAGATGAAAATAATTTTTGGTGAATAGTAACTTTTTAATTTTTTTTACCACGGTTAAAAGTAAATAGGGTAATTAAGGGTAAAGATGATATTATTATTACCCTAACACATGTCCTAATTCTATTGGATAAGTGTAATTCGACCAAAAACAAACTTAGGAATAAAATATGACCATTTAGGCCCACTTGGATTAGATTAGGACATTTATTATTAATTTATTTAAAGAAGGGTTAAAAGAGTTAAAATAAAAGTTTATTTACTAAAAGATTTTTAATATGGGGTTATACATAAGATAAATTCGACTATAAATATTCATTAGAAATCTAAAAGAATTTCCTACATAATGGTATTTTATTTTTAATTTTTAGACATTAAATAATTTAATTTATTTATGACACAACGATGATGCAGTAATTATCTTATTAATGAAATATTGACATAATTGATGTTATAAATACCCAAATAAATATAATTTTAGACTTTTTATGAATTCCACTAATTTTCTAGGTTACTATGATATATTAGTGTTGATTTAATCAGCTTGGTTCGAACATATAATTCTGTTATGACTTTCACAAAAATCATATATCAAATAGTGTCAAAATTGACACAAAATAGTTTTTAAATCAATTGTTATATTATTAATTGTTAATTTATTCCTAAAAATCTAAGGATAGGCCAAATGACTTAGATAGGGATATATATATTAATAATAAACAACTTGGGGTTCGTTTGGCATGTTATAGTAAGTGTATTAACCATATAGTGTAAGAAAACAAAAAGTCACGGTAAAAGTTAAATTATTTAACTTAGAGTTAAATCTATGTGATAAGGTTAAAATAATAACCTAAATACTATTGGTTGATAGGATTACGACCCATCCCCACTTTAACTTTGAAATAAGACCCTTTGGAACCATTATAAACCAATTTTGACTTTAATATAAAATAATATTTTGAGATATTCCTAAGGTGCCCCTCTCCTCCCTTATAAAAGGACACCTCCTCCCCCAACTCCTCACACCAATTTGAGCACTCATGCTCGGCCAACCCCTGCCAAAATCTCTTCTCCACTTCCCTAGAAACATCCTAGAGGTTCTGGTCTTCCTCAAAGACCAATTTTAGTGCCCTAAGAGGAGGTCTCAAAGAGGAGCTTCAAAGAAGAGGTAATTACCGTTACCAATTCTTTCATCTTTATTTCTTCTTCCACTTCTTCTTCTTAGGTTGTTTAATTATGAAGTCACAACATCAGTATCACTCATATACTGATATGTTATTATAAGTATGAAACAGCCCTATTTCACCATCTATCCATCCTACGGAAAAAGAAATCACCGCGCGTGCGTACGTACGGAATACCGTCTCCACGCCGTGGTGTAATCTATTTTCCACCACCACCTTACATGGATGGGTATAATGGTGTAAAGAATAACTATACATAGTTATTACAACATAATATTGATTCTGATATATTGTATAATCCACTCCACTCCAATTCAATATTTATGGAAATGATATCATCGCGCGTGCGTACGTACGGACTACCGTCTCCACGATGCGATGAGATTCATTCTCCATGTTAACCATTTAAGAATGATTATAAAGTATATATAAGAAATAATAATGAAATATATGACATTATAAAGCTACTGTATTTATGTATATATATATATGTATGTCATCTACTTACTTCCATTCAAGACAATAAGGAAAGGAAAACAGCGTTCATGCGTACGTACGGACTACCGTCTCCATGAACGGTGTTTTTCATTTCATTTATCTATCTATTATATATATATATATACTGAATATATATGATATATAAATCATATTTTATATTCTGGAAGTAAGTAAATCATGATAAAAGTAATAATAATGTCAAGAACAAAAAGTCAAAACACCTACGATAAATGAAACGATTTTACCCAAAACGCTTCTTTAACATGGAATTTACAAAAGAACGGGTAATATAAAGTCATAAGTGAACCATATATGATATCATAACAATGAATATGATTATGTAATAAGTCAATGAAATTATTTAAATCATTATACAGGAGGTTCGGACACATACGAAGCTAATCGGACCTAAGGTAAGGGAAATATCACAATCTCATTTTTTATCCGAGATTGTTTATACTTTAGTATTTACTGGGGTGTATTTTATCATCCACATCCATGTTCCCTAAATATGTAATATTATTTCCATTCTTCTACAATATTTTATATCCAATTTTACCCTTCGGTAAGTTTTTTGTAAAGGGTATGAAAGGAATCTTTTGTCATTTTTCGTACGAGGTACTTTTTGACTTTTCCGACAAAAGTACGAAGAATGTTTTTTTATCTTATATGGCATGAATGGATTTTTAAAACATTATTTCCAAGAAGCTTAATTTACAAGTTTTAAAGTTTATTTTCAATCAACTTATTTTATTTTAAATTCGTATGACATGTTATGAAAGGAAAAATGTTTTTGAAGAAGAAAGGATATTTTCCTCAAGAATTGAGTTCAAGTGTTCTATCAAAATAATTTTCCATCTAAGATAATAAAGGGTTTTGTTTTTATCCCTATTATTACATTGATTTGATCATGTTGTGATGGAATTATTTTTATGAATTCCTTTATCTTGTATGAATTGTTTTATGATGTCATGATGTTTAAGATTCCCATTTGTATTACATGGGTTATGCAATGATGTATGGTTTATGATTTTGTGGCACACATAAGAATGGTATCATTATGAGATGGGTGGGACCTATATCTCCCTCAAATGCATTGGGTAATGATTTTATATCTCATTAGATAGACATGGCTGGAATGGTAGGTTATACCGGTTCAGTGAAACAGGACTGAAACGAGGGTTACTTGATTCAGAAAGGGACTTTGTCCACTAAGATAGTCTTGGCAATGAGTCTTGACTAACAAGAAATGATTCTCTATGATTATGTGTGAATGCCACAAAGTTTCATGTTTTAAGTTATGATTATTGTGATTACATTTCACTTCCATGATTTATCCCATGATTATGAAATTATTCTCTCTTTTGCAGGTTATGATTTCCAAAATGTTATGTTCTTATGAATATGATGTGATTGATATTTCTTTTGTTTACCCTTACTGAGCATTTGAGCTCGCCCTTTTATGTTTTATTTTCCCCAGGATATAAAGAAGGGTTTTAGGTAAAAAAAGGAAGATCTTTATGGGAGATATTGAAGATCTTTCACCACGATTAGAAGATTACATTCCGAGTTTCCAAAGACACTAAACTATTACGATCCTTGTGTGTGTGTTTTTGTTATGTACTAAGTATTCCGCAAATGTAATGTAATGTCAATATACGTCAGGCTCCGGGTCTCTACATTAACAGTTACCAAACCCCCGAATACAATGTAGATAATAGAATACCCATTGTTAGTTCATGTTTTCCCAAGCCATGTAGACTAACCGAGTGGTCGTCAGAACTTTTTATATCTGTGGGAATTTTAGTGTCATCAGATGCTGGTCAGTTAAGATAGTTTGTTCTCTTGGTTGGGAGACCCACTATAAGCCTCATATAGGTTATTTTGTAAATAATGAATGTATGTCTAACCCTTGTACCAGAGAGTCCGTTCGGGCCTCCTCCTTTTAATGTCATGATTCTTTTTGAAGAAAAAAATTTATGTTTTTATTGAGGTTCGGGCACCGATTTGTGTTTCCTCATACTAGTAACATATATTTATCCATTTTCTTGGTTTGGAAGTAGGTAGTATTTTTCAGAACAATATAACTACCAATATCATCCTTGGTTATGAGTTGGGATTGGAGAGCACCAAATGGTTTTGTTAAATGTAGGTATGTGTAACCTTTTTTGTTGTTATTGTTCATTTGGTGTAATTTTCTTGAGTCTTATTCAGATTGTTTATGAGGATTTTTCTTTTGGGGTAATGTATGAATGTGCATGATTTCTTTAAGAAAGTGGTGTACATTTTTGTTTGTGAGAGTATTCTTTCCTTAATTGATCACTACAGGGATTTTGGCCTTTAGGGGGAAGACAAAACTTGGAATGGGAGTCTATTTTGGTGTATTAGTTGGGTTTGGTTTTTCCATTTTTCATTCTATTCCATTCATGGGGCGGAATGCTTTATTTCGGGAAGAAGTGTCACACTATGATTTTTCAATTCCATGCTTTGTTTCAAATCCTCTTTTGGATCATAGCTTTAAACTAGATTTTGGTTGATCCGGGTTTTAAATTTTGGTGTATCTTGTGTTCTTGGACTATGACATTATTCTTGAGGCTATTGTAGGAAAATTGGCCTCATATTTTTTTTAATGAGATGGTGTATGATTGTGGTGTTTTGGAGATGGATTAGTGACACTCCTAGTGGCACACCTTGTGGGGTATGTTGTTGAGATGGTTTATATCCTTGAGGTGGATGCATTTTGGGGTGAAAAGAGTGATTTATTTTTTCAATTGTTCTCCCCAATACATGGAATATATTCCCCCATAGGCTTACCCAGTGAAGATAAATGAAGATGGTTTATAATGGCATGGTTTTTTGGAGCTAGTACAGGCTGCACGTTTTGGCAGAATGAATTACTAAATCGTGAACCCAAACCGTGTCAGGTGCCAAGAACATTAATATTTTGGGTGTTTTACCATTTTATCCTTCTATAATTAAACCAAATATTCCCTTTTAATCCATATTTAGTGACCTACCTCTATGGACAGCCTCTATGCTCTCTCACCCTCCATTTTCACTCAATTATGAATTAATATTTTATGGGGGGAAACATCAAAATCATGCATGTTAGTCTCCCTCTCTTTGATTTAATACCTTTAAATAGGTTATACTCCCTCTTTCATGAAGTTATGAAATGTATATAATTTAGGTTTAGTACCTAGGGTTTTATTTGGTTTATTTTTGGTAAAATATTATGGTTTTATGTTTGATTTCACTCCCTCGTGGTGCGACTGTTGTGTGGTTGATGTTTCACACCAAGATTTAGTGGTTTCGAAACAAAAGGTATTTGGTTCAATGTGTATGAATCCTATGAGGAGAAATATATTATCGCTTAATATTTTTAGCATGCAATTCTTAAATTATGTTTGGTGTGGGATCCATTTATGGTAGTTTTGATTAATCTCTTAATTTCAAAGTGCTGTATGTGTTTGAAAATGTGGGGTTTTCATGTGTATCTTTCTTGGTATTATTTGAGGTAATTTTATTACACCAGATAGTGGTTCAATAAATGCTTATAGGGATGAAAATTCATTTTTTTTATTTTTGTTGTTGTGATTTTGGCCTTGAAAGAAGGTTTTGAAATGGGTTTTGTGTGAAAAACGTGGTAATACCCTTTTGGATTGTTTTATGAATATTTGAAATGATTTAGTGAGTTAACAAATGTGGGAAAATTATGTACATGTAATGTTTTGGTGATTTTATTCACTTAAGAAGAGTTTTTTAAAGTTAGATATGTGATTTATGATTTAAAAAAATTATAATATTTTATATATTTTTGAAATGTTTTATCGAATTGCACGAAAAGCACGAAACATGTTTTTGTGCTATTTTGTGTGAGTATGATTTAAAAATGAATTTAATTGGAAAAGGGTATTCTGTGACTTGTGTGATATAAATGTTGGTTTTTTGGTGTGTTTTTTACTTGGGATTGGTATTTTCATGAGAAAATTACATTTCATGGCTTGTGCAACTTGTTTGAGCACAAAAGGGAACACCCAGGTATCTAGGTGGGTGGACGTGTACTAGTATGCTACCGATCTCGTGGGGTTTGGCCTGAGTTTCACATAGCAATTTTGATGATGAAAAAACTGACTAAAATATGATGATTACAATTATGATGATGTTGTTGGGGTACCTCTAGTTTATGGTTATGATCCCTACTTATGGCTCGTGTGCACGAGAACATATATTTGAATTGTTTCCTACACCAGGATATGAGGTACATGGGACCCACAACGAGCTAGTTACTAGGGGTTATTTCTCATTCCATGTTCTAATTAGATGATTTATTATTACCATTGGCATAAGGTATTTTTGGATGGGAAGTTTTTTAGTTTTGGAATTCTATTTAATTTTTTTAATCCATTAATTTAGCCTACGTGAAAACTATTTTTATTTAAAATTGCACCTCTCTAAATATATTATTAGCATTCCAGGATTACAAAAATATGAAATATTTATGTGTTTGAATGTTTATCACATAAAATATCACAGTGGTGGTATCCTAATATGGTTTTTCTGACACCCTACTGACACCTTTTGTTGTAAGTAGGCTTGGTTATTTTTTACGTAGGTTTGGGTACTGCTTTTTGTGCCAATGTTTTGTTTTTTAGCGTTCATCCGTGATGTAGTGTTATGGAGATTTCGTGAGAGAAGATCCTCTTTCCAGGAGGATATTCTTGGGATTCCCATTTTTGGTTTCATCATTTTTTATAGTATTTGAAATTTTATTCAAATTATATAATTCAATTCTGATTTTTGGTAAAATATGGGTTGTTTTGAAAAATCCAGATTTGTAATATTGGACTTGTTTGTAGATATATTTTTTATAATCTTAGGTAAATCATTCAAAAAATTTATTTTATGATACCTGGTCACTTTTTCCAGCCCATGGTGATCGAGAAAGCTATTTGGGAGTTTACACGGGCTAGATCAGGTGCTGGTTTTGATGGCTAACAGATTCAGTTTGTCACATCTTTAAAAGATTACATGTTTATTTACAAATAAATTGTTTTACTTTTTCGGTGTGTAGTTTTCATTAAAATTAAATTATTTTCATCATGTAATTTTTTTATGATTCAATAATTATTGTTTTTATAATTATTTTATTTTTCTTGGAAATTTTAGTGATGAAAAATGTTTTTTTATAATCCAAAGATGATTGGTTCCATTATATCCCTCCAATGCATCCGATATTTTGGATATTTATCATGATGGTTATTCGATATTTAATAATGATGGTTCCTCCAAGTATAACCATGGGGTTATGTCAAGTATTAACATAAGGGTTTTATTATGGTATATGTGAGGGTTACATATTATGTAATTATAATAATAAAATGATTCACAATGTTACAAATATTTTTGGTTACACATTATATGTTTTTTAAAGAAATATCTTGTTTTTTCAAGGAAATTTATAGACTTTGTGTTAAAAGGAAATTATATGTTAATTATCTTTTGTGAAAATGTTTTCATGTGTTTATCATGTTCTCAAATAAACTTATGTAGATTTTATTTTACCTTTAACATTTCTTATTAAATTTTTTATGGAAATCATTGGGCAGAAAATATGTTTTATCTGGTAAGAAAATATTTATTTTGAGTGCAATGTTTATTTGGAAAAATTAAAAGTTGTACACATATTTACGTATTAATGATTTCATTCATTCTTGTTATATTCTTTATTGAGATTTATGTGCTCCTAATAATTTTAAAAACGTTTTTCACACATTTTAATGGAGAGTAGGAAAAAGTATAATGTCATAATGAAAATTTTGAAGAAATATCATGAAAAGGAATCATGTTTTATTTTATAGACCATTTGTTTATGGGGAAATGGTTACTATATAGAAGAGTCCACTTGTTATTTATGGGTTTACTATATAAGAGTTTTCCCTATTTCTCTAAAAATCTAATAAAAAAATATCCTTGGATTTTTAATAAAGTTAATTCTATTTCAAAAACATTATAATATATAATACATAAGATTGGTTCCTTATAGTATTTTTTCGCAAACCTACATGACCTATTTTCCTTATTGATTGAGTCATCTAATAATTCAGTTATTCAACGTTCTCTTATACTAATTATCCATTGGAATCATCATAAATATGATAATTTTAATATTTATATATTATCATCATTATCTCTTCATATCCATCAAGAAACTCATCATGAAAAATATTCCAATAATTTAATTTTTATTTCTTTAAAACTAACATTAAATCACTACTCTCAAAAAATATTATTGATATTTTATTGAAACAAATATTGGATTTAAACATTAATGATTACCTTGGTAATATTCCATTATCTTCTACATCATATTATTTTTTCATATTTTCTTCTTTTTTCCAATATTTATTTTTCATAAGAATCCCCCATGATTATTCAAATATGGTTTCTTTTCATGATGAATTCAATATGGTCTCTTCTCTACTCATATTCTATGTAATACTCTATTCTATTTATATATAGGCACATGGAAAATACATTTTTAGCTGTGATGTGGTATTCCATAATCAATCAGAAAATCATTTTCCATATTGATCACCATACAATTTCTTCTTTTTATAAACCAATATATTGGTGAGTTCTCATTAAATATACTTCTTGTCTAATGAAGTGTTAATCATTGTGTTCTTCATATTAAAAAATGTAAACTATGGACTATTATCTTATCTCAAAATCATTATATTTCCTCTAATTAAATATTCTAATCTTCATTGAATCCTTTTTTAACTAACAATTCTATCTTTTTTTAATAAACATAACACATACCATCGTTTTAAACTCATTATCAAATAAAGTAAATAACTTCTCACTATATGTTCCATCCTCACCAATTCGAATACATATGTTAGTGTAGAACAAATTTAGAATACCTGAATCCTGATTATTATTTTCAAGATATATATTTTGAACCCTATTTTATCTCATGTAATTATCATAAAATGTTTCCCAATCTCTTGTCATGTTTGGATTATCTACTAAATTTATGAACATGGAAAAGATCTCCAATATTTTTTAATCAATGTTTGATAGCTTTTAATTCCATGAGTGATTTTCCTCTCAAACTATTATAAGAGGTGGGATAAATTTTATATCTAAATTATATTGATTTTCATTCATCCTAGAACCTTTTATAATAGAATTTACATCCTTTTCCTTTATACTAAAAACTTCTTTATTGAATATGACTTCAATGTTGAAACACAAGGTTAAAATGTTGTCAATGCATTGGTATGATGCACATAAATATATGGGACTTCATTAATACTCAACTAATCTCTATACAATAAACTATTTCTACAAAATTAATCACTAATGATCAATAATTATAAAAAACTTCTATTTTATGAACTCTTTTGCTCTCATTTATTAATAGATTCATAATACATGTTATAGGATATAACCAGCTTCTACCCAATATTTAGGTGCTAATATTATTTTAAACAATTGTTTAAATTTCATCCAATCATTATTTCTGAAATCCTTAAAATCCTTAAAATATATTCCCAAATAAGTTTTTAATTTATTTAGTATCTCCTTATTGTATTTATTAAATGATATCAGATAAAAAATTTCTTCATTGAGAAGATAAAACCTATATTCAAATGAAATAACAGTATATAAATAGAAATAATATATTATATGATATGGATAGTATGTTCTAACCCCCCTTTATTTATTTCTAATAGATTTTCCTCATAAATAACATTTAACATTACCAGAATAGGATATAGTGAGTCAATTAAAATAAAAAAATATCACTTCCTCAAAGAAAATATCATTTTATTATCATTTTTTATATATTTAATTCTTTTGAATACCTCCTGGATTATTGATGAGTTATCGATGACAGAAAATTTTCTCAATTTTTTTTCTTTCCTATATTCTTTAAATTTAAAACTTTTTATCGATGTTTCACCATCATAACCAAACATTGTTTTACCAACACATATTTTTATTTGGGCAGTTACAATTTTATCAAATGTTCTTGGGCCTCAATATTCCTTTCATTCTAACATTCATCTAAAAACAAAAAAAAACTATTGTTATTTTATTTCATACATCTAATTTTATTTCTAATTCCCGTTTCTTTCTCAATGAAGTTACTTCTGTATCATGTATTTATATATCCTTGACTTTCTCCTTGATAGATAAGTTAGGATGATAAATTATATTAATCTATCCACCATTATTCAAAATCTAATTCATATCTTCTTCAAGTTTCACATAATTAATTTAACATACATTCCTCACATCTTCACTTAAATAAATTTCTTCATTAATTTATTCATAAAAATTTCTGATTCCATCCTTAATCCTATGATCATCCTATTATTATTAATATAGGTTAATCTTTTGAATAGATCCTTCTAAGTCCACCTTGAATTCAACAACTCCAACTTGTTTATCATTATTTACTCTAGATTTAGAAATATGTGTTAAATATATTGTAGTATATTATATTTTAAAGATGAACATAATCTCAATGCCATTTAATGGTTCTATATCTTCATTTTATATTCATACCAAATCCATCCTATTAATTTTCTATATACTTTCAATTCAAGAGTTATATTTCAATAGAGAGGGAATCATCTTCATCTACTTTTTGTCTTATTATCCTCTTTATTAACCCTATTTCTACATATAGTTGTTATGTAACTAATCAATCAATAATAATAAAAACAATAAGGAAAAATACGTTCAAATATTATTTTTCCCGCTATTAATGTTTCATGTAATAAATAAGAATAAATCATCCCTCAAATAATCTATACTTATCTCCTCTTTGACATATTGTTTATCAAATTCTATGATTTTTATCTATTTATATGAATGTTATAAAGATGAATCTTATTTCACATAAATTTTAAATGTAAATAAATTTCTATTTTAGTTATCATATGAAAAATCAAGAATATTCATTTCTTTATGTACTGACACATTTAGGATGTACATGGGTGGAACCTTATGATAAACCTATTTACAATATAAGAATCATTACTCCCATGAAAAATTCGATGTATAGAACTAACAACCCCAATGTGAATGTTAATGAATCCATCCAGAATTTCATTTGAACTCGTCATTAGATCATAAAACCTATTATTTAAAACCCATTGTTTTGTTTCTTTCACTTCTTTATTGCCTTAATTAATGTTTAATATATTATCCGAAACAAATTATATTATACTAAAATCCATTAAAATTATATATATATATATAATGATCCTAAAAAATCAATATGTGACATAGCATTATCATTCAACAACTTCTTATCAACATCCATCATTGATTCATGTAGGATATCTTTCATAGATCCCATATATGACTACGTATTAGACATTTAGCCTAGAAAATCATAATTTTTTTCTCATATTATTCTTCCACATAGGATTGTTTCATCAATCAAATAAGGAAAATACATTTTCAATCACAATATTCTCCATTATATCATGTTTATCTCAATATTTTCATGAAAAAACCTCACATTTATTCCACTTGTTCTAACATATGATCCCATTGTACACCTCTAAGAGGGGGTGAATGGGGATGATGAGAAATTTTATCTTATATGTAATTAACATTATTTCATATATTTTTATGAGAAGAGTCCCTTTGGATTTGTCTTGTAGTAACTATCAAAATAACAAATAGTGAAGTGAAATAACACACAATTTTTCATGGTTCATCCAAAATATGATATATATAAGTAGGTAATATCAATGAAGTTTTGATTTCCAATCAACTAGTAATTTTATATTATTTTATGAAAAATTTATAAATATCTCTTTTATAATATATGAATCATTTTCACTTCCTCACTTCCAATTACTATATTTAATAGGGTGAAAATATATGATCAAAATTTTGGTTAATCTCATAAGATTTCAATATATAGTTTGATGCTAAATAGTTATGAGTGTTCTATATGATGCATTATTCATCATATATAGATCATCAAATATATAGACATAAGCATTACCATCGACACCCATTATTTAATGTAATTTAATCCCACACACACTTCTCTTTAAAATTACAGATATTCGATAATCTTCTTCTTCTGATACATTCTTTCTCAGATCTCAAGGATTACCACATTTATTTTTTTTGCGTGTTATATTTTTATTCTCCTAAAATGAAAAAAACTATATATCCAAATAATATTTATATTTAAAATTTTAATTCAAACAATAACCGAATTCTATTTTCCTTTAATTAAAATATATTTATTTTCTCAACTCATAGTACATATCATCCATATAATTTTGAATATATAGTTATTTCTTCTCAAATAAATATCAAACCATCAAGACACTATCACATAGTCATTTTTAACTCTTTAAAATGAGGAAATCATAGATTGATAGATTACATCATGACATGACATTTTATCTTTTATTCTTAATCATTTTCAACTACCATATGTGACATGTCGTGTCACAAGACTTTATAAATCATACCTAATTTGAGTGGTTTGACAACCAAAATATAGTTTTTCATATAGATTTAAAATTTTTATGTTAGATAATCATTGTTCTTTCCATTCAATCATATTTTATCATTTAAATCCCTATGGTGAAATATTTATTCACGACATAGGCATCCTCAAATTTTCTAAATTCCCTAAATTCATCCATGTCTTTTCTTGGTGAAAAAATATGTCATGGAATGTATAACAGTTATGAAATATATCCTTACTCACACATAAGAGTAAATGAATTTTTGAAACTTTTGATATCGATGCCATTTAAGACATGGAATTATATCAAATGTGTTAGTTTCCCAAGATTACAATGCCACAGAAATAATTCTAACCAAATTCATGATAAATTCTAATATTTAACAATGTTGATAACATTTCTTAAAAACACAAGAATATAAATGGGTATTCATCATAGCGTGATTTATATGTAATAGAGTCTAACAAAAATCCCCAAATCTGAAAAAGAAAATATATTATGTTTTTCATTAATAAACGATACACAAGGATCCCAAATAATAGAGTAACAAAATTGAAAAGACTTAGTTCATATTGCAACACTAGACTTCACAACATGTCTAATTTTTTCTACTACCTCCATATTTTTATACGTAAATTCAAATTTCAGCCAATAAATTCAAAGAAACTATTGATTAAAACAAATACAACTGAACATTATATCATAATAATATAAATTCTCAAAAAAATTATTATTCATATCAATATTTTAAAAATTATTCTAGAAGAATTTAGTTTGAGATAAATCCTTATCTAGTGTTGGGAAATTCATATGCTCCATTTATACATTAGTATAATGGAACCTACCGGTTTACCCATTTTGATCTACATTAAACTCAAGTCGATGAGCTCAGATTTATATAAAAAATGGTTTACCATACATTCATCAATATTTAATTAAATCAAATACATATAAAATAATCTATGGTTTCATATTTTTTTTAAACATATAGATGTAATACCCACTAAATATCATAAAAAATTCATTATCATCCATGAGAACCTATGCATCATATGTATCACATGTTTAAAATGTCACACATGTTTCATTGTTGATAATATCAAAATTTCTCACTCTCAGAAATAGAGAAATGCATCACTACTGGAGACAGAGAAATTAATCACTATTGGAAATAGAGCAATGTATCATCATTGGAAACAAGGAAATGTCTCAATATTGGGAATAGTGAAATGTATCACCATTGGAAATATAAAACTGTCTTAGAATTTTAAATATAAAATATATCACCATTGAAAATAGAGAAGTGTCTCATCGTTGGAAATATAGAAATGTCTCACCATTGGAAATAGGGAAATAAACAGAGAAATGCATGAAGCAAGTTGAAACAAAACAATGTAGTATTTTCCACTACTATAAAATGAGTTGTTGTAAATATATTGTATAAGAAAGTAGATTATTAAGAGAATAAATAATCCTACATTCATGAATAAGAATAATAGTGATGAGATTCTATGGAGGAAAGAGACTGGAGGAGGAAGATGATAAATAATTATTCATCATTTTATGTTCAAATTGAATGCATAAACATTGATAAATTATTAATCCATATAAAAAATGAATTTATAGTTAGACAAAGAGTTATTAAAATATTGTTTTAATATATTTCAAATTAATCAATAATATTTTAATTCTTATAAGTATTGAAATATGTATCATCAACAAATAATGAAAACATGTTTTGATAACTAATGAAACAATTATAGTACTTAGTATATTTTTTAAGGAATGTAAATGAAATTTTTAGAGTTTAATGCATATAAATGAAATTAATATAAACATGTCATATTTATAATAAAATAATCTCCAAGTTACTCTTATTATAATCCAATGATATATCAGATAATCAGAAAACATTTTCAATTTTAGGAAATTCAAAATGGTAGATCTCTTTTATTTTTTTTGGACATACGACACACCGCTTAAAAAATAAATTAAGACTTTAATTTATTCTATTGTAATGAAGATAAATAAATTTAATTTAAAATGGAATAAGTTTTAAAATAATATAATTATTATATCACATGTAACAAAAAAGATTACTATAATCATGATTATACTGAAAATGCATTTTCAAGACAAAAACATGTATCATGTTTGGGATTAAATGATAATATTCTAGATAAATAAGTAGCCATATTTTTAGTTTAACAAAAGTATGATAAACTTTATATATTTCATATGAAAAACGAATTATAAAATTACAATCACTATAACTTATGTAATAGGAAAAATAAAATGAGGTTTAGAAAAATTCACATAAAAATATATGTGGATTTTGGTTATATAAAAACAAAAAATAACATGTAATAAAAAACAAGAAATACAAGCATTCACATGCAAAAAAAACAACTCCCTCTTTAAATTATTACAAAACCTAAACAATTAAATTTATTTTTTATTTCCATTTTTTTAGTAAACAAAATGATAAAATAAAAACTCCCCTATACAATTGTAATAATAAAATCATTAAATTTACAACATTCGATGTTCAAAATTCAATTTTTTTGGATGAGAAGAGTATATAGGATTAGTAAATATTTCTACTAGAATATTTTTAGATGTGATAAATTCTAAAACAATATAACTCCTATTCACATGATCTGTAATATAATGAAAGATAAGATAGATATGTTTTGTTCTAAAATTATTTCAGGGGATTTTAGAATTAAAAATTGAAAATATATTATCCTAATAAATAGCTAGTTTATCAAGATATGTTATTAAATAACATTATATATTTTAATCCATAATCATTGAGTACAAATACATGTAGTATATATATACTCAGCTTACGTGGTAGATAGAGAAACCAATAGATTCTTCATAAAAGATCAAGAAATTAATCCGTTTCCAAGGAAATAATACATAACAGATATTATTTTTCTATAAAATGTACAACCTCTAATATAAGAGTTAGAATAAAATATTAAATGAAAAAGTTATATTTAGGAAAAAATACCCAAGAATCAATAGTTCCTTTACCATAATGAATTATTATTTTTATATCATTAATTTGAATTTCATTAAGGTCATCTTGAAATCTAGCACATAAAGAAACACTAAACAATATATCAGGTCTAGATACAGTTAAATATATCATGATACATATCATTCATTTATATACATGAATATCAACATATTTACAACATACATCAATATCCAATTTACATTTAGAAACCATAGGAATTTTCATATATTTAAAGAAACTACAACAAAATATTTTACCCAACTCTTTAGCGTACTAATATTGATTAATAAAAATTCTATCTTTTTCTTGATAAATTTTAAATCCAATAAATAAATTTAATTTTCACATTAATCGCTGGTCAAACACAAAATTTATCTTAGTAACAAAATAATTACAAATCATTTCACTAAATGAATCAAATATTATATCATAATCATAGATTTGTATAATTAAAATATTATTATAAATTATTATAAAATAAATTATAGGAACAACATTGCATTTCATGAAAGACTTAGTTAAATAAAATAATGTAAGTATTTCATAACAACCACATGGTGTTTTTTTGAGACCATACATACCTTTATGATATTTTAAAAACAAGATTATAAAATTTTTTATTTTCAAAACAAGGAGATTGAGATACATAAACTTCAATAGTTATAAATCCATTTAAAAAAGTACTTTTTACATCAAATTGGAAGTGTTTATAACCATGAAAATAATAAAATTTCTAACAAAATTATAATAACATCTAACCTAGAAATAGGAGAAACTGCATCCTTAATGTATATACCTTATTCTTGAGAGTATTTTTGTGAAACATGTCTGGATTTTCTGTTGACAATTAGTCCATATTCATACATATTTCCTCTAAATATCCGTAATGTTCCTATTACATACTTATCCTTAAGAAATTATACTAAAGACAAAAAATTATTTCATATAAATGTATTATGATTATATTTTATAGCAACAATCCATTTAGAATCATTTAATGAATCATTAATATTATTAGGAACTAAATCAGAAATAAAACCAGAATTGACAAAAAAAATTAAACAGAATATCTAGTTTTAACACCGGAATCAAAATTTCAAATAAAATTTTCATTGAGATTTACATTACGAATATTCAATGATATTATATTGGGTCAAGGATGAGTATTCTCCACCTAATTTTTTCCATCCTTATACTGTGGTTTTCTCCACAAAAATTAAAATCTCTAAACTAAACATCAGAAACATATAAATTGGAATTTAATTTATCATTATTTTCAAGAGACATAAAATGAATAAATGCTTAAATAACCACAATTCTATTATTATAAACAATAAATGACTTATTATTATTATAATATCCATGAAAAATACCTTTATCAATTTTATAATCAAATCTATCTTAATTATTGTTTGTATTAAAAATAAAAACATTACAACAAAAACTCTAAAACATCTGACTTTAGGGTTTTTTTGAATAATTCATAAGAATGTTTCTTTAAAAAATGTATAATAAAAATTCTACTTAAAATAAAAAAAAATAAAATGGAATCATCTCAAAACTATGTAAGAAAATTATATTCATATAACATAGTTCTTGCTATTTCAATAAGAGTTCTACTTTTCTTTTCTACATCACTATTTTGATATGGTGTTCTTGGAGTAGAAAATTTATGAAAATAAAAATTATTTTCAACAGAAATTAAATATATGAATTTTTAAATTCATCTCAACTATCACCATGAATATAAATAATTGTACAAACTTTTCATTTTTAATTAAATTACAAAATTCATTAAATTAAGAAAATTATCATTTCAGGAGAAAGAAAGTATACCCATGTAAATATACTATAATCAAAAAAATAATTAAAATATATTTATACCTGCCTAGATTATAAATTTTAGTATGACCAGAAAGATCAAGATGTAGTAACTATAATGTTTGACAAGAATTTATCTGATTGATTGGTCTAAGGTAAATTTTACATTGCTTCCCTATCATGAAAGCATCACCAACATGGATTTTTTATTTCTTCAAGGAATGAAATTGTAACACATTATCATGTTTTGATAGCTTAGGTAATATTCATAAATTAACATGACCTAAATATCAATGCTAAATGATTCCTTCATTCTACATAGCATTCAAAAACATAACATGTTAAACTGTTAGTTTTTAAAAATAAATAGTATAAATATTTTCTATTATATTAGCATAAAATAATTGAGAATAATCTTTAAAAACTAAAAAATTATGTTTTGAAATATAACTTCAATCCATCATAACATAATGGTGATATGCAAATTATATTATGTTTTAATCCTTATAAATAATAACTATTGAAATAGATGTGTTATTTGAAATACCAAATTTACCAAAACCTTTTAATTTTCCTTTAAAACAATCTCTAAATGTAATAGTGATTTAATCACATGTGTATTAAGTTTTAAATTTTATGGGTATTCCGTCATATTCCATGAAAATCGACAGTAGTTGTACAATATGTTGTTCTTTAGACTTCCAAATAATTTTTCCTAAAAATTAATTAATTGATAATTTGAGTACCCAAGCTACTTTTGGTATAATAGTAATAGTAATAAAATTCTTAGGTACCCATATAAAATTTAAACAACTATTGTATGGTACTATAGAGAATAAGAATTTATAAATATTAGTTTTTTTAATCCCAAATATTGTTTAAATCTAAGTGAAAAATAATTTTCATAGTACCCTTTAATGCCACATTTAAAATAAGTTACATTATATCTAAAACAATTTTGTTTGGTTGGGATGCCTATAAAAAATACACAAGAGGGGGATGAACTATTTCAATTTAAAAACATAGACACTATTTATATTCCCCTTTGGGAATTTAATGATCATTTTTTGTTCTCTTAATGATGGGAAATCAGTGGAAGTAAATAATGGAAAAGAACAGAATGATTTATAGTGGTTTGTGGAACAAACATACCAAATTCCACTCCACCAATGAGTTAATTAGCAAGCTTAGTGATTTTAACTCTAATGACCTCATATCAAAATACCATCCATAACTGAGTGCAGGTAGTTCCGACCTGACATGGCTTTGACAAGGTCTTTTGATTCTTTTATAGGGAACCGAAATATCTACAGATAAGTCCGAGAAGCTGAAACTCCACTACGACTAAGTCTGAGTAGTTGATACTCAAAATGAAAATAGATGGGATAAACATTATCTTGATATTGGTTTATCTCAATGTTGTAGAAGAAAATGATTGATGTAGATGATATTCTCTATTGAACAACAGTAGTAGAAAAATAATCTTCAACGTCGAGCATGCTTCCTCATTATTAAATAACAGCAAATATATTTTAAAATGTTTGTATTGGGTTCTTTTTCCCTTACACCATGAGAGAATATTACTGTACAGAGAATATTTCTGTCTCTAAAAGCATAGATCATTAGTATGAATATTTTTAGAACATTTGTTTTTATGTTGGGATGGAAATAATGAAGACTCAAGGCTAGAGTTTTAATATTATCAATATTTTTAAAAGGTCATAATTTACCCCCCATGTGTCTTCGGTATAGAACTATCAACATAACAATTTATAGCAGAGGTAGAGTTCAACTGATTTCTATTATATCAAAAAATCCTTTGGTAAGGATTTACATGATGAAAACTCGTAATGGAAAGTTTTAGAGAATTTATGTTGATGTTCTGTGCTCATTATTTTAGTTTTCAAAATTATGAATGGTGTCAAACTTTCATGACTATATATTTGAAGAATCATGGTTTCATGGTTTAAATGAAGATTGAAAAACCTTATAAAATACATGTAGAATGATAAATTTTTTTTTGAATATTTTATTGATAATAAGTGACAAAATTTACAATGTACTTAGATTGTGTTAAAAATGTTTATTTATAAAATATTTTAGATTAGATCATTTATTTTAATATTAGATTAAAATTCCATTTTTACACTTCAGAAATTCACCGTAGTAATTCGAAAACAAATAATTTTATATGAATTATTTAAACATAATTTTTTGCAATGAAGTTCCTTAAATAATTGGATAACACTTTCATTACAGACATATGATCTAAATCGTGCATTTTTGGAACTTAATGGGACATGAAGTGAAAGATGGGTAGGACTCGCCAAATTGGACATCAGTTATGTATTGGGGTTATCACATTTTCATCCATGATTATATTAGTCCCAAATTAGAAAAGGATATATAGGAACCATTTTAACAAAAATCATACTTTTGGAAAGAATGTTGGTTCATGTGTTTTTATGGTCAAACAGGCGGTTCAATTTGGATTAATTTTATTTGCATATTTCCCCATTCATAATTCAAACCTCTTAAAACCTAACCACCCATCTACTCTATAAATTGTTGTTTTTATCATTTTGATGGATTATGACGCGAATTAGGATATTTGGAGCATAAAATATGTGGTTCCATACCATTTAACTTTAAAATTGGAGGAGGGAATCTACCGTGCTGTGATCTCATCCAAAATTCTCTTTTTCCCCTGGATTGATGTAATGATGTTTTACTTTCAATATACTCTTTGTTTATCATCAATTTGTTATATTATATTTTATATAATTATACTATTAATATTATTATTTGTTCTGGAATTAAATACTATAATCAGCAATAGGTTATACCCTTTATAAACCCATGTGAATTCAAAATGATTCTATGATGACTATAACACCCATGGAAGAGTGGTTCTTTTTAGTAATCGGTCTACCTATTACATTTTTAATTCCATTATTTTGAATCGATGATATATTGTAATTCCCATAACATGATATATTAATTGAGTTGTAAATTTTATTTAAAATAATAAATCAATGGAACTATACTTGGAAAAACATGTGAGGTTGAGTTATGAGTGAATTTTGAGAGCGCGACCATAACTCGGGAAACAAAATCACATGGGATAAATTTGTAGAGATAAAATATAAAACCTATAAAAATTTAATCCTCATTTTACATAATTTTTATGTGCCCTAATTTTACACCAAACATAAGATATACTTAAAACATCAATCAATTTATGGTGCTACAATTTCCTGTTCTGAAGCTATCCTCTCGTTTAATTCATTTCATCTTTTTTAGTTACGTTAAACTCACATGGTTATAGGGTTTAAAAATTAGAGTATATTAATAAATTAGATATTAATTAAAATAATAATTAATAATAAATATGTGAATAGGTTGTGTTATATCAATTACACCTTAAAATATTTTTTAAAAACATCTTTTCACTAGGGTTTATTAATTAAATTTCATTTCCAAAACAAAAAAAAATACAATATTCTTCCATCATACTTTTTATTCATATTTTATAAACATTTAACAATCCCAAACATCAATGTATATTATATTATATTATTTTATTTTCAATATAACATTCTATACTACAAATTCAACCTATACCAATGCAGTCATACAAACAGTTTGTAAAATCCATTGGTATAGGTCCCTTTTCCCAAAAGTTTTCCAAAACCACAAGGAATTCCCCCTTTGAGAAAAAATTTCCCAATAGTTTTGTAATACTATTGGTAATGTATATGTCTTTCCCAATAGTTTTCCATAAACATTGGGAACACCACACTTTTATACAACTTTTCCCAACAGTTTAAAAAAACGGATGGGAAATCTGACATTGATACCACTTTTCTCAATGGTTTTGGAAATCCATTGGGAAATCGTTTGGATTTACTAATGGTTTTCCCAAACTGATGGGAAAATCCCATGTTGAGACCACTTATCCCAATGATTTTGGAAAACTCATGGGAAAGGGTATGGATTACCCAAATCATTGGGAAAACAACAATTTGAGAATATTTTTTCCAATTGTATTGGAAAACTATTGGGAAATGGTGGGTACCTATACAAATGTTTTTGAGAACTATTGGGATAGGTACCCTTATTTGTTTATGAATTCTTTTATTGAATATCATCAAATAAATAAAATTATAAATTATATATATATATATATCCAAATATATTCACAAATGTAATCATAGGATAGTGTTAATGACTTTGATATATAACACACATGTGGTGGGTTAAAACCACTACTATAACTTTTTTTTAGATGTACCTATCCCAACAGTTTCGAGAAAACTGTTGGGAAAGACCTGTCCCAAAAGTTTTGAAAACAGTTGGTATAGACCTATCCCAAATCTTTTTAAACCATTCGGATTGGACTATCCCCACACCAAATCTCCCGAAATCATATGAAAACATTTTTATTGGAAATATGAATTGTTTTTTGACCTATACTAATGGTTCAAAATAGTGGGTAAATGCAATTTTTCCATTAGTGTTTAATATGCTTTTAAAAATTACTTCCTCTTTTGAGATAATTCAATGGTCAACCACTCTGATACACCTAAATAACCTACAACCAAAAATTATTTTAGAGCAACCATGACTTCTCCTATCAAATTGGAATCATTTTTGAAGAGGGAAGTAAATTTTTGAACCAATTATAGGTATTTTTTTTATTTTTTTATTTCTTATCCTCTTTCTTTCATCATTCCCCTTTCTATGGTTGTAATTTTTTTTCTCTATGTTATTTTCTTTTTGTTGAACCATCAACTCAAACTTCTTATATTTTTAATGTGGTTCACTTTTCACCATTTCATTTTTATTTGATTTATAACATGAACTCATTTGATGATCTCTTAGATCTTGACCCTGAGATTGAGTATAGACATAGTGCTCGATTCTATCATTCTCAGTGTCTGGAATGATTCAACATTCATCTAGTAGTAAAATTCCTCCACTATGGTAACATTGAAATTCAAATAAATTCGAATTATTACAAAAAAATAAGAACCGATGTCAAAAAACAATAACAGTGAAATTAATATAACAATTTGAGAATTGGCTACACCTGACATTCACAATGACCCAAATTTTATTGCATGCCCAATCATTGAATCAGACATTGAATTGAAATATCGCTTAATTAACCTTCTTCAAATGTTTCATGGATTATCTAGTAAGGATACAAACAAACAATTAAAACAATTTAATTTGGTTTTCTCAACACATAATCCAATAAATGTCTTTGATGACCAAATAAAACTAAGGGCCTTTCTTTTCACATGATGAAACTATAATGGATTGGATGTATTATTTACAACCAGATGAGGTAACTTGTTGAAATTATTTGAAACTTATTTTCATGAAAAGTTTTTTCCCATGATCAATGAACACTTCTATACTTAAGTAGATATCGGGGATCAAGAATTCACTAGGGTAGTGAATGTATGAGTACCGGGAGCTATTAAATATGTTGTGGGAAAGCTGTCCACATCACAAAATTAGTGAGAAACTCCTCATCCAGTACTTCTTTGATATACTCACACCTATGGAGAGGAGCATGTGGGATACCGCAAATATAATATCATTAGGGGAAAACACAATTATTCTCTTGAGCATTGATTGACAAGATGGGACAAGACTCCCAACACTATGGAAATTCATGTATGCTACATGCTGTAGGAGTACACTAGGTAACTTTATATTCTCTTCAAAGTCATTTAATTGATTAAAAGATGGAATAATTTACCACAATGGCGAGACAGATTTCTTTGGAAAAAAATTAATCCCAAACCACTCATATGAGATATTATGGAATTTTGATTGAAATAGTCCACCCAGATGATTGTTTTTACCCAACTACAAGATATAGAAGAATTTTCTGAGGTATTCTCTAGGGGACCATATCAACAGCAAAAACAACTACATCCCCAGAAGAAGTATAATTCCTTTTCTTTAATATTCATCCATGTGTGTAAGGATCAATTAGAAAAAAGGTATTGATTTGGAAATAAACAATAGACCCGTTATCAACAAAATAACTAGCGACCTCCACATTAACAATAGGGTTTCCAAAAACCATACAGGATATTTAAATACCAAGCTTCAAAAAGTCCACAATAATAGAATTATCAACCAAAGGGATATTATAATGCTGGTGATCTTTTGAAAAAAGTTTTTCTTAATCAATAGAATGAGCTGAAGAGTCAAGGTTCGGATTTGAGTGAGTTGATAACACAAATGGGAGAGATAACCACCTCCCTCCAAGAACGAGTACGTAAAAAATTATATAAATCTACCTTCCCAACCAACTCCAAATCCCGAAGGTAATGTCAGTACTATCCAATTGATAAATGGGAAGAAAAAAACTGATACATTTTCACGTAACATTCAATTTGTGATTCACCTCAACTCCAAAGAAGCCCTACTCCATACCAACATATGAGGAACCCAAGGAGAAAAACAAAGGTAATAAAAAGACTACTAATGTTCCTATGAAACCCCATCCATTTCCAAACAGAGTTTTACAATCCAAGAAGATGGTTGAATAGGTGATACATAAATATATTTTTGATACATTAAAGCGTGTTGAGATCAACATACCATCACTTTATGTACAAATAAAAATCCCATGGTTAGCAATAATTTTAAAATAACTATACCAATCAAAGAGGGCTCATGGGAAATGAGAGGATAATTCATGGAAGGAATGTGTTATTACTCATTACTCTAACTCTAGTAATGCCTAAAAAATTCCCTACACCATGCACCATATGAGTGTTACACTTCTTTGATGCTATATGTGATTGAGGAGCATCCGTAAATGTTATTCTTCACTTAGTATTCTCTTTTTTACAGGTTTGTTTGTTAAAGACAATGATAGTAGTGGTGCAATTCATGAATAGAGCTACCTTATATATAGTAGGATTACATGAGGATGTACATTATTTGGTAAGGGACATGATCTTTCCAGATTATTTCTATGAGCTTAACATGATTTTTGATTATGTAAATTATCATTATCTCATTATCTAAGGTAGAATCTTCCTAAAAACATCAAAAAAATCATAAATGTCCATGAGGGTACAATTTCTATGGAGTTTGGAGAGGAAGTTATTATATTTAATGTCATGGACTCCATGAGGTACCCCATATGGGACTATTCTAATTTTTTTCTCCCATTTATAACCACCAAGTAAAACCCCCATGGAATTTTATTCTCTTATGCATTGAATGATTCTGAGTATTGGTTTTAGTTTGATTTTTAAGAGAACTTACAAACCTATTTCTAATGCACAAAATCTCTCATATATTTGATTGTGAAATGGATTCATATTATTATTTTTATAATTATCTCCCTGATATTGAAATGGAGGATGAGTATGCTAATGAATTTGATTCATTATTATATGATTCTGATGGTTATATTCTGATATTGATGTAAATTCTAAAAATATTTTAATTCGTTCAATTTCAACCTCGATACATCACCCCTCCATTGAAACTCACCCCATTGAAACAAAATAAAAAATACTCTTTCAATGTATGTGGTGAAAAAATACATATTATCATTATTAAAAATCTATCTTTTGAACATAAAGAATTTTTTTAAATATATTTAGGGAGAATATGAGGGAAATCGGGTGGTCCTTGGCTAACATATCTGGTATTAGCCCCTCCATTTTCATGAATAGGAATATTTTAAAGGATGGGGTTAAACTATTGAGGTAGAAACAAAGCATACTAATTACAACCATTATAGACGTTGTTAAAAAAGAGGTTGAAAAATTTCTCAAGGAAGGTATAATTAATCCCATTTCTGATTCTCAAGGGGTGAGTCCTATTTAATTGTTCCTAAGAAAAGTGGTGGTACTAATATTAAAAACTATAAAGAGGATTCATTTTCAAGGAGGGGGAAAAATAGTTTGTGAGTGTATTGATTATAGGAAAATTAATCTGTACACTTTCAAGGACTATTTCCCCATCCCAATTATTGATATAATTATTGAGTGACTAGATGGGAAAACACACTATTGTTTCATGGATGTATTTTCTATATATTTGCAGGTTTCTATTGATTTGTGGGATTAGTTGAAGCCAAATTTCACTTGTCTATTTGGAATGTTTTCCTACCAAAGGATCCCATTTGGACATTTCAATTCCCCAGGTACCATCCAATGATGCATGTTGAGAATATTTTTAGATTTCATTGAGTTCGAAATAGTGGTATTTATATATGATTTTACAATGCATGGGTCATCATTTGATGATCGTATCACTAGTTTGGGAAAGGATTTGTATCATTGTATTGCAAAGAATTTGGTCTTAAACATTGAAAAGATTCATTTCATGGAAGAGCATGGAATTGTCTTAGGGCATGTAGTGTCAAATAATGAGATAGAGGTTGATAGATCTAAGGTAGATATTCTTTCATCCCTACCATATCCTTCTTGTGTGCGTTATTTTAGATATTTCCTTGGGTATGTAGTATTTTATATATGCTTCATCCAATATGTTAGACATATTTCTCTTCTAATGTCAAAGTTTCTTCAAAAGGATTTTGATCTTATGTTGGATGATTCTTATAGGAAATCCATTGATGAGCTAAAAAAGTATCTTACAACACCACCAATCATACAATCCCCACGATGGGAGATTAATTTTGTGATTACCTGTACTGAAAATAACTTTATGATTGGAGATATCTTATATCAGAGTGTGTAGGGACATTAACATGTGATCGCCTATGCTTTAAGGACATTTGATTCAACACATTTAAACAACACAACCGTGGAAAAGGACTTTCCTACAGTTATATTTTCATTAGATAAATTATGTTCTTATTTATTGGGCTCTAAATTACACTTCTAGAAATATGGCCTTTAAAAGCATTAGAAACGAGCATTAACAATGCTAAAAACTACTGTTAATCGAGGGGGAGATAAAAGGGGTCCCTTTTATCAGTTCTCAGAAAAAAGTAGATAAATTATCCTTTTATCAGTGATCAAAAATTGATGATAAAAGGGTACATTTTTTTGTGCATTTTTTAAGGTTGATAAAAGTAAAAAAAAATTAAAAAAATTGAAATGAATATATAATGTGTGAGGAGATTTTAACAGCGCTTGACCCCCCCCAACCCTTATCATCGCTTGGTGGACCCCTGCATCTTTTGA
Source organism: Viscum album (assembly GCA_963277665.1). NCBI lineage: Eukaryota > Viridiplantae > Streptophyta > Magnoliopsida > Santalales > Viscaceae > Viscum > Viscum album. Next base: position 1,655,112,189 of record OY728146.1, read on the forward strand.
ACATGCTTCCCTTGCCCATGCATCCCCCACATGCCTGCACGCCCCTTCTTGCTTCACTCGAACTCAAACTCGAGTCCTCCCCCTTTTGCATGCCTGCACTATTACCACTAAGCTATTTGGTTTTTTCTCGATTTAATTATTTTTCTATATATTTATATTGTTATATTTATTCATATATTAATATAAATATATTTAGTTAGATCAATACATATACATTTAAATATATATATATTCATATTTTAATATATTATATATATAGAGTAATATTGATTCGTATGTTAATATAAATTCATGTCAATATATATATATTTAGTTATATTAATACATATGTATTTATTCATATATTAATATATATATATTCTCATAATAATACATATTTTTATTTATTTATATATTTAGTTATATTTATTCGTATATTTATATAGATTCACACTAATATAAATATATTTAGTTATATTAATACATATATATTTATTAAAATATTAGTATATATATGTATTCATATATTATTTATAATTGTGTATATATAGTAATAATTTTGTATCTATAAAATTATCTTTATTTTAATATGTTTTTATAAGATTAGTTTTAAATATATTCATAAATTAAGTTTTTTATGTGTCTTTATAAATAAATAAATACATACATACATACAAATATATAACACACACAAACATAGACACACACACATAGACATATATACATATGAATAAATACACATATATATATATATGTTTGTGTGTGTGTGTGTGTTTGAAAAGCTAAAGAATGTCAAAATGGTCATAACCTCTAATACAATAGACCTTTTCAACTCCAAAACTACTAAAATAGAAGAAAATGAATCAATCTTCAATATGATATGTGGTAGTACCGTAAAAGACATCCAGATTAGATGTTTTACCTGTTTGATGGTTAAAAAATTGGGGTTCCCGACTAAAAACATAGTTTCGGAGGCCTTCTAGGCCTTTTTGGGCCTCTAAAAATGTGTCAAAAGGTTCCATTGTGCCACTTGCGCGTAGATCTCATCACAAGATTCAATTTGAAATGTTGTATATCTGAAATAGATACCCAGAACAAAATTTTTGGCAGTTTAATTTTTGAGTTTCATTTTCAACTTATTTTTGATATTTTATTGATTTTTTTTAAATTTATTTCTCTTCAAATTGTGATTAAATGATCATTAATCAATGATAATTAGCATATTATTAATTAATATTTTTTTAAAATATTTTATGGAAATTTTCACAAAAGTTCTTATATATTAAATGTAAAAGTCTATTTATACTTATCTAAAACATATTTTAAAAATATATATTATATTAATATCAATATAAATATTCAAACATAACAATATATTATTTTTCATGAAATATTTGTTTTGAATTATAAACATTATAAATGGTAGGAAAAAGCGCTGATAAAACCACCCCATTATAAGCAATATGAAAAAAGTGTTGATAAAGGTAACCCCTTTATCAGTTCTTTTTTAGCATTGATAAAGGGTGGTGCTACAGAAAACAAGTTTTTTGGTATTGTTAGTTGTTTTGTCTGACCATATAGCTTTGAGGATCCTCTTAATGAAGCAATATGTGAAACTGAGGATTATTCTAAGGATGCTTCTTCTTCCAGAATTTTTTATCGAGATAATGGATATGAAGGGTTCATAAAATCTCATGGCAAACCACAAGAGTAGGATTACTCTTACATTATAGGCTGACACTGTAGACTAGGTACCACTTCGGGACACTTTACCCTATCAGAATCTTTATTCCATCTTAGTTAGTCATCCTTGGTAAGATTATTTTGTTAACGACATTGTTCCCTATGAAATTCCATAAAATTTAAAGAGACCTCATGTAAAAAAGTTATAGAATGTATCATGATTTTATTTTTGGGATGATTCATTACTCTTGCATATGTGTGGTGATCAAGTTGTTAGGATATGTTTTCCTGATCATGAGTTCAGTATGTTATGAATTTCTTCCATAAAATTTCATGTGGAGGAAACGTTGGACCCAAATGAATTGATAGGAATTTATTTGTATTTGGATTATATTTTCTATATTATTCCATGATTCCCATGTGTTTTTAAGTCATTTTCTCATTTCCAACACATTGGGAACATTTCTAGGAGACATGAGATTCCCCAAAAACCTATAATATTTTGTGAGATTTTTGATGTATGGGGCATAAATTGTATGGTTACTTTTCTTAGTTCATTGGGTTTTGGAATATTTTAGTTTCCATTGATTATTTAAGTAAATGGGTGGAGGCCAAGGCCCCCGGGACTGATGAATGTCATGTTGCAGTTGACTTTATCAAGGAACATATTTTTTGTTGGATCATAGTAGCAATGTCTATCATCAGTGATTAGAGGACACACATTTGCAATAGGAATTTGGCATCCCTTTTTTGGAAGTATGGGATGATACACAAAACAACAACACCACACCACCCCAAAAAAATGGCATGGCTGAGGATTCAAATCAGTAGTTGAAATAGATTTTGGAAAAATCCTTATAGCCATATAGGAAGGATTAGAGGAAACACATAGATGATGTGCTATGGAATTATAGGATAGTATACCACACACCCATAGAAAAGTCCCTAATTAAGACTATTTTTGGGAATGTGTGTCATCTCTTCATGGGAGTCAATCATTAGGCTTATTGGGCTATAATGAAAGGATTCATGGATTTAGCCCATGCTGGTATGTAAATGAAGCTGGAAATTCATGATCTTGAGGGTTTTTTGTTATCATTATATAACAACTCATGGCTCTACAAGGAAAAATAAAATGAATTTCATGATATAATGATCCAACGGAGGAATGTTCATGTTGGAGTGAAATTCATTATCTACAGTTTAGAACTAAAAGTAATTTCTCATATGTTATGTTCAATATGGTTAGTTCCTTCTATTCTCTCTAATATTTTTCCTTGTGGGGAAGTTAGGATCACATAAGAGGAAACATGAAGTATCTTTAATTTAAATGGTTTAATTTTTAGAAAATACATTCAGTGACTTCCTACTAATGTAGTTGATTTAATCACACTTCATGACCACATCAACACTTGAGAATATCAGGATGTTCCTAGAACATTCACTTTTATATTCATTGTTCAATTTAAAATTCTCTACTTCTTGTGAACATATCATTACATAATTTCACATTGAGTAAAATAAAATATTTTAAGTGTGGGGGAGGTGAAATCATTTTTGGGTAGATATTTTGTATTTTCATTTGTGTGGTTTTTGTGTATTTTTTAATAATATTTTTGTTTCAAATTTAAAAAATAAAATTAAAAAAATATATCATTAAACCTTTTCACGTGGATCATAAGGAAAGTTCATGTTTTCAATATTTATTTTAATAATTTTAATAATGTGTATTCTTTCCTCATCAAGGGTTAATTTTTATAAAAAATAATTGATTATATGATTGGTTGTGTCATTATAAAACCTTTTAGATTTTACATCTTTATTTTTGATATTTTTCATGATAAATTGTCTCATCGATTTATCCACACAAATTTTTACTCAACCATGAATTATGAAATTTTTACTACTCAATTGGATGTATTGTAAAGGTAGGTAAAAAATCATTGGTTGATTCATATGTTCATTTCTCTTCTGATCATTTTCATTAATGTACCAAATTTACCTTTGCATGTGTTCTTCTTATCCAACTATTGTACGCCCTCAAAAAACAAAATGAAATAAAAAAAATAAGGGTTATGTCTTGGGCAGGTGAAAACCCAATCTTCATCAACCTTTGATATTGATATAAGTACTACAATTTCTGTCATGAGGAGATCAAACACCTGTTGAGAGTTCAGTGTGAGATTTGTTCCAAGTGCAACATAAAAAATAATATATGAGAGGAGTGATGAAATGTACAACGTATATGGATATCTAGGGCGGGAGAATAATGTTTGAATTTTGGGAATTCATAGATGAGTGGATCTAGAAATTATATTTCAATGGAATATAGAACAGGTTCAATTAATAAAATCAGGTACAAATATTTGTTTTGCATGACTTGAATATAATAAATAAATGGTGGATTTATGATATTGGAATGGTTGGCACACACACACACATAGAGAATTAGTGTCTTGGTAGACCGATGTATTGCTTTTCTATGATTTGTGTTATGAATCAAACCCGATTTTTTTAAAAAAATTATGAGAAAATAAAAATAAAATTTATTGAAATTTACTCTTGATTGGATTCATATTTTTTTATATTTAAAGTATGTATTGGGAAATATTAACTTGCATATATTGTCATATGTTTTTTGTATACATGATACAAGGTTTTTCTCAGGAGTGAAAAACAGTAAGTGTGGGAGAGTTGATAAAACATTTTTTTTAATATTTTATTGAAAATAAATGAAAACATTTCCTCGTATTATGATAAATAATTTATTTAAAAAATAATTGGGATTTGATCATTCATTTTAAAATTTGTTGAAAATTCTAGTTTTACCCTTTAAAATTCACGGTAGTATTTTGACCAGAAATAATTTTATTTAAATTATTTAAAGTTGAAATTTTCTAAGATTGTTTCTAAAATAATAGCATACAACTTTCATTCAGTACATATAAGTTAAATCTTGCATTTGATTAGACCAAACAGGCCATGAAGTCAATGGTAAAAAGGACTTTCCAGATTGGAGATCAGTTGTATATTTTGGACATAACATTTTCCTCCGTGCTTGGAATGGGCCCAAATTTGTGTGGGGATATAGGAACCATTATTTCAGAAATAAAAAATCATGACGTATAGCTGGTTCACGAATTCTGGTGGTCAAAGAGGCAGTTAAATTTGGATTAATTTATTTGGCTAAATATCCCAATTCAAACTAGAAACCTCTTAAAACATAGCCATCCATCCACACTAAAAATTTTTGTTTTACTCATTTTTAGGGGATAGGATGTGAATTAAGAGATTAGGATAAAATGATAAGTGGTTCCATAACATTTAAATTCAAAATTGGAAGACGGAATATACTAATCTAGGATCTCCACCAAAATGATCTTCTTTTCATCTTCTTTGTTGTAATGTTGTTTTATATTTAATAAACTCTTTGTTTATCTTCCATTTATTCAAATATATACAATTTTATTCTTAAATTAATATTAATATTTTGTCTGTAAATCATTATTAGAAACAATATTGCGTTATAAAATTTCTATAACCTTGTGAAGGTAAATCATTTCAACGATGACTACCCCCCCCAAGGAAGAGTAGTTATTATTAGTAATCATCCTACCTATTACCATCTAAATTCATTTATTTTGAATTAATTATATAATGTTACTCACATAAAATCATATATGAATTATGTTTATAATTTAATTTAAACTAATCAATAAATTGAATGACTTATGCAAAGACATGCGAGGTTAAGTAATGTGTGAATTATCAAAGCGTGACCTTAACCAAAGAAACAAAAGCAAACAAGATAAATTTGTTAAGGTAAAATAAAATACATAATCATAATTCATCCTCATTTTCTAGATTGGATATATTCCCTAATTTACCATTAACTATATGATATACACAAAACACCAATCAAAGTAGGGTGTAATGATTTCATGTTCTGAACCTAGACTCGGGATTAATTCATTTCATCATTGTGGTTATGTTAACTCTCGTAGGGTTCAATTGTTAAAAAAATTAAGGGATCATAATTATGTGGATATTAATATAAATAGTAATTATTAATAAGTATATGAATCGGTATATTTAGATCGATTACACCTTTTAAACTTTTTTTCTAAAAAACAACTTCTTACTATGTTTTCTTAATCAAATTTAATTTCAAAAACGAAAACAAAAAATACAATCGTCTTCCAACATACTTATTCTTATTATTATATAATCATTGAACAAAACCACCCCAATCATTCTATGTTGTTTATTTTTTTCTATTTTATTTTAAAAATTCCATTCACAACTATAAATCCTACATATACAAACAAATATATACCAACGGTTTGTAAAAACCATTGGTATAGGTCCCCATTCCAAACAGTTTTCCAAAACCATAGGGATATACCACATTGAGATCACTTTTCCCAACAGTTTTGGGAAACCATTATAAAAATCCCATTTTTTGAAAAACTTTTCCCAACATCATTGGAAAACCGTTCAGAAAAGGTATGTTTTTTCTAATGTTTTTCCTAAACCATTGGGAATATACCACATTAAGTCCACTTTTCCCAATGGTTTTGGAAATGAATTTGGAAAGGGTATGGAATTCCCCATGGTTTCCCCAAACCGACGGGAAAAGACAACTTTGAGACCAAAATTCCCATTGGTTTTGGGAAACTGTTGGGAATGGGTGCTTACCTATACCAATGGGTTTGAGAACTGTAGGGATAGGGAAACATATTTTTTATAAATTTTCTATCGAATATAATTAAATAAATAAATATATAAAAAATATATATATATATATATATCCAAATATATTCAAAATGGTAACTATAGGATAGTGGTAATGTCTTTAATATATAACCCATGAGTTGTGGGTTGAATCCTCAGTTGTAACAATTTCTTTTATTTAACTATCCTAATGGTTTGGGAAAACCCTTGGGAAAGACCTATCCCAATGGTTTGGAAAACTGTTCGTATAGACTTATCTTAATGATTTTCAAAAAATTATGTTATCCCCATGCCAAATCTCCCAACGGCTTCTTAAAACATTGGTATAGGCTATACCAATGGTTTAGGGTCCAATACCAGTGGTTCCAAATTGTTGGAATATGAATTATTTTCATTATTGATTAATATATTCTTTTAAATTACATACTCCTTTGATATAAGACATTGGTAAACCAGTCTATTGCACCTAAATAACCCAAAAACAATTTTCATTTGAGAGCACCCATGACAACACCGTTTAAATTAGCATCATTTATGAAGTGGTAAGTACTTATTTCAATCAATTATTTTCAATTTATATTTTTTATTTGTTTATTTTTTATCTTATTTATTTCTTCTTTCCCCTTTCATAAGATTTAATATTTTATCTCTCTTATTTTATTTTAATCAAACAATCGACCCAAACTTATTATCATTTTATTATGGTTAAATTTTTATCATTTCAATTTTTTGACTTGTGACATGAATTAATCTCAACGATCTCTTATATCTTGACCTTGAGATTGAGCATAACTATAAGGACCAAATCCAACATTGTCATTCTATTGAAATCTTCAACATTAAACCAGTTAGAGAATTATATCATTCAATTAACAATGATATTGGAATAATTTCTAATTCAAACATAAAATAAGAACCAATGGGAAAAAATAATAATGAACTTAATATAACTATTCAAGAATTGGCTACACCCGACATTAACTATCAACTAAATTGTATTTCATTCTCAAACCTCAAATCAGACATTGAATTAAAATATGGGATAATTCACCTTATCCAATGTTTCATAGATTATTTGGTGTAGATCCAAACTGAAATTTAAAATAATTTAATGTCTTTTTCACAAACCTTTAACCAAGAAATGTCTCTAATGATCAAATAAAACTAATGCCCTTCCCATTTTCTCTGGATGGTGATTCAAAGGATTGGATGTATTGTTTACAAACTGAAAATATAACATGTTGAAATGATTTGAAAAGTAATTTTTGGCAGATATTTTTATAGTATCAATGACCACATCTATTCTTATGGACATATCAGGGATTAATAAAGCACAAGGGTAGTCAATGAATGAGTACTGGGAGTGATTCAAGATGTTGTGTGCAAGCATCCCAATCACCAAATTAGCGAGAAACTCCTCATATAGTAATTCTATGAAGAAATAACACCTATTAATAGTAGCATGGTGGATGACGCAACTTGTGGAGCATTGGTGGAAGAAACACCAGTACCCGAAATTGCATTGATTGATAAGAAGGCACTAGACTACCAACAATTTGGTGATCGAGGTACACTACATGATAGATGTGTACACCATGTATGTAAATATTCTCTTGAATTTTCTTTAATTGATACCATGTTGGAATAATTTTCCACTGTGGTGAGAGAGATTCATTTTTTCCAAAATATATCCCAACCCACTACTGTGAGACCTTGGGGAATTTTCATTTAAACAGACCACCCGATTGATTGTTTCCCCCAACTACAAGATATAGAAGATTGATCAGTGGTATACCCTAGGACACCATATCCTTAGAAATGACAACCACATCCCCAAAAGAAGTATGATATTTTTCTCAAACATAAAACCAAAAGTGTTAGGATCATTCAGACATGTGTTTTGGATCTGGACAACGATAAAGGCCCCCTTTTCAATGAAAATTCGAACAACCTCCACCTAACCAACAATGTTTCCAACAACCCCAAAAGATATTTGAATCCTAAACATATACAATTCAATAACAATGAAATTTTCAAAAAAATGTAGATTCTAATAGTGATGATCACTTGAAACAAATTGTCCTTAATCAGTTGAATTAGTTGAAGAGACAAGGATCAGATCCGAGTGAGTTGAAGACTCAAATGAGCTAGATTTCCACTTCCCTCCATGAAGTGGTAAGTATAAATTCTAGAACTCTACCTTCCCAAACTACTAAAAACCCCATGGGGGAATGTTAGTTCCATCCCATTGGGAAGTGGTAAGAAAACAACTAATATATATGATCATGTCATTCCAACGGGATTCCCCTCAACTAAATGGAATGACCATTCTATACCAACTAATGAGAAACCCATGGAGAAAGATAATAGTAAGAAAAATATTGATGAGGTTCCTTATAAAACCCTTCTATTTTGAAACATAGTTTCACCATCCAAGAAGAAACTTGAGGAGGCAATACAAAAAGAAGTATGGGATACATTCATGTGTGTTGAGAGAAACATCCCTCAATGGTGACTTCCACATTATTTACTAGTGGTTGATCGATAACAAGGATGTTTCATAATCCATGGATTAGCCAGTTTATATCAATGATCATCAAGATAATGTGTTTTATGGGTATACCATTCCCTTGGTTTGCATGTGGTGGAGGCATGGTGGTATATAGGTGAGTGCTTCAATGTGAGAGATGTAGATGTGTGCCTAGTACCAGTAGCTGTTTTGAGTTTTTCATGTATATATTTACATGTTATTTGATGTTTAGATATTTCAATGTTATGAGAGGAACTATTTTCCGTGACGCGTGATGTGTAAGAAAACCCCTGACATATAAAAATGGGTGGACCTGAATCCTAATTGAGAAAAATATTACTACAATGTGATTAAACCTCTATGGGTGAGTCAATTCCACCGATACTGGTAATTATCTCGACATGGAGGATGGAATTCCATGATTTATGTGTTTGGTGCAGTGCTATGTTTTGGTTGTGGAAGTGGTTGGTTTGGGATGTGTGGAGGATAATGAGGTTATGTATAATTGTGGTGATGTGATTAGTACCAGATGATGCAGTGTTTTGCTCGATGAGAGGTTTTGATGTGAATGATGAGTGTGTTTCATGGGTGTTTTTCATTGAATGTTTTAATGGTGGTAGTGATGACGAGTAACATGATACTTGAGTGTTTCCATACGGGGTTGGTTTTTTGACCCCTTTTCTTCTGTGGTTAGTTTTTATTTTTGAGGGTAATAATCATTTGATAGGTATCTAATGTAATGGATAATCTCCCCATAGTCTGTTACTTTTGTATTTTTGGGTAATGGAGGTGCAATAGTGATGTATTGGGAAATTCACATAGTTATTGGGGTACAAATTGTGAATTAGGGATTCATGGGTTGTAAAGCATGTGAATTCGTAGATAGTATTCAATTGAGGTGTGAAATTGGAAATGGATTCACATCATTAATGGTGAATTAACAACAAGTAATTAGTTTTATCTAATGAGATGTGAATTTTAGGGGATGTTAGAAAAATTGGAATTCACATCGTGAATGTTTTACATGATTTTAAAGTGTCAAGTTCCAAGTTATTTTATAACTTCTTTAGAATTTTTTTCATTTGTTCATACCTCTTTCTCTATCATTCTAGATGAACCCTAGGTTCCCTGAAGAGACCCTCCAACCCTCATATCCCTAAATTGGATCCTTGGGTTCTGGTGGATCCCCATTACTGATCCTTAGAGAGTTATAATTAGTGTGTTAGTGTTGCTTGATATTATTGGATATTGATGGGAGATAATCTAGCGGTCCATTCTGTACACCAGATCCAAAATTTCTTGGTTCAAGGTCTATAGTGAGCTCATTGGGGTTCGCATGGGGAAATACACCCCCGCTGCAAGGGTCTGAGTGATAAAGGCCTCGATTAAAATTTTGGGAAACTATAGAAACATTGATTGACTATAGTAGATATGACTATGTGACACTAATAGGGATCTATAAGAGTACTTTTTTCACTATTACTATATCATCTTGGACATTGGAGACAACAGTACTATAGCTCCATGGACTTCTATCCACTGACCACTATAGAATCTTGGACATGGTTAACCAAACCCCTATAGAAGTGTGGACTTCTAGCCACAATTCACTATAGCACAATGGACTTAGAATTTGGATGATGGAACAAGGCCTTGTCTTTATTATTATCTCATTAATGTTATGATACCATGCATGAAACTCTTATCTCTTAGTAATTTTTCTCCTGAAATATAGTGAATGGATTCTATCTCTCCGTGGACATAAGGATTATTCTATAACAACGAAAATCACTTTTCCCCATGTTCATTACCATCATATTCTTATTTTATTTCATTTCATCATCTCCAAGACTCTATTATTGCGACTCCCCATGTTTCCGTAACACTTCCAGCTTTCCTTTGGGTTTCCTTCCATTCTTCTTCTTAGGTCCACTATAGTGGAGAATTTTTTGTTTGTGTTGTGTATGGGTTTACATTCTTAAAAACATTTGGTGTAGTGTATGTTTATTGAATATTTAATTTTTTGGCCGTGGTTTCCTGAAAATTTCACCTTTTGACTATGGTGCATAACAAGATTGGAATGATTCCCTGAGGTAGGGGATCTTCTTTCTCACATGCTTATGTGTTATCTTCAGGATACACATGATTTTGACTAGATATAGAGTAATAGTAAGGGTAGTTATAATGAGATTATTAATTGGTTTGTCTAAAATTGTTTGGAATGGGGAGTTATCATATTCTTTAATTCATTGATATTTGACGATGTTATTATGCATTCCTATTTCAAATTCCGAAAATAATAACTATTGGGATCCTTGTTTTCACAGTAGTTTTTATGATATAATGTCCATTTCTATGTTTTTGTGTGATCACAACGTGAATATATGGTTAAATAGTGTACATTTGGATAATAATTAGTTTCCCCATGATATCTGGTTGGTGTGATAATGCACATTCTAATTAAATATGTATTATGATAAAATTCCCTTAATAATTATGCATGTTGTTTTGTTTTACTACTATGTGTTAGTTTATTATTGTGTTATTCCTTTGGGGTTTTGGATTTTGTGTACTGATGGAGGAAAAAGAATATTCCATGTGGTTTGTGGGGATATGTTACCAAATTTGGTTAGAATGGATTTGATGTGGAAAGTTGTACGATGTGGTGCTATGTGGTAATGGTGTAGTGGTTGAGGAGAAGTGGTTATGGAATAGGGGTTGTGGCATAGTGGTTGTGGTGTAGTGGTTTTAGAATATTGGTTTTCATGTTGTGGTTGTAGTGTGTTGTAGTTGTGGCCATGTGATGGATGTGATCTGTGGCTATTATGGTGATATTTCATGGGAAATGATACTTGGTGAAGATGTTTGATATGTGATATTATAGAAGTGGTTGTGTGAGTTGGGCCACTTGAAACAAGGTGTGTTTGTGTTTGTTTCCTATTTTTTCATGGGATTAACTATGATGATATATGAACAAAAAAAGGCTTATAAGTAAATGTTATTGACTAGAAATAGATGTGTTTTAATTGGTTATCATAATTGAATAGACTAATTGGTTGTGTAATTTGAAATGAAATGGATAAAATACAAATTTGGGAAAACCTGTAACAGAAAGTGGGAAATGCTGTGTGGATTAGGTTGTTGTTGAATTTTTTTTTCATATATTAGTGGTGGTGGTGAAGACGGTTTATGTGTAGAACCTGGTGGTTATGTAGTATACATTAGTATTATTAATGTGAACCCATAGGTTAGGTTTTATTTTCATTGAATATACCATGTTTGATTATGTTATGACTTATACACCACACTCGAGTTGGAAAAACATACACACAATCAATGGTGCTAGGTTATGGGTGTTTTCCCAAAATCTAGAATTGTAGTGATAGATATGTCTAGCTACCCCTCCCTAAATCTTTCTTCAATAGTGATGTGATGTACTTGGGGTCTACAAGCGAGACGTGATTTGTTGGACCATTTGTTTGAGGGTAGTACGTGATGTTATGTGATGTGTTATCCTAGGTGTCTATGGGTGAGATGTGATGTGGTGATATTAGATTTGTTGTGGGGATTATGCATGGTAGGATGAGGGAATTAGTTTGATTTCATTAATTTTCATGAAACTATGCTACTTTGGTTCAAGATTTGATTTGACGTGTGATCTAGGTATCTAGAGGAGATATTTGATGTGATGTGATGTTTAGCCAAAGTGTTTTTGAGAGAGATGTGATGTGATCTATTTACTAGGTGTCTATGGGTGGAATGGGATGAGATGTGATATGATATGTGTTTAATTTATTGGAGAATATCACATATGATGTTGGTGTACAAGATAAAAACATCATGGGAGAAGTGGAAGTGAGGTTCTTTCTTTTTTATGGAATCGATGCAATATTTTTTTATTGAATGTGTGATTTGGTGATCAAGCCACGGTGAGGATGTGTATTGTAAGATGACCTGTATAGGTATAAGTCGGTTTTCCTATTTGTTCACTGGTGCATTCGCATGATCTTTTCACATGTTCACCTGAGACCATGGTTATGTCACTACCGTGGATACCTATTATGCTCACCCAAAATATATAAACGAATTTTCAGAACTTTTTAGGAAATTAAGGGCCTATATATACATTAAAAGTTAGGTTGGAGTTTCTATTGAGTCACCATCATTGAATTGCCTTTTGGTATTTACATTGGAGACTTTTGTATATATCTATTTTACTTTATTTTTACATTTTGGGATGGTTTTTGTTTGACCATTATATTTTATGATAGAGTTTTTTAGTGGTTTTAATACTATATCATGATTGTATTTCATTTATATAGTGTAATACATCCAATATTGTGATATTTTTATACTCTCGGTGCTAGTATCCAAACAGGGGCATATTGGAGGCGGGTCTCGGGGGGGGGGGGGGTCATCATCTCTATCTATATTCTCATTGTGGTGTCATTATCCTGAAGGGTTCGTGACACATCATTTTTTTGTCTCATTGGAAAACCATCCCTTTCTAGTATTGATTATATATGGTTATAATAATTGAACCTATCAATATATCTATCATACATGAGGAGCGAAAAAATAGGTTTTTAATACCTAATTTTGTACTTACACATAGATAACAAATCATGTACATCAAGATCAAATGATCTCATAGAATACAATACTTCTCAAACCTAAGTCTCAACAGGCTAATACACTTTCCTTCCACACGCCCAAATCACAATCCATGATGTAATTCCAAATGTCCACCCCAATCCCAATTCACCCAAGAACCCTTGAAAACTCATTGACATGACATCATAAATCATATTCTTGGCTCTCATATGAGTCCCTACGATTTTTCTGTAAAAAGAGAACTCTAAATCCCATTATATTATAGGAATTGTTCCTCTTGATACCTCATTAACCCCAATAGGTCCTTCTATAATCACAACATGATCCAATATAACTCCTCACCCTCAATAGGGTTCTCCCAAACATTCATTATGTTTACGGATATCTCACTCATAATCCATTCCCTAATACCACTATGACAACAATTTCATATTTATGGAGTCAAATACAAGCTATTGGATTCCCATATAGATTCGAAATACCTATTCAAATCTCTATGTAAACATGATTTAAATCCTCAACCCTTTCTGACATAGTCATTAGGAATTTAAAAATAACACATCTTTGAGTCTAGGAGGATCATCACAAAATAACATTATCCATGGTTCACTCATGGTTACCATCTAGATAACCTGATCACAAAACCCTGTGGAGAATTTTTAATCATACATTAAAACCAAATGGTTATGTATTATAGGGACCACCTACCTCATAATAGGAGTAAACTTCTTAAGCCAAACTAACACATCCTCATCCATGCTTATATAAATCCATACCTTACTCAAAATTACCTATCTCATGTTATATAGATTATAATGTTGATTTTAACAATTAATAATTAACTTAAAAATTTATTAAAATAGAGAATAACCTTCAAAAACTCACTGAGAAACCCCATAGAAAGGAAACTGTGTCCCAATATGAATGTAATGTGCATAGAGTACCCCACTCCTATGAAATAATTTCCCATAATATTAAAAATAATCATATTATAGTAAAATTTAATTAATTTAGAATATCTAAATTGATATGTTGAATGAAATATCTCAAGTGATATGATAACCATCGATGGAAAATCATTATTCCTTCCTGTTCTACAATAATAGAACTCAAAATACCATTAGTATGTGATTATTGAAATATGATCCCGTGGAACCATCCATAAAACCCTAAGTAAGGACTCATAAAATTTTAATATGACAGAGTTATTGATAAAAATATAAGTGATATGTAAAAACTAAAAAAATAACATGAAAAACCAATCCCATGCTTCCTATGATCCTTAAGGGAGAATATGGAGCTGCATAGACAAGGGAGAAAGACCCCCCTTTAGTTGCATGTCCTGAGAGTAATAAACCTACATGGGGTTATTCAAAAAAATATGAAAATATTGATGTCACTACACATTGAACAATAAAGAAGGAAGGCCTAATGGATCTTAAGTATGTCCAATGAAACATTGAGACACCATTGGGGGTTTTCTGGCCACCTTGTAACCTTATGATGTGTCCAGATGAAACTATCTTGACTCTATAAACTCTTATATTCTCCAATAGAGTCCATAATCATTATATTATTTTCAAAAATCCCCATCTCATTTCACCAATTCCTAAAAACTCTCTCTGATTATTTTCCTCCTGAGAAACCATCACCCGACCCTCATCAATATTAATTAAAATAAATATTCCGACTCAAATTATTAATGAGAAACAAAAATTAAAAAATTATTATATATTAAAATAATGGAAACCATATCCTATATCTAGTTTAATAATCAATAAATATATGGGTTGTTTCATTTCTAGGGATTCCAAGACCTATAAAAAGGTCTTCGACCATGTGGTAAATGTCTATAAACCATGTTTGTACTGTATTCACTTCAACTAGCGGTGATTCGTCCCATGGGGTGGATGGTGGTCTAGTACAATTATACCCAATGGTTATGTGTATTTTTAATTTATTGTACCACCAAATAATATTACTAATAAAAACAATAAAAACAATAATAAAAAAATAAAAACAAAACAAAACAACAACAACAATGATGATGATGATGATGAGGACAACAACAACAAAATCATAAACAAAAAATAATAATAAAAGAAATAATTATAACACCAATAATATTAATAATTTTGTGTGGAAATTGATGGATGATATATGAGGAATAATTTTAAAAATAAATGGTTGGAAGAAGGAGATTAGAATACAACATTCTATCTTGTCCATGTGAGATTAATGAAAATTAATATGACTCTCCCACCTATGAGATTTTGATTTTATCATTCAAGATAAAAATAAAATACGAAATATGTTTTTTGAATATTATAAAATAATATTCAATTAAATAGGACCCTAACTTTTGGTTTCTTTATCTTTTTACTTAATTTATAGACGTTGATGGTAAATTTTATTCATTCAACAGTGTTTTTATTATAAAATGGGTTGCATGTCACCTAGAAGTATATTTGGGTGCCTATAATAGTGAATCCGATGTAAATATTGACATATAATATTTTTAAATTTAGGAGGATGAGAATTGATATTAAATAATATTCTAGGTTTCTATGTAGGTTACCCTTGGTCACAAATTGACCAACTACCACATTCCCATCATAACATGTTTATTGAAAAGATATGTTCTGGTTATTTAACCTCTTATATTTTTTGTTTACATAAGGAACTAAATAATTAGTGATAAATATGATTTTGAGAATTCAAAACCATTTCCATGTAATATTTCACCATATCTAACAAAATGTTATATTATTTTCATAAGGGATCTCCAAAAAGGAGCACCTAAGATTCCACAATCAGAGAATTTCCATAACTAAAGAAAGAAAATAAGGGGGGATAACTATTCCTAATTAATCATAGATTATTACCCCACTATCCATGAAACATATTTATATATCCTTAATTTTATCAATTTTATAACTGAATTCTAGGTTTTTACAATCAACCTTCTGTCTAGGATATTTAAAATCTAAACTAATCAGAGTTATGATATAAAATAATCTGGTTTAGTGTACGGGATATGTTCATGACATGAATTTATTACTAAATGTCCTTTATAAAAATAATCTTTTTCTATAAAATGTATTTGTAATTGATATTAATTTGTTGTTGTCTTGATTAGATGTTGTATTCCCACAAAGTTCAAACACCTACATCTGGTGTGACCCTTGGATTCTTCCCTTACAGTGATGTAATAGACACCCTTGAATGAATGATGAAACGAATCATTCAAAATTAAATATATTAAGTTTTATTTCTAATTGATTTCCCAACATATTAATGAGTTTTTGTTCCCATGTATAACCAATAGTACAATGTTCCTCTAACTAAACTTCTTAAAACAAGAAAAACTAGCATTCATAAGATAGGGAAAAACCTCTTTACTAAGTATAATTATTTATCCAAATATAACATTTGATCAAATAAATCAATTATATAATTAATTGGACTAGTGATCTATTCCATATAATTCATGGGTGATTTTATAAGAATTCTTATAATTAAAATTACTAGTGTTTGTATGGGATATAATACAATGGTTATCTTCATCCTTAATGATGGTATTTTGGAAATTATCTTTTTCATTTTCATTAATAATTGATTTGATAAGATAATATTATTTATAAATGAGCCAAAGGTGATATTAGTTTTATTGTATTAGTGTATGAAATGTGGGAGGTGATCCATAACAACCATATTGAAAAATTTACCTCTCATAATAATCCAACTTGTATACTACAATAGGGTTTAAATTGAGGTTTAAAGGCTACTCTAAATGGGAAATATGTGGTAAGATAAAATTATTAAAGAATATATGAAACTACAAAATTTTATAATTTCATTATGATCTCAAATAAACTAGAAAATATGAATTTACCATTCTAATTTATTCTATAAGGTTTGAATGTATTCCTTTAGACTTTTCTTGTTAATCAAACCTTCCTTAATTGGTTCTCTCATATATTTCTTGCTAAACTAAAAGTATCACCCTCTGATTTATAATACTAGATATAACTAGTGTGGAAAATCCCTATATTTATAATCACTTTCATTAGAACTTTTAAACTAAAAAAATTATGAAGGAATGGATGTAAGGACATTATAAATCAAAGTGTGTTTTTACACAAAAAATATATTCTCTATATTAGAATATAATTTTTTATAATAAAAAATTAATATGATATATATATATTATATAAGTGGATAATGTAGAACTGTTGTTTTCTATATGTAGATATTTCATGGATATAATGATCAAACATCTAATTATCTAACCCTCTTATCATAGCACCTGGTAAAAAATAATCATTGCTTTTAGATAAATTTATATTATTCCTACCCCATCATTCATACTCACCTAATCGTTTTTGAATTTTTTTTTCAAATTATAAATTTAATTAGGAAGTAAAAGTATATCAGCCCAGAAAATAAGCTGAAAATTCATGGGAAATCAAATCACAACATAAAAAGATATATAATCCTTCATACACTACTTTAATGATATTCCTACAATGTGTAACCAATTTTAATATTAATTGATAGATGGTATAGGATCACCTTGCATTTGAAGTATGGTGTGTTTAAAGAAGATAAAAGATTTTCTCATGAGTAAAACGTCAAATGTTCTTGGGAGATGTTGTGATAAAACAGCTCACAACACAATTACGAAATTCCATAGTTTTATATGAACATAAGGATGTAATTAGGATCTATTTTACCCCAACCTTTATATAAACTATTAGAGTTATATTTGCGATGTAAAAATTATTATAAAGGTCTAGAAAAATATACTAGGAAATATTGATGGCCCTTTTCATTCTCCCACATTACTAGACTCCTGATATTCCTCCGCCATATTATTTGGGTAGTGGCCCATTAGTCTGTCATTAATAATCACTATGAGAACACTATATGTTTAGTTATCTATATTAATATTGAATAATTTTTTATAGGTGTAATTTTGTTTTATCATGGGTATCATAACCAACATTGATTCAATAATATCCCTGGAGAGAGATACAAACCTAAGGAATTTCTGAATGACTCCTAAAGATATATCTTTTACCACTAAAAAATTATTCCATAATGAAATAATATAAAATCCAATTTGGTAAATGTAAGAACCCTGTTATTATTTGAGGAAAAACTCACTTCTTTCTCACCAATACTAAATTTAGTTTACTAAATATTTCTTAATATGTGTTCCCATTGAGGACACATAAGTCTTTTTGGTTTCTCGAACATGTTCAGATCCCGAAACCCATGTTTAGGGTGAGAAGAGGAGGTCGCACGGTTAGTAAAAACCGTGAGGGTTGGGCCACTTGGTCATGCAACTAGGTCTTCATTTTTAAATGATCATAAAAAATGACTTTATCATGGTTTCTACATGGTTATTAAATTGTATAGGGTAAATATGCATGAATTCCTTCATCCTACAATAGACAATGTCACCTAGAACACAGTTTCAAAAAAAGTGCGCCTAAACTATGCAGCTCATATGTTTTAGTTAAAATGATTGTTTTCCAAAACATGTTTCATAACATAAATACATTTTTTCCTTCATCTTTTTCATAGTAAGGTGAACCTTTGGGGATCCCTATTGAAGCCTAACCTAGGAATTAATCTCTAACTTTCATATGTACTCTTACTCAAAAATAGTTTGTCTCCTTATACCCATAATTGTAATACATAAATTCCTTCATAGCAATTTTTGATTCATCTGGATATCAGCATAACTATTTGGATTTAGAATAATATGACTTATTTTATCCTTCCTTATTTGTTCTTCATATTTCACCTAATCTTGTTTGAATCAGAGCCAGAAATAGTATGAGATATCAAGCATAGACCTAAGGTAGTTGTTCAAGGGATTTTTGTTAAAATTCAGATTGTTTATATGTGCTTGAATGCAATGTGCCCAACATTCAGGTGTCATGTATTTTGATATTTAATCCATGTATTTATTTTAATGACCTAATCAATTAAACAAGACTATTTATGGTTGTTTATAGGATGTATTCCATGAATATAAATCACCCTAGTGGCAGGTTGTCCTTGAAACGACCATTTTATGATATCTAAACTATGGTGTCCCTTTTTCCATTGATATGGGATGTTTCTTAAACAATAGAATATAACTAAGTTTTTTAATTGAATGGAACAGTGATTGACCAATGGAAAGGCGTTGGAGATCATGACTCATATTCCTTGTTATGAACTTTGACCTTAAAACATGAGTTTCTTTATTAAATGAATTTCCCTCATAAATATTTAATGCATATGCTATTAAAATATTTGAATTGTATTTTATTTCTCATTATAATTATTTAACCAATTTCCACTATTAAATTTGATACTTTCATGTAATTTTAAAGCTATTTTTATTAAAAGAGGAAATTTTCGTATTTGAAGGAAAGAATTTCATCATTCCCTTGTTATGTTACTACCCTATTTGGAACAGATTTAATTATTTTATTCTTTTCACATATTTGTTAAATGATTTTAAATCCATGTATTAGTTTTTTATGCATGTGATTTTTATTATATGAAATATTCCCATGTGATTAATTGAGAGTATAAGCCATTTGAGTATGGACTAGTTTGATACACCTTCTGAGGTGAGCATGTTAAATGATGCAGTTGGATTTGACAATGGAATGTTAAATATATGTTTAATGTGAATTTAATTGGTTAAATGATGAATAAAATGGGTGACAAAAGGATTGAAATTAAAATTCCATGGATGAAATCATTTTTTATTGAACATTATACCTTGAGTGATATGCGGATTCACTATAGAATACCATGGATAGACTCAATGGTTAATGTAATGATTTTTGGGGTGATACTAGGATTAAAATTATAATACCAAGGAAGTAATCATTCAAGTTAGAATTATATTCCATGTGATACATGGAATCGAATTGATTACCAATGAAGTACCCATATTACATGGACATTATACCACATCTTGAGCGGTACATGGGCTCATGAGAGGTTTTCAAGGGAAGAACTCATAGGGTGTTTTTTGATTAGAAAAGGAGTGATAATTGAATTCCAACTTTGGGATTTTGGGGATGGAATCAAGAAATAATTGTATTACATTAAATTAAATAACTTATGATGCATCTCCATGAAAAATAAAAAGTATGGATTTGGTATTAACTTGTATTGTTTAGATGGCCTTATATGGAATCTATTATACAACCACTAACATGGGGGATACCAGATCTGAAGACTTTTAATTCAATGTATGTGAATTTATAATTGAATATGAATTGAATTAAATGAATTTAAATGAACACTAATTCATGTAGGGAGTTTACCGTGAGTAATTATGTCTTTCTACTTTTCATATTTCACAATGCATATTTTATTTATATTCACTGACCAATTAGCATAGGCCATCAGTGGATTCCTACAAGGATTTATTCTCACAACCTTTTTCGTTCACTTGTCAGGAAAAAATCGATTATATGATCATT
This sequence comes from Viscum album, assembly GCA_963277665.1. Classification (NCBI taxonomy): domain Eukaryota; kingdom Viridiplantae; phylum Streptophyta; class Magnoliopsida; order Santalales; family Viscaceae; genus Viscum; species Viscum album. The sequence goes on from OY728146.1 coordinate 1,655,133,231, forward strand.
GGTGTTGATAATGAAATGTTCCAACCTAGAAAAACATGATTTGTTGTTATGAGTAAGAGAGAACAAGACCAAGTTGAGGCCTATGAAGCAATTTTGATACTTTTGGATTCATTTTTAAATTTTTTATATGTATTGTACATATGAATTGTATTCTTTTTTATAATATTTTATAGAAACAACTGGCATGTCACATCATTTTGTATATGGGATTTATTCTGGATTTATTTATATTTATCTTCTTCCATTAAACAATTCTATCTAGTTTTATTATCCCTTCTACTACTGTTATGATATTTCCACTATGATAAAATCTAGTAATGAGGGAATAGTCTCCCAACTAACTCACCAAGGCACTCACTACTAGTCAGAAACCATTGGCATTTGGTTAGATGCACAGGAGGCCATTGGACAACATGTCTCAGAGAACTGTTGAGTGGGATCTAGATCCAGGATGATACAAAGTGGTATTCAAGGATTTTATTTAGTTTTATTTTTTAGTTGGTTATAATAGAAAATTTTAAGAGTGAATTTTTTGTTTGGTAATGAGTTGTAAATGGGTGTAGCTTACTCGTGGATAGGGAAAATCCAAATTTTCTCGAATTGAATAACCGTTTTCTAGATTTTTACTATTATTTTTGTCTTGATTCTCCATTAGATGATGAAAATGAATTATGAAATTATTTTGGATCATATAATTTGTTATATTTTGTTGAGAACCAATTATAGATGGGTATTCCATCTCATGAATCATATCATCACATACTAGATTTCATATTCTATGCATTATTCTATTCCATTTTGGATGCAATATGGATTTAATGCTATTCTGGTAGGTGTTCTGATACATATTCCTATTGTCATGATATGTATATTTTGGTTTTTTATTATGATAAATATATGAATTTAATTCATTGGTATATTAGGTTTATGAGACCTCCTAGATCAGAATTTAGGGGATCATGGTTCTACATTAAAGGTGAAATGTTGTGTGATGTGCCATGGATGGACAACAAGCTTTAACCCAGGGGGAGTATGGGCCCCCACAAATAATAATTCAGAATACCATTAATTTACCCTTACAAAATGAATATGATAAAAATGGAATGAGTATCAATTCAATGAATGTGAATGTGAACTCAGTTTGAAATGAGATAAATATGAAAAAAACTGAAACTAAAATGTATAATAGTAGAAAAGCTGACCATACATGACAATCATAGAGGGATTTCAGTAGTGCATCTCAATTTTACATGATATGTTTAAAACCTAGACCAGGCCCATGGGGTATATTGATGGGTGTACGATCATAGGATTATTTATTCCAATCTTATCTATATATCTATTCTTGTGAGCTGGGAAAAATGATAATGACAATGAGATGAGGTGTGTGTGTTTTGAATAGTAGAGCTATACGAACATGATGAACTCCAATTTTATGATAGGATGGTGGTGATGATCACACGACATATGTGGTGGGACATGGGCAACCAGTGGATCATCTAGTTTTTCCAGTTGAGTACCCAATTATTATACCATATGTATGTGCTAAAGCACCATTGTAGGAAAACATTATTTTCTTCATGAATACCTTTCAAAGAGAACCACAACCTTCTACGTATATTGATGACCTAATTTGAGTGTCCCATTAAGAGAAACTACCCATGTTTTCATGGTATGGATAAAAAGATGCCGGAGAGTCATGGATAGAATCCATTATATTTATCTTTGACCATCTTGAGACACCTCTTGATAATAGGGTCATGCTCACTTTGTATATGTTTCTTGACTTATCCAATATGTTGTGGGATGTTTTCACTCATAAGTAATGTCATAAAGATATTTATTTTAGGGTATTTATGATGATATTATATGAATAATTATTTCTCAATATGTTTATGGATGAAAAATCCAATGAGTTAATGCATCTTGAGAAGGGTACACTATTAGTTAATAATTACTCATCCAGTTTTACTGATCTCCATAACTTCACACCTATTCAAACGGGTGACGATCTGTCAAAATATAAGCTATTCTTGGATGGAATAAGGTATGAAATTCATTAATAGATATATGTATTCTGGAAAAATATTTCCTATATGATGGTTAATTAGGCGCTGATCGCCAAGAATAAGTTGATGGAATCTGGATGTGTGGGCAAGGGGGTTCGACCCCTAGGCCTGGTTCAACATCGACCAATAATATGAAGCATTATTTGGAGATACCATGCGGTGATGCTACCATTGAGAATATATCTTAAGGAAGATAGGTGAGGTGCTACCTGTGTGGTAAGATGATACATATAAGGACCAAATGTACAAAAGACCCAGTGATATGTCGTTCTTGTAGAAATATGGGCCATCTTCAGTGCTTGTGAATAATTTTTTCACCATTAGTCAGTGAGAGAGGGTCTGAACTGAATCCGTCTATAAGATTTGGGTCGTCAGCTTCTCCATAGGAAGGGATACAGAATATAGCTGACTGATTAGGTTGAGGTTGTTATGGTGTTCATGGTAGTCAGACACCAGTTGTACAGCGACAATAGGGTGGATCTGCATAGGGTATCCAGAGAGTTTCATATGGCCATGGATCAAGATTGGTATAAAAACTGAAATAAACCTAGTAGGAGTAGTATCCCAAACCATCTACCATCAGATGTACTATTCTAGTAGCCTCTAATTAGGATTCATCATTTTTTGATACCAGGGATTCACATAGTTCTATTTCTGTGAAGGTTTTGGATAGACATGGGAATAGTGTAAAATTTTTCAAGTGTGTTTTAAAAATAGACACTATGTTGAGGATAATAATTCATAGTGTACACCAGTTAATAGATTTCCCCATTAGATTGGTGTGTTTCACTTCCTCTAGAGAATTTTTTTCCTCAAGATAATAGGGTTTGATGTCATACTAGGAATGGACTGGATCATATCTTAATAAGATTATATGAACTGATATCACCTATGAGTGAATTTAAAATCACCAATGGGAGTCAATGTTTTTCATTAGGGTGAACAATATGTCCAGACGAGTCAATCTGGGACCCAACATCATGGTTTGGGAGAGATGATAGCCCTGATTTCATGTTTATATGGGGATGATCAAGAAAACATTTGTTTTAATTCCCTCAAGTAATTGATTGTTTCATGGATGTCTTTTTGAAAGAAGTTTCTGGAATACCTCCAAGGAGAGAGGAAACATTCTTGATCGATCTAGTTTTGTGAGATTCCCCAATATCCATTCCTCCTTATAGGATGTCTACTACTATGATTCAAGGGATCAATAGGTAGCTAGAGTGGTTAGAGGAAAAGGGTTTCATATGACCATGTAATTCTCCATGTGGTTATATATTCCTTTTTTCGAAAAAGTTAAATTGTACCCTCATGCTATTTGTGGATTATAGGATGTTGAATCAGTTTATGGTTAAGAAATGGTATCATATTTCATGTATTGATGATATCTTTAACTATATATATGGATCTTATGACTTATCAAAGATTTATTTAAGATCTTTTTATCCTCATATGTGTGCTAGACCATCATAAATACCTCTCACATCCTTCAAATTAGGTATGGTTTATATGAGTATTTGGTTATGATGTTTTTTCTCACGAACATGCCAGTAGTCTTAATAGAAATGTTGACCTTATTTTTCCATCTTTATCTTGATTCATCTATGGTGGTTATCATGGATAAAATCTTGGTGTATTCTCATAATCTACAAGACCATGCCACCCATATTGAGATCATTTTGAATACATTGAGAGAGAATTAGTTATTTGCAAAGCTTGCAATGTGACACCTATGTATTGTTCAAATTCACTTCATGGGTCATATCATCTTAGAGATAAGAGTATCAGTGGATTAAGAGAAGGTAGGATTTTTAGTATCCTAGAAAAAATTCGATGTGGTATTATACGTGAATAGTTTTTTAGGTCTGTATGGTTACATTATGTTCTTAATCCATGATCTATCATGCATTAAAACTTTGCTAATGGGCTAGACCAATAATGGTGTGGTGTATGTATGGCCAGATTCCTATGAGAAGGCCTTTCATGTGCTGAAAGGAAGATTGAAATCAACATTTATCCTAATTTTTCTAGATTTAGTCAAATGTTACATAGTTCGCTATGATGAATTAGGTATTAGACATGGAGAAATTCTTATGCAGGGGTATCGATTTGTTGCATACAAGTCTCAGAAATTGCGGACTCACGAGAGGAATTACCTGATACATGTTCTTTAGTTAGCTACAGTTTTTCACGCATTGCACTCACTACTAGAAAAAATGTTTTCTGCGTCTATCGGAACGGGCGACCGCCAAAGGCGGTCGCTACTGCTAAAATGAATTTGGCGGGATTTTTCCCGCCCCACCGTCGCGCTGTCTTCTCTGTAACTCGGTGCTTCCGCCCACCGCCGCCGCCGATGTTGGTGCTTCCGCCCACCGCCTTCACCGATGCTTCCCGTCGCCCCTCTATCACCCTCGTCGCCACCCCCAATGCTTCCCGTCGGCCCTCCCTCACCCGCCGCTGAATCTCACGCCACCCGCGCCTTCACCCACCGCTAAACCCTCACCGGACCCTCCCTCCGGCCACCGTGGATCCGCCATGGCCGGCGACCACAAGTTCTACACCTTCCTCCGTCAATACCGCGGCTATACCGCATTACCCCACGCATAAAACTGCGGCTATACCCATGGAACTTTAGCGGCCGCCATTGGCGGTCGCTGTTGGTCATTACCGACGAAGCAACAGCGACCGCCAAAAGCGGTCGCAAGGCGGTCGCTAAAGACCTTTAGCGACCGCTTTTGGCGGTCGCTAAAGGGGTTAATTCTAGTAGTGACTATTGGAGTCATTAATTATTGGGAGAGAATTTTTGTGATCATGGTCCACAAAAGCCTCATGTATATATTTAAGCAGCATGATATGAATCTAAGGTAGTGAAGGTGGGTTGAATACATTTAGTCCTTCAACATTGAGCTTTCCAATATTCATGGAAGGGTAAATTCAATGGAAAATGCACTGAGAAGGAGGAATCAGATATAGGAAGTGCATAAGTCCAGTAGTGAGTGGTAGCTTATGCAATTGTTCTATGAGATGTACTTGGAAGTGCACGACAGTTAGAAATATAATTTTTTTATCATCTTTATCTATTAACTCTACACATTTGGATTGATTGTGGATGAGGAAGATATCAGAATTGAAAATATTTATTCCACGAGGGAGTGTGGAATGTGAGGACTCTCATCCCAGATGGACTAGAGGAAATGATGATATCCTACAAGTACATGGTAATGTGTGGGTATCTTGAGACACATGTGAGAAGATGATTCAGGATTTTCATGCTTCATCTTAGAAAGTGCACCCGAGAGTCACCATGATCTGTCCAAATTTACATTGCTAGTACTTGTAGCTTGGTATGAAGGGTGATCTGGGTAATTTTTATGAGGTAATCCACCCTTAAATAATTTAAGGTAGAACACTAGAGAAAAGATATACTTATATAGTAGCTACCCATTTTGGAGTGGAAATGGAATGATGTTCTGAGGGATTTCATGATAGGTTTACCAAGGTCTCTTAAAGGTAATGATGTAATATATGTTTTCATTGAATGGGTCATAAAGGTCACTCACATCTTACCTACCGAGGATACATTTTTAGTTGATGGACTTGGGATATTTTATATCTATGATATAGTTCGACTACATGGGGTTACACATTTTATGGTATCAAATAGGGAAAACCAGTTTACTTCTCGATTATAGAAGGGTAAACAATGGGAGTTTGATACATAGGTGATTCAGAGCTTCACATACCAGCACTAGATAGATGGCCGGTCATTGAACATGATTCAGGTGCTTGAGGACGTGCTACGGGCATGCATCATGAATTTCATGTGATTATAAGGGAGGAATATTCCCTTGGCTGAGTTCTCCAAAAACAATATATTTTATGATATTATTCATATGGTAATGTGTGAGGCTTTGTATGGTAGGGAATTCTGATCTCCATGGTATTCCCTAGAGGCAATAAAGATATCTATCCTAGAACCTCATATGTTCTAAAAGCCTATTGAATGGGTGAAGTAGATTTAGGATCATATGGATAAGGTTCAGTCTCATTATAAATCTTATGCCAATCAGCGGAGATGACCAATAGAGTTCGTTGTTAGGGATCATGTTTGTTATATGTTTCAATAAGGATGGGACACAAGAGGATCATGATACATGGTAAGACTTCACCAAGATATGTCAAGCCATTCAAGATTCAGGAAAGTGTCAGGTCGGTAACCTATCAGTTGAAGTTACCTCATAAGTACTGAGAAATGCATGATTTATTACATATTTATTAGTTGTGATGCAACAATTTTGTCCTATATCATGCCTTTCAACATGAGGAGGATGAGTTAAAGGTTGATGCAACCTTTGAGGAAAATACTCTATGAATTATTGATCGTAGAATGATGATTTTATGAGGCTTGTTTTTTCATCTAACACAAGTGATATGGAAGCACAACCTTGTTCTTGGTGAGACCTAAAAGTGGGAGGAAGATTTTAGATCATAGAAGCAAGAGTTGTTCTCAGACATTCTTTACTACCCGATAGAGGTCAATTCATGGAAAAATTTCTCTATGGGGAAATTTTGTAAGTACCCAAGATTTATATGAGGTTAAAATCTATTTTTCCTTAATTAATTAGTTTAATTTCTAAATTATGGAATACTATGAGTTCATGTTGAGTTCAAAAAGGTATTTTGGGTTTCTATAGCTCGAAACCCATGTTTTCATTGAAATGATTGGTCGCACTATCAGTGAAAACCATGACGGTTGGGCTACACAGTTGTGCGGCCAAGTCTTCATTTTTAGTAGATCATAACAAAGGCTTTTCACGTGGTTTATGAATGGTTAGTATAATATGAGGGGAAACTATGCAGGATACCCTTCCACCTCTAGTACACCATGAAACATAGATAACAGTTTGAAAAATCGTACACATAAACCGTGTGACCCAGATATTTTGGGTAAAATTACCATTTTCCGCTAAAATGATTTATAAATTTAAATTCATTTCAATTTTTTTTATAATAAGGTGATCCTTTGGGGATCCCTATTGAAGCCTATCCTATGAATTGAGTTCCAAAATCCATTCAACCTCTAATTCAAGAATGGGTATTCTCCTTGGATCTGTATTGGAAAGACCTTAATTCCCTTTTTTACATTCTAGGTTATTCAATATATGATCATCCCTTTTGAATTTTGGATCATATTCCATATATTATGATTCTTAATTATCTATTAATATTTCTCATAATCTGCGCCGAATCAGAGCCTGATACTCGATAAGCTATCAAGCATAGACCTAAGGTAGATGATCATGTTATTTTCATCAAAAGTCAGATCATTTATATGTGCTGACAATTTTCAGGTGTCACCTTTTTTGATATTAAAGCCAATGATTGATAAGTGTGACCAAATAAATTAATGAGGATATTTTATTGATGTTTATTGGTTATAATCCTTATATGTAAATCACATCATGAATGATTTGTCCTTAAAATTACCATTAGATGAATTATGATCATTGGATTCATCTCCCCCCCTTGATATGGTATTTCAGATATGAAATCAAATATAATTAAATTATGGAATTTATTGGAGAATCAATTGATGAATGGAAACATGTAGGAGTTCATGACATATATTCCATGTTATTCACATAGAACATAAAACATTAGTTTCTTAATTAAATGAAATACCTATGTGATTTATTGATTACTATTCTATGAATATTAATTAATTGGATCGAATTTATCTTTATAATGATTTTTCCATGTGATATATAATTATATTATTCCATGTGATAGCTTATTATAATTATAAATCTTATTTTATTAAATGTGTGCATGTGAGTATTTTAAGGAAATCCATTTAGATGGGCCTTGTTATAAATCTTCCCTATTTGGTATGGATTACTATATTCAATGAATTTACCATGTGATTTAAATGTTGTTAAATCCATGTATTATTTTTTAATGCTTGTGATGCTTGTTATATGAAAAATTAACCTGATAAAATACGAGAGTCCAAGACCATTGAGGCTGGCCAAGGATTGATACACCTTATGAGTTGAGCCTGTTATATAATGATATTATATTTGACCATGGAAAGACAAATTAATTTTTATTTAGAATTGAATTGGATAAATGATTAATATATTTGGGTGATACGTGTCTTAACCATTGAATTCCTTGGATAGGATTATGAGTCAATTGGCCATTATACCTTGAGTGATCATAGATTCACCTTATAATGACATGGACTGACTCAAGGGTCAATGTGATGATTTCTAGGGTGATACATGGATTATTATTAGAATTAATTTGAGATACCCTTTGAGGACATTCTTTTTTTCATGTGATATGTGGAATCTAATGGATTGCCTAGGATGGACTCATATGGAATGAAATTTATACAAGATCAAGGGAGATACATGGGCTCATGAAAGGTTCTCCATGGATAGGATCATATAGTGTTGGTTGATTATTCTAAGAGTGATACTTGAATACCAACATAACAATTTCAGGGATTGACTGATGCACTAAATGAATTAAATGAAATAAAATTACTTATGATGTGTATCCAAGACAACACAATATCCTGGAGTAGGTCAGGACTTCTACTATTTAGATGGCCATCTGAGGCATCATTTGTTCTTTGAGTTACTTAGGTTATGTCAGGCTTGATCCATATCATGAGAATTATAAATTCAAAGTAATTGAATTGTTAAATTAATATGAAATGAATGAAATGGATTTAAATGAAAATATTACATGTAGGATTTTTACTTTTGAGTACATCCTTGATTACTTCTTTTCTTATTGCACACATCTAGTTGTATATATATAATCATTGACTGATTGGCACAAACACTGGGTTGTTTCCTACTTGTATTTAGGTCCATACACCTTTTTGGGTCCCTTTTTTGACCCAAACATTTTATATGATTATATGTGTCAATAAGGGAAGGTTACCTCTTATAGGTACATGGTTTTGTTTTAGGAGTTGGAGAGCATGGTACCAGTCAATGGCTTCTGATGCTATTGGGATACTTTTTGCTTATTTTTTGTAGTTTTTTCTATAGTATACTTTTATCTTGTATTCATATTTTTTTAATAGAAACATGTGACATGTAACATCATTGTGTATATGTGATGTCTTCTAGAATTATTTATATCATTATTCCACTATTTACTTCTACTACCTCACCATATTACATCTTCTGATACTTGTATGAAATTTCAGCTATGATACACTCTGTTAATGAGTGCATATTCTCCCCACTGACTCACTTAGGACTTTGCTGCTAGTCATCATCCCCTAAATATTTGGTTGATACTATTGGTGACATGTGGCCTTTTATGCTCAAAGAACTATTGAATGACATCTAGAATTGGGAAATTACAATCCATTTATAATATAAAAACTTGTCCTTATAGTAGCATCCAATATTTCATCCTCCTTTGAGATAGAATATAACATCTCCTTCATCTAATCACCATTGATACATGGAATAGAATTAAATAAAGATTCATCTTCAACCCCTAGAGGTCCTCTATGGTGACTATCAAACTAATGAATGATAAAGAAGATATATTTTGATATATAAAAGAGAATTTCATGTTGAAATAATTATTATTGGACCCTTTAAGATTTTTATGGTTAAGATTTACCATAAATTTGTCTCCATTTAATACATTCATGAAAGAACCTTATGTTCTTATTAACATGTTTAATCTGTTTATTTATTGATATTTTACCATAAAAACATTCATCATCATGAATAATCATTAATAAATTTAATTTATTGGATGATAGTGTAATAATGGATTCATCATACGATATTTCATGTGGGATAAAATCAATATATTCCCTCAATTTACCCAAATACATTATATTACTACTAGTGAATGGTTTTATTTTTTCATACTTATGAAGAATATTTTAAAGAGTTTTATTTTGTTCAAAATTAAAACCCACGGATAAACCTATATAGTCACATTCCATGAATGATATTTCAACTACAAGAATTATTTTTCCTAGTATAACATTTTTTATACGAAAAAGAGGGAATAATTAGAATTTTTACCTAGGAGACTAACCATGAGGGGAAAAAAATTTATTGGAAATGATCTATTTATACAAAAAATATATTATTAATAAATAGTATCCTAGGATATTTGAGTGGAAATATTCCATAGGCATTTGTTCTTATATTACCCTCCTCATTGTTAAAATAAGTGATGTGTTCACAAAAATATCCATTATCCATCAGTTAGTAATATTTGAAATACCAATTGAATCCTTTCATGGACCTCCTGGAGAATATGTGACATGTTTTTTTATATTTGATCATTATTAGTATATATGTTACCTTTGACAAACCAAAAGTAGGATTCTTGTTCAAAATAAGAGACATGTGGATAGTGAATCTACAACTCAACCACATAAAATATAAGATAAAATAAGAATATGTAAATGGATTGAATTGATTTTATTACCTTGATATTTATATGTTATTGGGAATATTTTTTCAAAACTACTTGTATAAATTCCTTGAAATAGTAATATTGCATGAAAATATTTTGATTAACTATAGGTTAATAAAATATATTATTTTTAATATAAAAATATTACAAAATTCCTTTATCTCCTCAAGCTTCCACGGCACGCTTCTCTTTGAATAATACAATAGTGTGTGTTGTACGCAACTTCGAATTCTAACACACCACAACCAATCAAACAAGCCGTTATGAATAGTAATACCCAATTTTTGAAATTATAAAAAAATTCTTTCAAAATGGACTTTATTTTTGGATTCTGAAAATCAAAATTAGGTAAGAGTGAATTTTTGGAATTTTTCTAAAAACATTCAATTTTTTACATATTGTGAAAAATAATGAGTTATAGTTTAAAACAAATTTTTTTAAATAATTATTTATATTATTTATATTATTTAAATTAATTTTATGTCAAAATAGATACATAATACATATATAAGTTCAATGTAATTCATTTGAGTCAGTTTATAATAATTATATATATATAATAATTTTGTTGAACTACGTACCGTCTTCTACCCACCTCCTAGGATCATTTGCAAATTTACATAAAACTTAATTTTACCACTTCTGTGAGTTGAATTTAAAAAATCTGAGAGACACGGTTGATATCAGTATGTAAAATGTGGTTCAGTGAAATGAAAATAATTTTTGGTGAATAGTAACTTTTGACTTTTATTTAACACAGTTAAAAGTAAATAGGGTAATTAAAGGGAAAAATGATATTATAAATACCCTAAAACATGTCATAATTCTATTGGATAAGTTTTATTTGACGAAAAACAACCATAGGAATATAATATGATCCTTTTTGTCCACATGGATTAGATTAGTACATTTATTATTATTTAATTGAAACAAGAGTTAAAAGTGTTAAAATAAAAGATTAATTACTAAACCATTTTTAATATAGGGTTATAAATAATTTAAAATCGTCTATAAATAATCATTAGATATATAAGAATATTTCCATCATAGTGGAATTTTATTTATAATGTTTAGAGATTAAATAAATTATTTTATTTTTGACACAATGATGATGCAGTAATTACCTTATTAATGAAATATTAAAATAATTGATATTATAAATACACATATAAATGTATCATGAGACTTTGTATGAATTAAACTAATTTTATAGGTAAATATGAAATTTTAAGGTTGATTAAAAGAAATTTTTGTAATGTAATAATGGTGTTATGAATTAAAAAAAACAAATACCAAATAGTGTAAAAATTGAAATAAAAGAGTTTTTTAATAAAATATTATATTATTAATTGGTATTTTATTCATAAAATTCTACGGTTTGGCCAAAGTTATTAAATACTATTATATGTGTCATTAATGGACCACTTGGGGTTCTCCTGGATGTTTATATTATGTTTATTAATCAAATAATATAAAAATACAAAGGGACATGGTAAATGTCAAACAATTTAACTAATAGTTAAATATAAAAGATACGGTTAATATAGTGACCCAATCCTATATAATTCCTGTTGGATGAGTGGTTTTGACCCATACTTACCTTATCCTTTAAATAATTCATTTTTGTGCCCTTAGAAACCGAACATGATTTTATTATAAAATAATATTTCAATCCTTTCCTAAGGTGCCCCTCACCCCTCTTATATAAGGGATCATCCCCTTCTCTATAATTCACAGCGTCAAATCCATTTGGATCGGTCAAACCCTATCCCAATATCCTCCCAAATACACTACCTTCGTCCTAGAGGCCATAGTTTGATCAGAAAGCCATCTTAAGGATCCCTTTTTATAAAATCAAATGGACGAACCCGAAGAAGAGGTAAATATCTCACCACCTATTTCAAGATATTTTGTTCATCCACTTCCTCATTATTTATTGTTTCAATTATAAAATAACAACTCCAATATTCAATATATACTATGATTTTATTTCAAAAATGGTACAACCATATTCATTATGATATCCATCCTATTAATAACATGTCACCTTACGTGCGTACGTACAGCTAACCGTCTCCACGTCATGTTGGAGTTGATATTCAATATATTATTAATTGGTTGGTTATAATAATGATGAATAATTGATGTAAATAATAGATATAAAATGGTATTTATTATGTATATACGATATACCATCCATTTAATTATGATTTTAATTAAAAAAGAATGATATTGTTTCTAGTGCGTACGTACGGATTGCCGTCTGCATGAACACGATGAGATTCATTACTCATCATAATCATACAAGAATAATTTTCATGTGATGATTAAAAATAATATTTAAATAACTTAATATAATTCTGGATATGAATCAAATACACTCTATCCATAACAAACATTACTTACGTAACAAGCATATAAAGGAAAACGAATCTGTTAACACCCGAAATGACGATAATACTAAAATATTATTTACAAATAAATATTAAAACATCATATATGATATCATATTAATGTATATGATTCTTGTATAATTTATTAACAATTATGTCCCCATTATACAGGTTGTTAACCTACCCTTGACCAAGGAAAAGTACAAGGTAAGGGTCAATTCTACAGCCACATCATTATTAAAGGTTATTTATATGAAATTATCTACTAGGACCTCTTTATCATCCAAATCCATGTTTTCCTAAAAATTTACTCCAAAACATTTTTACTACTTACTTGACTGTGGGTTAAAGTCATTTATACCCTCATTTGACATTATATGTTTTGAAAGGAATTATTCCATCATTTTCCAAACAAGTTACTTTATCAATTTTTTTGATAAAATTAAGGTAAAAATGTTTTTTTAACTTATACGGTGAGTCCAGCTATATTCCACTGTTATAACATTGTCGAAGCATGCATTAAGATCTTATACAAATATTTTCAAAATATATGTCTTCTTTTATTATTATGTAACTTTAAATTATTTCTAAAAAAATGAATGAGATATTTCTCTCAAATAGTTTTGATTTCATCAATGTCAACATCCTTTGATGGATTTTAATCTTGTTTGAAGTTGATTTATTTAGATACAAATCTTACATTTTGTATTGAACGTTTTGTGATATTTTTTATAGTGGATGTGTTATTTTTCTACCATTAATGGTTTATAGATAAAGTATTGACATTTCAAATGAAAGTTTCAATACGAATGTTTATGTTATTTTTAAAACATTTCATATGAGGAATGCATTGGACATAGTAAGTGACGGGTGGAGACCGCTATAGCTCCACGATGCATAAGTAGGACTCATGAGACAAAATAGTGTCTTGGAAAAAGGCCTTGACAAAATCTTATTTGTAGTCTTGGAACAAGGCCTTTACTATGTGGTTATGAAGTATGGAATTATGCATTTCATCATTTTGAATGTGGCTATTGATATTGCATGTGATTATTTGACTTGTAGAATATCCATGTCAGTATGTAAATGGAATTATTGCGATTTATATTTTCCGCATAATGATGAATATTATGTTTAAAAGGCTTTTGTTTTAGTTTTATATATTGCCTTAAATATTTGTGCTTGTTTATTAAAGTTTCCACTATATTGTTATGCTTACTGAGCATCTTATCTCACCCCTTTATATGTTTTATTTTTCCCAGGATGCGAAGAAGTATATTATTACTAACTTGCGAGGATAGTCTATTGGATCTCAGTTTTGTCTATGAAAACAATTTTGTTGTAGTTTTCAATTTTATGATGTAATGTAAACCATATGAATGTATCTAGTACTTCCAAGGCTACGAAAATATTCGTTCTTTCAAGACATGATCATTTTTTATCATGCCAATGATACGTAATAATACACAGACTCTGGGCTTCTGTGGTCAGGGAATTACAATTACTGAAAGGTGTCTGTAAAACAAAATAATATTGAATAATAATTAGATTGTGAAATAAACCCTTACCACTTTAGTAACATATAAATCATTGGACCCAAAAAATAAATAACATTAATTGATACTTTAAATAAAAATAATATAAAGATATTAATGATATAAAATATAAAATCGGTATTATATATACCACATAAAATTTATATGTGGTTGTTGACGCTCCTTTTGTCACAGAATCTAAAGATCGGAAAAGGAGAATATCTGAGCTCAAAGTGATTCAAACTTTGAAGAAAATATCAAAAATCAACAATGGCATGAACAAAGGATCAAAAACACCTGTGCCGCGCAAGTTCTATCACTATCGCGCAAGTCCACTTGCGCGACGCCCTTATGGTCGCGCAAGTGACTTGTGCGACCTAAGTGATAACCGCCCGATAATCGCCTAGGGTCTTCTCCTGCCTATAAATAGACCCTGTGGGCCCCCCATTCGAGAGGATCTTTTTTCAGAAACTCAGATTGAAGCTCCCGACGCCCAAGTCTCTTCTCAAAGCTTTCGGAACACTTCTAAGAAAATTTCGTACCTAGAACGGAAGATGTAAAGAGAGGGAGGAAGGCCTAAGTGTTGAAATTCATCAACACTTGCGCGTCTGAGTGGCCAGCCCTTAAGGGAAGTGGCCACACTTGCGCACCACCTTACTTCTTCGATAGAACCTACGCGTCCCTTTGCTGGAAGAATCTCAAGAAGATCTTAAAGAATTTAATAAAGAGTCACTCAAGTGTTTCAATGCTGGTTGGATATCGCGCAAGTACCCCACCATGTCGCGTAGGTATACCTCCGTGACCAACACTTGCGCACCCCCACAATACTTGCACGCCTTCCAAGACTTGTGCGCCCCTTCCTTTTTGAGTGCCTTTCTTGCCTATTTCACCCCTCTTAAGCCATTACACCTTTCCTTTTCAAGATTCAGTCTTCAGGACACTCTTCAAATCCATTTATGGCATGATTTCTTGATTTGACTTCCTTATCTGAAAGGAATTCTGTGGAATATCTCTCAAAACCTAGTGATTTAAATATCTTTATGTCACTAAATATGGAGAGTTCATTCATTCAACCTCATCTTTTAAAGATGATAGAATCTTTAACCTGGGTCTCCTTTTCAGGAATAATCCCCAATCATAAGTCCTCTAATATGGGCATCCTCTTTAGGAGTAAGCCCCAAGTCCCTTAATTTTTGGGCATCCTTATTAGGAGTAAGCCCCAGATCCTCTAATATGGGCCTCCTTTTCAGGATTAAGCCCCAGTCTCTAATTTTGGGCTTCCTTTTCAAGAGTAAGCCCCAGTCTCAAATATGGGCATCCTCCTCAGGAGTAATCCGCAAACCTTAATCCTTAACCTGGGTCTCCTTTTCAGGAATAATCCCCAGTCCTGAGTCCTCCAAATCTGGGCATCCTCCTTAGGAGTAAGCCCCAAATTCTTAAATTTCCCTAATCTGGGCATCCTCTTCAAGAGTAAGCCCCAAAACTTAATCCTTAACATGGGCTTCCTTTTCAGGAATAAGTCCCAGTCATAAATCCCTTCACCTGGGCCTCCTTTTCAAGAGTAAGTCCCAGTCATAATCTTGGGCTTCCTTTTCAGGAGTAAGCCCCAAGTCCCTTAAATTCTCTTTAACCAATCCTAATTTACGTTTAATCTGGGATTCCTTCTTAGGAGTAAAACCCAATTATCAATCCTCTCCTGATTTGGGTTTCCTTTTCAGGAATAAGTCCCAAGTTAGATTATTCAAATCTCCATAAAGCACATACACCTTTATGGACCCTGTTCCTGGATTTTCACCCTAAAGTAAATCCTAATCTTCATTTATCTGGGTAGTCATTCATACATAAGCCCCACATTATTTCTTATGATTGCATATTTCATGGCACAATTGTCTAATTTTTACCAATACCTCTTGTTTCTCACACCGAGCATGACTCACGTGAGCTTAGAGTGTAAAAGTAATTGTGACATCCTTCTTTGAGCCATCAATCATAAACATCATACTCCCTTACTCGAACTACATGGGTTATGATTCCTTTTCCAAAACAAAGGATACATAGGTAGCCCATCAATGGGTTCGATCCCAACTCTAAAATAATTCATGTCCTTCTGAATGACAATAAACTCCAAGTGCCCCACTGAGTGGCTTTAAAACTAGCCTGGTCATCATAATGACTAAGTGACTTTTATATAAATATTTTTAAGGATACCATTGACCAAGAATCTCTAAATAGATATAGATGATTCTCTATTGATGAATAACCTCGAATACATATAAAATATTCTCTAAATTTCTTACATATTTAATCATTGATTGTTAAATTGAAGGAAAGCTCATTTTATACTTGGTAATGTAATAAGGATTCACGAACATAACTTAAATCTATAAAGAGAGTCCCGGAATAGACAATAATTCCCCTCAAAAAGGTGTGATGAGTCCGACCTCCCATCCTCTCGACCAATGCAAATTCCTAAGCCTCATCAGTTCACAAACTAATGAAGCACCTACCTTTGGAAAGTAGGTTCAAGTGGATGTGGAGTCATTGGATGTTTCCGGTTCTATGAACAAACCCGTTAGAAACCGATCGAAACGTTTGAATCTCCCATCCAGGAGGTACACACCGAATTCTGAGGGAAACAAAAAATGGTGAACCCGACGTGAATCCTTAACCAAGTTAAAATGATGTTTTACCTATTTGTTAAGCCCCTATTTAAAACTCAATAAGAGGGCTAACAAAAACAATCATTGAAATGTGTGCTCATCCAAAGGATGAAGTGGATGAATTTTATCTTGATTACGTCTGTTATATCAAATAGGCACTCTTTTCCAAGATCTTATATATTTCCATAATGGCTGCTCTCAAATTCACATATGTGAATTCTGCAGCTACAAATACCACTGCTGCTATTCCTACTGGATCGTCATCCGCTCTGAGGATGACATCACCTACTCAGCATCTTCAACGTTGGGTATCAAATGCGCTGGTTAAGGAGTACCGTCAACACGGTACCATCCCAACTCTGGAGGCTGCCCGACAGGCCCTCCAAGTGAACAAATCACACAGGTCGTCCGGACAACGACGACTAGTGATCAAGAGGCAGGCGGTGCTGACTACCGTCTCTAACCATTTCGGGTCGTTATCCCCAGAACGCAATTTCCATTCACTCCCTTACTCTGAGGAAGTGAATGAGAAGGTCCCTCAGGGCCTTAATTCAAAAAGACAGGAGTCCTTCCCGAGGGCTACCATCAACAATCGCCGCCAGACTCGTGCGGTAGTGAGCCCTCAACGTGATGAGGGTACCGACTCCAGGCATTCGGCTCAGGTTCCTCGAACCCGAGCAGGCAAGACGAACCGCCAGAGACAGAATCTGATTAACAATGGGCAGGTTTTCATCCCTGCCATCTCCGGAGAAGTCCACCAACCTAACTTGGTGGCAAACAACGAGCAGGCACACACACCTGTCGTTTTTAATTCCGCTGTCCAGCAGACTCGTCTGGCAGCATCACGCCAATCCCACCAGGCAATTCCGGCGGAGTACTATAGGCAGGAACATACACCCGCTTATACATCATCAGTTAGTCAGCAGGATTGCCTGACTACATATGATGGATCTCTTCAACCATGTTTGGAGAAGTATAATCAGCAGGCACATACACCTGCTAGTACTAATCAAGCCTACCAACAGTCTCTCTTGGTAGCACAAGGAGAAGTCAGTCGGAAAGCTCCGACGACAAACAGGAGGCAGACTCAACTCTCTGCCTCCACACATGAGTACTGTCAGGAATCACTGAAAGGAAAAGGAGGACAGGAGCAGGCACATACACCTACTCCACGCCCGGAATGGACGTATATCCCCGTTCCGGCGGCTGAAGTCACCAAGCATATTTTGTCAATGGTGAAAGAGCAGAAGCAAATTCCTGGTCATATTCTGGATGCTTGCCAGGATATCATAACAGCTTCATTATCATCTCAGGGAAGGACACATAAATCTATCCCTAGTAGTGGAGTGACATATCAACGATTCACTCTGGAACAGACACACACATCGGTTCCAGTCCAAGAGGGTTATGGGGCATACTCCCCCATATCATACGGACAACCAAGTCAGGCACATACACCTGATTTGAGTGGATATCGTCAGCCTAACCTGACCATAATTCCTGATCAGGCACATACAACTGCTCAGAGCAACCACTTTTTTCAACATGTGGTTTCCAAAGAGTGTAAGAAGGCATCTAAGAAAAAGATCCGTCCAGCACAGTTAGGAGATCAAAGGCCGATCTGTAACCAAGCCTTGCTCGATGCTGGAGTTCTTGAAGCCCTCAGACATTTATCTGTTGGAATTCAAGATTCTACTCCCTCAGTTCCTAGTAATGTGAACATTAATTCTAAAGGTCTTCAACAGACACTTCCTCATGAAGGCTTGCTTCGTGACAATTCGGTCAATATTGAAGTTGTATCTTTAGATGAGAGCCACAGGAACCCTCTGTGTGGTCAAAAGACCAAGGATCAAGAGATCTCATCTTTTGCTGTAACCCATTATGGTGGTCCTCCCCATGATGATGAATTTCCCTGCGAAAGTCCTCTCCACACTAGTGATTCACATTGCCTGGAAAATACTCTAGTGGACAATGTAGTGCCGAGAAAGCCCTCTTATCTTGAGGCACTTGCAAATGCGAAACCAGTCATGTCTGATGCTTTATCGCTAGCAAGGGAAATACTTTATCAATCAGATAATAGCCCAGGGTGTAGGTCATTCTCCAAACCACCCCTAATTCATGCATCTTCTAGTTTGATCAATGATCTCTCTACCAATCCTGTTGAGTCCGATAAATCAAGAAGGAAAAACAAACTCTGGTCAAAACCGGTAGAAGAATATTCATTTAATGATGAAGAGGAAATGCTGAACATGAGGAAAAAACTGGCGAAAAGTGAGGTACCAGTCATGTTTTGGCCTTTGGATGACTCCCAGTATGACATTCCAAAGATGTTGACAGAAGATGGAGTCCATGATATTCGTCTCAACATATGGAAAACTCTTTGTCAATTGAAGAAGTAGTTATTATCTTATGATGAATATGAAAATCATCTTAAGATAATATAAGGGCTACAACGTCAGATTGATTTGGCATCTCTATCAGTCTCTCGGTATCCGAAGGCTGAAAAGCAACAGAGAACCCTTCAACGTTCATGCCTTGGCGCACTAAGAAAACTGCTTCAGTTAATTGCCAATGCTCCATCTGGTGTTTATATTAGAGGATGGGGTGTTCACGGAGCACTACATTTCACAGTGCTTTCCAGTCAGCAAAGCCCGCCGAAAATGGTCTCATGAAATGTTATTGCCCATGGCCGGCCACAGTCAATGGGCATTGTTCATAATCAAAAGCTGGCTCAAGAACAGGCTTCAACTAGTTACTCTCAAAATCAAGCATATAGAGAACAAGTTGTTGAATTGCTCCTACATCATGCAGGCGAGAATATTGCACAAGCCTCTCGTATGGAGCAAACACATCATCAAATGAAAAAAGTTTCGAAAATCATCCAACGGTCTGTTGAACCAGGTGATAAAAGTGGATACTGGCTAATGTATCTAGCTAATTTATGAACTAAGATTCGCAAGATCAAGAGAGATTTTAAGAAGGTCTCAGACATAGCATGTCAAGAGCCACCCCAGCTTGTCAGACTGCGGACTCCTTTAACCCAACCCTCAGAGTCAACAAATGGGATTCGAGGAGTTGAGCGGAAGCAGCAGAAACATCCCCAGTTCACGAGACTAGGGACTCTTTCAAATCATCAATCCCCTTCTCAGAGAATGTCGCTATTTTCTCGATTGGGGAAGAAACCCCAATAGGAACGAAGATCCAAATTATCAGGAGATTCCATCTAAGTTATAGCTTGTCAAGAAGTTCATAAAGGATTGAATCAACAAAAGTTAATGTCTCATCAAAGACATGAAAGAAGACAATATCATAGAAATGTTGATAGAAGGGATGTGATGCATTATGCATCAATCAATGTCATCAATGTCGTTGTTGCTAATCCACCAGAGGATGCTCACTCAGGGGACTCAGATGAAGAGCGTCCTGCTCAAGAAAATGTACGCATCGATACAAATGAAGAAGGTGTGCGTACATGAAGTCAAAGGATTACTCAGAACCTAGGTAATCCACTTCCATCTCTCCATAAATTATCCAACAAAGGGAGGGGAAAGAATCAGGTTACATATCCTTCCTCTGGAGAAGGTCAATCGCTCTCATTAGAGAAATGGATTGCACAACAAGAGGAAGAAATGAAAGAATTAAGAAGGTTGAATGCAGAACTACTTCAGAGTTGCCTTCTTCTTAAGAATGCTGAAGTCTGACAGCCGAATAAATTTGTTGCAGTTACTGAGATGGATCAAGAATATCCTCCTTTATCAGTACACCCTCAGAGGTCTAATCCTGCAGGTCAAGCGCAACAACGGTTGGAAGTGCTACCATTAGTTGTAGCACCAACCACCACATCTGTCGAAGCTCCATTCATTGCACCTACTCAAGACCAACTTCAACCAGATGTTTCTCAAAAGTTAATAACTACTATTGATTCATTAACAGATCGGTTAGAAACTATGGAAGGGAAATTGGTGAAAGTTCAATCAGAAAAGAAAGTTTAACCTGAATGGGTAGATTCCATTTCTCCTCCATCCAGTTTTGGAAACCCTGTTTTTCCTAATTTCAATGGATCAGGCGACCCTGAACAACATTTGACACATTATGTGTCTTGTTGTGATCCTATGATGGGAACTCCAGAGCAGAAAGAAGTAGTGAAACTCAGATGCTTTGTACGAACCTTGCAAGGAACAGCTTTTGTCTAGTATACAAGCTTGCAATCCCGGTCAATCATCGGATGAGAGGATCTTCGCCAAATATTCCTTCTTCAGTTCAGCTCAACTTTTCCTAAAACGATAGTTTTCGATCTTACAAACTGCAAGCAAAGGGAGAATGAAAGAGTCTCTGATTTCATTTCTCACTGGAAGGGATTAACATATTCCATGAGTTTAGCACTCCCTCAGGAGGAGCTGTTGCCAATCTGTGTGGCAAATTTATGTGATGAATTACGCACACCATTGATCCCTATGAAATACACAAGAGGGTTTCGAGTCCTTACTTCAATCGCTCAGTAGATTGAAGATTCCCTTATACAGGCTAAGGGTAAATCTCGTGTAATTACATCAGCTCTAGGAAGGAGAATGGGTAAAGCAGAAACTGCTACAGTTATGCTTAAACAGGCGCCTGTACCTATTTCTACTTCAAAACCATCATCTTCTTGAAGGGCTCCACCTCCTGAATGCCAACAACAAAGGCCGTTTTGTCTAATTGATCAAATAGATCAATGACGAAAACAATTTGAGGATTTGAAGATTAAAACATACTCTTTCCGAAATGAGCAAGTTCCTGGTTACTTCATTTCAGCTCTAGAAAATAATTTGGTTCAATTACTAGTGCCAAAGAGGCGGCTACTGGATGCCCATGATGATGAATTTGTAATATTTTTTATAATTTCATTGAATTCAGGTGACTCGATTGAATTCTCAAAGAGATTATAATGTAATTATATAAAATTTTCCATTTTATTATAATAAGGAAATATATATTTTTGGTTGATTATCGGAAGAGTGTTGGGGAAGATACATGGATGGATGGTTATGGTATGGGATAAGAAGTGATTTTATAAGGACATGGTGGTTGATATATGTTGAATGGACTTAGATGGATTCAGAAAATGCATCTTTGATTTTCTTGGGAGGGACTTTTCCCCTGATATTTTTAATTCATGCATGTATTTTATGATGTTTTAATATATATATTTTTGTATTTAAATGATTATTATTTCCAATTTTTGAATTAATTTACTCATTTTGTGTGTTATAAAAGGATAAAACATATAATTGATGATGGAGAAAAAAGAAACTCCACACCACAAGTGAAAAAAGAATAACAAAACCATATTTTTTTAGGATGGTTATGGAGTATTTATAAGGAATATAATTGAAGAACTGAGGAAAAAAGAGGATTCTAGAGTACCCAAATGAGATTTCACATCATTTAATCAATATACATAATGTACCAGTTTTATTCTTTATAGAGTGACACAATGTGAAGTGAATAAAAGTGGAAGATGAATCTACACATCGTGTAAATATTTACACATCAGGTAATATTTCAAAAGATCATGTTATGATCCTTTGATGATATTTTTAATGAGAATATTAAATATTTGACAATGATATTCACCAAGGAATATTTCTAATGCCATTATAATTCCATTATCTGCATATTGAGCACCACTGGTGTTCTACAAATTGAGGGAAAACATACTATTATGAAGGGGATTACATGAGACCAAAGTTTAGAGTGAGAAGATGCAATATATAGGGTCCTAACCGGTTTATATATTTTTTCCATTATATTTATTTTTCTTCACTACTTCCTTAATATCATCTCATCAGTAGGATGAGGGGGAAGCCACTTTGTGATGGGGGTTATTTAATATAAGTGGGAATATGATTATCAATTGAGTTTTTTATTCAGTTCATGTATTTTGTTTTCCGTAATGTAAACGTCAACTTTATATCTATTTATTTGAATATTATCATTAATGTAGATAATTCAATAAAAAAGGAATCTTAAAATTGCGCAAATGAAAACCCTTAATGAGGCATTACCATTCTTAATTCATGGGGAAATAGGTTTAAATAATGTATCAAGACAAACATGATTACAAAAAACCCTAAATTACCATAACAAGGTAAATATGGGAATGATCCATCAATATGGGGATACATTAACCATTGTATCTCCCTCATCTCAACTACAACACCAATAACGAATTAATCAACAATTTTTCTAAAATAAAACTTCTCTTAAACCCTACAATTATATTACCCTTACACACTTTTCAAACCCTTAACGAGACATTACAGTTTTCAATTCAGAGGGAAATAGGGTTAAATAATGTATCAAGACAAACATGATTATAAATAACCCTAAATTACCATAATAAGGGAAATATGAGAATGATCCATCAAAGTGGTGAAACCTTAACCATTGGATCTCCCTCATCTCAACTACGACACCAATATTGAATTAATCAACATTTTTTCTAAAATAAAATTTCTTTTAAACCCTATAATTATATTACCCTGAAACACTTTTCAAAATCTATTTTCAAAAAAATATACCAATTTACTTCACCTTCAATTCTTGATTTCAATTTTTTCCTAAACCCTTAATCTGATTATTTCCCTTTTCTTCAATCAGTCAATCAAATAAATTTCTTTTTAAAACATAATCAAACGAATTTCATTGTCTTTCTAGATCAATCTAGAACATACCACTACTGTAATTTAATTAATTTAGTATAATAGTTTGAGTTTTTTTATTTTGTATTTTGATTACAGCCATTATGAAATAATGACAGCCAATAGGTGTATCAAAAATCGAACCACATCCAGGGATGGTTAATAATTATTTTTTAGATTTCAATATTAGATTTTATTTTGTTAGTTTATTTCAATTTATCTTTTTTACATTGTCTATCTTCATGCTATGGATTAAATATTACGAAATTTTAAATGCATTACCACAACACATGAGAAAAAGGAAAAATGGTTTTTAACTTTAATATCAAATATAATAAATTATTAACAAATCACAAGAAACATATAATCATTGATAGTGAATTGAAAAACCATGAGAATAGGTTTATTCAAAGAGATCTAGATCTGTGTAAGCACAAATACTACATGCATCAATCAAATATTGGATTAAAAACGAGCATCCATGCATCCCCCATTAAGGAAAAAACATAAAAATGAATATTGAAATAATTTAAATGATCTCAAATAATATGAAAATGTCCAAAATATCATATCAAGATCTTAAGATGAATATAGGTAATGTATTGAAGGTCTATAACACATTTTAATTATATAATGTCTCAAGAGATGTGGTAAGACTCTGTGTATTCCAATTTTCTCTTTTGAGATAGACCAAGATTGGATTCAAATCCTACCAGTGCATTACATCACAACATGGGACAATATGTATATGAAATTCCTAGCCCTATTCTTCCCACATTCAATGTAAACATTTATATGGGTAAATTTTTAATCTTTTTTAAATATGATGATAAATCGATATATTCTTCATAGTAATGATAAAAAGATAATACATGAAAATCTGACCGTCATTGTTTAGATATATGATTACTAATCCAAACATTCTACATGGGGTTTTAATAGAAAATATTTAATTTCATGTTGCTACAACGGGAGGATATTTAATGAAGAGGTGTCCTAATGTGAGAAACAACTTTATAGATAAAAATACGGGAAATAGTTTCTAGTGAAAGGGAGATGGGTTGAAATGAAAAGGTGGTCATTGAATAAAAAATAATGAATGGTTAGTGACATAACTAGATTCATAATAAAATATTTTTGACAATATGATGTGACCAAAGAAATACTCCAAGGTATGTGTATAGAAGATGATAATTTGGATGATTACAATCAAGGTAATCAATTTTATGGATGTTGACCACAATAACAATAAGGAAAAAGATTTCAAAAAAGACCATAATTTTACCAACGATAATAACCAAAAGGGTTGAAAATGAAGGGATATGTCTATAAATATAAATAGACACTGGATATATTCAGGACCGATTATGTGGTTGTACATAACGAAATAAAATAAGTATCATCTAACAAAAGTTCTCTATTGTTGAATCTTAAGCATCAAGTTGGGGAAATAGATGAGAAGCTAAAAAATTGAGAAAGGGGAGTTTTATATGGATGAAATGAAGTTCACCAATGTGAATATTTAGAAGATTTAAAACATACAAGTATGAAAAAAGGATGTGGTGTAGAATTATATGAAAAAAACAAGTACATGAAAGTGAAAAATAAGTTGAAAGTAGCAATGTATAAGTGGATAAAGATGATGAATAAGAATAACCTTAGTACAATCAATAGATAACTTCTCCAAAATGAATTAAAAAAGTACAGAATAATGTGCATAAAGGTATTTTTATTGAACACTTAAATAATTTTATAATAATATAACTTTTATGTGGGATATTATGAACATGGCTCTATTTATTAAATTCCTGAAAGAGCAAGTCACCAACAAGAAGAATCTGGAAAAGATTGGAACACTTCAATAACACAATAGTGTTCATCAGTGGTATATAATGTCATACCTATGAAGAAATGTGATCCAGATAGATTTTCAATTCCCTTATTTATCAGAACTAACAAATGTAGAAACACTTTGTGTGACTTAGGTGAGATTTTCAATATTCTCACCTGTATGACATTCAAGAGTTTGGGACTGGATGGAATGAAGCCCAAAAAATTACTTTTCAATGAGAGGAATCATCAATAAAATCTCCATAGTATTGATTGCAGATATCGTATTCAATCTTATCAACTTCTTATTTCCCATTGAATTATTATTATTAGATAGAGAATAGTAGAAAAATCTAATCATTCTAGAGAAACTATTTTCATTCATTAAGTGTGTGATGATCAACTTCTGAAGAGGAGAAATCTATCTAAGAGTTTTCAGTGATCTACCAATATTCAATATCCCACAAAAAAAGGAAAACATTGATGTGGGAGTGTATAATGGATTTAGATATGAAAGAACATCTGAAGTTGAGGGTGTCTCGGAAGTTTAAGAGGTACATGAGTTAGAAAATGTTTTCAAGAAGTTTCTCAACTAAAGAAGAAAGAGAAACTAAGGAATAAGATAGATGACACAAAAGGATAGTATGACTCCACTACATTTGAGAAATTAAAATAGGTATGGATGGTATATAAACATATATTTAGCTCCTCAGTATTGTGAAAAAATGGTGTACGGGTCAAATGGAGTTCAAGCATGTACTACTATATAGGGGAATTAATCTAATTAGAGATGGGATAAAGGGGCCAACTTACATGTATAAGACACAACTGAAAGAATTTATAGAACCTGTCCATGTACAAATTTTCTCTCATCCATCGTGTGAGCTATAGTTAAAAAGGGTAATGTCAAGACAATGATGGTAAACAAAAGTGATTTTATGAGGAAAACAATGTTTTTTGTTTTTCATTATTTATTTTTTATTTTTAGAGGTAGCATTTCTCTCATTCCAATTATTTAAAAACTAATTAAAAATGGAATGGGATTTCACCTATTTATTGATAATTTGCAAGACCATAAAGACCAAGGCTGGAAGTATGTACCAGGAAGCAGAAGAAGAATATGTAGGAGCATTACATTTTATGAACCCAGTTCACGTCTTGAAATCAACAATTAAAACATCATGTAATCCTTAAAAATTGTGAATATTCGGTTGGAAGAACCTACACATCCATCTTCAAAGCATAAATTATAAAGGGATTAATAGTATCAATTTAGAAATTTTTAAATACATTTCCAATATCGAAATGGTATAGATATTTAATTTCCAACCACATGACCACAATTAATTGTCACATTAATCTACTAAATATGGAGACATAAACTACATTCGATAAATACCATGCGATGAATATAAATTTATTTTTCATTAAATTTGAATGATAAATGTGGGGAAAGGAATCTGTGGGGATAAACTTGTAGATAAGGATTTGAGGAGCAGTCCAATCATTTTTAATGAAATTTTTCTAAGACTTGGCCATATATTTAATTCATAATATTTTTATTCATTGATTTAATTATATTTATGATTAGTTTTTTCAACCATCCATATCATTCCTAATAAATACATTTAGCTAAAATATTCTATACATTCCTTCTTATATTTCTGAAAAAAACATGGACATGATTTCATGTAAAATATTATTTTCGTTTTATTGAAGCTATGACTGAATAAAATCTATTTTAAAGTGATTGATCCATTATTGTTATTATCCCTTACCCTAATACCCACCATAAATTAATCAATTTTACGTATGTATAATCCATGAATAACCGTGTTTGGAGATCAGTCATGTTACAAGAACATATTAACCTTCAAAACATTCCTATAAATATTTTTCATGTTTATAAAACCTAAGAGGGGGTTTGGACAAATACTGTAATAAGGGATAGTTTTTTTGTACTGACCAAAAATGGGGGGTAAATTTCATAAGATTTTTTGAAGTAATTTTCATGGTATTTACTGCACACCCTCATAAAAAAAGAGATAAAAATTAAAAAAATGGGTCATGTCCAGGGAAATTCAAAAATCACCATTGATTGACTAGTGATATTATAATAACTATTAAAAAAATTCATGAGAAAATTATTTCGGGTTTTGGGTGGATGTGAAAATTTTTCGAAGAAGAAAATTTAAAAAAACAAAAGAAACAGTTATAATAAAACATTGTGTCTCATTTATTTCATTTCATTTCATTATAAAGTTATTAGTAGATACTGGGGGAATTAGTGATATTAATTAATAATTTTTTATAATCATTAGAATTAATTTAGATAAAATCCTCCCTTTTGACCCTTATATGATCTATATCATTTACATACTTCCCTAATACTTATAGTTATTTGATCATGTATAGTGATACCCTTGTGATTATTTATGATTTTTCCTTTATCTTGGGGTGATGTTAGATACCTTGAAATCCTATTATTAGGGACATGTTCAAGAGTTATATGAATCACTCTATTCATTTATCCTTAAGAAAGAGATGAAAAATTCATTTTAGTTAAATTAAAAATGGTATGAATATTAATAATGAATTTAAAAATGAAAATGGATGAACAAAATGTCTTGTTTATTCCAAAATAGGAAAAGTAAAATTCTTGGTTGATTTGTATAATTTAAAAAATGAGGCATTGATAAATATTCTCTATTTGATTCTTGAACATTTAACTTTCCATTTGATCAATTTATTTTATTGAATTTATATTTAAAGAATCATCTGGTAATAATCCATTGTAGTATGTTTAGATTCCATACTTGAGGAGAATTATAAATTCATGTGTGAGGGTATTTTATATTTTTATTTGATGCATGTATTATATATTGTTATAAAATATTGATTTATATATTTAAATTTTTATTCATTACAATTTATGAATGTTTTAACATGATTTTTTTGATAGGATATAATAGATAATTGAAAAAAGAGAAAAGGATACTTTAAATCATGGGAGAAAAGAAGTTATGCAACATTGGATTTTTATGGATGATCATGGAGCACTTACAAGCATCACAACTAAATAACATTAGAAAAATAAGTCTCCTAGAGTTATAAATAATATCATATGTCATGTAATCATTACACGTCATGTACTAGTGAATTTATTGAAAGAGTGAAACAACATGTAGTGAATAAAAGTGAAAGGTTAATTTTCATATTGTGTAAATATTTACAGTTCGTGTAATATCTTGTATTATCCCGTTACAATAATTTGAGAATAATTTTATTGATAATATTAAATATTTGACACTAAGAACCACCATGGATAGTTTTTAATCTGATTATAACTCCATTTAATGAATCCAATAAACCCCAAGAGTTCTAAAAATTATGTGACAATCTGCTAATTTAAAGGGGATCAGTATAGACCAAATCATTGTGATAGAAACTATATTGTGTAGGGTCCTCAGTAGTTCTTCTCTATTTTTCCTTGTTTCCCTCTTTTTATCACTCTGATCCATTCAAAATAATTATTACTATGGTAAAACGTTCTCTTGATAGGGTTATACAGTAGAAGTTGTAAGGAAATTTCAGATTGATTTTTATTCTATTCATGTATTTGGTTTTCTGTAATTTAATTTTCCTATTCCAATCCATTTATTTTATATTTTTTATGAAAACTGATAAATAAATCAAAAAATGAACCTTACAATTATGTAATTGAAAACCCTAAATGAGGAATGGCCATTGATTATATTGGGGAATAAATTTTAAATAATCTATCCAGAAAAATGTGATGCGGTGAAAAAATAAATTTCTAGACAAAGGGAAATAGGGGATTTCCATGCCAAGGAGTGGATACAATGACCATTTGATCTCCCTATTTTCAACTCTGACACCAATCCTGGATTAATCATACTAGTTTATAAAATTTTATTACACATGAACCCAAAAATTACAAAAACCACATCATGCTTTCAAAATTGGGTTTCCAAAACAAATAATCAATCTGCTTCCCATTGAATTGTTGATTTCTTTAAATAATTTAAATAGCTCCAAATCCAATCCATCCTCCATTATTTATTCAATCATTGATATCATTAAATTTTTAAAATTTAATAAAACTAATTTCACTATCTCTGTGGACCAATATCAAACATACAAATATAATATTATAATTAATATACTAAATTAATTATAGTTTTTTTGAATTAATTATATGGATTAAACCTCTTTGAAAATAATGATGCCCTAGGGGTGCATCAAAATTTTAAGCATTTTCGGGTAAGTTATAAATTATTTTTCTAGCTTTTAATTTTATTGATTTATTTCAATTTATCTATTTATAATGGGGTTTGTTCATTATTTGTATTTAAAATTTTGAATATTTAAATACAAGTCCACAACTCATGAGAAAAATGAAAGAGGGGATTTTTATGTTAATACCAACCTAGACAAGAGAACCCATGTGGACGAGGTTCTTCAAAAAGATCCAGAGCTACATATGCTCATAGAATACGGTCGTCCATCAAACACAGGATTGCAACTGAGAATACTAGCACCTCTCATTACTAAAAACCACTTATAAATCAAGACTTCAATAATATCAATGATCTCAAAGAGTTTTTAAGTCACCAAACTAGCACACGAACATCCAAAAATGATTTTGAGAAACATCCATGAGCCCTACAACACATTCCAATTTGAGAATGTCTCTAGTGATGTAGTAAGACTCTATCTTTTCTGATTTTTATTATGTGAATGTGATCTACATGGGATTCAAATATTTCTAGTGCATTCCACCTCAATATTGTTTGATCTATATAATAACTTACTCACGCACTTCTTTCTGCCTTCTAATTCAATTAAATTTTATGTAAACATTCTAAACATTTTTCAATTTGATAATGAATCTCTAAATTTTCCATGAGACCAATTTAAAGATAAGATTAGAAAATCCCCCCATCATGAAATAGAGATATGGATTCCATTCCAGATATTTGATAAATTGTTAAAATAGGTATATAGGTCAATTATTAATGCTCTAATATGAGTATCATTAATGAATAATCCTCTAGAAGATTGCTAAAAAATTTTAGATGAAATAGAGAGTACAAGTTTCCATTGGAAAGGATAAGGGACACAATGAAAAGGAATTTAGAAAATAAACAATAATGAATTGATATTGGTAGTAATTTATTCATTAAAAAATTATATGGACATAAAAATTAGACATAATCAAAACCCACAAGGTTTGTTCATAGAAGATTAAATTCAGGGTTGGCAGCTACAACAAAAACAAGGGAAAGATTTTCAATGAAGATAATAAGGGTACCGACAAATAGAACCCCAATGGACCACACAATTGAGATAGGCTCGCACCAAGGAAGAGACACTAGTGACATTCATGACCTCTTGCGGGGTATACTAAAGTAAATTAAAGATGAATCAACTAACAAAGTCCGCATTTAAAAATATATAGAATCAATTTAGAAAAAATTGTTGACCAGCTTAAAGAGAGACCGAGCTGAGTTCTACAAGGATTCCATAAAGTATTCCCTCATAAATATTTTAAAAGCTATATATTTTAGAAGTGGGAAAAAAATAAGTGGTGCTGAATTATTAAGAAAAAAACTTATAGAAACATGTGAATAATAAACTGGATGTATAAAGGAACACGTAGATGTAGAAGCTGAATAAAAACCACCATAGTACAAGATGAGACACACTTTTATAGAACAAATTGTGAAAGTAAAGAAAAACATAAAAAAAAATATGTTTCCTGAACACTTTAAAAAATTGAATACTAATATATATTATCTAAGGATGTCAAGAACTTAAGGAAAAATTTTAAATTTATGAAAGAGATGGTAATAAATAAGAAGAAGATGGAAGAGATTTTCACCATTCCACTCACATGGGAGTGTTCAACAGTTTTATATAAGGGCCTAACTTAGATGATGTTTTATATATGTTGATGTTTAATTCCCATATTTTTCAGGGATTATTTTTTTTGCAAATACTCTATATAACTTAGGTTATAGTGTCAATATCATGTCATAAATGGAATTCAAGTGTTTTTGACAAGATAGACTGAATCTTAAAAGGAACTTCAACAATTTGTGGACTCAATAATAAAATCCCCAAGAGAACTTATTGAGGATTTTATAATCAGGGTCGATGAATTCTACTTCCCGATCAATATTATAGTGCTCGATATAGGAGATGTGAAAAGTCCTCTAATTATAGAGAGACTATTTTAGCCACAATGCATGCACAAAATTGATGTCAAAAGTGGTGAAATCTATCCACGAGTTGATTATGATAATGTAAGTTTCAAAATCCACTAGTAATTTTATAACTATACTATAATGAAGGATTACAGGTTTGGATATGAGAAAATACCAAATTTTGAGGGTGTCGTTGAAATTGAATAGGTACATCAGTTATATGCTACTGTACATGATAATTCTCAGTTGAAGAAGAAAGTGAAGCTGAAGACCAAGACACTGAAATAGAGGAGTCACCTATTCCACTATATTTGATAATGAAAAATAGGTATGGATAATACATTAAGATCTATTTAGTTTATTTGTATTTAGAAAATTATGGTGGATCAATCCGATGGAGGTCAAGAATGTACTACCATCAGGGTGAATTAAGCTATTTAGAGAAGAAAGAATAGGGCTGACCAATGTGGATAATCGACAACTGAGACCATTTATAGACACCAAACAGGTAAAAAACTTTCAATAGTCCATCATATGACCTAAATGTATGGGAGACAATATCTATCCAACAATGTTAAATAAAATAGTTTCTGGGGGGAAAATTGTGTTTATTTATTTTATTTATTTTATGATTTTAGAGGTGCACATGATCTCACACAAAATATTTCAAATTTCCGCAAAAATGGTCTGTTATTTCACCAATTTATTTATAATTTCTATGACCATCATTCCCAAAGATTAAAACAAGAAACATGAAAAACAATAAGAACATGAAGAATAAGATACATGACCATTACACATCATGAACCTTGTTCACATCATGAAATAAAAAATTTAAACAACATGTAATCAATACACATTATAAATATAGTGTAGTTAGAATCTATGAACCCAACTTCAATGCATTAATTTCAATAGAAGTAAGAGTTTTAATTCCCAATTTTGTTACTATACTAGTACTCGCCCGTGCGTTCACACGGTGATATGGGTCAATGCATATGTTTAAAAAAAGAATACTATTTTTCAAAAATAATAATGAACATAAATATTGCTGATATGTATACCACAAATAAGAGGTAGATAAATAATAAGGAAAAAATGATTTAAAAATTGTTGATAAATAATTAACATAGTATAAAATATATTGTTGATATAGTAAGGAATAAAAATTTATATTAGACATTCATGATGAAGAAATAATATATATAAATGGAAGA
The DNA here is from genome assembly GCA_963277665.1 of Viscum album. Lineage (NCBI taxonomy): Eukaryota > Viridiplantae > Streptophyta > Magnoliopsida > Santalales > Viscaceae > Viscum > Viscum album. The sequence goes on from OY728146.1 coordinate 1,655,166,317, forward strand.
ATTAATCAATATGGATATGAAAAAGAAGTCAAATTATCTGTAAACTGTATTTTATATGGTTAAATATGGAAGCATCAAAATGAGTAAAAAATCATTAACAGAAATGTTTTTAAACATATCATATTGAATTGATGAATCCAAAACAGAAACAGTTATAATATGAATCCCACAAAATGGGTGATTTATAAGACATAATTAAGCAAAAACTATATACAATGTGTATCAATAAAGTTGAAATGATGAGGGTATTTCCTAATAAAACTTTTGAAAAAGAAATTATCCCTCGGGTCTTTAATGCTGAAACAATTATAAGAAGGAAAATACTATAATCTTATTATAAATCAGGACCTTAAAATTTCATTAAAAATTATTCTTAATATATCACAGAATAATTATGTCAAATAAAACCTTGAAAATGTGGTTGTTTACCCAGGAAATAAAAAGAAACTCTTAGACAGTCCATTTGAATAAAATAAAACTGAGAGAAGGGAAATTATAAAAAAGAGAAGAACAGATTACTTTAAGTTTGTAAAATTCATCATGGAGAACAATTTAAATATATTTATTGAGCAAACCCCTGCTCAACAGAGTACAACATTCAATGAGTTGACTGAAATAGGTTGTTGAAACTACAGAAAGTGTTTTTTGTCAATGTTGAAGATATGTTTTTTATACTTATAGAAAGAGTTGTTTCTCTAACAGAACGTAGAAGGAATTCAGTTGTTGAATCTATAAGGACAGATAACCAGAACATGAAAAATGTGTAGACTAAAATCTTTTTTGGCGATCAATATATTGATAATTGAATACAGGACATCCTTTTATAAACTGGTAAAAAAAATTGATGATGAAATTAGATTATTATTTCAAGAGGATATACATTATTCACAAAGTTTCTAGTTTATGAAAACAATTTCTAAACATGAAAGTAAATGAATGTTTTCACTATTTTCAAAATTGGCTTTGCAGTTTTCTAAAATCATAGAATGGTGAAGAAAAGTCAGAAACAATCAACATTGATATTATAAAAAATAATTTATGAAAGGGTTTGTAAACTATTGAAGTCTCAATGATAACAGTAAATGGGAACCACATAGATACCCCTAATCGTGTGGCTAAACACTGAAACTCATAGAAAACTTCTGATCCAAAAAAAATTCCAATTGTCTCTAAAGGCAGTTGTTATTGCTAGGTCAATGCAGAATCCCTATGAAATAAAATGGAAGACGACATGGTATCCAAATGATTTAGTATTTATATAACATGTTCTGACAGTAGAAAAATACCAAGGAATGCATCCTTAAAACTAAAAATAAACTATTAGAAGAATTGACTATCAACCAAACAACAGCTAAAATCTAAAATAGGGAAATAGATCCAAAAAATCCTTAAAAAGTGATACGATACCTTAGGGAGATTACATAACAGTCATGTATCAAAAAGGTTAATGACTGTATCACCCTCAATAATTGGTTCCCAACTGTCCAAAGATCATAATTTTCCAACTTAATATATCGAACAACAAATTCCTTCAAGAGGCAGCATGGTATAGTTGTGGAATGGCATTGGTAGACATCCATATGAAGAGGAAAATCCACACTGCAATGTACAGACCAAATTAATCAGCAAAGACAAGCAGCAAACATTGCAATGTCATAAAATAAAGATAGATGGAAAAGAATTAATTTATTGATCAATAGATAACATTTTTATATAATGAAGAAAACCAAATAAATATATTAAACAACATGCTACATCACACAACAATGCTAACGAAAGAGACAAACTAAAGATTAGTAATTCAATTATAGACTACAGAATATAGTAATCATAAAAGTTTTGAGATATGGAAAGTAAACAAACCTAGAATGAACATTAACTGAATGAAGTTTCACAAAAATATCCTTAATCCATTATAGAGACTTCACATTAATTATATACGGAGTAAGATTTCTATTAGAAAAACGAATCAATGAGATAGAGTTGCATGTAAACACTACCTTGAAGATGGTTGAGAATAATTTAGTCTAGTTTGGCAGTTTTTTTTGTTTCTTATCTCCATTGTATGGAGATGATGTTCATTGGAAAAGGTTGATGTCGGCTTGGGGTATGGAGACAGGGAGACTTCCATAGCAGTTGCGGCTCCACCTGCGCATGATCCGTTCCCCTCCTCGAATCCCCTCTATACATAATGCTCAAATTTTTTTACTGAACATGAAGAAACATATTTTTGTCAACATTCAAAATAAAATCACATAAATTATGGAGGAAAAATATAAAAACAACAATAAAAAACGAATCTGATCAGTATAGTATATAAAAATCTGTTACAGAGAGTATAAAAACAATCAAAACAGAATCCGATCACCAGAATATATAAAAATCTGTTATAGAGGACAAAAACATTCAATGCAGAATATAAAAACAATCAAAACAGATTCTGATCTGAACTTGTTAGGTCAAAATAGAATTATGCAATCAATGCAGGGATATACGCATGTACCAACAGACAATAATATAATAAAAACCGAATTCGATCAGAAGAAGGTATAAAAACTTGTTACAGAGAGAGTATAATTGTGTGTGACATATGCAGTTAGAAAGGGTCCATTTGTGCCATATATGTTTTTTACAGATTCTGTGTAGACATTAATAATTGTGTGTGACAAATGGATGTAAAAATCATGAAGATAAAACTAAAAATAGTTCAACAAAGTATAGAACTTGTTTTACCTGGAATTTAATTTCTGAATAATAGGTAATATTCCAGTATCTCACCAATATACCTTGTTTGCAATTTGATAGGCAGTACCTGAAAAGACAATTATAGTTAGATGAAAAATAATATACCATGTTTTCAATTTGATATTAGAATGCATATAAGTTAAGGAAGATTTCATATTCATCATACGCAACACCTCATTAAAATGAAAGATTAGTAATGTACCACCAACTTCAGGCTTCTTTCCTGAAAAAAAAAATAAATTTAATGATTAAGTAGAACGTGACAGTGACAACTAAAATCATTGAAGCATAAATATGATGTTTAATAGTTGTAAGGATAAAAATAGAACAACAATCAAATCGGTATGAAATAGTACAACAACCATAATTCCTGCAATTCCAGGGTTTTAATATACCTGCACAAAATAATAGATGAGTGTGGATTTGAATCATTATATCATCAAGACTGAATTTAAATGAAAATGGATTATTCACTGAAAAAAACTTATTAACTTAACAGTATTAAACAGCTGCAATGATTAAAGTATGGAAATTTAGTTGGAGCTAGAGAGTTGAACTCTTCTGATCCATTCTTTTTGGGAAGAAAACCCATGTAAATAAATTACTTACCATTAATAAGTGGGTTTTAATTATGACCAATTTATATGCTTCTATTAATCATAACAATGTAATTAAACACAAGTCACATTAATAAATTTTGAGATACAATAAACTCAAGAATCTTGAAAAAAGAAGTATCTAATAAAGATACTATTCTACAATGTACAATACTGCCAAATTATATATACCATCAAGAGTGGTGGTCCCTAGTATAGTTTTTCTAATGAATTAATACTTGAGTAACATTCAATGGCAACTGCAGGTACAACCAAGAAAAGACAATATTTCTTGTGATAAATTATCCAAACCAAGTGCAGAAGGCTCCTTGCCAGCAATGTTTTTTACCAACAAAACTCCCTGGAATAGTGAATCACAAAGGCAGTAAGGAAAAGGTGAATTGAGAGAACATATGAGACCTGAACGAAAGACATAAAATAAAGATACTTTCACGGCATTAGTATCATCAAAACATTAACGTACAATTACAACTTGTAAAAACACATTTCTTTTCATGTGATTATTCCACGCTTGTTACAACCTGCAAAAGCACATTCATAGAATGCAGTGACAGTCCTAGAAGAATCTGCAAGTACCAGCTTCATATGAACCAAAACAGTCCTAGATGAGTATTGCAGGTTGCAACATATCATTGACAGAAATTAGAATGATACAAATACTAAATAATATAGTGTAGATCAGCGAAAAGAGACTGAACCTCTTTATTCAAGAAAGGAATTGTAGCGAGACCTCTGTGTTGATACTTCCTCAACTCAATACGCAAAGAAATAGACTCCCCGTGAGTATGCCACCGATAACTTATCCCAACAAAAACGTCTGCAAAGGATTTGGAATCCGTCTCTTGGGCGCAATCTCCAGCGGGTCTATCCTAATATGTAATGTTCATATGAATAAAATGAAATAAAAAACATAAAATCGATGAATTGAAAACAGTGGAGCTTACGAAACCCGTGTTTGAGGATATCCGAAGAGGTGAAAATGGTGTGTCGACAATCAGCACAAACCGTAGATTTCAGTGTACGATCATGGTGAAGTCGTCGGACAACGATAAATCGAAAACGGTGGAGGGTTACGAATCAGTGATTCGGAAAAGCGATATCAGTATAGGTGAGAAGATGCAGTCTCAAAGGAGCGCCTATGTGAAGTTTCAAAGAGAGATTTTTCTAATTGCGCCATTTTGCGGATAAATTTATCAGATGAGATGCTTCTTCTGGAGGAATCGTCAGATGAAGATGGGGCCTGTCGAGGGTTTTTTCAGCAGGTTGTGTGGCGGAGGGTCGTCTTCGAATGGATACGGTATAGATGGAACCCTAGACATCAAGGAGAGCGTAATCAGGAGGGTCGTGGTAGGGCGTCGAGGTAAATGGAGTAAGAATTTAGGGATTTTTATGGAGGGGGAGGCGTGGCTTCTCCACATGGTGACACGTAGGTAGAAGAATGCCAAGTTTAGAAGATACTAGTACATCGCCCATGCGTACGCATGGCTCTATAAAGAAATGATTACATTGAGTATGAGAAAACTATTGTTAAAAGTTAATAATGAACATTAATATTGTATATATTTAAATCACGAATAAGTGGAACAAGATATTAGAATACTGGTGGGGTGGAGAAATTTTTGAGACATCATAGAAATGAAAATATTTAGTAGAATTAATCAGGAATAAATATTTTTCGTTAAGTGTTCAAGATGGAGATATCAATGATATCAATGAAAAAATTAATTCAAATGGATAATTCAAATTTTGAAAATAAAAAAACAAAGTATTGGATATGAATAAACATCACAAGAACAGACAATGAAAAGAAGAATCATTCCACTATTATAATTTGTAGGGTCCAAGAAGAAGACATTATGAAATTCTAGTTTTATTATTCCAAATAAATAATAAATCACAACATGAATGAATAATTATAACTCAAAAAATCATGGATAAAGATAGTATTGGATAGTAAGGAATGTATATTGGAAAAGATATCATTTACACACTCAAAAAGTACTTTAAATATGAGTTATAAGATACTAATAAAGAGCTGAATGTTAGCTAACCAAACAACTGAAAAATGAAGAAAAATTAATTATCAAACTTGTCTTTAAAAATCACAAGTCGAAGTTGGAGAATCAAAATTAGCAACCTGTGGAGTTGAATCTTCATTTTTAAATGCATATCCATGTTGACCTATTGAAAAAATAAATAACTTAATCAGTAGATGAAATATAATAGGTTTGAAATTTCATGCATAAGGTAAATGGTTTGTGCTTCTTACCTAATTGGATAAATCAAACACACCTTCCTGAATATTCTGAAGAATCTTTGCTGTAGTTAGGAAGAAGGCCTGCAAGAAAACAGTAATCTAGGGTAAAACAGTTTAGTGTATCAACTCAAGGCAATCATACCTACTCAACATTTTGTGTTATTGCCGAAGCCTTGAAGAACAGAATCCCATGTTACATTGCAAAATGATCTCCTTCCTTGCTGACCGCAATGAGCAACATCACATTTATTCCCTTTTATCATGATCAACATGTTGGGATTCACATGTTGACGGGCATCCTCCATCCATCATGCAAGGTGATTAAATGTCTCATGCCAGATCAAATAAAAAAATAACGAAAAGGATTTTGTATGGATTCATGACACAAGAATTTAACTGCAATCAGGAGACAAAAAATAAAAACATAAAAATATAAAACCATCAAAGGAAACCATACCACTGCTTACAAACAACACGAAGATTGAATTTGAGCGTATAAATTGGAGTAAAAAACAATTAATATATTGGATAAGACGAGCCAACAGTTCGTGATAATACCGCTCAATATCGAACTCTCTTATGCCGACATAGAGATACCCCTATCTGGTTATGTCATAAACTAGAAGTTCCCCAGTTTCCCCTCTGTAGTATGATCTTGTTATGGATCTAAATGACTCTTGACCTACCTAGCATGAAATGAAAATGGGGGCTAAGGATGCTCTGACATGAGTAATAATATTGAACAACTTAAGGATATAAAAAATTCACATCATTGACTAAACTAATGACAAATAGAATCCCCAGGAATAACTGATAAGATATATACATTCAAGATATTAACAATAGAGTCAAGATGAAGGAGGAGCATTTGATAATGAAAACACCACGTCATAGAAAGGGATGTAATTTAAAAGAAACATTTAAATAGAAATAGAAAAGTGCTACCCTCTTGAGGTTTAATGCAATGGGAAACACTAAAAGCATCAGAATAATAATTACATACAAGAGATTTCAATAATATGTGTTAGATAAACTCGACAACCTCACTTTATAATTTAGTGGATATAATTATTTTGAAGATCTCGCCCAAATGATGGCTTAAAATAGACTTTTCTCAGTTAACCAATGTCCCATTACAATAAAAAAAATTGACACTAACGAATCATTAAAAGAAACACGATGAAACACTGATACGATGATGTCTTAAGACTGCATAGTTCTATTTATACTGGTTGCATATTCACTTTTAAGATTAGAAAAACAAATAGAAGAAACCTTTAGAATCACCTGAAATAACACATGGAATAGACCTAAGGACCAATTCTAATATAATCATCTGGGAGTGCTTTCTTCTAACACAGTAATATTTCAGCCAAAAAGTGAAACCACTATGAATTTCAAAGAATTAAATATAGTTAAAGTTCTTGAATTCAAACACAGTAATATGTTTTACATTCAAAATAATTGAAAAATTACCCCAAATTCCACTCATCGCAGAAAGAAGTCTTGATTCTGAGATGAAGGTCTAGGCCGGCATGCTTCAACTGGTTGTTGAATGTGACCAAATCATATCTCCCATGGAGATAGTACTACATGCAAGGAAAATAGAAAATATTTAAAACAAATATAAAATTCAAAAAGTATATGAAACACTGCATTCCTAGAACTTCAGACAATAAATTGAAATACAATATAGAAATGTAATCCCAAAAGATATTTTAAATGTATGTAAAACATACAGAAATCAATACACATATTAAATTTATATATTTAGAGTTAAAACCCAAATCATGGTTCCACAAATTTGGTTTTTTATTTTGTGTTTGCTGTATGCCTAAATTTTTTTAACCAAAAATAGATATAGCATTAAAAAAATTAGAGAAAGGAATGATGTAAACTTGAAACAGAATATGGAAATTCTAAATCATCTAGTCAACTCCCAATATTCATATAAATTTCAGATCATATATCAATCGATTCAATAATAAAATGTCCACATCCATTTATACAACTTGCAGGTCTCATAGAAATAATTTCATCTCTAATTAAATGTTCAGTAATTATGTTTTTCAATAACATGATTAGAAACCAAAGTGAACATGAGAAGATTGATGAAATACATGCTATTAAATTAATTTTAGAATACAATCAACATAAATTGAAATGAAATTATCATAACAAAATGGGTTAAATGTTTCTCTTACGTAGCTCATTTGGGATTTGTCTTATTTTCCCAGATTCCATAGAGATAGTTTTATCACCACAATTTCAAAAAATTGTGATGAATTATGTCATTATATCACATTCCATCCATGGAATTAGTTCAAAAACTAAAATATAAAAAACAGGAAGTGTATGTTATGTTATGGCACCGTACATCTGTTAAAACCACAATATTTAGAAACATGTACTTGTAATTTAAAATATAACCTGTATATTTCCAGGCATGAAGGGACAGTTTTTAATACATATAATACACTACATCTACTGAAATATTGAAATTTTTTAATTTTAATGGAATTAAATTAGTACTCATTAAAGATAACCTGAGTAATAGACATATTCAAGGTTGAACTGTAAAATCGTGTGCTAATGACATATAAGATGTATACACAGAATCAAATTTTCACAGAAAACATCGGTGAATTTTGTAACAGCAGAAAGGCAGAAATTATGGTAGAATAATGTAAAAGTTAAAATTATAGAAGTACCCAGCTCGAAATTCCATTTCTGATTGCGTCATATCTGAAATGATCCAGCAGTTCTCCATGTGTTAAATTATGTAGTAGTTCTACATGTCGATTGACTACAGAATAGGTTATTAGAACAGTTCAATATAACTCATGAAAAGTAATCTTAATATTTCTAAACTATGAATTGATTTATCAAAAAAAGGATAAAATTCTGGTAGTGTAGTGTATTTCTAAGAATACTTTGCTTTTTTTATTGACGACTTGAAGACAACTTTATTAGAGATAAAATTATGGAGGTAACGAAATAAAATTTGGTAACAAATATAATGGAATTAGGAAAATGAGCATAAACTATCCTTATTCTTGTCAGTTGACATCAACATAATAGATGAAAACAATTTAATGAAGTTGAATGAATACTCATCAACTGAAAGCATTGGATAGAGAAAACATAGGTATATAGATTTGAATCTATATTAATAATATAGGGATTTAACAGTTGGAAACATACTGTCAGAATAAGATGAGTCATCGACCAGCCTCTAGGTTAAGTGAACCGAGAAGGGGGGGGGGACACATGTCACATGTCACTGTAATGCAATAAGAAGTGTGTATGGACACAACTTTATTATAGATGAAATTATGGAGATAATTAAATTAGATATGGTAACAAAAATAATCGAATGGGAAAATTGAACATTAACTATCCTTATTCTTCACTTGACATCAACGTAATAGATGAAAACAATAAAATGAAGTTCAAAGAATAATTAACAGCCGAAAGCGTTGGACAGAGATGACATATGTATATAGGTTTGAATCTATATTAACAATAGAGGGATTTTAGAGTTGGAAGCATACCGTAGGATTAAGACGATTCATCGAGCAACTTCAAGGTTAAGTGAACCGAGAAGGGGGGAACATATCAGATGTCACTATAATGCAATATGAAGTGTTCAGGGACACATGTTTAGTATGAAGTAGAAAATATTAATACCCAAATGGGTTTCACTGGAACAGATTTCTTACAATGGAATGCAGGTGACAGAGCAGCAATGATATTATAGAGGTGAAGAAATCAAATAATATTTCCAGATTAGAAATATATGAAAAAATACAAAAAAACATGAATCTTCCTACACCTAAAAATCCATTTCAAGGATAAAAATAATGTAAAGAAGTTTGTATAATAATTATGATATTTAAATGTCACACATTATCAGAATGGTTTGAAAAGAAGGAAGTAATTTTGGAGGATTCGTGCTTACCAGGATTCATCCATAAGAGAAATTATTCCACCAGGTTTCTAAAAATCAAATGATATGTCAGAAAAAATCAATGGAACGATAAAGAACTAAATAGTAATGGAGAGGTAGTAATAGTGAACACAAACTAAATACATTTTCTAGTGGAATGAGTTAAACTTACAAAACCACTGATACAACTGTTGATTCCTTCTTGATATCTACATCATTCATAGAAGTCATGTTTCTTGATTAACCTGCTAGTTCTATAATTGAAATAACTTATGTAAATAGTTATATTGTTGTTCAAAGATGAGAAACAATAGTGCCAAGTTAGTAGCATATATATGGTAATCTTAAACGACATTCATACTGATTGAGAATACTTTATTTTGAAAATAGACCAGCAATGTGAAGGTGTGCAAGAAAAAATTTCATCATGTGCCACCAATGCTGTTTTTTTGCGTGTAAAGCTCGATTTTCAATCATGAATGTAATCCTTCAAGGAATTGATAAAACAAAATGAACTCTCGGAATATTTATAATCAAATGAGTAGTATGCATTGTGACAAGAAAACAAAAATCAATTATTGTTGTTTGAAGGAATTTCATACTTGAGTAACAAGATTTTTTGATTTCTAGATTTTAAAAAATCCCTATATTTCTTTATGGAGGTGATTTTTTTCATAATGTAGTTCAATAAAACCGATGCATATAAATTATAAATAGGAATAATCACCTTATAATTCTAATTCAAATTGGTGACACATATCTTCAGGCATGCAAAGATCCATGAAAGCCCATACCTACAACCCAGCTATAAAATGTTTCATTCAGTCATGACACCAAACACAATCAAAGATCTAATCAGACATGAGCTGATAAACGTACAATCAACACAGATTTACATTGGAAAATAAATAGCAAAAGGAAAAAAGAAATCAAGGATGCATAAAAAAGCATTACCATGAATGCTGTTTTTTGCCTCAGAAGCTCGATTTTCCATCACGAATGTCATCCTTCAAGGAATTGATAAAACAAAATGAATTCTCACAATATTTATAATCACATGAAATTTCAGTGGATTTTTGGCTTCAATGATAAACAAAAGAAATGCCATTAAAGGTGATAAGGATGCATTTTTCATGTATGTAAGATTTGGTGGTCTCATGTTAGCGGGATGTGTATTAATATACATTTAATATATTGATTGAACCTAAGTTGGAACGACACATCTGCAGATGAGAGAAACACAAAATGATAATATGGTGAACAGTAACTACGTTTTCCAAAATTTAAAACATGATTGATATGAATATACTTAACCATCATAAATTGAACACATTCAGACCTGTCCTTGATTACCTAAACTCCTGCAAATTTACAAGGGGCAAACAAATGCAATTAAAAATATTACAAGGATTCAAAGGTAATGGAATTTTAATGGTAAATTGGAACAAAATAGTACAATAAAATGACTTTTTTAGTGGCTACTACAGCTACAAGGAACTAAAATACTGACAAGGAAGTTTTGCGGTGCGTAGATTATCCTCCCCTGTAAATGTAGGGTTACCCTAGATATAGGAAAAAAATATCATGAACAGAAGGTATTTTTAAGGGAGATGATAGTAACAACATACTGTGCGAGATGAAAGTGGATGTAAAGAGTGGAAGGGGTGGGGATTGGATATCTAAATAGTGGTGATAGACATAGAAGGAGCACCTGGTCGATGCTGATAAAAAATTCAGACGCACGGAAGTGAACCAAATGAAGACGCGTTAGGTGGAGAGGCTGGAAGTGTAGCAGAAAGTGGAGGATGATAAGTTGAATGTGAAATAGGAAATGCAGGCGGAGAGATTTGAGGAGGGCGGCATTACCTTAGGAGAAGTCGGAAGAAGCGAAACCATAACAGGTAGGGAAGAATGAGGAAGCGCGGGGGGTCATGGAATCAGGTTGGAGGATCGTTGCGATATGGGAGGGAGGATGGAAATAAGTTAGGCGGCGTGGATGCATATGGCGTGAATGCTGATGAAAAACCCCTAGGTTCTTCGAAGGTTTTTCCCGAGCAGGTTCGCGGCTGCATGAGAGGTGGCGAGTTTGCGTGAGCGGGGGCGGAGTCGCAAGTGTAGGTAACCCTAGATGGCGTCGAGGATGGTGTTGAAGGAAAACTGGCGCTGATGAGGGGAATGGAGCACCGGTGGTATGATTCGACGACGAAGGAGTCACGCCTGGGACGAGGATGGAGACAGAATACGGGAGGAGAGGGAGGGAATCGATGACTACGGAAACCCTAATCGGTTCTGGGAGGTGTGTCTACGGGTGGAGGCGAAAGAATTAGGAGGTCGGGCGCGAGGCTTTGGGAGTATAATGGGGAAGTGGAAATTGTTTTGGGTGACGTGGCTTGCTACGGTGGTGACACATAAGGCTGGAAGAACCCAGGTTTAGTAAATATAGTGGACTAGTACATCGCCCATGCGTACGCATGACTCTATAAAGAAATGCTTACATTGAGTATGAGAAAACTATTTTTAAAAGTTAATAATGAACATTAATATTGTATATATTTAAATCACGAATAAGTGGAACAAGATATTAGAATACTGGTGGGGTGGAGAAATTTTTGAGACATCATTGAAATGACAATATTTAGTAGAATTAATCAGGAATAAATATTTTTCGTTTAGTGTTCAAGATGGAGATATCAATGATATCAATGAAAAAATTATTTCAAATGGATAATTCAAATTTTGAAAATAAAAAAACAAAGGATTGGATATGAATAAACATCACAAGAACAGACAATGAAAAGAAGAATCATTCCACTATTATGATTTGTAGGGTCCAAGAAGAAGACATTATGAAATTCTAGTTTTATTATTCCAAATAAATAATAAATCACAACATGAATGAATAATTATAACACAAAAAATCATGGATAAAGATAGCATTGGATAGTAAGGAATGTATATTGGAAAAGATATCATTTACACACTCAAAAAGTACTTTAAATATGAGTTATAAGATAGTAATAAAGAGCTGAATGTTAGCTAACCGAACAACTGAAAAATGAAGAAGAATTAATTATCAAACTTGTCTTTAAAAATCACAAGTCGAAGTTGGAGAATCAAAATTAGCAACCTGTGGAGTTGAATCTTCATTTTTAAATGCATATCCATGTTGACCTATTGAAAAAATAAATAACGTAATCAGTAGATGAAATATAATAGGTTTGAAATTTCATGTATAAGGTAAATGGTTTGTGCTTCTTACCTCATTGGATAAATCAAACACACCTTCCTGAACATTCTGAAGAATCTTTGCTGTAGTTAGGAAGAAGGCCTGCAAGAAAACAGTAATCTAGCGTAAAACAGTTTAGTGTATCAACTCAAGGCGATCATACCTACTCAACATTTTGTGTTCTTGCCGAAGCCTTGAAGAACAGAATCCCATGTTACATTGCAAAATGATCTCCTTCCTTGCTGACTGCAATGAGAAACATCACATTTATTCCCTTTTATCATGATCAACATGTTGGGATTCACATGTTGACGGGCATCCTCCATCCATCATGCAAGGTGATTAAATGTCTCATGCCTGGTCAAATAAAAAAATAACGAAAAGGATTTTGTATGGATTCATGATACAAGAATTTAACTGCAATCAGGAGACAAAAAATAAAAACATAAAAATATAAAACCATCAAAGGAAACCATACCACTGCTTACAAACAACACGAAGATTGAATTTAAGCGTATAAATTGGAGTAAAAAACAATTAATATATTGGATAAGACGAGCCAACAGTTCGTGATAATACCGCTCAATATCGAACTCTCTTATGCCGACATAGAGATACCCCTATCTGGTTATGTCATAAACCAGAAGTTACCCAGTTTCTCCTCTGTAGTATGATCTTGTTATGGATCTGAATTACTCTTGACCTACCTAGCATGAAATGAAAATGGGGGCTAAGGATGCTCTGACATGAGTAATAATACTGAACAACTGAAGGATATAAAAAATTCACATCATTGACTAAACTAATGACAAATAGAATCCTCAAGAATAACTGATAAGATATATACATTCAAGATATTAACAATAGAGTCAAGATGAAGGAGGAGCATTTGATAATGAAAACACCACGTCATAGAAAGGGATGTAATTTAAAAGAAACATTTAAATAGAAATAGAAAAGTGCTACCCTCTTGAGGTTTAATGCAATGGGAAACACTAAAAGCATCAGAATAATAATTACATACAAGAGATTTCAATAATATGTGTTAGATAAACTCGACAACCTCACTTTATAATTTAGTGGATATAATTATTTTGAAGATCTCACCCAAATGATGGCTTAAAATAGACTTTTCTCAGTTAACCAATGTCCCATTACAATAAAAAAATTGACACTAACGAATCATTAAAAGAAACACGATGAAACACCGATACGATGATGTCTTAAGACTGCATAGTTCTATTTATACTGGTTGCATATTCACTTTTAAGATTAGAAAAAAAAATAGAAGAAACCTTTAGAATCACCTGAAATAACACATGGAATAGACCTAATGACCAATTCTAATATAATCATCTGGGAGTGCTTTCTTCTAACACAGTAATATTTCAGCCAAAAATGGAAACCACTATGAATTTCAAAGAATTAAATATAGTTAAAGTTCTTGAATTCAAACACAGTAATATGTTTTACATACAAAATAATTGAAAAATTACCCCAAATTCCACTCATCGCAGAAAGAAGTCTTGATTCTGAGATGAAGGTCTAGGCTGGCTTGCTTCAACTGGTTGTTGAATGTGACCAAATCATATCTCCCATGGAGATAGTACTACATGCAAGGAAAATAGAAAATATTTAAAACCAATATAAAATTCAAAAAGTATATGAAACACTGCATTCCTAGAACTTCAGTCAATAAATTGAAATACAATATAGAAATGTAATCCCAAAAGATATTTTAAATGTATGTAAAACATACATAAATCAATAAACATATTAAATTTAAATATTTAGAGTTAAAACCCAAATCATGGTTCCACAAATTTGGTTTTTTATTTTGTGTTTGCTGTATGCCTAAATTTTTTTAACCAAAAATAGATATAGCATTAAAAAAATTAGAGAAAGGAATGATGTAAACTTGAAACAGAATATGGAAATTCTAAATCATATAGTCAACTCCCAATATTCATATAAATTTCATATCATATATCAATCAATTCAATAATAAAATGTCCACAACCATTTATACAACTTGCAGGTCTCATAGAAATAATTTCATCTCTAATTAAATGTTCAGTAATTATGTTTTTCAATAACATGATTAGAAACCAAAGTGAACATGAAAAGATTGATGAAATACATGCTATTAAATTAATTTTAGAATACAATCAACATAAATTGAAATGAAATTATCATAACAAAATGGGTTAAATGTTTCTCTTACGTAGCTCATTTGGGATTTGTCTTATTTTCCCAGATTCCATGGAGATAGTTTTATCACCACAATTTCAAAAAATTGTGTTGAATTATGTCATTATATCACATTCCATCCATGGAATTAGTTCAAAAACTAAAATATAAAAAACAGGAAGTGTATGTTATGTTATGGAACCGTACATCTGTTAAAACCACAATATTTAGAAACATGTACTTGTAATTTAAAATATAACCTGCATATTTCCAGGCATGAAGGGAAAGTTTTTAATACATATAATACACTACATCTACTGAAATATTGTAATTTTTTAATTTTAATGGAATCAAATTAGTACTCATTAAAGATAACCTGAGTAATAGACATATTCAAGGTTGAACTGTAAAATCGTGTTCTAATGACACATAAGATGTATACAGAGAATCAAATTTTCGCAGAAAACATGGGTGAATTTTGTAACAGTAGAAAGGCAGAAATTCTGGTAGAAGAATGTAAAAGTTAAAATTATAGAAGTACCCAGCTCGAAATTCCATTTCTGATTGCGTCGTATCTGAAATGATCCAGCAGTTCTCCATGTGTGAAATTATCAGCAGTTCTACATGTCGATTGACTACAGAATAGGTTATTAGAACAGTTCAATATAACTCATGAAAAGTAATCTTAATATTTCTAAACTATGAATTGATTTATCAAAAAAAGGATAAAATTCTGGTAGTGTAGTGTATTTCTAAGAATACTTTTCTTTTTTTATTGACGACTTGAAGACAACTTTATTAGAGATAAAATTATGGAGGTAATGAAATAAAATTTGGTAACAAATATAATGGAATTAGGAAAATGAGCATAAACTATCCTTATTCTTGTCAGTTGACATCAACATAATAGATGAAAACAATTTAATGAAGTTGAATGAATACTCATCAACTGAAAGCATTGGATAGAGAAAACATATGTATACAGATTTGAATCTATATTAATAATATAGGGATTTAACAGTTGGAAACATACTGTCGGAATAAGATGAGTCATCGACCAGCCTCTAGGTTAAGTGAACCGAGAAGGGGGGGGACACATGTCACATGTCACTGTAATGTAATAAGAAGTGTGTATGGACACAACATTATTATCGATGAAATTATGGAGATAATTAAATTAGATATGGTAACAAAAATAATCGAATGGGAAAATTGAACATTAACTATCCTTATTCTTCACTTGACATCAACGTAATAGATGAAAACAATAAAATGAAGTTCAAAGAATAATTAACAGCCGAAAGCGTTGGACAGAGATGACATATGTATACAGGTTTGAATCTATATTAACAATAGAGGGATTTTAGATTTGGAAGCATACCGTAGGATTAAGACGAGTCATCGAGCAACTTCAAGGTTAAGTGAACCGAGAAGGGGGGAACATATCAGATGTCACTATAATGCAATATGAAGTGTTCAGGGACACATGTTTAGTATGAAGTAGAAAATATTAATACCCAAATGGGTTTCACTGGAACAGATTTCTTACAATGGAATGCAGGTGACAGAGCAACAATGATATTATAGAGGTAATGAAATCAAATAATATTTCCAGATTAGAAATATATGAAAAAAATACAAAAAAACATGAATCTTCCTACACCTAAAAATCCATTTCAAGGATAAAAATAATGTAAAGAAGTTTGTATAATAATTATGATATTTAAATGTCACACATTATCAAAATGGTTTGAAATGAAGGAAGTAATTTTTGGAGGTTGCTTGCTTACCAGGCTTCATCCATAAGAGAAATTATTCCACCAGGTTTCTAAAAATCAAATGATATGTCAGAAAAAATCAATGGGAAGATAAAGAACTAAAGAGTAATGGAGAGGCAGTAATAGTGCACACAAACTAAATACATTTTCTAGTGGAATGAGTTAAACTTACAAAACCACTGATACAACTGTTGATTCCTTCTTGATATCTACATCATTCATAGAAGTCATGTTTCTTGATTAACCTGCTAGTTCTATAATTGAAATAACTTATGTAAATAGTTATATTGTTGTTCAAAGATGAGAAACAATAGTGCCAAGTTAGTAGCATATATATGGTAATCTTAAACGACATTCATACTGATTGAGAATACTTTATTTTGAAAATAGACCAGCAATGTGAAGGTGTGCAAGAAAAAATTTCATCATGTGCCACCAATGCTGTTTTTTTGCGTGTAAAGCTCGATTTTCAATCATGAATGTCATCCTTCAAGGAATTGATAAAACAAAATGAACTCTCAGAATATTTATAATCAAATTATTAGTATGCATTGTGACAAGAAAATAGAAATCAATTGTTGTTGTTTGAAGGAATTTCATACTTGAGTAACAAGATTTTTTGATTTCCAGATTTTAAAAAATCCCTATATTTCTCTATGGAGGTGATTTTTTTCATAATGTAGTTCAATAAAACCGATGCATATAAATTATAAATAGGAATAATCACCTTATAATTCTAATTCAAATTGGTGACACATATCTTCAGGCATGCAAAGTTCCATGAAATCCCATACCTACAACCCAGCTATAAAATGTTTCATTCAGTCATGACACCAAACACAATCAAAGATCTAATCAGACATGAGCTGATAAACGTACAATCAACACAGATTTACATTGGAAAATAAATAGAAAAAGGAAAAAAGAAATCAAGGATGCATAAAAAAGCATTACCATGAATGCTGTTTTTGGCCTCAGAAGCTCGATTTTCCATCACGAATGTCATACTTCAAGGAATTGATAAAACAAAATGAATTCTCACAATATTTATAATCACATGAAATTTCAGTGGATTTTTGGCTTCAATGATAAACAAAAAAAATGCCATTAAAGGTGATAAGGATGCATTTTTCATGTATGTAAGATTTGGTGGTCTCATGTTAGCGGGATGGGTATTAATATACATTTAATATATTGATTGAACCTAAGTTGGAACGACACATCTGCAGATGAGAGAAACACAAAATGATAATATGGTGAACAGTAACTGCGTTTTCTAAAATTTAAAACATGATTGATATGAATATACTTAACCATCATAAATTGAACACATTCAGACCTGTCCTTGATTACCTAAACTCCTGCAAATTTACAAGGGGCAAACAAATGCATTTAAAAATATTACAAGGATTCAAAGGTAATGGAATTTTAATGGTAAATTGGAACAAAATAGTACAATAAAATGACTTTTTTAGTGGCTACTACAGCTACAAGGAACTAAAATACTGACAAGGAAGTTTTGCGGTGCGTAGATTATCCTCCCCTGTAAATGTAGGGTTACCATAGATATAGGCAAAAAATATCATGAACAGAAGGTATTTTTAAGGGAGATGATAGTAACAACATACCGTGCGAGATGAAAGTGGATGTAAAGAGTGGAAGGGGTGGGGATTGGATATCTAAATAGTGGTGATAGACATAGAAGGAGCACCTGGTCGATGCTGATAAAAAATTCAGACGCACGGAAGTGAACCAAATGAAGACGCGTTAGGTGGAGAGGCTGGAAGTGTAGCAGAAAGAGGAGGATGATAAGTTGAATGTGAAATAGGAAATGCAGGCGGAGAGATTTGAGGAGGGCGGCATTACCTTGGGAGAAGTCGGAAGAAGCGAAACCATAACAGGTAGGGAAGAATGAGGAAGCGCGGGGGGTAATGGAATCAGGTTGGAGGATCGTTGCGATATGGGAGGGAGGATAAAAATAAGTTAGGCGGCGTGGATGCATATGGCGTGAATTCTGATGAAAAACCCCTAGGTTCTTCGAAGGTATTTCCCGAGCAGGTTCGCGGTTGCATGAGAGGTGGCGAGTTTGCATGAGCGGGGGCGGAGTCGCAAGTGTAGGTAACCCTAGATGGCGTCGAGGATGGTGTTGAAGGAAAACTGGCACCGATGAGGGGAATGGAGCACCGGTGGTATGATTCGACGACGAAGGAGTCACGCCTGGGACGTGGATGGAGACGGAATACGAGAGGAGAGGGAGGGAATCGATGACTACGGAAACCCTAATCGGTTCTGGGATGTGTGTCTACGGGTGGAGGCGAAAGAATTAGGAGGTCGTGCGCGAGGCTTTGGGGGTATAATGGGGAAGTAGAAATTGTTTTGGGTGACGTGGCTTGCTACGGTGGTGACACATAAGGCTGGAAGAACCCAGGTTTAGTAAATATAGTGGATTTCCATAATTGATATTATTTAGGGATTTAATTTCTAACGGCCTAATTTCACTTGATTCTTTCATCAGTAAATTGAATGAGTAGTCATAAATTTTTTGGATAAATACCATGCCATTAATTTAAATATATTTGTCAATAATGTTTAATAAAAAAAATTTGTAAAAGATTTTGTATGTATAATACTATGGACTAGGGTTTGAAAAATCATGATATGAGGATCATTTTAGTCATTGTAAATGAAAATGTTCTAAAATTTTTCTATGTTTTGAATCATATATATTTTTATTAATTGATTTAATAAAAAAACAATATTATTTATCATAAGTACTAATGAGTGGAAAATGGTTCTAATATATGAAGAAATACTAACTAACCATAGTATAAGAAAATTCATATGTGTTCTTGAAATAAGGATTATAATATTTCATCAATGAATGAATAATGATAAAAAATCCTGATAAATAATGAAATTGTTGCAATAAACTCTTACCAATTATTATCTTTGAATCAAAATCCCCATGTAAGATAATGAAATTACATGATTATAAAAATGTCATGAAAAAAGGCTATTCGTGATATAAAATTTAAAATAGTAATAAATACACAACCTTAATGAATATAGGTTATTTAAAAAACATGTCTCACAAAGAAGGTAAATTGAGACAAAACTACCTTAATTATTTGGTAAATTTTGAACCATAAAATAGCATGAAATAGAAATTATAAAATGGGTATTTAAATACCTAGAAATTAAATTATATGAATCGTGAAATAAATTCATGGACTGTATATATACCACAAAAAATAAATGCGTTGTGAATAAGGTATAAGCATCACAAAGGTAAATGTGATACGACACATCCCATTACCTTATGTATTTAAATTCATTTTACTCATCCAAAAATCCAATAAAATAAATATAAATTTATTATAAAGAAACCAAAAAACCATATTCTTATATATAAGACCATATATTATTTGATTATGACTTTATATTACCCGTTTATTGAGAATTCGTAATTAATGATATGCTTCGGGTATCAGGGGAGACAGGTCAATGGGAGAAAGAGATGGAGGGGTAAAACCTCAACGTTCATTCATATAGAACATGTGAAGATCCCAAACCCACTAAATATTATGGAACATCAAGTCAACCTGTATATATTTTGAATACTGATCTCTTTCACCTTGAATCCAAGTCCAAAATGGAGTAACATGATTATTGTCCCCACATTGCGCCATGGAAAAACATTTAATAAGTGGTGAAATTCGCTACCTCATTATTTTTACAGATTTTGAAATATCCCTCTAGGAATGGTAGTTAGGAAGAGGTGAATTGTCCATGGGGTGGCTAACCAGGACATAATTTTGGAAATGGTATGCTTATGAAAATACTCTATAATTTCAGGTATTCTGGTCTCTTAGGGGGAATGATTTTAGAATTTTCATGATCCCACTCTGCAAATTGCAAGGGCGTGGGGGTTTTGATGACTCTAAAATGACAACAACAGGTGACATTTTTTATCATGTTTTCTTCCCATCAGATGATTTTAAATGTTTATCTTGGAGTCTTGGATCAATATCCATGAAGTTTGTATTTCAAATAATCCGTGAATGGGAAATAATATCTGATCCACATACAGTAATAAATACATATACTCAGGTGTGGAATTTAATTTTTATGATTAATTGGTTTTATTAGAGCTTGATAATCCTTTGGGATATTGCATCATCTGTTGGGAACCACATTAGGATGGACCAGAAAATTGAAAACCCAAAATTTTTGTAATATGATAGAATCCTGGTGAAATTTGACATGTCCAGTACTCCATTGGAGAAAATTGTTCTCAAAATAAGAGAGGATAATGTGATCCTTGAGAATTAGTATGAAATAAATACTAACTTGTTTCAACAAATGAAATTATTTTCGACATTCAATAAATGAATATGAATGTGATATTGAATGTATCTTTTTTTATATTAATGGGAATGAGGTGTATTCTTTTAAGAAAATGAATTTTATGTTTTCCATGACCATTGTAACTCATGATTACTTTGATTGTAATTATAAGGATGTTTTAAAAAATCATGAATCTGGATAACCAGTGTCTGATGGGAAGGTTGAGCCTGACCCCAATGTAGTCACTATTGAATCCAATGAATGTATTGTGTATGGGGTTAAAACACATGAGGAATATATAGATGTTGGTCAATCTAAGGAAATAATCAAAGATCCAAGTGATATAGAGTCATTGATCTCCTCTAATTATCATTGCACTGATTGAATTACCATGTATGACTGGAATATTACATATGATATTATACATGAAACTACATTGATGCTGGGATTTACTAGAGAATTTCGAGACACATTTGGATGAAGTAGGACCCTCATATTTGATATGATGTGATCATGAGAAATCATAAAATGAACTTGTACCTCTTGATAAACAAGCATCTCATGGTGTTAATGTGGTGGATAATTATGGGACCCCTTGGGAACCCAATGTTATGGAGAAGAAAATTGTGAATAATTATCCCAAATATGGTCCACATGGATGAAAATAGATAAATACTTTTAATGAGACTGTATGTGTAATTTTAACCCGTCACACAAGTACCTCAAAATCCCCTAGGTTTATGATGAAAGTAGTGCTAGATAAACCACCTGAGTCTTCATTAGGGGTATTCTAATAGGACATGTAGAGACACATGATTGGTGTACATGGAAATTACATTTCTTTTGTGCAATAATTAATACTTAACACAGACAGATGCCCATAGACCGTATTTGTTTAGTGTTTTTGTAAACACAAGCATAATCTTATAATCATGGTGAATGATCTTAAACATCTCCCATAAGGATCTTCCAAATAATCTTTTCCTACCTAAAACCATTATTTATATCCTGGGGAAAATACAACATAAAAAGGGTTATCAAAAAATCTATGTAGGTGTAGACATGGTGAACATAAAACAAAATATAAACATTTGAACGTAAAAACAGGAACATAATGTTTAAACATAAAAATCCTAAGCCACAAAATAAATCATGATAATTTTTATGGTATGGATCATAAAGTAACATTAAAATCATATAATATCATTGGTATAAAACATTTAATTGTTGAACAATAATAATCATGTAATATGGTTTTTGTAGAATCCAATGCGTTGTTGCCAAGACATCATAGTGAAAAAGTCGATTACAAAACTGGGTATACTGGTCCTTCCATCCATGTATTGTGGAACGGGATTTACATTCTGTTTATCTCATTTATATCTCATTACATATAAATTTTTATCCAATACATTGGAGGGAGATATAGGTCCCACCCATCTCAAAATGAAATCAGTCTTACCTGTGCCAAAAACATAAACCATTCATCATATCATAACCCATTAAATAAAATGGGTTTCTTAAACATCATTCACTCATTACATAATCCATATAAATTAACATTTCATCACTAAAAAACTAAAATCATACTAATAATAGGTATAGAAAAATATCTTTATTTAAATAGTGTCGTCTTTGCTGGAAAATAATTTTGATAATCCCATTGAACATAGTTCTTGAGAAAATCATCATTTCTTCATCAGAAACATTTTATTTCCTGAAAATGATACAAAATTTTAAAATAAAATTATTTTTTTGAAAATAATCATGAAACAGTGTAGAGTAATATTCATGAAAATAAGGGATCATGATACCGTAAAAAACTCTGTTCATGCCTTCTATGTTAAAAGAACACTCTCCTCGTAAGTTTGGAAGAAAAGTAAAAAAGATCCTCGTATGGTAAAAAAAGAAATATTCCTTCCATACCACATAGAAAAAGAAAAAATGGGGTAAAAATGACTTTAAATTTACCTAGATGTATATTTGACATTTTATGAAAGCATGGATGATAAATATTTTCCTGGTAAAAACTTTTTTATAAACAATCCAGGATAAAAATGATATTGGAAATGTTATCCCTTACCTTAGGTATGGTATGATTTATGTGTATATGAAACTATTTTATAATGATTTAGATAATGTAACTTATTTATTACATAATCATATTCAGTTTTATGATAACATTTGTGATCATATTTTCATCCATTTGTTAGTAATATTCCATTGTTACTCGTTATTCGGGTTTTAACTACTTAACTTTATTATGCATGTTTTGTCGGATAAGTTCTTATTCCTATTTTTAGGTTATAGTAATATAATTTATAGAATCATATTAGTATAATATATATCATATTTATTAATTTAATTTATTTATATAATCATTTTTTAATTATGATTATCTTGAATGAATCACATCGCATCATGGAGAAGGTAAGTTGTACGTACGCACAAGCGAAGATATCATTCCCAAAATTATTGAATGGTATAGAAGTGAATGGTGTGTAATATCTTATAATTAGTTTCATGTTATATTAATCCTAAATTTTTATCATTTCTACCATTATACACATCCGTGTAACTTGTTGGTGAAAAAACATATTACAGCATAGTGTGGAGACGGTAAGCCGTACGTACACATGAGGGATAATTTCATTTTTCATAGGTTGGATTGAAGGTGAAATAAAAATGTTTAATATTTATAATAACATATCAGTATATGAGTGATATTTATGTAATTACTTTATAATTAATCAACTAATTAATAGGATATATAAGAAGAATGACATTTGAAATAATCGGATGAAGAGATTACCTCTTCCTCGATGTGACTCTTTTAAATTTCATCCTAGAGCACTAGAGTTGTTCCTTTGAGAATCAAAAAACCCCTATAATGTTACTAGGGAATTTTAAATGGAAAATTGGTATGCGTTGGCCAATAATGAATGCCGAAAATGGAGTGAATAATGGAGGGAGATGTTTCCATTTTATAAGAGGGGAGAGGGGCACTGTAGGAAACTCTCATAATATTAATTTAGTATAATTTAAATTTCAACTAAAAGTTGTCCAAAACATAGTTAATTAAAATATAATATGATTTTATTTCTAAAAACCATTATCAAATAATATTTATAAATGTTTTGAATATTTTTCTATCCTTATCTTTTTGATTTAACACATATTTTACCAATTTTAATCTAACCGTGATATCATGTTATTTACACATTGGGGATTAATGTAACTACCATATCATGTAAAACGACCCAAAATAGTTATTTATGACATATTTGGACTTATATTAACCATTTTTACTAATCATAGATTTTAATAAATTTAATATCATTTAATAAACTATTTTCTGTTATCTGTTATGAATTATGTCAATTTTGGACACCATTCACACATGACATTCTTAAAAAAAATTCACATCAACCTGATTACATAGAAAAAGGCATTAAATAATCCCCAATATGATAATTTCATCTAGAAAATTTGTAGATGGCATCAAAGTGTTCAAAATAAATTTATTTTAATATTTATAAATTCATTTATTTGAAGCTTTCCTTAATTAGATAATAGCTTTATCATAATTTTTTCATAAATAAATATATTTATATAATGTATAAAAATTATAAATAATATACCGTAATGTACAAATATTACTTATATTTATAATTACTATCTATTTAAATAAATATATATTATATAACCCTATATTAAAATCGATTTATTAAAAGAGATATGTTTATGTTATAATTATATTTACATTAATTTAATTCATATAAAATATCATTTTCATATATAAATGAATAAATTATGTCCCAAAATAGACCCAGGGATGGCCATGGTAGTAAACATATCATCCAATAGGATTTGAAGATATGTTAGGTAGTTTAATATTATTATAACATTATTGTTTACCCTTTTTTACAATATTTACCATTTATCTTTGGTAAATAAAATATATATTCAGGTTACTATTCTTAATTCTAAAAAAATAATAGGTACCTATTTACTCAATTTGAACGTTTTTATCCCAAATAATGAATCTCTTTTTTTAAAAATTCTATACATAGAAGTTATAGTAATTAATTTAAAATTAATTCTCATTGTCAAAACCTAAAAGTGGGTTTTCAAGAAGTAAAACCTATCAAAATATTGACATGTGTTTAGGTTAAATTTAAAAGTGAAATTAATTTTAATAACCAAAATTTCACAAACTTATAAAAATATCATCTAATTACACTTTAATACCAATAAAAAATATAATATTACTATATAATAAAATTAGATGAAAAGAATTTTTGATATTTAAATGAAGTATTTTTCAGTATTCATTAATATATTAATTTTATTACAAAACATCAATATATCAACAGAAGTAAATTATTATGTTCTGCTTCCAAATAAGGTGTTTATTTTGTCAAATTAAACTGATAAAAGTGTCAAAACTAGATTTAAAATGTGTGCGCCTTCAAATTGAGGTAAAACTCCATTTTTTAAAAAATACATAATTTATTCAAAAATTGATTTTGTTCTGAGAAATTGTTCTAGAAAATGTCTATGATTAATGCGAATGTTATCTAAAATCAAAATGTGGTTGATACTATTCATAACAGCTAGTTTATATTATATTTTAATAATATATCATTATATTGTGAAACTCGATATTGTGTACAACACAAGCTATCGAGGAAGGTCTTTCTTACAAGTAACTCAATCCATGTCCGTGATGCATGTAGTGAAAGATTCCATTGGTGTTGTGTATAAAAAATTCCAAACAAAGTTCATTTATATGGTGAACAAAATCTATAATCAGTTTTGCATGAAATTAATTCTATCAAAATGACATGAAATTTTTGGGTAACACAAGGAAAGTGTAGTGCTATGTTTACTGCAAGATAATATAGTTATGTGTATAGAGCATTCTGACATTAGTGTAGCATAAAACACAAGATATAAATAAAATTAAAAGAATCTATCTCATAAAATCACTAGATGCTACATTCTACGCCCCATAAAATGAATTTCTCTATTAAAATTCATCGAGGTAAAAAAATGGTATACTACTTGAGAGATTATTCCATAGAATCCCACCTCATAAAGAGTAATACTAAAAAATAATTTTGAAAAGAAAATTTTGAAATATAATGGTTTTCCAAATTAACTCATCACTGGGTTTCCACATAGGAGAACATAAGAGTAAATTGAAAACATTGATATGAAAGATAAATATAATCATCACGTTCTGATGGATAGTGATAGATAACATGGTTTGTATAATGTTTACTACCATAAAGCTGTAAATCATTGATGATTTAAAGGATTAACTTATTTATTGGATAATAAGTTACAAGGTTAAATTTTTTGGTTTTCCATATGATTTTATTAATATTAAAGAATTTTTTTCCAGAGAAGAAATACTAACTTAATTTCAATACTATTGATCGTTACGTGATGAATTTTCACTTCATCTATTTTTTTAAATGAAGTTTAATTTTTCATTCTTTATGTGTTTAAAGATTATCTGATAGAATGATATGTCATTAAATCTGTCTCCACAAAAACGTTAGAATAGGTGAAAAAATATGCATAAGTCTACATAGAGAGAGATAATAAATAAATCTAAAAATCATAAAATGGAAAATAACTTACACGATCCATAAATGGATAACATTTTAATCCATCCAAAAACTAAAAATGGAAAAAATTAGAGATAGGTGAACTAAATCGACATAACATTTATATCACAAATATCATTTGGTAGTTCTTAGTTGTCACATTCCAAACATGTGAATACCTTAATCATTTATTCTCTTTAAACAATCATAATAACATGAATTTCCATAGAACCTTAATGAAAACATGAATGTTGTCCAAAGTTACCACATTCTATATACAAAAATCCTAAAAATTCAATATATTCAAACCATGATATCACTTTGTCCTTATTTCAGTTATGAGGTTATTAACACTATCAAACATATCCTTATCTATCCGTCCCTTCATTATGTGCATATCATGTTCCTTCCAAATATATTTCAATCACTTTTCATTATTATCGATACCATATAATTATTGAAAACCACAATTAACCAATATATAGATATTTTAATATTCCATAATACATTAAATGAGATTCGACAACACTATTTTATAATCCCATTACATAACACTAAATAATTCCACCACTTCATTGTCATAATCAAAATCACGGATAGTGATGGCATGTGAATTTCCATTGTCTATGGATTTAAGAGGTTGTTGATGTCGATTATCATTAACCCTTGTATTTGTTCACTGGTTAACATAATGGCCCATTTTCTTACACTTTTAGCATTGATGTGTTGCTGGTGAATTCTCAATAGTCTTTTCTCTATTTACATCATTAGAAAAGATTTTCCCATTACATTGACACTCAACTTCTTGATGACTTTCTTTTCGATACATGAATCATTTCTAGTCCTTTTATGACAATCACTACCATGCTTCTTTCTAATCATTGAGCATAAGGAAACCTTCTTTTTTTTCAACATTGTTTTTAGATTTTCCATTCAACTCCATCTTTCATTTCTTGTGAAATCTTTGAGATGCATATGTAACACAATCATCTAGTTCTACCTCGATAGCACAACACACAACCTATTCTTAACTATTAAATTATTTTATAGCTAATTCCCTTTGAAGAGTTGGTTTTAAGACACTGAAGAATCAATCAACATTACTTTTAGGATGGATGATAAAGGTATAAGAAGACCATGAAAGCTTTGTAAAATTCACCTTGTATTTAACAACAAATTCATCATCATTTTTCATAATCTCAACGAACTGCTTTTCTATAAATTATCGAATAATACAAGATAAGTACTTATTGAAAAAAAAATCATGAACTCGTCCCATTCCATTAATTCAATTTCATCTTTCTTTCTTGTAGTCTTAACTAGAGTCCGCCACTAGTCAGTTTCACCATCTAAACGATACAAAGATGAAAGGAATTTTTCATATTCTTAATAGTGAATGAGGTACAATATCTTTTCTATGGCACTCATCATTTGTTCAGCAACAAGTGGATTAGAAGACCCACTAATAGAAGGTGGGAATTGCCTCATGAAGGACTCAAAATAATTTTGTTTCTTTATTTTCTCATTAATAAGTTAAGAATGATTCATATCTTAAGTAAGTATTGAAATAATTTAGTGAATTCCACCTCATACAAAATTTGGTTGCTTATGAGGACAATAAGGTCAATTCCCAGTTCATTGATCATAAACATGGTTCCTTCATGATCCATCCATTATTTAAAACACCAAAATAATAACATGAGTGGAAAAAATCATACTATAAAAATAACATGTCATGGGGGACTAATTTCAATCTGTAACATCAAAATTTTAATACTTGGTTATTCATGATTTGTTACCTTAATTATTGGACCATAAAATATAATTTGAATTTCCCTTAGGGATATCCCTAGACATACCATATAAATATCTTAAGATATATCACTAATGATTTTCATCATAGTTTCCAATGGTTGACTAAACCATCACTCAAAAACCAATTGTAGAGACCCTATCATGATGTATATGGACATTAAATATATTTTGTGGAAGACTTTATATTTGAAACAAACAGAATACCAAAGGCCATATTAGTTTAGTGTCTTTCGAATCTCAGAACAAAATCTTTTAATCATGGTGAAAGACCATAAATAACTATCATAATGATCTTCCCCTTTTTGTTTTCCTAAATAAAAGCATTATTTATATCCTAAGGAAATGAAGTCATAAAAAGGGCAAGCTAAAATTATTAGTATGGGGAAACATGCAGAACATAAAACAAACCATAAACATTTGAACTTTAAAACATATTTTTAAAAGGGTGAGCCCGAAGCCTCATTTATTATTAAAACAAATCAAATACCTCTTTGACTGGGTAGAGGGAGACTCATTACATATCCTGGCGGCCCAGTGGGCATTTATCCCATTACATGGCCCGTAGGACCATTTTTTTGGCCCAAAGCCCATTCTGTGAATAGTAGTGTTATAGTACCCTCACTGCTACTATACCACATTGTTACCACCACTGCCACAGTACCCCCTCTTCCACCACTACTGCACCTTCCACCTCTATAATACCTGCTATTGCTACAGTGCTGCCACTTCCACGACCATAAAAATATACGAAGTCCATTACTGAACCATATTTACATTCCATTCCAGTCATGTCTTTCTTATGTGATATAAATCATTATCCAATTAATTGGTTGGAGATAGTTCCCAACCATCTCATAATGAAATCATTCTTTCATGTGCCATAAGAAAATAAATAATTCATCATAACATAACCTATGAATTAAAATGGGTTTCTTAAACATCATTCCCTCCTAACATAACCTATATAAAATAATATTTCATTATTAACATAATCAAAACATAGTAATAATATAGATAGAAACAAAATACTATTTAATATGTGTCATACTAGATGGGAAATAATTTTGATAAACCACTAGAACATAGTTCTTGAATAAAACATCATTTCTTCACCAAAAAAGTTTTATTTTCTCCAAATGATATGTAATTTCAAAAGAAAATAATTTTTTTTAACAAACACAAAATATTTTAGAGAAATATTTTTGGAAATAAGGTGTTATGAAACCATAAAGAAATACATTCTTTTTGTATAAGATAAAAAACATTCCCCTCTTACTTTGACTAGAAAAGTCAAAAAGTTCTACGTATGGTAACTAAAAGAAAGATTCCATCCAAACCACATATTAAAAGTAAAAAAGGGTTAAAAATTTCTTTAAATATACATATTATAATATTAAACATTTTATGATAACATGTATGGTAAATATATTTCATGTAAATACTTACGGATAAGCAATCTCAGATAAAAATGGGATTGGAAAAGTTATCCCTTACTAGAGGTCCGATATTCATTGTAAGTATCCGATCATACACTATGATGATTTAAATAATGTTAATTTTTTATTATAGAATATTAATAAATTTCATGATAACATTTATGATCATTTTTTCATCTTTTTTTTTATAACATTTCATTTTTACTCGTTATTCATGTATTAACTGATTTTTGTTCTTATGCATGTTTTGTCAAATAAGTTCCTATTCCTATATTTATGTAATGGTTATATAATTTAAAAAATGGAATTAATATAATATATATCATATTTATTCATTTAATACATTTATATTATCATGTTTGGTAAATATTATATAGAATGAGTCACATTTCACCTCAGAGATGGTATGTCGTACATACAAATGTGCGACGATATCATTCCCTTAATAAATGATTGATATTAAAGTGGATGATGTATGATATCTCAGAATTAGTATCATTTTATACTAATAATATATAGTTATTATTTCCCCCATTATATACATCAATGTATGGTGGTGGTGAATAGCATATTACACCACATCAGGGAGACTGTAAGTTGTACGTACACACGCGCGGTGATTGAATTTTTCATAGGATGGATAGAAGGTGAAATAGGTTTGTTTCATATTTATGAAAACATATAATTATCTGATTGATACTGATGTTATTACATTATAATTAAAAAACTAATGAAGAATATTTTGAAGATGAAAAAATTTAAATGAATTAGTAGAAGATATTACCTCTTCATCAAGGTGCCTCCATTAAATTTCCACTTTGGGCACTAGAGTTGGTCATTTGATAAGACCATCACCTCTATAATGTAACAATAAAATTTGAGAAGATAAATTTTCAGAGGTGGTTTTAGCATGATGGCACAAAATGGAAGGTATAATGGAGGGGCAGGTTCCCTTTTATAAAAGTCGAGAGGGGCACTTTTGGAAACTCTCAAAATATTAATTTATTTTAAATATAATTTAGAAAAAAATTGAAATCATATTTATTTAAAAGAAAATATGTTTTTTGTTCAAATAACCTTCATACAATAATTTTTATACTTGTTTTGAATTTTTTGTCATTATCTTTTGTGGTTAACCCTTATTTTTCCATTTTTAATCTTACTGTGATATCATTTTATTTACACATTATGAGTTAATGTAACTACTTTATCTTGTAAAAAGACCCAAATAAGTTATTTATGATATATTTGGACTTATATTAAGAATTTTGATGAATATTATAATTTTAGGAATTTATTATCATTTAAAAAACTATTTTATGTTTTAAGATGACAATTATGTCATTTCTGGACACTATTTATTTTTTAATTTTTTTTAAAATTCATAATAACCTGTTTACATCAAACCAAAGTCATTAAATAATCCCTGATATTTTAATATCTCCAAAAAATTCATATATGACATCAGAATGTTTAGATGAACTTTATTCGAAAAATTATAAATTCATTTATTTTAATCTTTTATTAAATGGGGTGATCAGTACATCATTATTGTGTCAGAAATATATATATATATATATATATATATATATAATGCCTAAAAAGTATAAATAAAATACAATTATATAGGAAATATTTTTATCTTTTTGATAGATATTTATTGAAATAAATATCTATTAGATAACTATATATTATAATAAATTTAGTAAAAGATATGTGATTATGTTATAATTTTATTTACTTTAAATTAATTCTTATAAAATGTCATTCTCACCTCCATGTGAATTTATGGGGTCCAAAAATCGATCCAAAGATGACCATGTTTAGAAATATCTCATCCAAGAGGATTACGACATGTGTTAGAAATGTTTAGAATTATTATATTCTTAGTTTTTACACTTATTTACCAGATTTACCATTTAACCATGGTAATTAAAATATTTCCTAATGTTACTAATTATAATATCCAAAAATAAAATGTACAAATTTAAAACATTTGATCCTTATTACTCCAAATATAGAATAGATTTTTCAAAATTCAAAATACAGATTTTACAGTAATTATTTTAAATTAATTCATGTTGTTAAAAAAAAGTTAGTTTTTAAGAAGTAATAATTATCAAAAGATTTAAATATGTTTATGTCCAATTTAAAAGTTAAATTACTTCCAATGATCACAATTTTATTAAAAGATAAAAATATAATCCAATTATAGTTTTAAAAAATTATAATTATAATATAACTATATAAATAAATTCATAAAAAGGTCATTTCAAATTAAAATGTAGTATTTTTCACAAGTCATTACAATTTTAATTTTATGATAAGAAATAAAAAAATTTAAAAATTAAATTATTTTGTGCCACTTCCAATTAAGAAGTTTATTTTTTTTCAAATTTAGCTTATAAATTTGTAAAAAACAGTATCTAAAATTGGTGCGCCATCAGAAGGTGGTAAAATTACATTTTTTTAAAATATTACTCGTTTATATGAAAAATTAATTTTGGTATCATATTATGTTCTACAAAATGTGTAAGATGAATTATAATAATATATAAAATAAAAAAATTAGGTGAATATTATTCATAACATCTATTTTATACAATATTTTAATAATATATCATTTTTATTGAAGCTCGGTATTGCATACAATCCAAGCTATCGGGGATGGTTGCTCTTGCATGTAACACAAGACATGTTAGTGTTCCATGTTGTGCAAGATTCCTTTTGTGTTTCATATAACATAATACAATCTTGTTTCATTTATACATTTAAAAAATATAAACACAGTGTTGTTTGAAATGAATTCTATCAAAATAGCATGAATTTGTGTGTAACCCTATCCAAGTATAGTGATGTGTATACTAAAAAGCTAATACAGTGATGCATATAACACAAGCTAATATTTCTTTAGCGTAAAACACAAGAAAAAAAGAAATTAAAAGAATCTATCTCATAAAATATCAGGGTGTTATAGGATAATGTTGATGACACTCAATTATGTATACAACATGATATTTTCTCATCTGTAGAACACAAAAAATGATTCATTAGTGGTTGAAACAATGATACATCATAAATGGGAAAAAAATAAGAAAATGAATAAAAATAATACCAAGGTAAAAGAAATGCATAACCAGATGAGTTTGGAAAATAACAAAGGCCCCCAAAAATGGGAAAACCCTTAAACGATGAAGGTATTTTATTAAAATTTTCAAGGGCTTGGAATATCCTCACAAACTAAACCCTTAGACATATTATTATGGCCTACAAACCATTTCATATTGGAATTGATGGAATTAAATTAATCATTGTTAATTGGATTACATTTAAGTTGATAACTATGATTTATAAGATTGTATTACAATACAGACATGAATTTTACATAGATCATCTATGGGTTTTATAGTTAGAAATAACTAGGGTCAACGATACTTACTAGAATCCTCAAAGCCACGCAATATCTTGCAACATCTCAGGCTCTTCATTATCAATCTATTTTGTTCATGCATCTGCATCATAAATCAGGAGGAGGGAACTATGGAATGAAATTATTGAATTTTATAAAATTATTAATCGAAAATGGGTGATTATTGGTGATTTAAATATGGTTTGAAAACTAAAAGGAAAACTATTTAAAACATTAACCACATTTCCTATTTTTAGTTCTCTTCCATCATAGATCAATAAAACCTTATAGAGTTTCCAATTATAGGAGATTAATTTACATCATGTATATAGACTCTGAATGGGAGAAAAGATACTAAACATTATAAATTATTTTCCTAGATGGATTATAGTATCTTTACAATTGGATTTTCTGCTATCACACTTCCCAAGAATGATATTGATCACAACCCCATCATATTGGAAATATTTATGCATATAGAAAGGTTATAACCCATCCCATTTCAATTTAATAATAGATATCTTGTGGCTCCTAGATATAGGGATACATTACAGGCGGCCTATAAATTTAAACCTATTGGTATACCCTTTCATAAATTGGATAATAAGAATAAATAAGATAATTATGTACTTAAATAATAGAGAAAATTTTATTTTTCCAAGACATATTTGGATATTAAATCTATTGAGTAATTTATTTATCCTAATCAAATTATGAATCAAAACTTGAATACACCTTCCCAATATGAGATACATGCTCATAATAGGCAGGATGAAATTATTTTGTTCAAGGAAATACAAGATAAAAATGAACTGATGATAAAGGGGTCAAATAATGGGACCTAAACAAAAAATTATTTCAGAAAATTCATATTGTTAAAAGGAATAGAATATGGAAAAATTCAATAATAATAAATAGAGACCTATTCACCTCTAAAATTTAGCTCTATCGGGAAATTGTTGTGTATTTCGAGGGACTATACTCTAACAATGGACTGGTTAGCACAAAAAAAGATGGTTAATAACATTACACCCTATATTGAGGGGAATCATAATCAATCTATTATAATTTCTCCATAAATGGAGGAAATAAAATATTATCTTCTCCCTATATATGGAAAAAACTCATAGACCCAATATATTTACTAATAATTGTTAACTTGTTACATGGTTATCTTATAGGATTTAGTAACATAAAAAATAAGGGATATATTCATTCACTCAAACATGCATCATGAGATTAACTCCTGATATATGTCCCTAATATCCTAGAAGGATAATTCACATGATATCAAATACCTCTGGACTATTTCCATTGAGAACACAATCCACAAACTCATTAGATGAAATCTTTTTAACTAGATGTGGGGACTTTTTATTGAATTTATCCCAATGAATCAATTTGATTTTTTCCTAGTATGAATATCCAACATTCTCTTTTATCATCATCAGTGGGTGTCAATATTCTGGGGAGGAAAATGTAGGATGGAAATTTTTATCTCAAAATTGACATATCCAAATCCTTTGATATGTTAAAATTATGTTTTCTCCATGATGTTATCAAAATTTATGGATTCTAAAATATGTTCATAAAATTCGTCCACACAATACCCAAATCCTCCTGGTTGTCCATTATTATTAATTAAACTCAAAGAGTTGATATTTTTATATACTAGAGGTGTAAGACAAAGGGATACACCATCATAGATTCTTTTTTCAATTTCTAAAGATTACTTAAGAAGATGAATAACTAAATTAGATCATCTTCGTTGTTATAAACAGATCAAAGCAGGTAAAAATGACCATGCTCCCTCACATCGACTATGATTAGAATATATTATTTGCATGGAACATACTTGAAAAAGAATATATCCACTATTAAGTCCTTATCTTCAAATTAAATGGCTGTTTTTGGGAAAAGGATAAGTTGGGGAATTTATTTCATTGTCTTTGGAGATGGTCTATAAATTGGTAGAAAAATTAAGATAACATTAATTCATGGGGTTAAAGGTGGTTGTCTCCCATATTACTATATAGGTTTCCCTTTCTCTTGGGATGAGGTGAAAGGATTTACTTGGATAAAAATAATCAGTAATTGTGAATCAAATTGACATGTGGAAATAAAAAAATAATGTCTCAAGTTTCAATAGTGAGACCTTTTATCTCTGTGGTCAACAATACGTTTTTTACTCCATCTCTCATTATATATGGCCTAGGAGCCTCTTAATAGAACATGAAGGGATCGTTATAAACACAATATGATCCATTTCATTTTATGAAAATAAGTTGTCCATTGTTTCTTGGAAGAAGTGAATAAATTATATTGAATTGGGAGTGTTTCGAGTTAATGAACTCAATATCATTAATGATGGAATTTCTAAGAAAATAACTTGGATATTGATTACTTGTGATGCTTCATCTGATTGCAATCAAATAGGTTTAAATCGATGCTACTAAATGGCTATAAATATTACTTTGTTTCCTTTATTTCAGAATCCATCAGGAATTACTTTAAAAAAATTATTTAGGATACACAATGGATTGTTAGAAAGGATTATAATCATAACTATTGTTTCACCACGTGCCTTAATAACCCTTTGTAGAATGTCATCAGCAACCTATCTCTGTTTTCTCAAATGTTTATTGATGAATTCTTATATCAACTACAAAATTTTGAGAACCCAATTCCCATTAAATCCAATCTAGAAATTTAGTGGTATGGTTTCATGGATTGTGACGCTCTTATTTGGAAAGAAAACCAACATGGACACTTTAACACCAAGGATTTAGATATAAAAGAATGTGGAAATCCCACCTGACCTACAAGATGGCTAATTAAATTCAAAACCTGCTTCATTCAACATTGAAAACTCATCCTGTTATAGAAGATATGGAAGAATCACCTGCCCACAAGAAGATCAACATCATTGATCTAGATATAAAAAATTCTGATGTCTACACTATCTACCTTCGTGTAAGGGAAGATATAAATCACATGTTTTTGGCATGCAGAATTACACAAGCCTTATTTAAGTAAACAAGTTTGATATTTGTCTATAAAATTAGACGAAACATTTAGTGTCATGATCACATATAGGAAATCTACAATACCAGTTTCAATGAACGTATTCATAATCAGTTATTTATAGTAGTTGGGTATGTCACAAAATCTATAAAGAACTCATGAAATGTTAAACTCATTAATGGAAAACATCCCTCTCTGCATCTTGGAATGACCAAGCTCCCCAATTATGATTATGATGCATCTATAGTGAAAACATGATGTTTTAATAACACTATATATGATTTGAATATTATCCTATTATTGTTTGTCATAGTTCAGCCAAATAAGCCTAAAATGATCATTTGTATTCACTGGATCCCTTCAATCACCCCTTGGATTATGGTTAACATTTATGGGGAAAACTATATAATTCTTGGACCCTTAGGATGTGGAGGTTCCATTCAAATATAACATGGTTTTTCATAGATTTTTTTACCATTATACCATCATTGGTGTATCATATGAATATGAATTATTATATATGATATATGCAGTTGTATATTTTATCCAACATAATTGGAACTTGTTGTGTCTTGAATATGGCTCTGATGTTTTTGTGATGTCCTTGAAAACAAAAACATGTGATATGATTTAAAGGATCCTACCTCGATGGATTGAATGTATCACCAATTTTTCTCAATATAATTTTGTAATTTTGTATACATATAGAGAGATTAAATCTAAATTTCATATATGTTTTCAATGAAAACAGTCACAGATATGAACATGATGTGGTCATTTAATATTCAATATTGGTTTGATTCAATTATGGAACTAGATATCTGTGGTATGACATACTACCACTTTTTTAATAATCACTTATATCCCCGAATTGTTTATTAATATTATATATAATTTCTTTTTAGGAATGCTTATTCTGGCTCATAAACTTTTCGTGTATGGTTCGGGTTGTATCTGCTTTGTTTTTCAAACATTTTTTGACTTATTATTCTTGATTATATTACATAAATCATGATTTTATTATTTACAGGATAAAAAAAGATATAAATTTAAAATTGATTCAGTATATATGTATTTATAACAATCTATCAATTATAGAAATAAGAAATGTAATACATTAATGATAGAGACATTAGGTCATACGTATGCATGAACGTTGTTTCTTTTTAGTTATTATTTTGAAATAAAGTAAATGAAATCTATGTATACATATATATATACTAATAATAGTATAATTATTATGTAATATATATCATACAAATTTACTAAACCAGTCATTAATAAATTACATTAAGTGTGTGAATGAATCACATTGCTTTGAGGTGGCGGTAGCCCACAGACCACAAACAGAGTTATCGTATTTATACAAAATAGAAAGAATAATGGTCCATTTTATATAATAATTATACAAGCTTAAATACACCTTAAATATCATATATATCATATAAAAATAGATTTTCTATCATAATCCGCAACAATGATAGGTGGTTAAGGGAATATAGACAACATCATTTCTGGAGGAGGTAGTTTTCCACACAAAAGAATGATAAGTTCATTACCCATTAGATGGAAGTGTGTGTAAGTATTTTTTTATGAATAAAAAATAAAAAATCACAATATATTTATGATTTATGTTTTTTAATTTTATAATCAAATAATAAGAGTTTAGTTGGTGGATACAAGATATAAAATAGAAGAGCTCGAGGAAGGATGTTACCTCTTCTTTGGGAAACTATAATTTGTTTACACCAAAAGGTTTCCATGGATGGATTTATGACTACATGGAATATTATATAATGAAGTGAGGGGTTTTTGGAGAAACTTTTAGTATATTTTATTTGATCTAATGATCATGAGATAAGTGAATAAGTTGGTGGGGTGAGTTCCTTTTTATAGTGGAGTAGGAGTGGAATCCGTTTAAATTTTTAAAAAGGGAATTCCACCAACGCTTTATAGAAAGTAATGAGGATAAATAATTTATCTAATCCAAAAAATGGAGTATAGGGTATAAATATTAATAATTCATGGATTTTGGAATTGTTTCTATGTCATTTCGGGCCTTAAGTGTAATGTTTAGTCATTTATTGTGCTATTTTTTCTCTTAATCACTAAAATAAATTTTAATCACATACACTAATATATTTGGTTAATAACTATGTTTAACTAAATAGAAATTTTAAATTATTCTGATTCAAAATTTTTAATCCATTATTTAATATTCTAATAATAGATACGGTGGAAATTATTCAAAAAAATTAATCCTGTAGATGTGTCTTGAT
Source organism: Viscum album (assembly GCA_963277665.1). Taxonomy (NCBI): domain Eukaryota; kingdom Viridiplantae; phylum Streptophyta; class Magnoliopsida; order Santalales; family Viscaceae; genus Viscum; species Viscum album. The sequence continues at coordinate 1,655,205,007 of OY728146.1, forward strand.
AGGAGGTTTTTTAGGAAATTTTTTTTAATGCATAAGAAGTTTTTATTTCCAATTTTAGTGTAAAATTGGTTCAAATAAACTAAATTATATTAATTTATGTAAAATTAAGATAATTACCTAATTAAATGACATCAAAATAATATTTAACAGTAAAAATAAATTATATGAAAAAGAAGTTTAAAATTAAAATTTTTACTTTTTCACTATTCATCCAAAAATGTTTTTTTAAAAAAATAACCAAAAAAGTTTCATTTGATTATTTTCAAAAGTTGAATTTAATTTTTTTTAATTTTATCAAATTGAATTTCAAAAAAATTGTTAAACAAATGTAATTTTTGTTCACTGAAGGATATAAAAATTAACAATATTATGAAAATAATATATTTAATCACATAAAGAGTTCACGGAAAAATATATTTCTTATTATCAGTATAATTTTTTTATATAATCCCATATAAAATAATATAAAAAATTAGTTATTATTATTTATTTTACTATTTTTAACAACCATTTTATAACTATCATGTTTAAAAAAATAATATAATAATTTTTTTTTGTAGAATCTCAATGGTGCATGTAACAAAAACTGAGTTAGTATTGCGTATAGCACAATCCTAACTTGGTATAGTGTATAAGGAAATTTTTACATAGTGTAGCCTAAAATAAAAAGCACAAATAAAAAAAAATTCGAAAAAAAGGTTCATAAAAACTTGTGGTGGTACATTCTATTCCCCATTAAATGAATTTTACCATCGAAATTCATCATTTTTATTAAAAAAGGATAAATATACGTTATCATATCCTCAAACAGTCACATAGCTTCTTATAACTAGCGATTTCTCCACAATTATTTGACCATATGAGTTTTCTTGTTTTGTATAACTTTCTATGTATGATACATAATTTAAACGGGTTATTCCTTGTAAGAAAGATCATGCTCCAGCAGTATGAACATCGAGTTTCGTACATGTGAAAGTTTAGGTATGTACTTCCTCATGAGTGATACATGGATGGCATCCTGGGATTTATATTTATTTATTGAAATTTAAAACCGATAGGCTTCCATCCAGATATGATCAAAAATTTCAAATGGTCCAATATACATAGTTCTTAGATTCCTATTCTCTTCTAATAACAGAACCTTATTCAAAGGGGATATTTGTAGAAATACATCCTCACCATCTTCAAAATCTAGATCACACTGATGGTTGATAGAATAAGTTTTCTACCAACTAGGATTTTCCATGATATGTTTCTAAATAGATCTTAGCTGCTTTTTCCATTTCAATAACAATCTCAGGTCCCAATAGCTTTCTATCTTCAACTTCATCCCAACATGATAGAGATCAACATGTCTTCCCATTTATAAATTTATTAGGATCCATCTGAATTCTTGATAGAATGTTATTTTTTAAAGAAATCTAATCTAGTGGAAGGTGTTAATACCAACCACCTTTAATATCCTATGAATAAACATTCAATATATCCTCCAAGGATCTAATTTTTCATTTAGGCTAATTATACATCTAAGGATGATAATCCATGAAGAAACTAAATTCTATATCATTTTCATAAAAAAAATAATCCTCCAGAACTATGAGGTAAACCTCATTACTTGATCAGATATAATAATGTGTGGTACTCCATGAATCCTTACCACTTCCTTAATTTATGTCCTACAAAGGTGATCTAGAGGGATGTCTTTTCTGATAGCTATGAAGTTTGCTAACGTAATATGGAGATTGACCAACATCCAAATAAAATTAAATCTTTTCTTGGTTTTGGGGAGTCTAGTGATATATCGATAGAGATGTTCTCCCATTTCCATTATAATATGGGTAATGTATTTAACATCCCCTTAGAGTTTTTTCTTCTAGCCTTAACTTGCTGGTATACCAAGCACCGAGATTCAAACATTATGATATCCCTCTTCATTCCATCCCACCATATGTATTCTTTAAAATATCTATACATCTTGTACATACAAGATGAATAGAGAATGAGGATATATTATATTCATTTAAACAATCCTTCTTCAAATCTAGTATGATAGGCATATAGTCACGGTTCTTTAACGTTGTCATTCTGTCCTAAACAAGGTTAAACCCTAGAACATCTCTAAACATTTTTTCTACCTCTACATATTCCTCCTGTAACTATTTAATCATTATGTGGATAGAGTGTTGAAAATTTAATTATGGTAGATAATATTCCCCATTCATTCAAGATTTATGGATTCAACCTTTAATAGTATGGAAACAGTTTATCTTTTTTTACCCTCATCACGGATAAGATTGCATGATCCTTTTGACTCGAAGCATCATCCACCATGTTCACATTCGAAGGGTGGTAATGTATTGAGATGTCATAATCCTTTATCAAATTTAACCAAGTTATCTGGTGCATGTTCAAATCCTTCTATGTGAATATATATTTCATAAATTTATGATAAATATATATATCACACTTTTCTCATTAAATATAATGCATCTATATAATTAATGAAAAAATTACCACCAAAAATCTAAATCATGACATGGGTAATTATGATATTGAATATTGAAATTTCATGATGTATAGGCTATAAAAATTTTATTCTGCATAAGAACACATCCCATTCAATTCTTAGGATCATCACTATGAATAAAAATCTTTCTCCACTATAGGGAAATGTAACAATTGGTGAACAAACTAACCTTATTTTTACTTCCATGAAAATCTGAAACATTCACCTATCCAAAATCTCATGGAACCCTTCAGTGATAAATTAGTTAGAGGACTTTATAGTCATGAGATATTATCCCCAACACATTGATAATATATAGCTAAACCATGAAAACTAGGGATCTCAGTCACCATGGTTAATATAAGACATCATTCAATTGCATCTTTCTTTGATGGATCTACTGTAATACCACAATATGAAATTATGGGACACAAAAATGAATCATTTTGAAGAAAAAATTCACAAATTGTAAATTTTTCATTCAAATTAACCTTCCTTAGGTTATTTAGTACACATATTTATGTGGTATTTATGGTTTTTATTAAAAATTGAATAGATAAGAATATCCACTATTAAAAATACCTCCAACTGGTCAAGGTAATATCTAATGACTCTATTAACCAAATTCATGAGGATAAAATGGGAATTAGTATGATCTAAAGTCATAACTATATTTTCACAGTGTCTATACATTGTATGCAATTCCATGTTGGGAATATTCTTTCATTACCATCATTTGAAAATATACAGAAAAAAAGTCAATCTGGGAAAGGTATTAGGATCCATAGAGATCATCCAATAATTCATCAATATAAGGAAGAAGATATTTTTCGTGATCAGGATCTTATTCCATAAATGAATGAATAAAGTGTATGGGGAGACTTGACACTTCCACATGAGACCCTAGCTGCAACACTTTCCCTTCGGGCGATGTTGATGGCTGTCCCACCTACCCACTGCCCCCTTCCTGTGTTCCCCCTTTCACCAATCCTAACTCTCACCCAAATTTCCCTTATACCCCCTTATCCCAAAAATACCTTCCCCCTATAATTGTGGTCCGTCACTTCTGATTTATCTCATAGAGTTATCAAAGGCTTCATCACTCTATGGTCTGTCCCACATTGCCTGGTTTAGCATTCTTTGGACAACCATAGGCTTCTTTGACATTTTTATTAATAGATCATGGCCCATGAAGAACCGCATCATGGTTGGGCTCTTGAATTCATCGTAATTTCTTCTTCACTTCTATTGTGTTGATGATATGATTTCCACGTGGTCCAAAAGATTGTGTTCTTGTAATTTCTATAACTTCTTTTATCTCAGATAGAGTAATGAGTTCCACCAGAATCACAACCTCCCCTCTCTAGTGATCTGGGTATGTTTTCCAAACCTCCCACTTCCCTTCCCAAATCCACCTATATGGTCAATGTTGGGAAACCTCATCGGGATGTTCCTTTCATTGGATGAGTTCTCACATGCCTTATGCCACTTGATTTCTACCCAGATTTGTGTCGAAGTGGATTTTCCAAATCCTCGGGTGGATATTTATAGGATTGAGGTCAGTGAAGAATTATGTTACTAGTAACTAGTGGTCTTCAAAAACATGTTCAACTCTTGTATTTCATGCTTTTTCCTTGTCCACCTTCAATTTGACTCCCAATACTCTCATAGCTTGGATCCCTTGAAATCCTGCTCTATTGGAATTCCAGACTATTCACGCAATGTTGTCCTCCTTCAGTTGGAGGATCAACCATTTCTTCCTTCATCATAGGTGCATGATTCAGTGGCATGTGAGGGGGGTGCCTGATTTTCATCTCATGTTACTACTTCTATGTATGATTCTACTTTATTAATTATTCCCCATTTGAATCGCAAACCTCATGTGTGTGCACCCATGTTGGGTACTCTTAGTGTTAAGACATTGGTTGTTCATATTGATCCATGGTTTTATGACATATATTAAAGTATAAAATGTGATTTTGTATCTCCCAATCCATCTGAACTGGTCCAAGGTGATTCCAATACAATGGTTCTCCCAAAATTCATGGATAAAGTCAAGGATGGAGGATTGAGGACCAGAAAGGTGCCCACACATCTTGAACATTCCAGGGATGGTGGCCTTCATGCTGATAGAAGGGTCCTTTTGTAGGGAAACCACTCCCTTGGTTTGAAGGATAGTGTGGCACCATGTTGTGAGAGACCCACCCTTCATGGTGCCCTCAGGCAGGGGGTTCTATCATATGGTCCCAGTTTGAGACGAATCACTACTAATCTCAAGATGAGAAACTACTCTGATTGACTGAGTGTCGATGGAGGGGCTCCTAGTATTCCCTCAGAAGTAGAGTCAGATGGGGAAAGACAACCCTCAGATTATAATGCAGTTATAGGGTATGGTAATGGCCAGCACAACCCAAAGATGAAGAAGGGAAATAAGTAAAATAGGGACCCATGGAGTTTCATTGTTTCTGAGAGGAATAAGTTGAAGGTATTTAAGAATACTCGTACTTACCTATTCCTATGGAGATTTGGTCCGCCAAAAAGTGAGGAAATCCAAATGAATAGAAGGACCATCTAGTGGACGGTGACATGGAGTGTCACCATATAAGATTAAATGGGTCCTTAGGGATTCGAAATGAGGTTTCTCAGGATGAGGGTACCTCAAATGTTTTATTTCATCATCAATGTGGTGAAAATATGTTGACTGTAGATTAGAAGGGGAGATTCCTTCCAAGATAGAGGAGGTGTGTCTAGAGAAGGTGGATACTCTAACTTTTGGGAAACTAGAAGAGGAAGAGACTCCCGATGGCCCCTAGAGACATAATTTCGTCGTTCATGAAAAGAGTATAGATCTACTGAGGATCATGGGTGAATAGATGATTGAGGATTTTTTGATCATTAAGGCGATGAATAGATATTTTTATGAAATGATGGGAATATTTCTCCATGTGGATACTACGTGGGAGCATGGTGAGCTGATTTACAAGAAAGATGGCATATTTATTAGATGATACAACTTTCGGTTGATTAACAAACATAAATACTTTAAATATTGGGACAATTTGGCATACCACTATAATCACATATTAAATGATGATCCAAAATATCAAGAAAATTATTTTCCTCAGAAATTGCTTAGGGTGATATATTACAACCGATATAAAATTTTCATTAACTAGTCTGTTGGTTATTTTTTTTATCTAAATATGATGTGGGGATTCCAACTTTCCCCTGAAAAGTGTTTCATAAGAAAAGAGTTATTTAGGTTCTTTTTCAAATCCTGATAATCAATGCTAATCACATCGATCAATATTTAATTTTCATAAAAATAATATGTGAATACCAAGGTGAAAAAGTTGGATAGATGAACCCCTTATTAATCTTTTGATAGAGTTACCTCTTTAATTCCAGAAACATAATTAATTCCATTCTATAGGGATTATTGGAATTTATTGTGCAGCTAGGTATGAGCTCAATTGTGAAATCAATTTAACTTTTTGGTGGAATTCTAGGAAACTCATCCAGAATGTCATAAAAAATGTCCCAAACAGTAGGCATATCCTCAATATCTATTTTATCCTCTACCATTTGAGATAAAAACCCATTTTGAATGGAAATGAGGATCAATTCACTACATATAATCTCTATAGAAATTTTATACATCTCATCACATCAAAATAAGATCATAGTTTTGTTTGAAATATCAAACGTAATATCACTTCCTTTAATACATCTGTTGGATTTATGAAGAGATTGTGAATCCATGGATAATATGACAACAAATTCATCCAAAGTATGAATGAACTAATTTTAAGGAAGCATATTCCCACAAACATCAACCAGAAAGGATTCATATTATTTATATTTAATAATCATACCATTAGGGTTTTAATATTACAAATACAAATCTCATTATTTTTTACAATCTTAATAGCTGTGGGAAATGTGTTATATATTAATGAGTGGTTAGAAACTGAATTAAATATTAAAATTGCAGTTATATAGTGGATGGTAAGTTTACCTTTCACCATTTCATTAACACAACACTTGTGAAAAATAGTGATCACATGATATTTCAAATTTTTCCTCGGTTTAATAGGTTTTTTATTCTGATAATCATCAAAAACCCTCATGTTTTGGAATTGAAATATTTAATTATAATTTACATTACAATTTTAGCATAGAAGTGGTTGAGGTGCATTCAATGTTATTTTTTCTCCATTCATATTTTTATCTAATTCTTCTCATTAATTCAACAATCAAATGCCTTATGTATATCCATTCGTCCCTTAAAACATTTATTATACACCTTAAGACAAATTCGTCCCTAATTTGTTCCACACATAGAGAATAATGGAAAGATCATATTTTTATATTCATGGTTTTTATAGTATCATTTGAAATAAATATTCCATTTTTGAAAAAACGTGATATTGATATATAAATATAACCTCAATTTAAATCTTGATTGCACAATTCACAATCTCTTGATAGCTACAAGAGTCTCTTATGGCCAATTCCCTTCTATAAATTGGATTTGATCCACGGAAGAACCTATCATCTTTACATTCAGATTGGGTGATAATTCCAAAATCATACATGGAAAGCCTTGTAAAATTAGACTTGTAGGTACCAATAGATTCATCATCATATTTCTTGAACTGAAGGAATCATTCCCCATATTTTTAGGAAGAATTAAAATAAAGTACATATTGAAAAATATGTTTCTTAACATTTCTTAATACATGGATTCAATATTGTCTTACTACCATATATTTTTTGTTAGAGACCACCACTGGTCCAATTAGCCTTCGATCGGATAAACAACAAGAATGTCTTTTTCTTGTTTTGAACAATTAATAATAGAAAATATATTTTTAGTGGTATTTATCCATTATTTAAAAATAATTGGATCATAAGACCCACTAAACTAAGGTGGATGTTTCCAAATGAAAGACACAAAAGAATTTGCTTCATCCTATTCTTATTTGGATGTCTTTCATGATTCATATCATGTGAATTTTGACTGATCATATAAATCATATTTTTTATTCCATATCCCATATAATTAGGATTCATAATAGAAAAATCATTACATTGTGTTTGAAAATCCGTATTGATGGGATTCCTTTAGATTCTATCCATCGATTAAAACTAAAAATAATAGAGTAAGAAGCAATAATCATTGAGAGAAACCTAATAATCATGAAATAACACAAATATAATGTCTATATATGGTCACCTTTTCTAATCTATGCCACATTATTTTTATCCTAGGTAATCCATATCCAAATTCTATTTAAATCCTTCAAGATGGTTTCAGAATTGTTTTTTAATTTTCAGTGAATATCCCCTTAGAGTGTCAACCAAGATGTTAAAAAATCCCCATTTTCATGCACCAGTTCCCAACTGATATAGCTCAATACGGTGTTTTTGAGGTTGTTACCCCCATATAAATCTATGCTAGAGCCTGATATACTTGTATTATCCAGACACATATGTATTTCTAGTAATATATTCACTCTATCCTTTAAAAAAATGCCTGGAAATTTTTTTGTAGAGTTTTCCTTATCCTTATAATATCCCTAAACATGTCCTTAAGGTTTTCACTAATGTTTTCTCCCCCTAGTTTCCAAATTTTCACTAATATTTTTCTCAAATTATTACACTATAGACATTATCTTTTCACACATTAACATTACATCATTTTTAATGGAATACTTAATAAAATACAAAATAGATTCACAAATTCCTTATTAGTCTAGTACCATTAGAAATAAGGAAATATAAACATTGATATATAGGTGAGATAAATTATATCCTACTAGGTTCTTCATGAATATCAACATTCTTATACACATTAAATATAATATATATCTTCATGACCCGGGGAAAATATACAAAAATAACAGTGATATTAGATTCATAGGAAGGGTAAATAAAGAAGATATCTAAGAATAAACATGTTTATAGTGGTTTTAGAACATGAAAATGTCATTAAATGGTCATACCCTACATTAGAAATATCTAAAACATGAATAAAGGAATTAATATTGACAGTTTGTAATATATGTATCATATGTGCATAAAGAGAATAATCTATTAGATCATAACAATTGAATAAGACATGGAATTTTGTAAGACACAGACACATATAAAATTATTATTATTTTAATCATGGAATCTCTTCCATAGCGATCATAGTAGTATGAGTTCAATCCCTATACCAACATGGTAGTAATGGTTCACACCCATAAATATCTTAGTAGTCAAGGTTCAATCTAATGACCATATTAGTAGAAAAATTCATAAACTAAACTGATTTCACTATCCATTACATCCATTTCATTGTCATGATATAAAAATATTTTCCCAATTCAATGGAAGGAGATATAGGCCACACACATATTATAATGAAATCATACATATGGATTCCAAAATATTATAAAGAAATATATGATAACCCATGAAATAAAATCGGTACCATAAACATGTAATCATATCATAACATGTATAAAATAGAAAGGATTCCTCATAATTAAATCAAAGCATAACTCATAAAAAGAAGCATCTTTAATAATCATATAACCCACAGACGGAATATGGGATTCATAAAAATAAGACCCTCAAAACATAAACCATTATAATGAAGAATATGAGTGAAACCATAGGATAATTTACAAAAAGGCATGAGTAATACCTAAAATTTCATCAAATAAGGAATATAATTTTTGAATGATCAATTAAAAAAGGCTTGAGAAAAATATTCATTCTTCTTTAAAAATAATTTTTGACACCCAAAAGATTTTTTAATACCGTTTTCATTAAATATATATGAAAAAATATAATGGAATATTTGATAACAATAAAACATTTTAAAATTTATATTTCACAAATAATAATATAAGAAGATATATTTTTAAAAAATAATTTTATTTTTTAAAAAACATTGTTTTTGAAAAATATCAGTTATCTGAAAAATGGTAGAAATAAGGTCAGATTTTATTAAAAACAGTTCATAAAGATATTAAGTAAAAAAGAGTAGAAATTCTACTATTAAATGATAAAATCATGACTTAATATAAGAGAATAATATAAATTTGTGGTCTAGAAATGTGGATTATAATATTTCACAATGAATTCATAACCATAAACAATCTTGATAAATGATGATATTGTTGCAATAAACTCTTACCACTTGGTAAATTTGAATCATAATCACTACGTAAGTAAATGAAATTTCATGAAGCATATAATAACATGAAAATAATTATATTAGTTATATAAAATGTGAAAGAGAATTATATACACTTATTTAATGAATATAGGTGCATAATAAACATTTATATCTAAGAGGTAAAATTGAGAAAATACTTCCTTACTGATTGGGAAACATTGGACTGTAAAACCTCCTAAATTAGAAATAATATAATGATTTTATAAATACCGATTATTTTATGTATAAAAATAACAAATAATGTAATGGAAAATATAAATACCACAAAAAATAATAGAGTGGTGAATAAGGCATAAACCTAAGAGAAATAAATGTGAGAATTAAAATCTCTTTACCTTAAGTAATGACATTATTTAAACTCATTAAAACATCATGTATAATACGTATAAGTTTATTATAAATATAAAAAAACTCTTCTATATAATACCATATGTGATTTTATTATTACTTTTTATTACCCATTTATAAAAAATCACATGATAATGTTTCACATTCGGTATTATCTACTTTGTTTTTTATACATGTTTTGACTTTTTATTTTCTATCCTATTACTTATATCCAGATTTAATTATTTATATAATTTTAATAATGATATAAATATCAAATATATTCAGTATATATTTTTTATAATAATCTATAAAATATATAAATATGAAATGCATTACACCATAAATAATGACGGTAGACCATACGTACGGATGAACACTACTTCTGTTTAATTATCATTTTGAATGAATGATGGTAAGTGGAATGTATGTATATATATAGACTACTTATAATTGAATAATTATTTCAGATTTATAATAGAAATTTAGTAGACTCATCCCTAATACTTTATATGTAGATTTTCAATCAATCACATCTCTTCGATAAGGCAGTAGTCCACAAGTTACAAACGAAGTTATCTTAATTACACAAAATGTAAAGAGGGAATTTATGTTTTATATAATAATTAAATAAGATTAAATACATAAAAATATTATATATATCATATAAAAAATATTTTATATAATAATTTAAAACCCTGAGATGTGGTAAATGAAAAATGAATTACATCGTTTTGTGAACCATTAGTTTACCAAACACAAGAATAGTACAATTGTTAACCATTAGATAAATGTATATGTAAGTATAGATAAAAACTATAGAAAAAAATATATATGTATTTTTGTGGTACTTATGTTAATATTAAATCAAGGAATTAAAATATTTGAGGGGTTGGGTAATGAAAATAAAATAAAAGCACATAAGGAAGGATGTTACCTATTTTTTGGGGAACTCTTTTTTATTTTCACCAAAAGGGATTCATTATATGTATTTCTTCACAAATTTCGCCCACTAAGATTAAAGGAGATATTTTTTTGAGATTATTTTATCGTATTTTGGTTAATTCAAAGGGATTTTAATGTGTGAATCAGTGGGATGGGTGAGTTCCTTTCTATAGATAAGGAGGAGAGGCAATCTGGTAAATTTTTTAAAAGATAATTCCACCCATGTTTTCCAATGCCGTGTGGTAAAAAAATGGTCAATGTCCAATAAAAGTGGGAATTGGTTCCAAACACGAAAATAAAATATCATTTGAAGAAATATTTAGGTTTTTTTTGGCCTTACGCTTTAGGTTTGGTCTTTTCTTAACCTAAATTTTCTCTTAATCTCTATATTTATTTTTAATCACATTCACTAATAGTTTTTGTTAAAAAACTAAATTTAACATATTATAAAATATAAATTAGTATGATTACCGATATAGAATATATATGGAAAATTATAATCATAGAAGTGGTAGAAATTAATCTAAAATTAATCCTAGAGATGTGTCATTCCAACATGTTTGTTATGCCAAAATGTTTAAATGTTTGGGATTTTTATATAACCAATTTCATTATTAAATTGGTTACAATTACATAAATTTGGTTAATTTAAGTACAATTATTATAATTAAAAGATATTAAAAAAAAATATAACAATATAATTAAATTAAACAATAATACATTTTTTAATTAAAATTTAGTATTTATAACTATTCACCCCCAAATGAATTTTTTTATAAAAAAACCCAAAAATTCACCCTAAGCTAATTTTTAAATTAGTAATTAAAAAATTAATATAATTTTATAAAATGTATTTTCTATGTATCAAAAAATTAATTTTGTTATTTTATATATAAGTACATGAAAGGTAGTTCTTTTATTAAAATATTATTCTCAAAGATATAAATACTTCACTAAAGGTTTTTGGTATTATTATGAAAATTATTTATTAATAAAAAATAATTTTAAATAATTTTATAATATTAGTTAATACTATTCATATTATGAAGTTTTTTGGCTATGTTATAACTATCCAATTTTAATTAATAATATACTAAAATGTTATTTTGTATAAAATCAGTTCTGCATGTAGCACAAGATTAACATGGTATATATTAATTAGAAAGATCGATTAAGGGATGAATATTATGAATGAAATGAAAGAAAATTAATATACTAAAAAAAGTTTCATAAATAATCGAGGTGTTACACCATGAGACCCATATTTGATATTGATCAAATATGTATGCATATATAGCTCATGTGACCCATATTTTATATTGATCACATCTGTGTGTGTATCCCGTGAGACCAAAGTATGATATTGAATACATGTGTGTACTTTTTTATTCCATGATAACCATGATTGATATTTATCACGTGGATCTGATTGTGTATCCAATGAGTCCGATGTTTTATATTGATCACACATGTGTGCATGTGTAGCCTGTGAGACTCGTTCTTTGTGTTGATCACATGGGTGTGCATATATATCCAATGTGACCATTATTTTATATCGATCACATATATTGCATGTGTAGCCCTTGAGATCCTTGTCTAATATTGATCATGTTTTTCTTTAGGTGTTTCCCATTAAAGATTTGTTTGAAAATTATATATTGTGTATGGAAATTGATATTTATCAAATATGTGTGCATTTATTTCCCATGAAACCCATGTTTGATATGGATCCCATATGTGTGTGTGTGACTACAGAAACCAATGATTGATAAATTATCACCTGTGTATTTTAGAACGATATGATTATTTTTGGATATGTAGTCATATACTATTTTTAATCATTTATCAATTTATTATATGATTTTCCTCTATATTCTATAGTTGATCATGTTGGTTTATTCATGTGGACAATCCACCTAAGGGGGTGTTTCAAATGGTTTCATCAACATGTACTTGGGATATCCATTCAAAGGGGTACTTTCAAACTTGTTTTTATAATATCCTATCATGGGGGATATTTCATGTAAAATATTTACATTATTTATGACATAGAACCAAAGTATGTACGGTTGGAGTTTATGGTATCTTAGTTGGTGAATAATCACTAACATATAGTGGGTTGTTATATTCTTGTTATTTTGTGGTTACTTGTTATTATAATGCATTTTTTCCTATTTACTATCTTATTGATCTTATCAAATTTATATATATAACTATATAGTAGTTTGATACCCAACCATGTTTGTGGTGTCCTACTAAGTTGTATGCACACCCTTATTGGGAAGCAATGGAACCGGGGTTCCCACAAAACCCTAGCATATTGAAGGTACATGTTAGGATGATGTATAGGTTTGATAATTTAGTGGGAAATAACACTATTCTAATGGAGAATAGGAGGATGTGAGGCTTAGAGTTATTTGTAGAGACTTGTTTATACTTTTTTCATTTTTATTTTTTATATGTGATAAGCCCAATGGGAGATAAACATCATTATATTCATTTCAAAACAATTGAGTCTTCTATTTCAACATTCATTAATTATTATAGTGATTTTTAGTTTCTAAATACTTAGAATCTACATTGTTAAATGTTTTGTACGTCATATGTTAAATTGCACTCTAATTGAGAATATAGTATCCCCACGATTCACTTTTGACCCTCTGGATTAGTTGGTTGCCTCTCGTGTATGGGGATTCAGACCAAGGGTCATGTGGCACTCTACATCAGTATCATTTAATTTTCTCAGGGTGTTACAAAAATGAAAATATGTTACCAAATATAATTCATACATCAATAGAACTTATTCATACCTATGGTTAGTTTAAAAAGTCTGCATATTTCAATTAATATTTTTAACTGATTAATGTGTTTATTAATGATAAAATCAATAATAAAGAAAAATTTTCAATGAATCTTAATGTGCCCTTTGTGAAATACTATTTGACATAAGAGAAGATCCCTATTTGAAACATAAATTCCAAAATTATCCTCATTGATGAACATTATGGTGGAAGAAAAATCAAAATTTATTCAGAAAAAAATGTACTAAAAAATGAGAAATTAAAAACATATCTAAACATTCAATGTCAGGTTTGAAAAAACATAATATCCACAAAGCACAATTAATAAATAAATTGATAGAATTGTTTTTTCCCAATGAATTACTATATTAAAAAATTATTTATATACTATAATTTTATAATAATACACACATTCATCTAAAAAATTAAAAAATGTTTATTAGTTATAAATAAACAAATAATACAATGAAATTAATCACATAGACATAGAAATCAAAACTATAGTACTAACCAAAATTTTTTATAAATATTATTTTTGTGAAACCTACTCCATGAAGACATTTCAAATTACAAAAGTTGAAATATGTTGTTTTTTTTAAAACAACAGAAGATAAATAGTTAGAAAATTGAATTAAAAATACCTTATTAGTAAAGAATTATTCATTGAAGTATAACTTATAATATTTACACAATAAATCCGTTGATAATATTCTTTATTTTTTGAATTCAATATATTACAAAAATAAATAGATTAATATAGGTTTCAAATAATTTATTCTCAGAAAAAAATGTATCTAGCATTTGAATTAATGATAATGTGATTCAAAGTTACTCTACTATTGATTTTCTCTATTCATTAAAAATAATTGTTGTTCTAATCCAATGTTTCAATATTTATTAAAATAAGGATAAATTCTTAGAATGGGGGGTATATTTTTATATACCAATGAATAATATAATTAAAGTACCCAACATTAACAAAAATTGAATGATACAACAAATAATTGCAATGAGTTTAAAAAAAAATTACCATTAAATCATTAATGATTCAATAGGTAGAACACACTATTTGTTTTGTTATTATTGAAATAAGATAATAAAAGGAAATATATTAATTATGGGTTGAACCAACTGAAATATATAATATAATTTATTTATTTATACTCAATAAATAATCAATTTAAAAACTCATAGACAACAACCAATCCCTTTGTATTCTCCTCAATGTAATTCATTAAAATATAATGATTAATTAAAATGGAATACATTAAACCAAAATTGACACAATATAGTAATTAACCATGAATCCACATATAGTGAACTATTCTTACAAATTGGACTAGATTTTTTTATTAAATATCTTTAGTCTATAATAATAAAATAAATTCTTCTAACAAATCATAAAATAATTGTTTTGAATGATTGAGTATTTAAAACCACAGATAATTATATGATATCGTATAACGTTAATAAAATACTCTATAGAATTCATCTATCTTAGTCGACTCATGTAATCACTTCACCCTCGATGAATTAAAATCATAGTTCAAAAAGAATAATTGTATACAGATATTTATGATGTAGGACCTCATGAAAGAGGATATATATTCAAAAGAGAAACTTATAAGGCTAAATTCTAATGAGGGTCTTGAAAATAGTATTATAATTCCATAAGGATTTTTCTTTATTAAATGATGTATTTCATACAAATATTGATATTTCTATCTTTTATTTTATTTAGTTCATTGTCAGAATTGATTTCCTTTCCTCTAGATTAAATGTGGTGCATATTCATACTTTTATTCACACTGTCATATTTATCCATTAAATACTATAATTTATGGTTTTTAATATGTGTTTTATATTCAATGATAAATTAATTTGGTAAACCACTTCATGACAACATTTTATTCTTGAGGAATTTGAAAACAATGTTATCTTGATTATTTATAAGGTCTATAGTCTCAACAATCTTATAAACATAATCAATAATTTAAAATATATACTCATTTCTATAATAATATGGAAATTTGAGAATAAATTCTATACCTAGAACATAAAATATATCAATATTTAGAATTATTTATTATGGTATATCTAGGCTTTTTCAAATGTTTCCTTTTATTTGGAACTTAAGACAATTGACTACTAATCTTTTAGAATCCTTAATGAATATTTTCCAATAGATGTAAACTTGAAATACTTATTTTTTCCCTATCTTGTAGTGTCTCCCCTCAGTAATGAGTGAAACCAATATAAAATGGAAGTCCTCTCTTCCTAGGGCACCAATATTCTTCGGATTCTAGAAACACACAACCTTAAAAACAATAGGTTATCTTAAAAAAAGTATTTTAGATTAGAAACTAATTTCTTCCTTTTTTTCACTATTGATATAAGGAATGAATCCTATGGCCAAAAAATTCAACAAATACATAAACAAATATGACTATTATATTGAAAAGGTTATTAATTTATCATTTTGAAATAAATTACAAATCATTCTTTGATCACTATTTCATTTATTGGAGATCCTAGATAGATAATTAATAATTAAATTATCAGAACCTTCATTACCATTAAGGTATAATTAAAACTATTAAAATAAAAAATATCTATAATGAGCCTAGAATTATCCTTATTCTTAGAGAAAAAATAAATTATGGATGAATGACTTTTGAAATATATGAGTTTGGAACCAACCAAATATTGCCTAAATATATCAATAGTGATCACAGAAACTGAAAATTCCTACACATATATGTTTTAATTTATTTAAACTATATCTAGTAGTATACTAGAGTAATTCAATGTAAGAAAAATATGTTCTTTTTATTACCCACATACAACCCCAATAACTATATCACTATCATCACAAATAATCTATATTTTTTATTCAAATTAAGTGTAATAATGAAGGTTGAATAAGTTGGGTATTCATTGAAAAAGTTGAATGAATATTTTAACTTATTATTAAATAGAAATAGTGTATCTAAAAACAATATGGAACATATAGGCCTTGTGATCATTGAAAAATACATCATAAATATTTTTTAATAATTAGAATTAAATAAAAAAACATCTAAAACCATGATATTTTTCAGGGGGTGTAATGTTAAATGAATTAAACATCAATAGTTTCAGCACATATTCCCATTTGAGACATGTTGGGGCCATGAAAAATTCAATCAGTGTCCATAAATTAATAATAATCACAAATAATTACTCCCAACAATATAAAAATCATTCATGAATTATGCTATACAGATATTAGATTCTATAAATAGATCTAATAATAAATTCTGACATTGTAAAAATCATCCATGAATACTCAAATTATACTCTATATCTTGCGAAAAAATTTCAAAATCATTTATCTTTGGGATGATTCACGGGAATACAAAAATCCAAAGGGCATCTAGAGAATTTTTTCCCCAAATGTACATCTGAATGTGGTTTTTTTTAAATCTATATGGGCTATAAAAATATAGTAGTAATAATAATAAAAATTATGATAATAATTGAATTCATTACAGGAAAAACATTAAATAATTTGATCTGTGAATGGAATATGACATTTTAATTTACAAGTTATAAAATTCTGATTTATGAAATATATATCGACTCTCTACATGTTCACATTCATAGTCTGAGTTTTCTCATTATTTTTATTGGTGATAATAGTGGCAACTCTTCTGTTAGGATCTACATAGACATTATTATATAAGGGTATATTGAGATATAATTGATGATATATTGTAAATAAAAACATTATAAATTCCTCAATAAAACCCTCATTTATATTGGAATTGAGTCTCTTTATCCCCAGGGATATTGGGTTTTTTATTTTTATGATAATCCTATGCTTCTAGAATGATGGAATAAATAATTTTATGTCTAAAATAGTCCAATCAATGATATATTTGACTATTATAATGATATTTAATAAAAATTCCTCCAAAATATTTCGTAAATAAGATAATCTGAAAAAATGAAATAAAGTGTTATCTCCCTGAAATGAATGATTCAGGTGACATGAAAGATGTTCTGCAATCATTATTGATGTTTTGAAGCTAAAGGGTGGAATATTTGTTATAGGTAGCCCAAGGTCCCCAATTTATAAATTAATGAAAAATTAGAGGGGAAATAAAACATTTTAATATTAACTATCATCCTCTATGTATATCTATTCACACTTTGATTGAAAATATTGGTTGTGGTTGTTATAATTAGAAAAATTATAAATAGGTTCTAATAAATCTCCCTCATACTCATCCAATGGTGCCTCCACATTAGTAGAATATATTCCTAAATATTTATTTAAACATATGGGATTACTAATTATCTCCCTAATTATATATAAAAATATTTGCTAAATATATTTAATAGTTTCATCAAATTTGTATAATTCCACTCTTGAGTAGTTTTTACCATGTTTAATAATAGTAGGCTTCATTAAAACTACGAATTACTCTTATATTTTACCAAAATTGTATATTAACTATCCTATTTAAAACATAAATGACTGCCAAATAAGATTTAAAAAATAATACCAATTAATAGATCAAATTATTTATGAAATTAAATATATAGTATCGGTAAATCCATTGTGGGAAATAATATACCTCTTTAAACAGATCAATACTTCACTCTAATAAGGGGGTTACTAATGGAATTGTTATAAAAAAATAACATAACTCTAGAGGGTGGTTAAAATATTAATATCGATTGTTAGAAAAATGATAAATGGATAAAAAATATGCAATCAACCAAGTCATATAATTTTTGGAGCTAGTAACTATCTTATATGTTTCATATAATAATAAAGCCACCATGATCATAGATTTTAAATGGAAACATGTTATAAATATTAACACTGAAAAGATTTTCTGAAATCTACGTGGAAAACAATTGCAATGTATTATTATTTTAAATATTATTTTTAATTATTTCATATATAATAGAATGTGGACTATGTCGTAAATAAATGTTATATTTTTTTAATGCTCTCAAATAACACAAGGAATAGGAGTAGATCTGGCTCATTCTTCTTCATCAAAATCCTTGTATACAGGGGTTTGTATGGTGATCTGGGATAGAAATTCCATCATTTAAAACACTTTATATTATTTAAAACAAAACATTTCATAAATAATGACATCCTAGTACCGATAAATTCTGTTTATTTTGAGACTAGATATACAATAAACACAATTTAAAAATATCATGATCATATGTCCTTAAATGAACCACGATAGATCATTTTCTAAACATATCATCGGAAAGACTACTCTTCATAACATGGGTAATAAAAATAATAATATAGGTGTGAGTTCAAATCAATATTACGGTTAAACATAAGTGATAATATAATATAATAAGTGAACATAAAATGAGAATATTGTTATAATCAAGATAAATAAAAAATTTCATTCCAAAAAAATTATTGATAATATAACATGGCATATGAATTCAGATAAAATAATATGTGAATCAAACAAGTCTTGAAACATGAGTCAATAATCATGATCCACATTAGCTTAAAAATAATGGGGGAGAAACAGAAATATATGAATAAAAATTCAACTTTGGAACAATCATTAATATATGGAACATTACGTTCAGGATCCATTCCATCAGTGACTACACTTATGAGTGAGTGATATAAACTCATAAATACTTATCTAATGAGGTGTAAACATTTAATAAATGTACTAGAGGGTTATATAGGACCCCAGACATAATCATCTATACATATGAGTTCCACTTGATATATATACCTTATCACATCATAATTATCCCATGAAGAAAAAATGGGTTTCATAAAACATTGAAAATTAAAATAATTCACTTTAATCACAAAAAGAACCCATAATAAGAAAATGAACTCCATTAGACACATAATAAAGAACACATTAAAATAAAATTGGTGTATATTATTTTTAAATATTTTCATTTATGTAAATAATTAATAATTAAATCATTATTCATGACATGATAAATCCATGGAAATGAAATATGTATTCAATAACATTGATTAACATTATAGTTAAATATTATTCGAGCATGTTAATAAATAAAATTGTATTTAGACTAGATAGATAAATGGAAGAATGTTTTTAAAATAATTAACCAAATCAATTTATGTATGTTAGGTATCTGAATCACCAATAAATTAATGGAATTATAAATATGGTGTTCATTGAGGAATATATTTGGAGAAAAATTACAATTATACACTAAAAGATAAATGAAAACAAAATGTAATTGATAGATAATTTATATAAAAATATAGTTATAAAATTAGTTATACTAAGAAAGAATTTGTATGGTTAAATTAAAATAATATCCTTGTTAAATATTAAATTATGTCCAAGCATTTGTATTTTAATGGGAACCATTTCTTGGGGAATTAGGAAAAACTGGTTTAGGTATAAGAAACATCCATGATATTTATTTAAAATTTTATAGATATAAATATATTATAAATAAATGATAATATAATTTTCTTTTATAAACCTATTATATATTTTACAAATTATGTATCGTAGAAAATGAAAACAATCTGAGAAACAAGATTTCTCATTTAAAACAATAAAAATATATTCTTTTTATAATTTGATTAAAATAACCCATTTAGAAAATATTTAAAATTTATTTAATTATTGTGGAAGAATATCATGTTCTTTAAAATGAACTTGATCAATTTTTAGGTATTTATAAGTATATTTTAAAAATTCTCTAAAGTATTTTGATATGGAAAAATAGATTTTCTTGATCGAAAAATAGATTGAGTTGGTTTCACATATAAGAAATACATTGGGTTATATATGAATCAAGGTGAAATGTAATATCAAGGGGAAATAACAAACCATAATAATAAACAATGGAAATGATGAGTGGTTTTATATATAATAGAAATTCCATAGATGGATTATCTTTCAAAAATAATTTTGATTTGAAAATAATATTGGTAGTGAAACCATTATGGTTTGACTACCATTTAGATAAATGCAACATTCATGTTGAGTATCATTTGAATTGATGTAAATCAAAATAATGTAAAAAATATTCCTCTTTATACACAATGAATATGGTAACATTAATTTATTAGTTAGTAATCACAATATATTTAAGATATCATGGTAAACATTAAAAAATATGTCTGAAGGAATTAAATTGAAGACAAAAAACCCCATAATTAGTTTCCATTTTATTCTAATGCACTCAAAAATCATGTATAAATATGATAATTATCTTAATAACATATTTTATAATCATAAAATTTTGTGATATTTGTTTTTAATAATTAGTAAAATTAATATTATTTAGTTATTACGGTATTTTTAGTGTGGGGTGTAGGAAATCATGATAATTATGAAATAGTTTTATAATAAATATGTTTTTATACATAATTTTGCCAAATTTCATCATTACATGATCATTAATGTTACTGTAATGGATAAATAACAATTTTATTTCATATTAAATAACCTTTCATGAGTACTTTTTTCATTATCATGTAATATGAAATCGAAAATTTAAAACTGTTTATTGACTTTTAACATAAAGGAATTTTTAATTAATTAATGAGTTAATTATTTATTAACATTTTTAGAACAAAAAATATAATTACTTAAAATATTTATATCATATTTTACCATAAATTATGTTTTCTTAATCATCAATGACATAATTTCGAACCATTTTTCAAGTAGGTGTTCAAACTGACTTAATCATGAACATACCATGATTATTTATGACTATAAGGTAACTTATTTTAACTATTATTATAGATATATAATAATTATATAATCTCGTGTTATTAGTTTGATATATAACAATTATAAATTATTTAGAATAATATTTAATTAATATGAAATATTATATAATTTCATTTAAATATTTTAATCTTCATACACATATTTTAAACGATTGTATTAATAATAATAATTTGATGGTCGTATCATTATTATGTGTTCAAATTTTCCATAACATAACATTAATGACATATTAAAAATAATATTTTCCCATTAAACATTTTCTCATAAACACCCTTTTATGGAATTTATGAAAATAAAAAATGAAATTCAATAATTGTATGTCATTGGTAGTTTACACGTATACATAATTTATGATTTCATTTTCCACATAATAGGATAAATGAATAATCATTTTTAATATTTAACAACATAAATACTTTTTTAAATAAAATTTTTATTTATTAAATTCAGAATTTGGACCATCTTTTAATGTTGTTACGGAAAACGAAACATGGTGTTTTGTGAAGGTGATAGTTTGCGTGGAAAAAAAATTTGTTTTAAATTTTCATAAAGAAAAATGATAAAAGGTTATGATTGTTTAATATAATAGGATAATAAAATAATGTATATAGAAAATAATTATTTCATTAAATTGGTATTTGAAAATTTAAATATCGAAGGAAAAAAAGGAAATAGTTTAAGTAAAAATAATTACTCACGCCGAGTACTATGAGATTTACATAGAGGATCTCATGGTTATGGATGGAAAAGTCTATTCTATCATGACTAGAATATGATGATAGAGAAATAGGTATATAGGGTAATGTAATATGGTAGGTTTTTTAGGAAACAATATTTATAGGAGTTCCTTTAAGGGGGTAGTGATAAGACACTTTTATAAGTGGCGAGAATAGAATTTTTTTGTAAATATTTCAAAATAATATAAAGGGAGAAAATGTTAAACTAGTGAATTGGAACCAAAATTAGAAAATAACCTATATTATAGTGATATAAGGTTGATAATATATCAATTGTCTAATTATAAACATGTTTAAATCCTATTACTCCTTGAATTATTGCCTTTTACATTTAAGCTTTTTCTTAGGTAACATGCTTTTACCTAGGTATTTTAACCTTTAGGAACTAAATTTAAAATTTTCTTATTATATAAATTATACCTCATAATTCCAAATTTTAAATCGAATTTGATTGATTCATTTTTTTAAGTTAATAAAAATAAATTTAAATGACATAATGTATAATGTTTTTATATAATTGTAATTATAAAATGTTAAATACATTTTTATAAATTTAAAATTATTTTTATAATTTTAAATAAAAATAATAAATAAATATTTTTTATTATAGAAATTTATTATAATTTTTCAATTCACACTTATACACTAAAAATGGAAAGAAGCCGTAGTATCGTATATTCCACAATTCAACTAAAAAATAATTTAGTTAAAAAAAATAAGAAAAATTCATGATTTGATAAATTTAAAATTATAAATAAAAAATTGGTTTTTTATATATCTAGTTATTATAATAAATCTTCTAAATTTTATTATTAAATTTAAAAAAATTTAAATTAAAACTACTTTTAATGAAAAATGTCATATTTAACAGTTAATTGTTCATAATTGTATTTCAAATAAATGAATAATTTAAATGATGTTGATATTTTATGTCATGTGTATTAATAATTTAATATTATTAAATTTAATATATTTGGGAAAAATATAATATACTTAACAAAATGGTTCTTCAAAAAAATTACTTTAGTTGTAAATTCAATTAAACCAATTCCATTAAAATTAATTATTCATATTCTAAAATTTAATTTTATTACTCCATTGATATTAAGAATGTTTATTTTAATTTTATATATACATAATATCATGTTTTTATAATAATTATATTAATATTTATACATTAAATATATATATATATAATATTTTAAAATAATTTTTTAATACAATTGTGAGTTATATTATTTTAAATATACTACTAAACAATACATGACTTTAGTGTACCTATCAGATATAGGATCAATGAACTTATTTTCATTTACTATATTTATAACATCACGATTACATTCATATATATATATTTGTTAAATGATTCACTGATTCCACTCTCACTTCACATGGAATGGTCCTTCCTTCATATAATAAATTTTTCAAAATGTTTTATCCTTTCACAGAGCTCTTCAACATCATTGGCTTTATTTGTCTATTGGTAATACTAGTGTTTGAAGATATTCTATGAGATTTACTAGTAATGATTATTTTATATATATTATCCCCTTTTGATTTATTCAATTTTAAGGGATACACTGCATCCAATGTGAGTAACAATACATGTAGTGAAATATTTAGGTTTATGTGCAAGTGTGGAAATTTCCCACTTATGAATAAATTGAGTTTCATTATTTAGATTCATATGTTGTAGGGAACCTTTTATAATCATGTTTCAATCCATTTTAAATAATAGTAAAGTTTTATATAAAATTATAGAAATAAATAATAATAATAATAGTCTTTTAAAACATGAGATGTTATATTCTCCCCCCTTAAATAAAAAACATCAACATAATTCTATCTAAGAAAACACTGGAAATATATAAGGACATAAAAAGTATAAAGAGAAATCATTATATAATTTATAGAGATATATCAACCATACAAACTTGTGAATCATATTTTTTTAATTAGAATTGTATTATCCCAAATATTGAGTTTTTTTAACAAACTATTTTGTGTAAGAGTCTACCATTATTTTGTATTATAACACCAATTGAATAATTTTTTCTCTAGGGTGTTTATTATTATTTTTAATTTATGAAATATCATAGTTTAATATGAGGATTATTATCCTTACTCCATATAATTTTTCTTAAATGTTGGGGGAACCAATATATCACAAAAATCATGTTAAATTTAGATAATGGATAGATAATTAGATTTATAAAAGGCACATTCCAATAAAATAAAAATTTGAATACAATAATCATATCTTCTGAATATTTTATCGACTACAAAAAAATTATGTTACCGATTTAGTAATTTAAGAAATCATATTAGATATACTAGAGTTTCATGAATAAAAATACACAAAGGCATATATAACCATATATTTAAGGGTATGTGTACGATAAATATTATGATCCACTTTGAGAGTAGTGATCAAGTATGTATTACACTGTACTCTTTGACATTGTGGTCAGTGATGCTCATCATCTTGATTAATCATCAGTTTTGGTAATTGACAAGGATAATTCCCATGTTTTCCCCATATAGTACATTTTATTATTAATGGTATATTAGGATGAAATGTATTTAATTCAATTTTGTTAACAGAAATATTAATTTTCGTGAGGATGTATGATGCTCGTTGACATTGTTTTCAAAAAGTAATGAATCTTATAGTCCCATTGAGTCATTTTTCTTGATGATTATTCCCAGATTATTGACATATAAAAAATTAAAAAAATAATCCTTCAAAATTATTATCACTTAATATTTTTTGGAGACTCCACCCTTCTTTTAATTGGTGTGTTTAGGACTTAGAATATGATCACATAGTTAATCATATTTCACGATTGTTATTTTAGCATAATCAATATGTTTTGAGCATCTAGATCCCATTATGATGGATTGTTCATTGTGGTAATATATATATTCTCCCTTAAACCAATGGTTCCTTCTTATTCATATCATTAACAAAACCAAAAGGGTTGACATGAGTGAGAACAATTTCCAATAATGTGGAATTTTTATAATCATAAAATAAATTTTTAAAATAAAATAAAATGACCTTATATATTATCACATTGAATTATTGATTATTTAGGTCAACCTATATTGATCTTAGTTTAATTTATGATGAGATATCATATAATTTTAAACATGTTTCTTCTATGTAACTAAGAAATAAATCATTCATAATGAATCCTAAAGGTAATGTGATTAACATGTGCATATCACCTAGGAGCATCTATCCAGGTATCCAGTATTATTCTCAATAATAATTCCATGATTTTATGATTGATTCAATTCTCAACCTACCATTTCTAGGGGGAATGCCTCAAGTTCCATTTGTTCCACAACATCATCAACTTTATTATATCAAAACATGGATTCATTTTCGTGGAAGTCCAAAATAAAAAAAATAAAAAAATTATTTTAGTATACCATTATATACTAAATCTCATCACAAGGGGTTTATCTATGGTTCAAAATCCCAAAAACTAAATTCAGGTAAACTAATATACAAAATAACTAATCATCTCTTATGATACCATCTCTAGTTACCTATGGTAGAAATATATTATTATTATTATCTTTTAATTATTTAAAATGTAAAATTTCATTAATAATAATATTAAAGTTTAGATACTTTTAGTTTCTTTGGAGACTAGCTATATAATAATATGTTGGGAAAAAATCCATCAAGGAATCATTGAAAAATTTTTGAGGTGATTGTGTTTGTTGAAAAACTGGAAATTTATGTTGTAATTGTCAAAAAAAAAGACATACAATTTTGTTTACAAAGGGGAATTAATGGTGGAATTTCGAGTTCAAGAGCTATGTTCAATGATCCATGTTTGATTCAAGAATGTCGACAAATGAATGGATGATTTGGAGGTGGTGCAAAAATAGAAGATACAAGGTGGCGCCATTTTCCAGTGTTTGCCAAATTTTTGGACCTGAAAATCAAAAAATGAAGAAATGTGTTTTTAGCAAAGGGAATTTCGCACTGAGGTCTTGGAGGCTTGGAAACTTTCGCGCAATATTTTTTTCAAGATATTAACATCAAAATATGGCAAAGGGATTAGGGTCGCACATGTTTTGGGTTTGGTCGAGAAAGTGGTTTGTGCGGCATAGACTTGCATGTCAAAAGTTGCGTGTCGAGGGGAGACTTGCATGCCATCACGTAGGGTGTCAAAAAACCTATAAATACAGGTCGACCCCTCCTCATTCGGTGACGAGTTCTACACTTATGGAAAATAAGAGCTCCCGCCGCGCAGGTGCGGTGGTAGCGCAAGTGGTGTGTTGTTGCGCATGAAGAAGTTGCAGCCAGGTGATAGTTTTGCACCTAATGTTGTTTGGGCGAGAAAGGATGTGAGTCACCAAAATTTAGAGTTGAGGAAGGAGGTTTCACGCACGTGGTTGAGGTGGACTTGTGCGCCAGATTTTGAAGAATCGCAAAAGTTGTTGGTTGCGCCCCAAAATAGGATTGGGCATAAAAGGGTGTGTGTCGTGCAAGTTTGGAGTAGCAGAAGCTTGTGCCGCGCAAGTGGTTGAGGTGGACTTGCCCGCTAGTTTTGACTTGCATTCTGAGACTTGCACGCCGGATTAGAGAAGGGCGCCAAGTAATGTTGATTCAAGGCATAGATTCATGGCTACGTGAAATCTGGAAGATTTCCCAATACCTTCAGTGCAAAGTGATATTCATCTACATGTGAAAGTAGGACTTCACAGAGCATCCACATACAACAGAGGATGCATTCACTAGTGATAATGAAGAGACCTATAGGTCTATAAACTGTGAGTGGATCCTTTCCAGAGCTGTGGGGAAAAGAAGAGTAAGAAGGGGATTCTCTCCACCGGTAGTGAGCCAGTGAGAGAGAAACAAGGAGTGACCCTTGGGAAAGCAGTGAGCTGAACCAAAACCTTGTAAAGGTAGTGAACCTGGGCATTGAAGTGATCTAGCCCGAAACTTGTAAACATAAGTGTGCTTTAGTGGATTCGTTACAGCGGCACATCACCATTGTATGCTTCTTGGACGTAGCCTAGTGATGGTGAACCATGTAAAAATCTCTATGTCTGCCTGTTTACATCCCTAAATTGCATTTAAAGCATCATCATTAGATAAAGATGAAAATAATTGGTCATAATAAATACACAAGTGCAAATAAAGTGACCCTTGTAACAAATAGGTCATGATCAAGTGGGGGAGGAAGAATTTTTAAAAAATAATATCCATACCATGATGCACCCCCCCCCCTATCAGGGTATATAAGCCCCTATTGGTCCTAAAAATTGGTATCATAGGGTATGTTCCTTTTATCAGATTTGTTTTGTCTGACATGGTTATGTCGATCTGTGTGGTTAAAGATTTAGTTTACTCTTATCTTGGTGTTCCATGGAAAAGGGTAGAACGTCAATGAAGAAGCAAAAGTTGGGTGATATTCGTTAGTGTGGATGTGTGTATGGAAAAAGTGTGATTCAATTAAAAGAATAAAACAGCTTAATTAAAGAAGGACTGGATGAATCTGATAAGGAAATGATTGACTCACTCATCCATGATGTAGGAATGACTGAAGTAAATGAACTTCAAAGTGATACTAAAAAAATGATGATGATGAAGTTTCAAGAAGGAGGCCACCAATAGATTTTGTCAACATGAAAAATAAATTGGATCAGAAATTGGATGAAGGAGTCAAATATAATGATATCCAGATCTAGGTATTAGAAATTGAAGTCAATAAGCTGAGAGGCTTAAATCAAAGGCTTATTGATGTGAACACTAACCTAAGGGAGAAGAATGGTTCTCAAAGTGAATAATTACAAAATATGAGTATAATGAAAGGAAAACAAAAGGCTGATGATTATTAAGAGAATCAAAAGTCAAAAGATGTTCAGAATCTAAAAGACAGAAATGACGATCTAGCTACACAGTTGTCTAAAAATGTTCAGAATAATCAAATGCTACTACAAGAGATTGTATCTTTCTCTCAATATGTTTCTCAGGAAAAATTGAATGTAAATGATCAATGTAACATGGTAGCAATGCTTACATGAGAACTGGAAGATGAGGTGAGTATCAGGGAGAATCTCAGAAAATAACTCAATGCTCAACGTGAATCAAGAGATATGAAGATTCAACAATTAGAGGGAGAGATAGAAAAATCCAAGAAAGAAATGGAGATATCAAAAGACATAGGAAAACCTAAGTTGAAGGATGTACTGCACTTATTATTCGATTGTCCTTCGGAAGGTGGTGATAATGTGAAAAGAAAGTATGAAATTTATGAGGAGAAACAACAAAATATTTTTTTTATCTCAAAGACCACATAGTTTAGGAAAAACTAGTATTGTATTTGATTAATTCCCTCTCATTCATGATATAATGAGAGCTGTGAATAGTTCCAGAAATGATAAAAACCATGTAGGTGATAGAGAAAGACCTAAAAAGACTTTTACATAAAGTAAGGATATCATGTTCTATTTTTGTGGGATTCATGGTCATACATTAAGCTTCTATTCAGAGGCTCAGGAATACATCTCAGGATATGAAAATAGAAAATGTACTAAATCTGAGAATAAGAAGAAGCGTCATGAAAAATCAGAGAGAATACTCCCTCAGAGGAAAGAAGTTATTAGGTGCTTCTACTGTAGAAGAATGGGACACACCATGAGTATGTGTCAGGAAGCTCAGGAGCTCAATAGCATAAGAGGAACTCAACCTCCATCAACATCTTGGTTGAGAAATGATGAAACGATGTATGCTTTTGATGGAAGATGCTTCGTATGTTATCATTATGGGAATTTGGAAAGACATTGCAGTAAGAAGAAACCAGGTATGGAAAATAGAATCGAAGGGAGATTATTAACTCCAGTGCTGCATAATGAGAAATTATACAATGGGTGAAAATTTAGTAAGGTGAAGAATAGGCTTAGAGCCTTAGGGTAATCACATGGAGCTGAACGAAAGGTGTATGAGTGACCTTCTATGTCATACTCACAACAGCTCTAATGGAGAGAATGTGAACAGACCAAGAAGGTTAAGGGGAGATCTACTCCAGCTGTGAGAAATAAGAATGTACACACAGTGGAGGACTCACCACCAACACAAAATAGTGTGGTGACTCAAATATATGATAAAAGAAAGATAAATAAAGAATGTACTCAAAACATCACATGTCATGTCCCATATAGAGATGTGGAGGTAAGAAGAAGATCACTAAAATGGGGGAAGAAGAAATGGAATATGCCAAACAGAGAGATACCTACTCATAGAAGGAATCAAGGGAAATAGAAATTTGGTGAAACATCAAAGAAGAAAATGTATACTAGTGGCATTAAACCCCAAGTGGTGAGAATGGTCAGGCCTGCAAAATCTTCATATCAGAAAAGGACTCAGCATGCAGGTGATGAATGCTTAGTCATATGGCCAGAGCAGTTGAATTTGGTTATGCATCTAGAAGAGGCGAGGATGGAGTGCGATGCTCTATATGAAAGAATCATTGGGATGACCCATTAGGATCAACCAAAATCCACTTCTTGAGAATTCCAGAAGAACCCCTCTTCATATGTATATAAATGATATTAACTGATTATTCAAGTGTTTCAGGTTTTAGGGAGATACGATCCAAGGGTAAGTGGCATCTAAAGATTCAAAGTGGAGAAGTGATATGCTCCATAGTTTTAATTGATTCAATTCAGGTACCAGAGTTGAAGAAGAAAGGGATAAATAGAGCACAATAGGAAGTGATTTTCTTGTCGACTTTGTCTCTTGTTACCTACACCAAGTTCCAAAATTAGTAGGCTTAGATATTTTGTTAATGGATCAATCCAGAGTTCCAGATAATAAAATATGCATGAAGAGAAGAATGGTTATGGGTCTATACAGTTGGGCCTAACAATTGGAAGACTTGCATAACATAGGGGGCGCATTCTATATCCTAATCAGATACAAGATCTCAATGTGATATTAAGGATGAATTTTTATGTTACTAAAGAATGACTGGGGGGAAAGTAGAAACACACAGGTTTTGATGATTATCTTCTTTTTGTTCTAACAATTTGGTTTTAGTTGAGTGCTTTCAGGATACCAAGAAGCTGTGAGAGAAAATCAATGGTGTGTCAACAAAAATCTGAGAGATGAAGTTCAAAGAAATGAAGTCATTGAATAATGACATAGTGACATGTATTTTGTTAAAAGTAAGGAAGTAGTAAGAGACACAAGGAGAGCAGAAGTGGATGAAGTTGATTCAGAAGAAGATACTGATGGTGAGTACGAGGATGTAAAATCCTTATCTACACAAAATCCATAGAGTCTAGCTAAAATTGATAGGCAGAATATCATTGGTGATTAGTTAGCTCCAGTTCAGAAAATGAGAAGGAAGTCACTGTAGCAGACATATTTTCCATCTCAGGTTGAGCCGAAATGCTTTTTTGATGCAGATGAAGGTGAAAACTGGGTTCATGCTATGAATGAAGATCTTGATCAAATTGAAAATAACCTGACATGGGAGATTGTTTCAAGACCAGCTGATAAGAATTTCATCGGGACTAAATGTGTCATTCGCAAGAAGATGAACGAAGATGGAATAGTGACTCGGAACAAAGCACGACTAGTGTGAAAGAGGTACTCCGAGATAGAGGTAATAGATATTGATGATACATATGCAACGGTGGCAAGGCTAGAGACAATCAGATTATTCATAGGCATTTCGGTGCAACAGAAGTTCAAAGTTACCCAGATGGACATCAAATCAGCATTTCTAAATGGGTTTCTAGTAGAAGAGGTGTAAATTCAGCATCCTGGTGGTTTTCTCATTCATGAAGCTGAAAATAATGTTTGTTGATTAAAGAAAGAACTATATGGGTTTAAGAAAGAACCAAGAGCATGGTAATCAAGGCTGGATCAATATTTAAAAAATATTGGCTTTCAACGTGGTGGAGTTGATTACAATATTTACGTCAACAACAACAGTAATGAAAGAATGATGGTGTTAGTTTATGTCGATGACATAATATTTGGTGGATCAGATGAAGCTGAGTGAAAAAAGTTTTATGAAATCATGAAAAATGAATTCGAGATGTCAATGATTAGTGAGCTATCATTTTTCCTTGCTTTACAGGTGACACAAGACAGTAATGGAACTTTAATTTCTCAATCCAAATATGAAAAGGAGGTTTTGAGAATGTTTGGAATGGATAATTATAAGGAAATGAAAACTCTGGTTGCTACTCAGATGAAATTATCAAAATATTATGATGACAAGGCAGTTAATATCACAAAATACAAGAAAATTATTGGATGTTTGCTATACTTGGCTACAACAAGGACTGACATTGTTTTCACCAAATGACAAGCAACGAGATATCAGAGTAATCATAAGGAAATCCACATTCTTGCTGTAAAAATAATTATTCAGTATATCAAGGGCATGGTGGATTTTGGTTTAACATATAATGAAAAATCACAGACATAGTTATTCGGATATACTGTTGTCGATTGGGATGGTTCAGCGGATGACATAAAATCAACATCTGGAAGAGCATTCTATCTTAGTGGACTATGTGTTTCTTGGTTAAGAAAGAAGTAGGATTTCATTTCATTAAGCACCGCAGAAGATGAGTATATTACGACCACTCAATCTTGCACATAGTTATTAGGGATGAAGCATCAACTTGAATATATGAGAGTTGAAGTGAAGTCTCCAATCAGAATCTAGTGTGATAACTTAAGTGCTATCAATCATAGAAAAAATCACGTCCATCATTCAAGGAAAATTAACATTGAGATAAAGTATCGTTTTATCAAGGAGAAGGTTGACCATGGAATCGTGAAGTTGGATTATGTTCATACAGATCTACAATTTGTAGTCATTCTGACAATGGCCTTGACCAATGAAGCTTTTGAGAGACATCGACTGGCTCTAGGAGTTCAGTCGACTCCCCGCACTTGAAAGTGAATGGATGTGGAACCCCCTCTCCTCGAGGTATGATGTGTTTTTTCCAAATGTGCTGGTATGTGTTATCTACTCTGTTACAGAATACAATGGAGTGACTTTTGGGTTCATTGAAAAACGAGGAGAAAACAGTGATTGTTCAAGGGGGAGACAGTGTGGAAATTTGAAAAATCATGATTTATATGGGGAGAAGCTGATAGGTGGAGCATTGAGAAAGGAAGAGTGCAATGAGATTGTGGGATAATATCAAATCTGACGATGCTAGAAGTGATCGATCAAAGAATACATATCACGACAGTTGAGGATCGTGATAAAAGAAGAAGAGTGGTGTTGGAATGTGGTAAGAATTTTTCCAAAAATTGGTTTCGGTTTGGTGTCAACAGTGGGTCCCAGATTTGAAGTGATTCATTGATGAAATTTTCATTTACTCTTGTTTCTCATGCCACGCATGGCTCATGTGGGCTTTTAATATTTTTTGAGTAAATCCTTGATCGCTATCGGATTCACAATAGGCGAATCGTGGATGAAGACTTAACGATTTATCTTTTTATGGAAGAGTTATCAACAAACCCAAAGGGGGATATTGTTGGGAAAAAAATACTTCAAGGCATCATTGAATAATTTTTGAGGTGATTGTGTTTGTTGAAAAAGTAGACATATGTATTGTGATTGTTGACAATGAAAACTATGACATTCAAATTTGTTGAAAAAGGGTAATTCATGGTGGAATGTCGAGTTCAAGAGCTGTGGTCAATGATCTGTGTTTGATTCAAGAACTTCGACAAAGGAATGGATGATTTGGTGGCGGTACAAAAAGAGAAGATACAAGGTGGCACCGTTTTACAGTGTTTGTCAAATTTTTGGGCCTGAAAATCGACAAATGAAGAAAAGTGTTTTTGGCATAGGGACATACGCTCCAAGGTCTTTGAGGCTTGGAAACATGCATGCCATATATTTTTCAAGATCAGAGCATCAAAATATGCCAAATGGATAAGGGTCGCGCAAGTTTTGGGTTTGGTCACAAAAGTGGTTTGCTCGGCATAGACATGCGCGCCGAAAGTTGCATGTCGAGGGGAGACTTGTGCGCCGTTGTGCAGGGTGTCCGAATGCCTATAAATATAGATAGACCCCTCCTCATTCGATGATGATTTCAACACATAGAGAAAATCAGATCTCCCATCGCGCAGTTATGGTGGTCGCGCAAGTGGTGATTGGTCGCGCAAGAATAAGTTGCGCGCCAGGTGATAGTTGCAAACCTAAGGTGGTTTGGGTGAGAAAGGAAGTAAGTCGCCCAAATTTAGAGTTGAAGAATGAGTTTTGATGTACGTGTTTGAGGTGGACTTGCATGCTAGATTTTGAAGAAGCGTGAATGTTGTTGGTTGCGCGCCAAAATTGGTTTGGGCGTAAAAGGGTGTGCGTCATGAAAGTTCGGAGTACCAGAAACTTGTGTCGCGCAAGTGGTTGAGGTGGACTTGCACTCCAGTTTTGACTTGCATGTCAAGACTTGCACGCTGGATTAGAGAAGGGCACCAAGTAAGGTTGATTCATGGTAGTGATTTAGTGCTGCATGAAAGCTGGAAGATTGCCCGATACCTTCGGTGAAAAATGTGATTCATCTACAGGTGAAAGTTGGACATCAATAGAGAATCCACATACAATAGAGGATGCATTCATTAGTGATAATGAAGATACCTACAGGTCTATAAACTGTGAGTGGATCTTTTGTAGAGCTGTGAGCAAAGGAAGATGTAGAAGGTGATCCTCTCCACCGGCAGTGATCCAGAGAGATGGAAACAGGGAGTGACCCTTGGGAAAACAGTGAAATGACCCTAAAACATGTATAGGCAGTGAGCCTGGGCATTGAAGTGATCTAGCATGAACTTTTTAAACAACAGTGTGCTTTAGTGGATTTGGTACAGTGGCACATCGCCGTTGTATGCTCCTTGGATGTAGCCCATTGAGGGTGAACCAAGTAAAAATCTATGTGTCTGCCTGCATACATCCCTAAATTGCATTTAAATCATCATCCTTTGATAAATAAGAAATAAGTGCTCATAATAAACACACAAGTGCAAACAAAGTGACCCTTGTAATAAAGAGGTCAAGATCTAGAGGGGCAGGAAGAATTTTGAAAAATAATATCCAAACCATGATTCACCCCCCTCTCAGGATATATAGGCCCCTATTGGTCCTCACATAATAATATTATTTCGAACATAGAATAATATATTTTTTATAGAAACATACTTGAATCTCTTTATGAAATATCACATGTAAGGCTCATTATCGTTTGATTGAAAATAAAATCATAAGAAATGACTGATATTAAATGATTAATAATGGTAAAATAATAAAAATAATCAAATATAAAAAGTAAACATAAGATTAGAATTTGTGTATAATAATTATATATAAGATAATCCATACAGAAAAAAATAATAAATCATAAATAATGGCATATGAAATGGAATAATAGAATACGTGAATTAAAATTTTATGGAAACATGATTCAATAAACGTAATCAAATGAGATATTAAAACTATAAGGAGAATAAACCTAAAAGTACAGAACATATTTCATTTTTTTCACATACATTAATATTGATTACATTACATTTGTGAGCTACAATATATGTGAACACACTTGCGAGAAACTAAAATATACTCATGAATACCAATATCATGAGATATAAACATTATAAAGATTCATTAGAGGACTATATAGGTCCCCACCCACCACCATCCATATATATATGTTCCAGATGAAATTAATCATTAATCAAATCCTATAGAACTCATCGAAATATGAAGTGTTTCATAAAAAATTCTAAATGATAATCATTCACATTTATAGCATAAAGAACACAATGAAATAAAATGGGTTTTATTAATCATCTCATAAATAAACAATAGAAATAAAATGGGTTCTATATCCTTATCAAATGGTACGTATGTAAATAATTCAAATTTCCATTAGTAACAAAACAATTATATACCCATGTAAAATAATTTGGCATTAAATGAAAATTGGTAACATTTTTTTTGAATAATATTCAATAAAGATAATAATGTATATGGTATTTACAACATATAAATATATTTTATATAGTTAAGAAAGTAATTCCACTAAATAATCGATGTATGAAAACTACTTTAATCAACCTTCAATAAAATGAATTGAAAATAGGGTATTCGTAGAGGATGGAAAATGAAGGAAAATCATTCTTTTAAATAAAAAACTAATAGGGAAGGTAAAGGAATTGATGTATCATTTATCCAGAAAAGATGTTTATTACAAAATTCAACCATAAAAATAAGATGGATGGACACATAAGAACAATTTTATTTTTTATGAATAATTTATGTCAAAGGATTTTTTTTGATGGAAATCATTTCTATGAGCGTTGAGAAAAAATTAATTAGAAATTAGAAACATCTAAATATTTTTTTAAACTAATTTAGATAATAATATTTTATAAATAAATGAGAATACGATTTTCTTTTATAAAGCCTTGAAATCATAGTATGTAATTATTATACAAAATTAAGAAATTATGTAAAGTGGTGTTGACATAGAAAACATTAAAAATAGATTCCTCTTATAATTTGATGAAAATGATCCATACAGAAAATGATCAAAACATCATGAAATTTTTTTGAACAATAAAAAATAGTATAAAATAATTTCAACAAATTATTATGTTGTATATAAGTAAATATTAACTATCATCCCACAAAGTGCGACTTGGAAAAAGTGATACTATATATCGAAAAAAGATATGTAGTCAGTTTCACTTATAAGAAAAAATTCTGGTAAAATATGAGTCAAAGTGAAATAAAATAGTGAGTGGATATATAAAACAACATAAATATAAAATGGAAATTATCATAGGTTTTATAAATAATACCAATTCACTAGATAGATTATCGTTGAAAAATAATTGTTAATTGAAAAAATTATTGTAATCTAAACCCTTATTATTAGATATACATTGTGTTCTAAACAAATTTCATTTTGGGAGTTTTTTAAATTAATTAAAATTTAAATAAAGTAATAAATTATCCTATTCAAACCCAAATAATATAGAAAAATATAGTCATTATTAATTTATCAAACCATACTAACGTTATTATTGTGAACAATAAGAAATAGGTCACATGAAAATTAACACTGACAAAAAGATCCTCTAATCTTGTTTCTTGGCTTAGTTTGATTCTAAATAAGATAATATATATAAAATATCAATATCTTAATCAAATATTCCAAAGAAATAACATTTTATAAACATTAGTTATTATTATTCAATTAATATATATTTCTACATTATTACCTATTATCAATGTCAGGTGTGGATAATATTTCCATTTCGAAATAGTTTCATAATAGAAGTATTGTAATTAATTCTTCTAACAATGTTAACACTTAAAAGTTAAATAAATTTAATTAAATGGAAGATTTGTAGTTATTTTTTAAATTAAATATTTTTTCATGAAAAATTTATCCTTTATTCAATAAGAGGAAATCAGCAACATACATTTTCGGTGATTTTTATGCTACAATGGGTGTTTTCTTAATTAATGAGCTAAATATTAGTATATATTTTCTAGAACCAAAAATAATAATTATATGAATATTTATATCATATAATACATAATTTAATATCTTAAAAATCATCGATGGTATATTTTTATATCACTGTTAAATTAGGTGGCAAACCAACATAAACATGAACATACAATGATTATTGATGATAATAAAGTGATTTTATAGAAATTTAATTATAAATGTATCATAATATAATCATTTCATTTTTAATATTTTGATATAAAATAATTAAAAACTATTTATTTGAATAATTAAGTGATATAAAAATTTTACTTTGTTTAAATTAATGTATTTCTACTTAGTATGCTTATTTAAAATGAATAAATTAATGATTATAATTTATTGATCATAAAATTAATAGATTCAACAATTTTTCATACCGAAAACTCAATGATATAATTAAAATAATTATTATCCATTAAAACCATTCTCATGAATATCCATGTAAGTGGGTGATAGAAAGATAATCAAAAATCAATCTTTTAGGGGAGACGAAAGTTCATGCGTATGCATGGTAGATGATTTAATTTTCCATAGAAAAAGAGAAATGAATAATATTTTTTTATCATTTGATAATGTATAATATGTTATATATATAATAATTAATTATTGAAATTAAAATTATAACCATATTTATATTGTATTTTAGGAAAACAAAACTTGATGGTTTTTTGGAGGCAGCATGCCGCACACAAACATATATCATTTTCAAAATTCTTAATGGAAACAAGACATATTTTCTAATGATTTGTCGAATAGTGTAATAAAATTCAGTATATAATTAATAATTTTTTATTTTTAGGGGTATTTTAAAATTATAATTGTAAAAAAAATAAAAAATAAAGAGGTTAGTAAAATTTATTACTTGTGATGAGCACATTGAGATTGCCTCATCTTCACTCCCCATGCTTTTATTATTCATGGCGTCAGATCCTATCTCACGGCAGTGGTTTCTAGCATTGCCTTCTTGGAAACACACATCGTTGACCATCATTCTTGCATGGAGCCTCTTTCAACGGATTGGGTTCCTCAGCAGCGCGGTGTCAGACCAGAGGCTGAGCTCCGCTTCACAAGAATGTGGGAGGTGATTCGTCCTCGAATGCATGCATTTGGTGGTTGGGTGTGTCCTCTACAAGAATTATGTATGGAGAGAGTGGGATCTTGATTTGTTTTATGATTGGGTTTTCTTCTGGTGTTCTGGTAAAGGATTTTCTCATTCGGAGTTTTTTAATATGTTATTCTATTTCAGATGGATTTTGGGATGGTGTTTCTTGGCTTTCTCTAGAGTGCTTCGATCCGGCGGTGGTGCTTCAGTGAAGGTCGATTCAACTCCCTCTAGTCAACATGCATGATTTTTATGAATTATCTATTTGATTCTAGATGAATACAGTTTAGGGTGAATCGAAATTTGGCTCAATAAACATTTTTGATGATTCGTTCTTACCTGTGTGGTGTGATGGTTCCGACGATGATGGTGTCAATGATGATGTGTTGTGGTGATGATGAAGATGGAT
Source organism: Viscum album (assembly GCA_963277665.1). NCBI lineage: Eukaryota > Viridiplantae > Streptophyta > Magnoliopsida > Santalales > Viscaceae > Viscum > Viscum album. The sequence goes on from OY728146.1 coordinate 1,655,243,408, forward strand.
TCTTGTGGCTATGATTCAGGTTAGGCGCAGGGCTGGAGGAGTGCTTATAGATTTCAAATTTTGACATTTGAATGTGGAATTTTGGGTGGGTTGTTTTGATTGTTGAATGTCAATTTTTCGGATGTTTTGAATTTTGAATCTAGAATTTTGTATGGTTCCCACTTCCTCGTAAAGTGGATATTTGGAAAATTTAAAAAAAATGATTTAGCTAATCTTAATATAAATTAAGAACACATTAAAATTATCATGAGGCTGAAAAATAGATAAAAATGACTACCGATTGAGATAATTATTATTATAACTCAATAAATCAATAATAAACATGTTTTTATCAATTTTTAATACCTTCACCCTTTTAATTATTACTTTCTTCCATTCATTAATTTACTAGGATAACTAGTTTTTTTAAGGAATTTTATCATTTATGAGAAATAAAATGATAATTATTATATAATTTATATGTAATGATTAAAATTTTGATATCCATTTACTTCTAATTTTTAAAAGTTGTAAAATTATGGTTAAAATGTTGATTTTATAAAGTATTAAAAACATTTATTTGAAAAATAATACTTAAATTATAAAATATTAAATATGTATTTATAAATTAAAACTGAATTTTTTTAATTATAATTTAAATTATAAAATAAATATTTCACCAATAAATAGTTTTCTATAAATTTCCAATTTATACATATATACAAAAAAGGTTATAAAATAATTGTATCAATATATTTCACTATTCACCTAACAAATCATTTTTTCAAAAGAACTCAATAATTCATTCTAAGATAATATTAAAATTATAAATTAAAATTAATGTTATATTTATCAAATTTATTTTTCTCAACTTTTTAAATTTAATTTCTAAATAAACAAAATTTATAAATAGAAAAACAACTTTTATTTGAATATGTTATTATTATAATTTTAATACTGTTATATTTATTTCATATTAATTTATAAAATAAAATTTCTCAATATTTTAGTACATATATATTAATGTTTTATAAATTTTCAATTTAATATTATATGGTAAAATTTACAACACTTTACAAAATAGATTATTGAAACAAATATTAATTTTATAGAAAATATACTATAACCAATACCCCAAAAATTAATTATATATATTCTAATATTTAATATTAATAATCAATTGATATAGAAATATTTATTTCAATTTTACATAAACAAAATATCATATTTTAAAAATCATGATATTAATATTTTTATATCAAACACATACACACACATACTCACATGCATACATACAGAGACACACACACACACACACACACACACACACACACACACACACATATATATATATTTAACACAATTTTTTAATTTCATTGTGAGTTATATTAATTTTAATATACTAATAAATAATACATGAATTCTGAATTCCTATTGGTTATACAGAAATGACCCTATTTTCAATTACTAAATTTAAAATATCTATATTACATTACTATATATATAATTACATAATCATTCATTTATTCCACTACAACTTAATATTGAACAATTTTTATTTCATAATATAGAATTTTCATAATGTTTTCTTCTTTCATGGTGCTCTTCCTCATCATATGTTTATTTATATTGGAAATCCTCAAGGTTAAATATGATCATTGAGATTTTCCATTTATGATGATTTTATTCTTTCCTATCTATTATACACTATTGACTTATTCAATGTAAATATCTTTACATTATAAATGGTGAGTAATATTCCATGGTGTGAATTATTTAGTTTTATTATCTTTTGATGTATTTTCCTACTCATGAATGAATAAATTGATTTTAATTTTGTTCATATCTTCTAATATTAATTTTATAATCACGATTCAAGGCTTTGGAACGAATGGATAATTTTTTAAACAATATTTAAACATAAATAAAAATAAAGGTATTAACTATAATGAATTCTAAAACATGGAATGTTATATAATTAATGGGAAAAAAATTCATTTAATTTTTGGTATTCTGTCAAAATCCACCTTAAGGCTTTATTTACAATTATTCAACATCACTTTTAATTATTTTTCTTTTTTATTTCAGGTGAAAAGAATTTTTGTCTCAACTTTTTCACTATTACCCTCATTTATGGCCCCAATTTTAACCAATTTCTATTTTTCAGTATTCATCCAAAATCTCATCATGATATTATTAAGGTTTATGTCCAACATTCTCATGACTTTTCATACCACTCAAAGTGGTAACAAAAAATTAATTTTCCACTAGGGTAAATTTCTATAGTACTTTCTATCTTACCCTTACCTATTTTTGTAACACATTATCCATGCAACTAGTTTATTATTTAAGGTTATGAATCCACGAATCTGTTATTATCTTTTTTTATCAAAATCATCCTTTCATGAGCCATACCAATATAAAATCATTTCAATCAAACCCCTTAGTTCCCCTTGATATTCAGAGGACTCCTTCCTAGGTTCATTTTGAATCTTTTTGTAATGACTAAAAAATACTGTGGATTTTTTTTAAAATACATGGGATTTTTACAAGTTTGTAGTTTCAGACTGCGCGTGATTCTGGGGCCCGGAGTGCCCGCAATGATCCGTCAAAGTTTTGTTAAGATTAAATTATTGCGCAAATGAAGTTTTTTTGAAAAAGAGGAATAAATATTAAACCGTAACTTGGATAAAAAAATATGAGGCCACCATAGCGCTCAAGATGGTAGGGTTAACCCGTGGCATGACTTCAGTTTAGTCGGCGCAGGCCTCCTCTGAGAAAACCCGAAATTGGCATTACTGTAAATAAAATAATTAAATAAAGTAATTTTATTTTTTAAATTCATATAACTCAAAAATGGTAACTCAAATTAAAAATCTCAGATCACAGATGAACATGTCTAGGTAGGCTTTCTTTAAGCAGATACTAACTTGGGTCTGCGAGGGCCACTAGAGAATGTTTTTTTTTCTACAAATAAAATAATTAAGTGAAACTTATTTTATTGTAAAATTTATAACATCTAAACTATAACTCAGATTGGAAATCTGAGGGTACCATTGGGGTTTTTGGGGAATATTTCACCTATGCAGAAGCTAACCTTGACCGCAGTGGGTCGAGGGTGGCTGATAATAATTTTCTAAACTCTTTTTCGGGTACGTTCAGTAAAACTGCAAGCGATGTTTTATAACTTTTGAACCGGTGCTCGGTATTGAAAACAAAGGGCACCCTTTAACTCGCATCGTTGGTAATTACATAGTGAGACCTTCACTGCAATTTTGTTTTATCATGGGTAGAAGTTAGTTTTTTGGGGGTTTTGAATTAAATTGAATAAAGTTAAAGATTTTACCTTATTTTATATTGGTGGTTGAAACGTCCAAGGGGAGGTTGGAGGTGGGGGCCACCATACCCGAACATCCCTTGGGAGGATGTTTTGGTGTTGGGGCCCACCTGCACATAACCTCCCTTGGGAGGATTATTAGGTGGGGCCCACCCAACCTCTCTAACTCCCCTCTAACCCCCTTGAACCCTAAATTAAATTTGGTGAAACTCATCACCTTTTTCAAATTAATTTTTGAGCCTCTACCCTCATTAATTAAGTGGGTTGTCTTCATTAATTAATCTCAACATTTTGAATCATTTTGTATTCATTATGCCACTATCATAATAAGGTATTATATTTTATTATTGGGGGTTGGCATAATCCTTTGTTGGGAGAACTTTGTGAGAGTATTTTTGGGAGAATTGAGAGGAATCCATCCTCTCAATGAAGAACGTTAAGACCTCACGTCTCCACCGAAGAACGATGACATCATCTTTTTTCTTATTCAATCGAGGCAATAAAAGGGAAGGGACACCCAAGAAGAACGCTGACGCCATCCTCAGCTTCTTCTTTCCCGACGTCAATGAAACGACGCTACCTTCCTGCGACTCCACTGAGTGAACACCGAGTACAAGGTAGGGGGATTTGAATTATTTTTAAATATGAATTTAATCCTATATTATTCATCGTACAAGTTTCTGGTTTGGAAATCCAAATGATATCATTTGATGAGGATGGTTCAGAACACATGAACACGGCCCGACCCTCCCCCCTTTGTTAGTTTCCATTTGATAATGACGGAGGTGGAACTTAAAAAGGAGCCGATGGCACAAGGCCGCCGGGTCGCCGAAAGGGCGCAAAACCACCATGCCGCATAGAGGAACTGAGTCGCGGCCAGGAAGGCCATGGTGGTGCCCAAGGGGCGTCTTGCCGTCGCACCGCGCCGAAGATGAACCGTGGCCAGGAGGTTCGTGGTGGATGGAGAATTTTGGTGTCGTCATGCAGTGCGGTGGTGCCGAAGGCCGTGGCCAGGTCGGGCCACAATGGTGCCGGTGCGGCGCCGTCACGCCGCTCTGAGGGTATCCTAACCGCGGTGCCATCACGCCACGGTTTAGGGGCGGAGGCGGCCGGCAGGGCCGGTCGCCATGGATCCGAACAAACAATGGGACCCTTCAGGTCCCGCGTGTCAACAAACATGGCGCATAGCGCAGGTTTCTTCGCAATGCAATGGGGGGGGGGCACCCCCTCCCACACATGGCCAGCCAGGCCGCCCTCGGGCCGGGCTACCCACGGCCGAGCCTCCCATGGACGGGCCGCCCTTGGCCGAGCCTCCCACGGTCGGGCCGCCATCAGTGGGGCCGCCGTCGGTCGGGCCGCCGTTGGCCGGGCCGCCCACTGGCTAGGCCTCATACGTTTGGGTGGCCAGCTTGGTCCATGCTATTTTTGTAGACCGGGTTAGACCCTTAGACCGAGTCAGACCCCAGTCTTGTCCGGGTCGGGCCGGGTCTCTACGACTAGGTCAGACCAGACCCAGACCCGCAATGGCCATTTCCACCATTCCACCCATATCTTGGGCAACAGGGGTCCGATCGACGAACTGCCTGCAGCGATGGAATTTTTCAAGTGAGAAGGATTTTTTTTGGCATTCTCCACTTTATGTTTGAATGTAGTCGGAGTACGTTCGGGTTGTATTGAGCCTAAAAACCAACCGGGCCCCTGAAACGAAAATGCCAATAACTCTCAGACCGTGTGTCTGATTGACCTGTCGTCTGTCGTGATGGGTTCCTTATGATGAGATGGATCTATGGGATACATCTAATCAGCACTTCATTATAGATTATGTATCGAAAAATGGATTGATGAGCGGAACCTTCCGGAATAGATCATGCGGTGTGTGGGAACCCTAGAGCTGGCTGCGACTGAGATGTACCAGAATCCTCCGTGGGTTCGACAATGATGACTACTATACCAGAATCCTCCATGGGTTTGGCAGAAATGACTACTATACCTGAATCCTCCATGGGTTTGAAAACGATGACTACTATACCGGGATCCTCCGTGGGACTGACAGTTCTGACTTCTGTCCATGTATCCTATGTGGGTCCGACAAAATAGATGGTTCTGTATCCTGTGTGGGTCCGACAGCTTAGCTGGTCTGGTATCCTGTGTGGGTCCGACAACTTAGATGAATCAGTGACTACATCTGATCATCCCTATCACTCTAGAATAGCTGGTCTCGTATCCTTTGTGGGTGTGATAGCTTATCTGGTCTTGTATCCTATGTGGGTCCTACAACTTAGATAAATCAGTGACTACATCTGATCATCTCTATCACTGTAGAAAAAGATGTATACCTTTGTGAGATGAGTTATGTCAGTCAACCATTGACATCATGGTGATTGTCATTACTTCCTTTGTGGATATGGTTTTTCTTGGGCTTGAGCGTTGGATCCGAACTATGATTGGTACTTAGGTATACGTATGGGAATATACCAAAGTATGGTTGGTTGATACTTCATGATTGTATCTTTCTTCTATGGTTTATCATTAGTTTATTTCTGGATACCGTCAGAGGTCTTGGGGTCCCCTACTGAGTATTGTTATACTAACCCCTGCACGGGCTTCTCCCACACCTTGTTGTGTTCTGTGCAGACAATGAACAATAGTGATCGAGGCTGAGGGTGACAAACGGGTGGCTGCTCCGAGCTGGACTAGATGGGTCGTACCTCAGAGATGAGGTGTTCGACTTCTATACCTACCCTTGAGGTAGGATTCCTCGGTGGAAAATCCATGAGATGTTTTCCCTTTTTACTTGTACTTGTACTTGTTGTTCAGTTGGGTTTTTATACTAACCCATTTATATTCAGCACTACCTTTGTATTCAGTTTTACTTAGTGTTTTGCTTCCAGTTGTGTACTATGATTGTGTATGACTTATTTTTATAAAGGAAATGCCTTTCTTGCTTAGGGATTGATGCATTTGGTGCTAGTCGCCAGCCCTTGGCCTATGGAAGGAGGGCTTGGGTTAGTAATGGCACAAGTCTCGTGGATGGGTCATGAAAAATTAGTATCAGAGGAGTCGGTTTTACCACATAAAATAGGACTCTGATCTATCTTACTATGAAGTAATAGTGTTAAGAGTATTGAGTGCGGTTTTCAGTCCAGAGAGTCCAGTTTTGGTGTGGTGGCCAACGTATCCATACACCAGGACCCTGACTTCTGATTTCCGACTCAGTTCACGAAAACACTGATTGTGAGAGTGTTTTCAAGAGTCTTCTTTGTGAACTACTTGTGTCAGCTCGCCAGGTATAACATATTGACCGTGGAGAACCTGTTCCTTATTAGGATATCGCTGTGTAGACAGCCAGCTAAGGTTTCAGAGAGAGTACACGATGATAGACCATCGAGCGATGAGGCTTCAGTTTAGGGCCATATTTCTATGTTGTCATCATCAGGTGGTGTACCAGCAGCACCACCACCCGTAGGGAAACAGATACCCCTAGCCGCACTGGTGGACATTGCACACTGACAGAGTGCGTTTTATGAATTCCAGCGGAAGCGGCCTCCGAGGTTTAGGCGAGACAGATTCCTAGGCAACAGCGGACTGGATGGAGGAAATTATTGGAGTTTTCTGCCTAGTTGAGACAATAGTAGAGCAGATGTTGATCTTATCTACTAATCTTTTTTAGTGAGTGACCATGAGGATGGTCCACATAATGATGTGGTTTCGGTAATTGGACAGTTTTCCGAGATGGTACCTTCGGGAAGTGTTCCCACTATATCACTGCCCGTTAGTCAGCAGACACTACCAGCGGTACCGGTAGAGGAAACATATAGGATTAGTGCCTTACATGTGTTTCAACACTAGATATCCCTCAAGTTACGAGGTGAGACCGAACCAGAGGTGGCTGAGGACTGGCTTGAGGAGGTGGCTGAGTGTTTTCTAGAGCTTATATAGCTTCGGAAGGACGACGTGTCAGTAGCTGAGTATTAATTGAGGCATACTGATCATTCCTGGTACTCGATGAATATGATTCGATCAGTGCTTTAGAGCTTGGACTTATGAGAAAGTTGTGTTTAAGGATATCCAAGTGAGCACTTTTTCCTCTATGCATTCTTAATTATGTTAGGGTGCTAGAGATGACCCATGTGGTTGAATGTACATTGGCTGAGCGGATACAGCCAGTGAATGTTAGCAGTTGGAAAGCATGAAACTGGAGTCAGTATTAGAGACTTGGGATTGTGAGATGTTTCAGGAAGAGGAAGTGTTATGGATATATGAATATGCAGGGAAGCAGATGAGGAAGCAGTGCTAGGAGAGCAGCATGAGGTGGTGAACATTTTGACATGTTACAACCACCCTCCTTTGTAGTCCCCACTAGGATCATTGAGCTAGATGGAAGGGGAAGAGAGTAGCTGCATGTGGTCAAGGAGTGTGACCCAAGTTCTCTAGGAATGATTTGAGTAATATATTATGTCTTCTACTAGCTTACATATCAATAGAAATAGTTACCAATCATTCCTTCCTTCCATGAATATTGTCCCAGGCCTATTGTTTCTGGTTAAGCCATTGATTTGACCCTCACGTATAGAGATACCATTTGGAGGATACTCGATAATCACACTTACGCCGATGGTTTTATCTGACTCTTGAGGTGAGATTTTCGGTTGGAACCTCTTGGTGGAAGCGTCTAGGCCTTATGAGGTTAGTTTGATTATGGACTGGGCAACCACAGTTCATACACAGATTAAATGTATTAGGAAAAAATGTTGTGGATTCTACAACATTGGGATGGGGTTTTCCTTATTTGGAGAAAAGGAAAACATAGGCAGCAAAGGATGAAATCATGCATAAGAGGGTGCAGTCGATCACTCATGAGTCATCTAGACTTAGCTTTGTTCCAGACTTCTCCAGAGTTGCAGCACCACTATCATCATTGGAGAAGAAGGGGCGACCCTCCGTGTGGTCAGAGATGGAGAGGTATTTCTTCAGTCTCTTACAGTCACTCCCCCACTTCTTCAATAAGTCAGGGAGGCGCAGTGTGGGAACACTGACTGTGAGACACGACGTGCTCAGATATCCATAGGACAGACACTTGATTGATTTTCTAAAGGTGGGGAGCATGTCATCCGTTTCAGAGAACAAACTAGGGTGTTGGTGTCACTTTAGGAGGAAGTGTTGATGGAGTTCCACACATCTCCTCCAGCGGTACATCCATGATACAGACACCCTGGTAGTTCAAGAATGTCGAACACGTCTTTTTACTAGTCTCACCTCGACAAGTTATATGGATATTTGGCTGAGGCGGTAAGATATCTCCATGATTCATCAAACCTTTTCAGGTCCTTCGCAGGGTAGGCGAGGTGGCTTACCGCTTGTCTCTTCCACCTCAGTTTCACCGGGTGCATGACGTCTTCCACGTATCTCAGCTAAGGAGATACATGCACAACCCGTACCACATCATGGACCATGGGGAGCTAGACATTGATGATGGGGCGACATTCACGGAGGTTCATGTTGAGATTGAGGATCGAAAGGAGTGGGTCCTGTGTGGACGGTCGATTCCTCTGGTGGACATTTTCTGGCTGCATGGGAACCTCTAGGAGATCACATGGGAGAGGGAGGCTCAGATGCATGCTAAGTACCCACATTTTTTCCCTTAGTGAGTGTTGAAGATTATGGGGATGTAATGAACTTATGTGTGAAGAATTTAAATACCCAGAAATCCTGTGGATTTTTTTAAAATATATGTGATATTTACGAGTCCACAGTTTCTGACATCGCGTGATTCTGAGGCTCGGAGTGCCCCGAATGATCCATCGATGTTTTAGTAAGCTTAAATTATTGCACTTATGTAGTTTTCCTGAAAATGTGCAATAACTCTTAAAACATTACTCGGATCAGAAATCTAAGGCCAATGTTGTGCTCAGGATGGCGGGTTTACCCTAGGGATTACTTAAGTTTAGTCGGTGCGGGCCTCCTGTTAGAAAACCAAAAAATGGAATAACCAAATATAAAATAATTAAATAAAGTTATTATATTTTTCAAATGCTTATAACTCACAAATGTTAACTCGAATAAAAAATCCAAGACCACTGGTGAACTTTTGAGGGTAGACTTTCTTTAAGCAGAAACTATCTTTAGTCGGTCAGGGCCACTAGATAAAGTTAGTTTTTTGCCGCAAATAAATTAATTAAGTGACAATTATTTTATTGTAAATTTCATAACTTCTAAAAGGTTACTGGTCATGGAAATCTGAGGGTACAGTTGGGTTGGTTGGGGCGTATTTCACCTAGGTAGAGGCTATCCTCGACCGCAGTGGGTCGAGGGTGGCTAACAATAAATTTCTAAACTTTTTTTCGAGTACGTTCAGTAAACATGTGAGCGATATTTTATAAGTTTTGAACTGGTGATCAGAATTTAAATCCGAGGGCACCGTTGAACTCATATCATCAGTAATTTCTTAGTGAGTCCTTCACTGCAGTTTCATTTTATCGTGAGTAGAAGTTAGTTTTTTGGGTGTTTGTAATTAAATTTAATAATGTTAAAGAATTAACATTATTTTATTTTGGTGGCTGAAACGTCTAAGGGGAGGTTCGAGGTGGGGGCCACCACACCAGAACCTCCCTTGGGAGGATGTTATGGTGGTGGGGCCAACCTGCACATAACCTCCCTTGGGAGGATTTTTAGGTGGGGCCCACCCGATCTCTCTAACTCCCCTTTAACCCCTTGAACCCCCAATTAAATTTAGTGAAACTCTTCACATTTTGCAAATTAATTTTTGAGCCTCTACCATCATTAAATAAATGGGTTTTCTTTTTTAATTATGGTAAACTTTTTGAATATTTTTTTATTCTTTATGCCACCATTATAATAATGTATTATATTTTATTATTGCGGGTTGGCATAATTTTTTGTTGGGATAACATTGTGAGAGGAGCTTTGGGAGAATTGAGGGGACTCCATCCTCTCAATGAAGAACACGAAGAACGCCCATCTCCACCGAAGAAAGATGACGTCGTCTTCTTCCTTCTTCAATCGAGGAAAGAAAAGTGAAGCGACACCCACAATGAACGCTAACACCATTATTAGATTCTTCTTTCCCGACGTCAACGAAATGACGCCGCCATCCCACGACTCCGCCAAGAAAACACCGATTACAAGGTAGGGGGATTTGAATTATTTTTAAATATGAGTTTAAACCAACATTCTTCATCGTAAAAGTTTATAGTTTGGAAAGAAAAATGATATCATATGATGAGGATGGTTCGGACCCCATGAACATGGCCCAACCCTCCCCCATTTGTTTGTTTCCATTTGATGACGACGGAGGTGGACCAAAAAAAGAAGCCAGCAGAGTAAGGCCGCCAGGTCGCCGCAAGGGCACAACACTGACATGCCGCACAAAGGAAGTGAGCTGCAGCTAGGCGGGCCGCGTCGGTGAAGAAGGGGCGTTGTGTCGTCGCACCATGCAGGAGAAGAACCGCGAGAGGGAGGGCCACAGTAGATGGAGAGGCATGGCGTTGTCACGCCGCGCTGTGAGCTGAAGGTCGCAGCAAGGTCAGGCCAAGACAGTGGAGGGGTGGCATCGTCACCCCGCATTGAGGGCAGCAGGACTGCAGCACCATCGCGCCGTGGTGGAGGTGCGGAGGCAGCCGACGGGGCTTGCCGCCGTGGAGCCGGGAAAACGGGCGGGACCCTTCGGGTCCCACGGGTCAACAAAACCGGCGCCTAGCACCTCTTTCTTCACAGCGAAACATGGGGGTGGGGTGGCACCCATTCCCACATGTGGCCAGCAGGGCCACACAGGTCGGCAGTCGGGCCCCCTCGTGCACCCACGGCCGGGCCACTGTCGGCAGGGCCGCCCTCGGATGTGCCGCCCTTGGCCGGGATGCCCTCGGCTGGGCCTCCCACGGGTCGGGCCACTTAGGGCCGGACCATTTCCGCTGACCGGGTTAGACCCTCAGACCGAGTAGGACCCCAGTCTGGACCAGGTCGGGTCGTGTCACTCTGACTAGGTCAGACTGAACCCCGACCCACAATGGTTATTTCCACCTTTAGGCCCATATCTTGGGCTACGGGTGTACGATCGACGAAGTGCTTATAGATATGGAATTCTTGGTGCGAGACGATTCTTTTGAAATACTCCACTTGAGGTTCAGACGCAGTTGGAGTATGGCCAGGTTGGTTTGTGCCTAAAAACCAACCGGGTCCTGGAACATAAATGTCCATAACTATCAGACAGGGCGTCCGATTGACGCGCCATCTGTCGCGTTGGGTTCATTATGATGATAAGGAACTAAGGGATATATAAACTCAAAAATTTGTGATCGTTGATTTATCGACACATGGATTGAGGAGTGGAACCTCCCAGAATCGAGCGTGCTGTGTTCGGGAACCCTAGATATGGCTACGACTGAGATGTAACAGAATCCTATGTGGGTTCGACAGTGATGACTACTGTACCGAAATCCTCCATGGGTTTGACAGAAATGACTACTGTACCAGAATCCTCTGTGGGATCGATAGTGATTACTATTATATCAGAATCCTCTATGGGTCCGACAGTTCTAACTTCAATTCCTGTATCCTGTGTGGGTCTGAGAGAATAGCTGGTCATGTATCCTGTGTGGGTCCGACAGTTGAGTTGGTCTTGTATCCTGTGTGGGTCTGAAAGCATAGTTGAATAAGTGACTAAATCTGATCATCTCTATCACTCTAGAATAGTTGGTCCTGTATCCTTTGTGGGTCTGACGGCTTAGTTGGTCCTGTATCTAGTGTGGGTCCGACAACATAGATGAATCAGTGACCACATCTGATCATCTCTACCACTCTACAAAAGATGTATACCTGTGTGAGCTGAGTTATGTCTTCCAACCATTAACATTGTGGTGATTATCTTTACTTCCTTTGTAGACTGGGTTTTGGTTGGGCTTGAGAGTTGGAGCTGAACTGTGATTGGTACTTAGTTATATGTATGGTCAATTACCTATGTAATGTTGGTTGATACTTTTTGATTGTATCTTTCTTCAGTTGTTTATCCTTAGTGGATTTTGGGAGACCATCGAGGGTCTTGAGGTCCCCTAATGAGTATTTTTATACTCACCCCTACACGGGCTTCACCCGCACCTTGTTGTGTTTTGTGTAGATGACAGACAATAGTGATTGAGGATGACGGAGACGGACGGGTGGTAGCTCAGAGCTGGACTAGACAGGACATACCTCATGGATGAGTTGTTTGAGTTCTGTACCTACCCTTCATGTAGTATTCCCCGGTGGACGATCCAGGAGTTGTTTTTCATTTTTACTTGTACTTGTTCTTGTTATTCAGTTGGGTTTGTATACTGGCCCATTTACTTTCACCCCTACCTATGTATTCTGTTTTACTTAGTGTTTTTCTTCCAGTTGTGTACTCTAAATGTGTATGATTTCTTTTTATAAAGGCAATTCCTTCCCAGCTTAGGGATTTACGCATTTGGTGCTAGTCGCTTGCCTCTGGCCTATGGAAGACGGGTATGCGGTAGTCACGACATGGGTCTCGAGGGTGAGTCATGACACTATTTTCTTGGATGATTTTGGAAACCAGGGATAATATGATGTATATGATTTCCATAATAATTCAAAGAAATAATGGGATGGTTCATATGAAGAGGTTTCTAGTAATTTGAAAATTTATAATTTGGCATGTATTCATCGAATATAACTAGAAAAATGATATTATTTAAATTTTTGGAACGGAATGTATAAATTTTAATAGTATTTATTAATTTTCCTAAACAACCCACATTATGAAATAAAATTTATAACGGATCAATTAATTTTTTGACAACTATTATGAAAAAATTTATTTAGCATTTTTATTAATAAAATACCAAATTAAATCCTTAATATTTTCTAACTAGGAATTTATTTTCATCCCTACAACAATGTTAAAGTCACTAATATTAAACCTTCTTCTCTTACAATAATTATGATATGAATTATTGGTAAAACTCTTGTATATCAACCCCAATAGTTCAATAATTCTTTCAGTGTAGTTTTATCAATCTGACTTATGAACCATGTTCTAAATGATAGGTAATATTCATTCATAAAAAATATACCAATAGGTTATGGGGGAGATAATGATGATGAATCTACTGAAGAAGGTTCCCAAATTGATATTTTGGTTTATGAAAATCCACTACCTTATCTTAATAAAATATGGTTTTCTTAATCCTAATTCCCCATATTAACATTCAAGTGTAAAAATTAATTATGAAATAATTATAAACATAATACCCGGATTCAAAAATGTCATTATATAATTTAAGAACCTAATTTATTTCATTTCCTTGTTGATATAAGTGGAAAATTCATATATTTATCTCACTAAAACATAACCGTTTTAATGGTAGTTGTTACACAAATTTGTAAAAATGTCTAATAATGGCCATAAAATCCTCATATTGAATACTATAAAATGTATTTATCTATGATATGTATGAAAATTTGATATTATTATTTCAATCTATCTTTGTTTTCCCAATATAAGAGGGATTTCTTAGACATGTGGGAGTTTATACTCTTCTATCATAGGTATTTCAATATATTCATGAATGAACTATTAATTATTATGTACCAACCACAATTATTAGAATTCAATTAATATTTTTATGTTATTATATAAGGCTCAATTTTTTTTTTATTAATTTTAGGAATTAAATTCCATTCCATTTCATATTTTATGTAATTCACATACACAAAATAATTTTTAGATGATTTTTTAATTAAATATATTTATTTCTTATGTTTTATACTATTTAATAGAACACAAATGACATTACCTAGTAATGGTTCCAAATTCTAGATTAGTTATTATCTAGAAATGATATTTCATTATACATTCCTATAACTAACATAAAATAAATCAAGGTAAAACGCACATTAATGGAATACATAAATTTGACTCAGAATAATCAAAATAAACCCAAAAACATTAAAATAAAAGGAAGAAGTGATAAATTGTGGTGTGATGAGAAATGTTTCAATTAGAATTAGATAAATTATTTATAATTAGAAAAAAAATTAAACAATAAATAATAATAAAACAATATTTATCGAGAATAATTGTTTTATCAAATTATATGAATAAAGAGGTAATTAGTAGTCTTAAATAGATAGCACCTTAGGGCCCATTGTCTTCCTAGATTCATTATATATTACTACATGTGACTACATAAAAATAATTCCATTGAAGTAATGAAAATTTAATTTAAAGGAGTGTCACTCCCATGAGTTACTTATTTGGGAGTAAATTTTTTGATTCACAAGGTGATTCATATAAGTTGTTTTTTAATTTCTTGACTTATAATTATGTGTATTTTTTCATACAGTTTGATAAATATTACCCTCAATAAAAAGACATCACCCATATTCCCTTATCATGCATCAGATGAAAAACATACATTCTTCAATGTAAAAATATTGCAGGGAGCTGTTGGTTGGGTATAATAAATAATAGTGACCGTGGTAGGAGTTAATTTGGCAAAAATATTACAATGAAAATTGATATAACAATTAAAATGACAGAATTTAATGGAACTTTATTGGGATGTCCGAGTTGTTGTGGTTTCTTAGAGTTTTTTTGTTTCATTCTCTTTTATTGATACACTTATCCTTGGTTCATGATCTCTATCATGTGGAGAAAATTTAAACTCTTTCTGTCAGATTTAAAAAAGATCAAGGTCTATAGTAGTATATTCTTAATCAGTAATGAATTTATTTCGATAATGAAGAAACAATGATAGAAAAACTATCTAATTTAGATTGAAATATATTAATATAGTATACATAAACAATTACATAAATATTATACCATATTAAAATAATATAATAAACAATTTCATTACATCAAATAAATATATTTTTAACAAACTTTTATAAAATAAGGAATGAATAATCATATAGATGCGTCTTATAAATTGGGTGATATTCTATATTCTTAGCCCAATATTTTCATATAACTACACTATTGATCCTTTATCACTTTATTCGTCTACAAGTTCCCTTATTTCCCTTGATGTACTTGTATTACTCAATTGAATGAATTTTTATCTATAAGAAGAGGAAATAATCTAGTTTTTTAATTAATAAGAATAAAAAAACTTCACCACGATCCCATATTCTATGTATAATATCACCAAAACTCAAATTTGTCCCGAATATATCCCAACTAACACCTCATATAAATTTTGATTCCACATGTTCATCTTGATTTTCAACTATGCACTATGTATCTGGATTTATTTCCTTCATAATTCAAATTTTAAAGGAATAATAAGTAATCCATTAGTTTCCACCCAATAATTGACTATATTTTCAATAGATCTGCGTGTATTTATTTAAGGAGATAAGAAATTGAGATACAATATATAATTTAATTGAATTTTAAAATATTTTACTACATTGGGTGAATCATCAATATTAATAAATGATGAAATAGTATAAAACAATAGCTACATTGAAATTCTATTACATATTCCTTGTTTAAAACATCTCTAGCGTCCAAAATTTAAAAAAGGGAATTATGTTAATCACATTCTACACAATGAAATATATATTTTTTATAAGAGGATTAAAAAAATATAGAAACTCTTAAATTTATGTAACCTAAACTCTAGTGTAAATATAATATAAATTAACCATACATGTAAAAATTATTCTATTAATTAAAAAATATATAATTTTTTAAAGGGGCTAAACATACATATCATATCTAGGACGAGGAAAAAATATCAATATCTTCGACATTGAATGAAAAATTCTGTATAATAATTTATAAAATTTTAGAAAATTGTAAAATTTTATAAATTAGCATATTCATAAAAAATATAATTCATTTAAAAATTTCATTGAAAATTTGTTACCCATCATCTCCCCGGGGAAGGATAATCTCATGTTTCATTATAGAATTTATTTTTAAATTTATTCCCATGGAATGAAAAGTATGTATATATATTCTTCAATGTATTATATAATATATGAACCAATATATCAAATTGGATGAGTGAAAATTTTATTCAAATATTATGTTTTATATGATATCATTCAAAACATTATTTTATAATAAAATTAATAATGCATACACAATATATATTATTAATAATTCAATACTTATGGAAAATTTGAAATCATTATACCATACACAAAATTAAAAAATAAAAATATATGGAATTTTAGAAATTATAAGAAAAATAAAATGTAAACTAAAAATTATATTTAAAATTAATATGTTTAAAATTTTAGAAATTTCATTTAAAATTTAAAATCCTTTAAAAAAATTGTGACAATAATGTTTCAATATATGTTTCTTCAAATGAAAATAATTTTTATAAAGATATTTAAAAAATTTTAGAGACAATCTGATCAGTTTATTACCAAAAAACATCATTTCATTCAAATATTCAAAACACTAATTTTCAACTCGAAATGACGAAGATCCAATTATTTATCAATTAAGGATCATTATTAACTAAATTACTAAGTATTCCATAAGATGTATGTGGAAGAAATGTTTAAAAAATTCATTTCATCTATTATAAGCTCTTTCCCACAATGTAAATTGATCTTATCAAAATTAAAATGTGTATATTCTCCCATATAACCCAATAAATCAACAATAATGCCTCTAATATGATCCATAAATCATCAAGTCTGTGAGAAGCACATATAAAATGTTTATGCCTCTATTAAATGTAAATACACAAACCTAGAAGAACTCTATGTGCATTACTTCTAACAAGAAGGTGGGATGTTACTCTTTCCATGTATAATGAAATTATCTCTTAGAAACCAAGTATCAATACAAGTCCAAAATTAATTTACCCACCCTATAAAAATCCTATCACTGATCATTTATGATCAAAATTTATTATACCTTTCAAAAACATACCCAAAACCATTATGGATATAAATAATTCAATTATTTCCCTCCTTATATTTCTATGATACCAAATAAATAAATGTTATTTTTATCTCTAAATATAAGGAATTCCATATGTATTTTCATAACCCCCTCTCCATGTGAATTTAACTCATCAATAAAACATGTTTCATTCCCAAAAATGCATATTGGAATACTCCGCCTCTAAGGAACTATTTCTATGGCATCAAATTTCATAACTAACCAAACAAGGATTATTATACATATCATTAACCTAGGTTACTCCTATCAATTAGAAGAGGGAATAAAAATACATTATCCAGATAACTTGTAATCATAAAACACTTTACTTCAATTATGTATAATTCATCCAACAAGTTATGTAGAATTTAACTTTATATATTTTTTGTAAATTTGAAAAATTCAATTGTCTTTCATCAGTGAAATAAATCACACATAGGATTGCACATGTCATGTTAATCTTATATAAATATGTTATTAATGTATATTCCCAATTTCTATCTAGTACTATATTCCAAACCCCAAATATCAATCTACAACTAACACATCATATATGAATAAATATCTCAACTACAATAATGAACACCAAGAGAAAAAATCCTATAACTCGAGAAACCTAGATATCCCACTAGATAGGTGTTCATGGATTACTAGTTTGAGGTCCATAACAATATCTCACAAATTTTAATATTTATCTTCTAATACACCATATTTTATGATAAAATAAAAGAAAATATTACCCCACATTGCAATTCCCAGAAAACAATCATTCATTAGTATCATAACTACTATTCCATAAAGCCTCATGCATAGCATTCCATATTTTTTAGGCTTCTAACTAGTGGTTAGGGGAATGATCATATATTAGAGAGACAGGAAATCAATACAATAAATTTAAAAAAAAATAATATCCAAACATCACACTCAATATATAACTATAGTATGCATAATACAACAACATATCCATATAATAAGAAAATTAAATATCTTATTATTTCCATACTTCCAAAATGATCACCCATTGGCAAGATATGATATATAAAAAAATGGTACCAAATTAAAGGGAGTATTTTCTAAAACCTTGAGCCACATATCAAACTAGTGTCTAATATGAATTATGTTGATCTTTCTTATTCCACTATGAAACATTTGAAATGAATTAAAATATTTTGTCAACCCCAAGGCTTGGGTGCTCATGAAGGGTGTGAGAAATACATACAGGTGGGGTATCTCCATGTTCAATTAATATATTACATCATACAAATACTTTCATGTGATAAAAATAAATAATATAAACAAATACCATGAAATCATGCACTTCGGTCATAATTTTCTAATGTGGACACTATGACTCATGAACACACCTTGTCTTACCACCTCAGGTGACCCATATTTGTTTCTATATTTTGAATAAGAGTATTCCATTTGGAACCCCTAAAAACATCTGGTATGACAATCAATCCTATAAATAATCCATTTTTAATTCTTTCTCAAGACTAGTAAGACAATAGGTGTCAAATATTTTGTGTGTTCTCTGATTATATTTATGTATGACTATATATGATAAAGTGAATATGAAATTATGGGATATCGTTTTGCCTTATATAGATGAAAAAACTAATGACAAACCATGATCCTTGTTTATGTGATCATGGATGATAAATTTCCTCATTTTTTGATATAAGAACTTGTGTAGTGTAACTCAAGTCCCAAATTTATATAGCCCAATGTCATGAATACATCTTTACCAAAAATAGTATTACTGGATAAACATAGAAAAAATGTATATTAAATACCATAAAACAACTCAAATATAGAATCCCACACATCTATATCTACCTATATCTTAGCTCACTTGTAGGGAAGTTGACATAAATGAATCTTCCAGTATCTCAAATAAAATCTCATCATTCATATAGCCTCACTGATTAATATATCTATACCTGTCCTTATAACAAATGGTATTACACATTGAACATGTTATCATCCCATATCAGTGCCTAAGACATACACTAGGCTCCTCATACCTATATAAGTCTTCAATCACTAGAAAAAAATCTATACTCAGCAATCCAAGGTGATGCAGTGTCACATTTTCCCAAAATGAACCAATCCTGAAGAGGTCATTCTATATCCTAATCAAATTATCTGATAAAAATAATTGCATTTATCGCTTTGGTCCTTACCATGACCATGACCTTAAGGAATCTTGGTATCTCACTACCTAGTCATTAAGATAATTCCACCGAGCTATACGTGGTTCTCATCTATCATATCCCTTAGGGGATCTCTCAAAAAAATCATCTAGTGGAAACCCTCAATATCAAACTACATAAATCCACAATGGTCTTATCATGGTCATATCCTGCACCAAGAATCTAAACTACACTTAAAAAGGTATTTCCAATCATGAATAAGATATATGGTCATTTATTAACTCATCCCTTATCCTAATCCTCTCATTCTTATAATAATAGAAGATGGTGATATAAACTAGTCTACCTCAACCCCTCATTTCCCAATGAATTTCACTCAGCTTATCATAAATTTTGTTGAAATCCATTCTCCTTGGGTGACATAGTATTCAGGTAATCCCAAAATTATTGAGGATCAATGGAGTCATCACTCAATTTCATGGAGGCCAAAGATGTCATATTTGATAAACTATGAATCTTTTGGACTATATCATGATACCAAGTATAATCATGAGGAAAAAATACTATGAAAAAGTTGATTAATTATGTGTATTATATGAAACATCCAATATGAATTGAAATAAACTATGTTTTTTGTTTATTAGGGATGAACAAATCTTATTTATTCTCTATTGAATATGTTTGGTGATATATCATTCCTAATAACCCTCACAAAATTAATACCTTTATTATGAAAGTTAAAATCTTCATAGCTAATTAACTGTGGATAGGATTTTTTTGGTAATGTCATTGGACTTTTCTTAACCAATATTGGATTTTTCCTATAATATTATTAGTAAAACATCTATTCCCTCAATTTATATAGAGACAAGAGTGTTTTGGAACATATAGTAAGTACATATAATTTTCACATCCACATGGATGGAATGAATACTATATACAAATAAATAAATATGAATAAATTTGGATATGTTCATTGATTTATTAATTTTATAGTTAGAGAATCTTGAACAAATTAGTTAGTTATATGTTTTTGATATGATCTATATCCCATGGTAACATGATATCATTGAAAATGTGAATGTGTGAGAGTGTATACAAGAATGTTATTATATTAGTGTAAAAATTGTGCAATGAAAAATTTATTTGATGGATATCATGCTAGCTTTAATTATAGCTTTAGTAAAACTGAGGATTTACTATAGGCCACTCTTTTCATAAATGTATGGATCTAAGGATTAATATTTTTCAAAATTCTATACTGTATCTTGGGAACACACTTTGTTATTGATTGAATAAGGATCACTTTTTCTGATAGATATTATCATAATATATTATATAGTTAATCCAAAAAGATTTTTCGAAGTGTATTGACAACATATTTCATATAATGTAATAGTTTAAAATTTTAATGATTAAATTTATTAAATATTTTTGGAGTTATCGAAATGTAGTTTTTGATATGATCTTTCAAGTTATTTTATTTGACATAGAAAAATGTGAAATAGAATAATGTATTATATAGTTTAATGAATGTGGGAGATTTATAGATACATTACATTATGATAACTTTGGATGTGATTTATTTTTGTGAAAATATACATGAAAATAAATTGGATCTAATATATCCTTAGTTAAAGGGTTAATAATATGTTTATCACAAATTTACCATAATATTCATGAGATTTAGGTTTTTTAATGGATCTTAATAACATTTCATAGAATTATTATAAGAGCATTTTAGAGTAATGTGCTAATGTTTGAATGATTCATCCATGTTATCAACAATTTAATGAAATTTTATAGAGAACATAATTATAAGGGGTATTAATACATGGATATAATGGATGCTTTTACTGATCCATTAAATCATTTGTTATACATCATGATTTATAAAATGAAAACTCGAGGTGCACCCTGTGATCCCTATAAGGTGACCACTATTATAAAATAGTGATGATTATACACATGAACATGTGCATGTTATCCTCATGTTTATTTGTAAAATGTGAATATTGAAGCTCTCTTTGACTCCATAGCTTATTTTCAAGGGACTATAAACTCATGGAGGTATGGATAATATTATTCAGATGATGAATGATATAAGTGAAACCTATATATTGAAATGTAGAGGGGAAATATTTTGGAATTCATTTTTTGATTTTATCAAACCCATCATATAAAGATGAAGATGATGAAATGTATCATCTATGAAAGGCACACATGACCACACCATTCTTCATATAATTTTTAAAAATTTGGTTTTCCAAATTTGGTGTATTAGGTATACGATTTCTAAATTGCTTTCACAGTCTTGTTTATGTGTTAATAAAACCCATGTAAACCCAAAAAAACTAATAAAAACATTATACACTATATCATCAATCAATATAATATTTAAAAAAATTACAATAATAAATATGTCAATCGATTTAAGTATATTATACATAAATATATGATTCCCTCTTCCAAGTTCATTGTAATATACAACCATTATTCCAATGAACCCTTTTTAAGTGAATAATTAACCATTGTAAGACATTATCATGGTGATCCTAAATACTCATTGAATACAAAACAATATAATTATCATCCTCAATATTTCCATTAAAAAATTCAATATCATTAAAATTATCTGGATAATAATTCAATTATGATACTCAAAAAACAAGACATGGTCCTTTTATATTCATAAAGGTTGTGATAACTGATAATCTAGGATTATATCTAACTATAACACTTGAAAAAGAAAAGAATTATGAAAAAAATACTTACATCCATGTTTCAAAATTAAATTTCCCTAAGAAGGGGAAAAATAATAAGACATGTTCTCCCTAACATAACAAAATGGTTTTCTCCTTTGATCTATGTAGTATTTCTTTAAAACTAAGAAATTTTTATTCTATGCTAATAAATACACACATAATATATCATTTCCCAAACCATATATAAACCAAATATGGTTGTTTCTATAACATTAATCCAAAAATTGTGTAAACCCAAATTAATATAATATTTTATATTATTGGAGGAATGATAACAATTATCATAAGAAAATAAAAATAAATATAAATGATCCACTAATGAACCCAAAAAATCTATAGTACATACCTAAATTATATACACTACTTCTTAAATAATCTACTATATTTTTTCATATTTTTTTGATATATTATAGTGTTATTGAAAAATTGGGAACACAATTAATGATAGAATCCCATTAATGTTTACAATTTAAACCATTAATTATAATCATTAACTATTTTCCTTTAAATTATTTAATGATTCACCACACCCATCACATATATCTTTATTTGGATATCCATAAATATGGATCACTTTATCTCTAAAAAATAACAATATTTTTTCAATCGATTAATTAAAAATTGAATGGAATAAAAAACACTCATGGTATAAAATAAACATATAATTATTCCATAGTGTTTTCCTCTAACTTGCACTAAGATATTTGGGAAGAGTGAAATAACCCCACCCAGACATGGTCTTCATTATTCAATTACTAACCTGCATGAAAAATTGAAATAATCACACATAATACCTTATTTATCTCAATCCATCAAAACTACCATCTCAAATCATGATACATCGTTTAAACAGTTGTATTTATTAATAAATATAAATTTTTGAACTCAAACAAAACCAATTGTTATATACATTGAAGAATAAATACATTCCCATGGACTAACACCTAGAGTTTCTAAAAATTACACAACCATTCAATGTATGACTATTTATAATTCAATCATTCCACAATCTCACCTCAGGATTTCACGTTAAAAACGTCTCTAACTATTACACCATTTATGGATTAATTATAATCTAAAAAATAAATGATCCTAAATTAAACACATTATATCCAACATAATTATATTCTGAAACCTAATTTGTTTTTTTATACTTCACCCCTTTACAAAAAATCCTAACTAGTAATACTTTTGATCAAAAGAATCATCAACCACATTACACTTTCCTGGTTTATATATAATCTCAAAATCATAATCATAGAGAAATTCAATCAAAATTCACTAAAATATTATATTCCCATTTGATGAATTACATTTAACATGAACTTATAATATTTATAATCCATAAAGTTTTCTCCAAAAAAACAATTCCTTCAAATATTAATGTTAAACACTACAACTATAAGGTCTAAGTCATATGGATACTAATAACATTCAAGAGGAATTGACAATGTTAACAAATAAACAATGGACACCCTCCCTTGCATAAAGACACATCCAATCGCCTAGTAATATATTTCATAATATACCTCATAAAAATTAACTTCTTCAGGGTAATAAAAAAACCAGAGATCTTGCTGATGGTTTATCAAAAACATTTAAAGCCATATTAAAGGCCTCTATATTGAAAAACATATCCACTTCCTTAGTAAAATTTGATTACATAGTCACAATATTAGATATGATGCATATAAACCTCTTATAAAAACAAGTTATTCCCTAGATAGTCCATACATAAGAAAAAATATACATGTAATTTCTCTCAACAACTGCAAAATTTTATAATGGGACAAGTGATACACTATTATCTAAAATAAAAAATAAAAAATATGCACCCATTTTCCTAAAACTAATAAGTATACATATTTTCTAAAAAATTTCTCCTTAGAATCTCCAATACTGTTATGAGGAAACCTACATGATTATTCGACCTCATCATTTAATCCAAAATATTATGGATGAAGATGATAAAAAAAATTTCCGAACAAAGTTAAAATAACCTACACACAACACCAATACGCTTGGTTGGTGTATTTGAAACTCTAAATGGAATCACTAAAAACTCAAAATTATTATAATTATATTAATTTTTTTCATTGGATTCCCTTCATCATTGAATATTATATGTTTATATCAACATTATAATAAGATATTAAAATAAATGACTCCCCCATTTCATCTAATCATATAAATAATTTATCATTCGGAATGGATAGTTATTAATCACTGTCACTCGATCAAATCACCAGTAACCTATAAAAAGTCTCAATATTACAGTCATATATTTTGAAACAAATAATAAAATTTTTGACAGAGAACAATTATGCTAAATTAATCCTTACTAGTATGAATCCTTAAATAGAAAATTATCATTGGTGTCCAAAAATAAACCACCATATTAATTGGAAAAAATGTAATACACACAATTAAAATTAGAATCTACTATCTTAGAAGTAATATCCAAACCTTATATTTAATCACATTTGAAATATAATTATAATCATTAGGAATCATCTCTATCTCATTATAAGATACACACAACATAAATCTTTCCATCTAAAATTCAATAATTTTCTAAGAAGTCCTTATCTTCCAAATGAAATATATATATATTTATACCATAAATATCTTATAATATTCATAGAGATTTTAGAATATCACCCTCAATGTATAAAAATAAAAAATGATTGTATATTATTAAACTGATCTATCCTAATGTGAAAATCCTATGGTTGTGTCATTAATAATAATATGTTATAAAATAGTTGATGTCACATCATAACCATCTGAAAAAATCACACCTAAAACGTTATTATATGATCTCCCGTTATTTTAATAAACACTAGGTTACATTGATTCCTATCAACTATATGTTTAACCCATAAACTATGGTGCAAGGGATGATAAATAAAATTTAGGACCTGGTATTTAAAAAAATAAAAGAAAATGTGGATTAATTTAAAATCATAGATAAAAAAATTTATTTTCTTTCAACTTCATAAATTTATATAACCTAGTGTTTCCCTTTGCCATATACTCCTCACCTCTATCCCTAATTATTATGTTTACCTCTTCTCTGGTCATCTCTCTACAAAATAACTCTATGATATCCAATTTATGTAGCATACTATATTGTTTAATCCAATGGTCATCTATTTTGTTGTGGTTGTAGAAAATTCTTCTGAGGACACTGATGACTCTCATGTGGTGGCCCTTCAAAAGTAATACACTTCTCATTCCCCCTTTGATTACCCTAAAATCATATAAATATAGTCTTTTTATATCCATTACTTTTATATAATAAATATTGAAATTTCCAAATACCGCTAAATTCTTGTTTGCTACCCAAACTAGATAAATGTGTTTGTGATAAAATATGACTCTCGTGCCCTACCCTAAACATCGATATCTTCAATAATAAAGAACATTTAATAGTATATATACCGGGATAAATATCTTATTAATTAATTTCAAGAAAATATCATATCCCATTACAAAAATTAATACCCAAATATATATTTGAAATATCCTTATAAATGAACTCATATGAATGATATCAGACTATTTATATATCTCACACATCAATGAATGGTAGAAAAGTGGAGATCTAATCTACCCATCAGTCATGAAATTATGAGAATATATAATTATATATGTAAAACACATTCTAAAATATTATACAAAAATAATTCCATATTATATCACTAAAAAAGATACTATCGCATAATCTTTAGTGTGTCTGAATGTAAATATTTACTAAATTACATAATAAAAGGATTCCATATGATTATGGAAACATCTTGGGATTTGAATCATTTAATCCACTACTAATTTACCAAGTCCCTTAGTAAAATCACTGATAAAGGAGAAACATTCCTATCCCTTATATGGAACTACTATAAATCCATATTAAATACTTCCAAAAAAATCTATTTATCAAGACTAGTCAGAGACCTCTCTTAATTTGGAATATTTTTCTTTTAGAACTCATTCTAGGATATCATCCATACTTGTTAAGCCACTATCAATACTCTCTAATTCATGAAATTAGGTCCTTGTTGCACATCCAATAAATAAATATAATTATGGAATCACAAAAACCACATAACAATAATAAAATAAACCAAACCCATCCTATGGGTGTGGGTCTATATATATATATGAGGAATGAATAATTATAACAAAAAATCACTAACCCATTATGAATTCTCTCCCTAATAAAAAACAAAGTAATCATGTCTCTAATTCATGCATGAATATATAGATATCTTGTTGCCCAAAATTGAACTTATTAAACTATATGTATTGGTACATTTCTTAATTAATCCATTCATATATCACATGGTAAATTTTATGCAAATATAATTTTTATGGATTACTTTAGATACTAGATTCATGCATTAACACTTCCTTACCACACATGAAATTCATAATATCGAATACTCAAAATTCTAAATTAAAATTACTATCTCTCATACCATCCTATTACAAACAACCTTCTCTTGTAATCCTCTTGATCTAGTAAAAATATTCAGTTTGAACCCTAAAGCTATCCTATAATAGGACTTCGGTTTTAATAGTGAAAATAAGGTTATAAATACCCATATCTTGTTTGAATTTACACTTTATAAATTAACTCTAAACAACATCATGATTAATATAAATGAATATTGCAATGATAATACATGAATAATGTACATAAAATAATGTCATGTTAAGGAATGTAAACCCATAAACCATAATATAACTATACATTCTAGAATTTACAATACACATCATCTGTGGTATATTGCTACCACTACCTCCAAGATGACTTCCATGTCCGGAGTTATGGTTTCCTATTAACTCCAAAAAACATTGTCTAAATAATTTAATATATACTATATAGAAATAAGGGTGATTATATAAATATACATAGTAGGTTCCCTTGATCTCCAATATGTTCATATAAATAATGAAAAAATGTATCAATGTAAGGAATAAATAAAATTATATAATTAATCAATATAAATATTCTAAAATCTAACCACCCAAACATATTTATTCTACCTCACGTCATCCACTCGTATTCCAAAATAATATACTTTTCATATAAAAATCATAACATTACCATAAATATAATTCAATCAAGCACTTATATATATCCCAAAATTTATAATTTCCCCCTAGGTACCTCATAGTAATATCCTCATGTATATTTCTATCCATAGAGAACTAAATTTAATATAATTAGTACTAGCTAGAGATATCCTCAAAATGAACTCACTATAATTTATCCATGCAGTTTCCCACCAACTAAGGGAATTCTGAAGTTTATTCAACAGTTATCCTAATTCCCACTGATAAGGACTATCACTATATTTTGTGTGTTTACCATCAGGGACCCCTCGCCAAAACATGATTTGGTTATGTAGTTTTCCATAGTCAGGGACTCTAGTTGTATTGCCTTATCACTATTAATTAAGAATCTACAATCAAAAACCATAATAATATCCCCCAAACATCACATATCCACTATGGATAGCCATATCATTTACCCCATCATTACCATTATCATCATATTCATAAGAACAGTATATCACAATCCACTAATAAAACCAGTCTTCTATCAAATATTAGATATGGATTGAACTCCCCATTATCTATTAAAGTATTTACCATGTCTATACACATACAATGTTAATAATTATTATGCACTCATCTTGGAGATATTACATTATACTATCATGAACTTCAATAATTAGAGTTGTATTATGGATCATCATAATACATCAACAATATTCCTCATATTCTATGTATAATATATTTATACCCTTTCATTTCATATTATAATGTTTCATAGAACACCCTTTTTAAACAATTCACATTATTCTCAAAACTATTACACATTCACGCATCCATATATTAACACTATATGAGTATATATAGTTGTTTATAAGAGTTTTTTGTATCAATTTTAATTTAAATGCATCAAATAATATACATTAGTCTATAAAAAAGTTGAAAAATGTTTTGGGCTACATGAGATAGGATATATATTGAATTTTCCCATGTTGTGGTGGAATAAACTATTCAAAATAAAAAAAACATTTATAAATCATTATAAAAATGAACCTCTAACTCTGGAATATAATATGAACCATTTATTATTTGGAATGACCCCTATGTATCCCACTAAATCTTCATGTCACACTATTTTCATCCATATATCACAACCCCATACATATTGGCTATAAACAATAACTAATTCCATAAATCAATACGTATCACCACATTAACTATTTTCTATATTATTTCATCATTTTATAATCAAAATATAATATATGAAATTAATATTCTTCTTAAGTAATCATAAAAAATTATTAACACAAATATATGTCATAAAGAACTCATTAAATAATAATAATATAAAACAGAACAATAATTAATTATAATTAAATAATTTATTATTCTTTTACCCAACTAACTATTTTGTAATATTAATATAATTTAAATTTTATAATTTAATATTCTACATTCATAGAGTTATATTTCCCATTAAATACGAAATATTATTCATAATATTTCACTAATTTAATAAATACTCAATTCAAAAATTTATATTTGTGGAAAAATTCGCGACCAACTCCCACTAAATGTACTCCACCTTTGCTAAAAATGTGGAAATATAAATAATGACACTTGAATCCAACTTCTAATATGCCATGTGATTAATACTAGCACTAGGGGTATATGAATCACACACATAAGGGATATTACACTCTATATTTTTTAAAGAGTAAGATATAAGAAGGATAAAAAACCAAAAAACCATGATTTTCCCAGTTTAAATCAAAATACATGAAATTTCATACATAATATGAAAGGAAAACATTAGATACCAAATGTAGAACTAGGAAGAGACCAAAAAATCCAACAAATTCTGATACCTACTCAATATCTCCTAAGAGATAATAATGTATATCCTGATCTCCAAACTCTTCCCAAATACCTAAAAAAGTTTTTATATTCAAATAGTTATCCTAACATGTATACTCAATAGTATCCACCATGATACATCTCATGGAAAATGTGAAATAATAATAATAAATCCTAGTGAATAAACAAATGGAACTAACTCTTCACCTAAATAGGTAATAATAGTTTCCTATCATCATCATGGATCTCTCACAACGTAACAAATAGAAATAAATAATTCCATATAAAAATTACATAAATAAACCCTTCATCTCATACAATAATTATGATATTAATTAATGGTTTGAGTCTAGTATATCAACCCCAACATATCACCAATTTTTTTAGTGTTGTTTTAACAATATTCCTTATAAACCATGTTCTAAACGATAGGTATCAGTCTTTCATAGAAAAAATATATCAATTGGTTATAAGGGTGTTAATGATGAGGAATCTACCTAAGTAGGTCCCCAAATTGAACATATGGTGTATGAAAATCCCCTACATTATCTTGATAAAATAAGGTTATCTTAATCTGAATTTCCCACTTTAACATTCAAGGGTAAAAATTCATTAGAAAGTAATTATAAACATAGAACCAAGATTCAAAAATGTATTTATAAAATTTCTGAAGATAATTTATTTCATTTCCTTGTTCACATAAGTAGGAAAATTTTATTTTTATCATGTTACAACATTACTGTTTTAGTGGTAGCTATTACACAACTTTGTAAAAATATGTAATAAATGCTATAGATTCCTCATATGGAAAACAATAAAATGTAGTTATTTTTGATATTTAAGTGATTTTGATATTATTATTTCAATCTATATTGGTTTTCCTAATAGAAGATAGATTTCATGGAACATGTGGGAGTTTATACCCTTCTATCGTAGGTCTTTCTATATTTTCAGGAATTAACTATTCATTATTATGTACTACCCATGATTATAAGAATTTAATTAATATTTTTCTATAATTATATTAGGCTCACGTTATATTATAAATTTTAGGAATGAAATTAGCTTTCATTTCATATTTTATCTAA
The DNA here is from genome assembly GCA_963277665.1 of Viscum album. Lineage (NCBI taxonomy): Eukaryota > Viridiplantae > Streptophyta > Magnoliopsida > Santalales > Viscaceae > Viscum > Viscum album. The sequence goes on from OY728146.1 coordinate 1,655,273,578, forward strand.
TTCATATACATCAAATTGTTTTTAGATGATTTTTTAATTTGATATATATATATATATATTTAGTTTTATAAAATTTTATGGAACACAAATGTCATTCCCTAGTAATGGTTCTATATTCTAGATGAGTTATTATCTAATAATGATATTTCATTACACCTTCCTAGAACTAACATAGAATAAATCAAGGTAAAATCCATATCAACAGAATAAATACATGTGACTCAATACAATCAAATAAACCCAAAAAACATGAAAATATTAAGAATGAGTGGTGAATTTTGGTGTGATTATAAATTTTCCTATTAGAAGTAGATAAATTATTTATAATTAAAAAAAACTAAACATGAAATATTAATTAAACAAAATTCATTGTGAAAAATAATTATATAAAATTATATGAATAAAGTGGATATTGGTAGTCTTAAATCGATATCACCTTAGGGCCTATAGGCTTCTTATATTAATTATATATTACTATATCGGACTACATAATAATGATTCTATTGAAGTGGTGAAAATTTAATTTATAGGAGTCTCACTCCCAGGAGTTACTTATTTGGTAGTTAATTTTATGATTCACAAGGTGAATCATCTAAGTGGATTTTTCATTTTTTGAATTATAATTATGTGTATTTTTTCATATAATTTGATAATTATTACCCTCAGTAAAAGGATTTCTCCCTTACTCCCTCATCATGTATCTGATAAAAAACATGCATTATTCAATGTAAAATTAGTGTTGGGAGCTATTGGTTTGGGATACTAAATAATAGTGAACCATGGTTAGAGATTATTCTGCTAAAATATTATAATGAAAATGGATATAATAATTAAAATGATATAATGGAATAGAAATTGATTTGGAGATCCCTAAGTAGTTGTGGTTTCTTATTGTTGATTTGAATCATTTTCATTTAATGATACTCTTCTCCATGTTTCATGATATCTGTCATGTAGAGAAGATTTATATTCATTAAGTCAAATTTAAAAAATATCTAGGTCTACAATAGTAGAGTATTCACCAGTAAAGAATTTATTTAGAGAATGTTGAAACAATGCCATTATAAATATCTAATTCATATATAAATATATGAATATAGTATACATAAACGATTAAATCAATATTATCCCATTTTAAAATAATATAATAAAAAATTTCATTTCATCAAATAAATAACATCCTTAACTTAGTTGTATAAAATATGTAATGGAGAATCAAGTATATGTGTCTTATAAATAGAGTGATATTCAACATTCGTAGCTCTATATTTTCATTTAACTCCATTGTTGATCTGTTATCCCTTTATTCTTCTACAAGATCCCTTATTTACTTTGATGTACTTATAATCCTCATTTTAATGAATTTGTATCTATAAGAAGAAGAAATCATATATTTTTTTAATTAATAATAATCAAAAACATCATCACCTTCCCATGGTCAATGTATAATATCTCCAAAACCCAAATTTGTCCTGAATATATCTCAAATAACACCTCATTAAAATTTTGATTCTATATGTGCATCTTGATTTTCCTCTGCGCACTATGTATATGGATGAATATCCTTCTTAATTCAAATGTTATAGGCATAATAGGTAATCCATTAGTTGACTCCTAATAATTATCCATATTTCTTAGAGATCTACATGTATTCATTTAAGGATAAATGACATTGGGATACAATAAGTAACTTAATTGAATTTTAAAATAATTCACTACATTGGTTGAATGTTCAATAATAATAAATAATAAAATATTACGTAATAATAGATACAAAGAAATTATATTACATATTCCTTGTTCAAAACATCACTAGCCTCCAAAAATTAAAAAATGTAATTATGTTATTCACTTCATACACAAAAAATATAATTTTATTATAAAAGGATTAGAAAAATTTAGAAACTCTTAAATTTATGTAACCTAAACTCTAGTGTAAATATAATATAAATTATGTTTACATGTAAAAATTATTCTATTTATAAAAATTTCAATAAAATTTTGAAGGGTTTAAATATACATATCTTATCTAGTACCATGCAATATATATCAATACCTTCTACATTGAGAGAAAATTATGTATAATGATTTATAAAATTTTAGAAAAATTTAATTTTTTTAGAATTATCTTATTTATAAAAAATATATTTCATTTGAAAATTTCATTGATACTTTGTTACCCATAATCTCCCAGGGGAAGGATTATCTCATGTTTAATTATAGAGTTTATTTTTAAATTTATTCCCATGTAAACTAAATTATATATCTATCTTCTTCTAGGAATTATATAACTTATGAAACAATATTTCAAATTAGATGAGTGAAAATATTATTCACATCTTATGTTTTATAGGATTTCATTCATAACATTAATTTATAACAAAACTAATAATGTATACACAATATATATAATTAATAATTGAATAATTTTGAAAATCCTCAATTTAGTATACCATAAACAAAAATGAAAAATAATTATAAAGGTAATTTTAGAACATAAAAGAAGAATAAAATTTAAACTAAAAATGATATTAAAAATATATATGTGGAACATTTAATTAATTTCCTTTAAAATTCAAAACCCTTTAAAAAAGTTACGAAAATATTATTTCAATAAATGATCTTTCAACTGAAAATAATTTTTCTTAATATATTTAAAAAATTTGTAGAGACAATCTGATCAGTTTAGTACCAAATTACTTCATTTTCATTCTAATATTCAAAAATTATTATTCGACTAAAAATGATAAAGATATAATTATTTATCATTTAAGAATCATTATTTATTACAATACACGATATTCCATTAAATTTATATGGAAAACATGTATAAAAAATTCATAAACCCAATTATAAGATCTTTCCCATAGTGCTAATTGTTCTTATCCAAATTAAAATGGGAATATTCTCCCATATAACTTAATAAATCAACATGAATACCATTAATATAATTCATACACCATCAAATCCATGGGAAAGGACATAAAAATGGTTATTCCTCTATTGAATGTAAATAAACCAACCTAGAAGAACTCTTTGTGCTTTCCTTCTAACAAGAATGTGGGATATTACTCTTTCCATGTTTAATGAAATTATCTACAAGAAACCAAGTATCAATAAAAACCAAAAATGAATTTACCCACCCTATACACATCTGAGTCCTGATCATTTATGATCAAATTCCATTATCCATTTAAAAACATACCCAAATACATAATGGATAGATATAATGCTATTATACCCCTCCTTATATTTCCAAGATACCAAGTAAATATATATAATTTTTATCTCTAAATATAAGGAATTCCAAATCATGTTTCTCAACCCCATACTCTAGTTAATTTAACTAATCAAGAAAACCTATTCCATTCCCAAAAAACATATTGGAATACTCCACTTCCAATGAACTATTTCTAGGGCATCAAATTCCTTAACCAAGAAAAAAATTATTATTATACATACCATTCAACTAGGTGACTCAAATCAATCAGAAAATAGAATCCAACTACATTATCCACATAACTTGTCATAATGTAACACCATAATTTAATTATGTATAATTAATCCAACAATTTATATGGAATTGAAGTATATTAATTTTTGGAAATTTGAACAATTCAATCCTTTGTCAATAGTGAAATAAACCACACATAAGAATGCACATGACATGTGAATCTTATACAAAAAATATTATTCATGTATATTCCCATTTCCTCTCTAATACTATATTCAAAACCAAAAATATCAATCTAAAATGTAGACATCATACTTTAATAAATATCTCAACTACAATAACGAATACCAAGTGAAAAAATCCTATAACTCGAGTAACCTATACAACCCACTAGATTGGTGTTCATGGATTACTAGTTCAAGGTCCAAAAAAATATCCCACAAGTTTAAATATTTATCATATAATCCACCATATATTATGAGAAAATAAAAGGCAATATAACAATGCTTTATAATTCCAGGACAAAAAATCATTAATTAGAACCTTAACTAGTGCTCCATAAGGCCTCAGGCATAGCATTCCATCTGTTTGAGGCTTCTAACTAGTGGTGCGGGGAATGACCATATGTTAGAGAGACAAGAAATAAATAAAATAAATATAAAAATAATAATATACAAACATCACCCTCAATAGATAACTATTGTATGCATAATACATCAACATATCCATATAATAACAAAATTAAATATCTTCTTATAGCTATTTTTCCAAAATTATTACCCACTGGGATGATATGGTATAAAAAAGTAAAAAAGGAAAAAAAATTAAATGGAGGATCTTCTAAAATAATGATCCAAATATCAAACTAGTTTCTAATCCATGATTAGTTGTTCATTCCCATTCCACTGTGAAACATATGAAAAAAATTCAAATATATTGTCAATACACATGCTTGGTCGCTCATATAGGGTGTGATAAATATACACAAGTGGGGTATCACCATGTTATCTTAATATATGGCATCATATACATATATTTATGTGATGAAAATAAATAATATAAAACAATAACATAAAATCGCGCACTTCGGGTCATCATATACTAATACGGACACTGTTACTCAAGACCTCACCCAGTCTTACCACCTCAGTTGACCCAGATTAGTTTTTATATTTTGAATAAGAGGATTTCATATGAAACCCACAATTACATCTCATGTGACAATAAATCCTAGAAATATTACATTTTTAAATCTTTCTCAGGACTGGAATGACAATATGTGTCAAATGTTATGTGTGTTCTCTGATTATATAGATGTCAGACCATATATGATAAAGATCATATGAAATTATGGGATCTCTTTTTGTCTAATATAGATAAAATAAATAAATGAAAACCTATGATCTTTTTTATGTGAACATGAATGATTATTGTCATCATTTGTTGATATATGAACATGGGTAGTGTAACTCATGCCCCAAATTCCTATGGCCCCATGTCACTACTACATATTTACCAAAAATAGAAAAATTGGATAAACCTAGAAAAAATGGTTATTGAATACCTTAAAATAATTGAAATATAGAATCCCAAACATCTATATATCCCTATATCTGAGCTCACTAGTTAGGAAATTGATATACATGAATCTTCCTGTATCTCAATGCAAATTTCATCATCCATATAGAATCATTGATTAATATATCTATACATGACCTTATCACATAGTGTATTACACATTGAACATGTTATCATATCATATCAATGATGAAGACATCCACTAGGCTCTTTATACCTATATAAGTCTTCAGTCACTAGAAAACAACCTATACACAGTAACCCAAGGTGATGTCATACTACATTTTCCTAAAATAAAAAAAACCAAAAGAGGTTGTTCTATATCCTAATCTAATTTTTTGATAAACATCTTATTATTGATCCCTATGAACCTTTCCATGACCATGGCCTTAAAGAATCATGGTATCTCACTGCCCATTCATTAGGATAATTCCATCGACCCATACCTGGTTCTCATCTCTCATATCCCTTTGGAGGCCACTCAAGAAAATAATCTAGTTGAAACCCTCAATATCAAACTACATAAATCCACAATGGTCTTATCCATTTCATATCACGCACTAAGTCTATAATCCACAAAAAAGAAGGTATTTCCAAACATGAATAAGATATATGGTCATTTCTTCACTCATTCATTATACAAATACTCTAACTCTTATAATAATAAAATATTGTGATATAAAATAGGCTACCCCAACCCCTAATTTCCAAATGAATTTTCCTCAGGTTATCCTAAATTTAGCTAAAATCCATTCTCCCTATGTGACATAGGATTCAGGTAATCCCAAAATTGATGATGTTCAATGGATTCATCACTCCATCCTATAGGGTCCAATGATGTTATATTTGACTTTGATACTTTTGGACCCTACCAAGATACAAAGTATAATCATGAGAAAACAATACAATGTAATGGTGGATTAATTTTGTGCATTACATGACACATACATTATGAATTGGAGTAAACTATGTATTTTTCTTACTGTGGTTGAATATATAATATTTAGTCCCTATTAAATATGGTTAGTGATATATATTTCTTAATAACCTTCACAAAATTAATACTTTTTTATGAGATTCAAATTCATGAGAGCAAAGTGGGGTGGATAGGGATTTTTTTTGTCCTGCCATTGTTTTTTTCTTAACCAAGATAGGATTTTACCTCTTATATTATGAGTAAATCATCTATTACCTCAATTTAGACAGATATGGGAGTGTTTAGGAATACCAAGGAATTATATATAATGTTCATATCTACATGGATGGAATGAACGTGATATATTCATCAATGAATATGAATTACTTTTGATATATTAGTTGATTTATTAATTTAAAAGTTAGAGGATAGTGAACTAATGAGTTAGTTATATGGGTATGATATAATCTATATCCCATGGTAATAAGTTATCATTGAAAATGTGAATGTGTGAGAGTGTATAATAGAATTTTATTCTGTTTGTGTATAAATTGTGTAATAAAAAATGTATTTGATAGAGATCAAGAAAAATTTAATTATTTCTTGAGTAAAAATTAGGATTTACTAGAGACCACAATATTCTTACACGTATGGATCTAATAATTAATATTATTAGAAATTCTAAACTGTATCGTGGGATCTCACTTTTTTGTTGAATAAATATGGATCGGATTTTTCTGAGAGATATTATCTTAATGTATTTTGTTGTTAATCCAAAATAATTTATCAATGTGTATAGCAAACATATTTAATATAATTTAATAGTTTAAAATGTTTATGATTAAATTTATAATATATTTTCGGAGTTATAAAAATGTAGTTTTTGATATGACCACTCAAGTTATTTTTTTGATATAGTAAAATGTGAAATGGAATAATGTATTTAATAGTTTAATGAATGTGGTAGATTTATAGATACATTACCTTAAGATGACATTGGATGTGATTTATTTTTGTGAAAATTTACAAGAAAATAAATTGGATATAATATATCCATAGGTAAAGGGTTAATAATATGTTTTTTTACCAATTTACTGTAATATTCATGAGATTTATGTTTATAAAATGCATTGGAATAAAATTTCATGGATTTATTATTCTAGAAGTTGATAGTAATGTTCTAATGTTTGAACGATTATTCCTTGTTATCATTCATTTAAGGATTTTTTATAGAGAATATAATTATAATGAAGATTAATACATGAATATAGTTGATATTTTTACTAATCCATTAACACATGTGTTATTCTTAATGATTTATGAAATTAATTCTCAAGGTTAATCCATGTGGTTCCAATAAAGAGAACACTGTTATGAAATATTTGTGATTATACACATGAATATGTGCATGTTATCTTCATGTTCTATTTGAAAAATTTGAATCCTGAAGCTCCCTTTGATTTTATCCCTTATTTCCCTAGAACAAGAAACTCAGGGAGGAATAGAAAATATTATTTTGATGACGAATTATTTAAGAGGAACCTATATGTAAAAATTGATAGTGGATATCTTTTGAATGTAATTTATTGATTTTATCAACCCCATCCTAGGAAGATGAATATGATGAAATGTATCTTCTATGAATGGTACACATGACCACACCATTATTCATTTACCTTTTATAGATTTTTTTATCAAATCATGGTTTGTATTAGGTATACGATTTTTAAATTGCTTTCACTATCTTGATTAATTGTTAATAAACCCCTTGTAAACCCAAAAAAATATCATAGGAACATTATACACAATATCATTAATAAAAATAAAATTTTAAAAATTACAATAAGAGATATGTCAATATACTAAAGGATATTGTATATACATATATGATTCCCTCTCCCATGTTCTTTTTTATATACATTCATGGTGCCAAATAACACATGTTATGTGTATTACTAACCATTGTAAGAATTTCTCTTCGTGATCCTGAATACTCACTAGATAAAAAACAATAGAATTAAAATCCTCAATATTTCCACTAGTAAATTCAATTACATTAAGAGTATCTAGATAATAATTCAATTATGATACTAAAAAACATGTCATGATCATTTTATATTCATAAAGGTTGTGATAACTGATAATAAAGGATTCTATATAATTATAACCCTTCAAAAGGATAAATATTCATAAAAAAGACTTGCATCCCACTTTCAAATTTCAATTTCCATTATAATGTGAAAACAATAAAAACACATATTCCCCCAAACAAAACCAATAGATTTTCTCCATTGATCTATGTAGGATTTATTTTAAAACAGAGCAGTTTTTATTCTATCTTAATAAATACACACATACTCTTTAATTTCCCACACAATTTTTAAACCAAAAATGGTAGTTTATATAACATTAAAACAAAAATTTGGTAAACCCAAATTCATATAATATTCTATAAAAATGGAGAAATGATACCAATTATCATAAGAAAATATAAATAAATAAAAATTTTCCTCCAATGATCCCAAAAAATCTACAGTACATTCCTGGAATATATACTCTACTTACTAAATAATCTAATATATCTTTACATATTTTTTTGATAGATTGTAGTATTATTAATAAATTGGGAACCCAATTAATGGTTGAATCCCCTTCACATTCACAATGTAAACCAAGAATTATAATCATTAACTATTTTCCTAAGAATTGTAGAATGATTCACCTCACCCATCACCGAAATATTTATTGTGATATACATAAATCAAGATCACTTTATCTGTTAAAAATAACAATATTTTTTCATTCAAATAATTATAAATCCAATAAAATAAAAAACATTAATGGTATAAAATAATCAGATAATAATTCTATAGAGTTTTCCTCCAACTAGCACTTAGATATTTGTGAAGAGTGAAATAACCCCACCTAGACATGTTACTCATTATTCAATTACTAACCTACCTAAAAATGTGAAATAATCACATATAATACCATATTTACCTCAAACCATCAAAACTACCATCTCAAAGCATGATACATCCTTTCAAAAATTGGATTTATTTATAAATATAAATTTTTGAACTCACACAAAACCAAATTGTTATATACATTGAAGAATAAATACATTCCCATGGAAAACTCCTAGATTTACTAAAAATTACCCCACCATTAAATGTTTAACTATTTATAATACAATATTTCCACACTTTCACCTCATTATTTCATGGATAAAGCTTCTCTAACTATTTCACCAATGAAGGATTAATTCTAATCTAAAAAATAAATCATCCTAAATTGAACTCATCATTTCCAACATAATGATATCCAAAAACCTAAGTTTCTTTTTACTCTATACCCATTGACAAAGAATCATTACTGGTGATACTTCTGATCAAAATCATCATCTACCACATTACACTTTCTAGGTTTTTAAATAATCTCAAAATCATAATAATAGAGAAATTCAATCAACAAGCACTAAAATTTTATAACACCTTTTGAGAAATGAACGTTATCATGAACTTATAATATTTAAAATCCAAAAAGTGTTCTCTTAGAAAATAATTCCTTCAAATATTAATGTTATACACTACAAATGTATGCTCTAAATCTAGAGGATACTAATATCATTAAACAGTAATTAAATATTTTATCCAATAATGAATGGACACCCTCCCTTGCAGCAAGACACATATAATCCCCTAATGATATGTTTCATAGTATACCTCATAAAAAATAACTTCTTAAGGGTAATATAAAAAATAGATTACATGTTGATAGTTTATCAAAACATTTAAAATCCACATAGAAGGCCTCGGTATTGAAGAAAATATCCTCTTCACCATTAAAATATTATTACATAGTAACAATATTAGATATGAGGAATAAGAACTTCTTATAAAAAGAATTTATGCCTTAGATAGTCTATACATAAGAAAACATATTCAGGTAATTCCAATCAGAAACCACCAAATTTTTTATTGGGACATCTATTACACTATTATCTAAAATAAAAAATCAAGAAAATACACCCATGTTCCAAAAACTAAAACATATACATGTTTTATAAAAATTATCTCATTAGAAACTCCAATTCTATTATGTGGTACACTACATTATTATTACACCTCTTCAATTAAACCAAAATATTATGGATGAGGATGATAAAAAAATTTCTGAACATGGATGAATTGAACTAAACACAAGACCAATAATCTGAGATGGTGTCTTTATAACTCTAAAAAATTAACTAAAAACACAAAATTATTATAATTATATTAAAAAAAATTCATTGTAACTTCTTCATCCTTGAATATTATATGGTTATATAAACATCATAATGAGATATTAAAATAAATAACTCCTACTTTTTATCTAACCATATAAATCATTTATCAAAATTATTGGACAATTATTACTCACCTTTACTTGATCAAATCCCCAATGACCTATAAAAAGTCCCAATATTACATTCATATTTTTTGAAACAAACAATAAATTTTTTGATAGATAAGAATTATGGAAAATTAATCATTACTAGAATAACTCATCAATATGAATCCTCAAATAGAAAATCATCATTGGAGTCCTAAAATAAATAACCCCATTAATTAGAAAAAAACTAATATACACAATAAAAAGTAGAATCTACTATCTTAGAGGTAATATTGAGACATTATATTGTAACAAATTTGAAATATACTTATAATCATTAGGAAACATCTCTATCTCATTATTAGACACACACAATATAAATAATTCAAACTAAAATTCATTACTTTTCTACGAAATCCATATCTTCCAAATACAAAAATATATTTCTATTATAAATATCATATAATATCCGACGAGATTATAGAATATCACCCTCCATGTAAAAAAATAAAAACATGAATGTTTATTATAAAACTGATCTATCCAATTGTAAAATTCCTATAGTCGTGTCATTAATAATAATATGTTATTAAATAGTCAATCCCACTTCATAACTATCTTAAAAAACACACCTAAAACATTCTTATATGATCTCCCACTATTTTTATAAACACTAGGTTCCATTAAAGCCTATAAACTAGATGTTTAACCGATAAAATATGTAAGGGATGATATATAAAATTTAAGAACTGGTATTTTAAAAAATTAAAACAAATATCGATTAATTAAGAATCAGAGATAAAACAATTTATTTTCTTTCAACTTCATAAAATAATATAACCTACTATTTATATTTCCCATCTACTCCTCCCCTATGTCCCGAATTCTTATGTTTAACTCTTCTTTGGTCCTCTATCTACCAAATAACTCTATGATGTCCAATTTATGAAGCATAATATATTGTTTAATCCAATGGTCATCTATTCTGCTGTGGTTATAGAAAATTCATTTGGGGATACTGATAACTCTCATGAGTTGGCCCTTAAAATTTAATACACTACTCATTCCCCCTTTTATTACCCTAAAATCATATAAATATATTCTTGAGATAGCCCTTATATATGATAAATATTGAAATAACCAAATCCCCCTTAATTTGTGTTTGTTAACAAAACTAGATAAATGTGTTTGTGATAAAATATGACTCTCATGGCCTACCCTAAACATCGATATCTTCAACAATAAAAAACATTTAAGAATATATATATTGGGATAAATGTCTTATTAATTAATTTATTGAAAATATCATATCCCATGACAAAAAATCATACCCAAATATACATTTCAATATCATTATAAATGAACTCATATAAATGATATCAGAATATTCTCATATCTCACACATCAATGAATGGTTGAAAAGTGGAGATCTAGTACACAAACCAGTCATGAAATTATGGGAATATATAATTATCTATATAGACCTCATTCTAAAATATCATACAAAAATAATTCCTATTATATAACTACAAATAGATATTATCACATAATATTTACTGTCTCTAATAAGACTTCTTTACTAAATTACATAATAATCTAATTCCATGTGATTATAGACACTTCTTGGGATTTGATGCATTGAATCCATCACTAATATACCAAGTCCCATAGTAAAATAACCTATAAAGGAGCAACATTCACATCCTTTATCTAGAACTACTATAAATCCATATTAGATAGTTCCATAAAAATTCAATTTATCAATACTAGAGAAATAAATATCTTAATTTGGAATATTTTTCTTTTGGAACTCACTCTAGGATATCATCCTATCTTGTAAACCCACTATAAAAACTATCTGATGCATGAAATCATGCCTTTGTTGTACCTCCACATACTAAATATCATTATGGAATCATAAAAACCACACAACTGTAATAAAATAAACCAACTCAATTCTATGTGTGTGTGTGTGTCTATAAATATATGAGTAATGAATAATTATAAAAAAAAATCACTAACCCAATATTAATTATCTCCCTAATAAAAAATTTAATGATGTCCCTAAAAATATGCATAAATACACAGATATCATGTTCCTTAAAATTAAACATATTAATCTATATGTATTGGTAATTAATTTATATATTCCATTCAAATATGACAGGGTAAATTCTATGAAAATATAGTTTCTATGGATTACTTTCAATAGTATATTCATGTAATAATATTTCCTTACCAAACTAGAAATTCATAATATCGAATACTCAAAATTCTAAATTAAATAAACACTATCTCTCTTATCATCCTATTACAAACCACATTCTCCTTGAATCCTCTTGATCTAAAAAATTATTCAGTTTGATCCCTAAAGCTATCATATAAAAGGACACGGAGTTTCATAGTGAAAATAAGGTTATAAAAACAAATATCTTGTATGTATTTCCTCTTTATAAATGAATACTAAACAATATAATGATTAATATAAATTCATATTACAATGATAATACACAAATAATTTACATAAAATCATGTCATGTGAAAAAATGAAAACCCATAAACCATAATATATCATAATATTCTAGAACTTCCTTTATACCTCAAGTGAGGTATAATGCTACTTCCACCTCCAAGAGGACTTCCTTGTCCAGACCTAAGGTTTCCTATTATCACCAAAAAGGTTTTCTAAATCGTGTTATAATTAGTATATAGAAAGAAGGGTGATCATATAAATTTACATATTAGGTTCCCTTGAACTCTATTATGTACATATAAATAGAGAAAAAAAAGAATCACTGTAAAGAATAAAAAAAGTGATATAATTAATCAATATAAATATTCTAAAATTTAACCACCCACCCATATTTATTCCATGTCACGTCATCCTCCCATATTCCAAAACAATATACTTTTCCTATAAAAATATTAACATTACCATAAATATAATACTATCAACCACTTATATATCCCAAAATTTATAATTTTCACCATAGGTGCCTCATAGTAATATCCTTATGTAGTTTTCTACCCATCATGATATTAATGTAATATAATCAGTTATAACTAAAAATATCCCCAAAAGGAACTCACTATAATTTATCTATGTATTTTCCCACCCACAAAGGGCATTCTGAAGTGTATTCAAAAGTTATTCTAATTCCAACCGATAAGGACTGTCACTATATTTTTTGTGTTCACCATTGGTGACCCCCTCACCATGACATGATTTGGTTTGGTAGTTTTCCACAGTCAGTGAATCTAGTTGTATTTCTTGATAACTATCTATTGGGACTCTATAATCCTAAACCAAAATCATCCCCCCCAAACATAACATATCCACTTTGGATAGCCATATCATTTACACCATCATTACCATTATCCCCATCTTTATAATAAAAATATATCACAAACCACTAATAAAACAATGCCTATATCAAATACTAGATATGGATTAACCCCCCCCCCCCCATTTTCTATTTAAGTATTTACCTAGTCTACATTCAAATAATTTTCATAGTTATTATGAACTCATCTTAATGATATGGCATGGTACTATCTTAGACAATAATAATTATGGTCCTATTATGTACCATCATAATACATCAACAACATTCCAAATATTCCTAGTATAAAGAAGTTATACCCTTTCATTTATTTTTAAAATGTATCATAGAAAAACATTTTAAAACAATTCACAGTATTCTCTAAACCTTTACACATTCACGCATCCATATATTAACTCTATATGTATATATATAGTGGGTTATAATAGTTTTGTGTATCATCGACAATTTAAATTCATCAAATAAGCACACTAGTCTATAAAAAAGATAAGAATATTTCAGGCTACACGGGTTAGGCTATATATTGATCATTCCCATGTTGTGGTGGAATGACCTATGAAAAATCATAAAACCCTTGTATAAATCATTAAAAGAACCTCCAACTCTAGAATATAATATGATCCATTTATTATTTGGAATTAAAACCTATGTATCATACTAAATCTTCATGTCACACTATTATCATCCATATATCACAACCCCATACATATTGGTATTCAACAATGGTTAATTCCATAAATCTATACCTATCACCACATTAACTATTTTCTATATTATTTCATCATTCTATGATAAAAATAAAATATGTGAAACATGTAATCTTACTTAAGTAATCATAAACAATTATTAACAAAAATATATTTCATAATGAACTCATTAAATAACAAAAACATTAATCCCAAAATAAAAATTATTTATAATTCATTATCTTTATATTCTTTTAGCCATTTCACTATTTTAAAATATTAATGTTATTATAATATTATCATTTAACATTCTATATTAATAGTGTTATATTTCCCATTTAATTCAAAATATTATTCTTAATATTTATCTAATTTTATAAATACTAAATTAAAAAAATTGAAAAAGTTGTGACCACCTCCCACTAAATGCACTCCACCTTAGCTAATAATGAAGAAATATAAATAAAGTCACCTGAATCCAACCTCCAATATTCTATATAATAGAGACTAGCACCGGGGGTATATGAATCACACACATGAGGGATATTACACTCTATATAGTTTAATAAGAAAGATATAAGAAGGATAAAAAACAAAAAAAACCATGATTTACCCAGTTTAAATCCCAATACATGTAATTTCATACATAAGAAGAATGGAAAACAATAGGTACGAAATGTAATACTAGGAATAGACCAGAAAATCCAAAAACTCTTGATAACTACTCAATATCTCTTCATATATAGTAATGTATATCTTGATCTTCAACCTCTTCCCAAAGACCTAAAAAATATTATATATTCAAAGAGTTATCATAACATGTATACTCTATTGGATCCACTGTGAAACATCCCATAAAAATGTTAAAAAACAATACAAAATCATAGTGAATAAATAAAGGAAACTAACTCATCACCTAAATAAGGAATACCAGTTTCCTATCATCATCATGGATATCTCACCCTGTAACAAATAAAAATAATCAATTACATATAAAAATTACATAAATGAAAATAAAGGTAATATATTTCAAATTATCCACTATTTTTTCACTCTCACGCCATAATTGATACATTTGGTGCTCATCACAACTATAATTTACTCATACATAATGGTAGTCAGGCCTAAACCCTATCAACCTTAGTCCTATACAACATCCAACACCTCATTATGGCATTAGTGCACATATTAATCTTATCATCATCATCATCCCATGTACAACCTTGTGTTTTTTTAGAATATACTACAACATGTATAAATGCATTATAGTTCAATCATACTCATCCCATGTAAACAAATCAGTGGGAATCTGGAGCCACCGTGACCAAATTAATGTTTCTAACATGCCTCAATCCATTAAAACTTCCACATAAAATTATCATAAACCACAATCCTTCAAATCCAAGGTAAGAATGAACAATATGTCATAACACATTATATAATAAAAAATTTAGAATCCTATAAATATAATGGGAGATCAAGGGAATTGGAGAATCCATCCATCCAGTCTCCCTATATCTTAGATATTGGATAAAACTTAACCAACACATTTGGGTGTTGGTTCCTCAACCGAAATCAGTGTGATAGCATATGAAATTAAAAAATATAGAATAATATCATGAAAAACCAAAATAGTGGACACTACCTAGACATAGACTCACCTTACACTATCCTCACAAATAACTCCTTTACATCCACTCCTATGACTAGATATCAAGAAAAAAACAAAAATCAAGTTTATTTTTTAGTTACCTAATGAACCATTAAATAATTCACTTCAATATATTTGATGATTGATAATTTAATCTTATTAAGGAATGTTTCAACAACACTATTAATCACATTATTTACATTCAAATTAATGTAATCATTATTATTAATAACCCTGACAAAACACTAATTCAATTATTAGTTAAAATTCGAATTTTTAATCATCTGGGTACTCTAAGTATCAACCTAAGACACCACATCAAAAATAATCCTATTGTTTATAAAAATAAACTATTTCATGTATCTACATAAAAACAATGAAAATATAATACAACCATCATTACATCAAGAATACATCAGGTAAACAAAAAACATTTTAATCATATAGATATGTAAGACTCACTCTTAACACATCTTGGATGCCACTATGTCGAACACCATTTTAAATAATAGAAAGATGTATAATTATTTTTGATATCAAACATCAGGATAACCCGATCTCCAAGATAATTTCTCATCAAAAGTTACCAACCATATAAAAAATACCAGTCAAAAAACTCTGGGATCTCAGCCAATTTCTCATCAATAAAACAAACTGCACATAGTAATCAAATAATCACATCATGGTTGTAAATCTTTAAGTAGTACAAATAAAAATAGAAGGTTTTTTATTAACATATTAAAGGGAACTAAGAACATGAAATTACATAATTTAACCACCATAAATAAGAAATTCAATCATTAAACCCTATACTTTTATTCTTTATCAAAAACATATTAATTTCTTATTGATTTATTAGGTTCTTAATTAAAATTAAGGGAATTATTTAACTATATAAAACCATAAGTAACCATTCATGTATTATTTCAAATAGTCAAATTCTATATGATAATAAATCACTATGATCATACACTTTAAATTAGTTATCATGATACAACATTATGTGTTTATAATTATATGAAATTAACCATGCAATACTTCTAGTAGAAAAAACACTACCAAACATATATCACACTATACAAGTACAAATCAAGTGAATGGACAAAAAAATAAACCAAAAGTGATATCAAAATCCATCCATTCATATACTTCTCTAAATTAAATATTAATTATCTTGAACATGTGATAATTTTATATTTAATTAATTAACTGAAAATATTTTAAAAATTACCATTATAAGTCAAAAGAGGATGATATCATTGCAACAGACAACAACATAATTTGTTAGTTTAATTTCTATATTTGAATAATATTAATAATTTAATACATAAAATCTGATTCATGTACTAATTTTATTCCTGAATTATGAATACAATATTATTTGATATAATATGATTAATTCTATGAATCTAATTAAACAATAAAATGAAAAAAATATTTTTTTACATAAAATCTCTAGATTATTGAATAGTCATTTAATATGTGATGCATTTTCTAGATTAATTTTTTTTATGAAAATCACACCCATTTCGAAAAAATCCTATGTAATGATTAATTAAAAACAATATATATAAAAATAGAGAATAAATATATCCCCTAACTTGATTAGAATATCTACATTCTCCATGAAAGAATGGGAAAGTTAGAAATAATCACGAATAAATGTAACTCTAAAAAACTAAAGGAAACCCCACTATAACTTGAAAATAGATATTGCCATAATTAGTTTCAAAAAAACCGAACCCAAAATAGTGGATTCAAACCAAAATGGATTCTTAAAATTAAGGAGAGTGCAAATAATATTTATTAGAGAAATGGAATGATACATTGATCAAAGACATCATTCTTTTGATCCAATGGGATTATAAAACACAAGGAATGGTTGGTGGGTGGTTGTAGGTGTAGAGTTATTCTCGGTTTTAAGAGAAGGCCTAAAGTATAAACCAAGAGAGATCAATCCACCTATATATAAAGGAATCAAGGAAGACATAACTAGGACATAATGATGTCCCAAAACACCCATGATGACTTAGGTCAAAGAATGATTTTACATTCAAATAGTATGAACTCCATTGATCATACACATTTAAAACACACATCATGAAATTTTTACATTCCCCACAATCTCTACTATAGTGTACAATTAAAACCCATGATGTTTTACCATGATGACAACAAATACAATGGTGTATAATGGCTTCCATTTCTCATTTCTAAAAATCTGGCATACTGAGCACCACAACCATCATTCCATCACCGAAAAGGCACCATAATATATTTTCCAAATCATTATTTCGCAAACAAGGAGCCTAAATGATAAAATGATTATTAAATGGCCAAGTAATCTATTTCACTCAAAGAGGTGAACATCAAAACCAAATGACTAGAATAATGGTCGACAACCAAGAACTGATGACTAGAATGGACATCCATATGCTCAATACATTGAAGAATCATGAAAAAACCATTACAAAAACAACCACAAAATAGTATAGTCCTTAAAAAAAGATAAAACTATTTTCTATAGCCAAAAACTCTAAAAAAATACATCATAAAAATATTTAGTTATGTGAAAATTAAATGGGAAAGATTGTAGAAATATGGCACCTTACATTAGAGACCACTCAAAAAATTCACATACTCAATAATATAAAATAATTCATATAAAGAAGATAATGGGATTCCTCAAAACCACCCAATAAGATACCTCTCAAGGATCCCACTACAGAAGAACACATCCATCATATCATGCGAAAAATAGTGCCCAAAAAGTGTAATGCCACAAAATGAGGAAGAAAAAAATGTACATCTTAACACATTATCAATGTACATCATCTCAATAAAATGGAAGAAATATGCTATTGAAATGACATATAGTATTGAGACTACATTGGAAAATTGTACTCCCTTGTTCTCTCTTTCAAATCACTTTATAATAACCAGATCAAAACCAAAGGTATAATATACATGTTCAACACATTTCCATAATAGTATTGAATCCCAAAAGACTATTCTGAATGTGTTTAACCATCTACAATACCAATCTTATCCTAGTTGGTGATGTGAGAATCATTAAAAAGATATCAGTGAAGTTATAATGCCTTGAAAACATCCTTAAACTAGATCATTTGTTGTGGTAGTGCTAAACGATACCATATTGCTAAAACTCGAGATTACATATTGAACCGATAAATGAACTTGATGGGAATATTAATCCCACAACTGAAACATAATGTCCAATAATGTGGATACACATTAAAGATTATGTGATCTCTAGTGTCAGATTCTATATTCATCAATAATTGATTAAAATATGATAGTTAGTGATCTTGTGAAACCATGATTCTCTCTAGGATGACATGTACCTTATGTATCATACTCTGCAAAGATTGCAGTCTATGAATAGACGAATCTATGACTAGAGTATATCACAATAGAGACAATAATGTTCAAACAAACATAGATTTAAATTTATCCATTCAAATATTGGATTCATAACTGTTATTATAGGAAAAATACACAAAGGAGAGGTGCCTAACCCAGGAACCTCCACCATCAATAATGAATAGAAGAAAAATTTCAACTAGAGAATGGATGATATTCAATACTATACCATATGTCTATGGTTATATGTGATGATATGTATTAATTGATAGAAAATAGCATGATGGATACCTCTATATGTGTTGGAGGTAAAATGTGGATGAAAATTAAAGATGAAAATTTCTGAAACCCCATGAAGTCTCAATATCTTCCCCATGAACCATATATGTAACCCCTCCATTGAGATAGACTCATTGATTTATATAAAGTGAGATGATTTTTTTAAGTGTTCCACAATTTCCAATATAGCTTCCACTACCCTGATATTTTGGAAAAATTGTTACTATGTCTATGAAAAGTTCCTCTAACTTATACTTGATAATATCATGTGGTTGAAGAAAAACACTAGGACACAATACTCATCCTTCATCTATTGGTAGAAAAACACAAAGCAACAAACTCGGTAACCATGAACTTCAAAAAAGACCACCAAAACTAATTCCTTAGAGCATGACATATCTACGTCATTGTAGGGTCTACAACTAAGGGTGAAATGTGGAACTCATGAAGAACCACTCCATGAATTTATGAATGAATATATTTCTTTCCTAGTAATAATACACAATACTATCCATCTCTATAACATCTTGTAGGGGAATCCCCACAAAAAAAATCGATCACACCAAACCACTACATCGTAATATACCATTTGGGACAGCTCCACTAGTTTCACTAAGTATGAATACACTATCATCTAGTAAAAAAAACCTCAATCATTGAGTAACCCAATATTAAAGTCAAAAATAACTATCTCATTTATCACTCTCTAGGATTATCCAGTCATTGTCACAATACCACCTCCAAAAATCCTACTGAAGGAATCCACTACAAAATTCTAATCAATAACGGTAAAGGAAATCTCAAAGTTGAAATCATGTAAGAACAATCTCTTCAGTTTCAGCTACATATTTATGTTTACTTTAATGAATAAAACATCCCTAATTTGTGATATGTGGAGAAAAAAAATGTTGGATGATAAGGTAGTGTCTCCACAATGTCTTAGAAAACACTACTAAAATATGTTCTAAATAAACACAGACATATTTATGCTCATGATGTGATAACCTCCAAGAATAATAAGAGATAACAACTTTTGACTACATCAATATTAATCAAAAAACACAAATCTACATAATAAATATCAAACATAATGTCCATCACAAACCAAAAATGAAATAGTTTGCTGAACAACTTCTCCTTCAAAAACCCAAAATCATTAATGGAACATGTTATCCAACGCAATAACCTATTAATTTATAATCAATTCAATCATAGAAGTAAAAATTTAAGATAATTATTGTATGAAATTTATATAATAACTAACAAGACCAAGGATACTATGTACTATTATATCCTTCTTAGGGGGTACCAAAGAAACCACTACCTCAATCAGTAGTGGATCAATGTGTGACACCCAATATTCAACTATAATATATAATCGTTTCCTTCTAAAGAAACAATAACACAATGCACATGCGTTTTTTAATGAATGTGACAAAAACCAAATTCTAATATTTTATAATTTATGATTTATTAATTTTATCTAACTTTTTAATTCCTCATGTAAAAATTTGTTCTGGTTGAATTTTTTATATATCTTAGAAATTGTTGATTTTTTAATTAAATAGTAAAACATACTAATTTTTGAAAAAATTATCTCATTGATGACATTATAATGACATAAGAATAATATGAAATTTTATGAAACCTTTCATCATGAACAAATATATATTTATGAATTATCATAATATATATAATAATTTATTGTTAATGTTAGAAATAAATTCTTACAATATTGTAAATCTATGTATTATTTTTTCTAAAATAAAAACCATTTTTATTTATTCTCTCTTTATAATATAATTAGAAGTTTCCCTTATCATTTATGTGATATCAAATGAAAATAATTTTGTTTTTTTAATATAAGACAATTAATTCCATTGTAATAAATATTATAAATACTTTTTTTTGAAATAATTCTTATTCATTAAATAAAAACAATAATAAAACTGATTTATGGCGCATTTTACAAACATATTCTAAGGGTAATTTTTATTACATCATGAAATTAAATTTTGAAAAATTTATTCCACATTTTGAATCAAAATAAATAATTATATGTAATTTGGTCAATTTGTGTTTTTTCACCATTAATAATAACCATGGTAAATATTTATCACATTGGTTAATGGTAAAATTAGTTTAAAGGAATTAAATAAATAAATAAGGATTCATGATAACCTAAAATGAATTTATAAAACTCATTGGAAAGGTGAATTTATACCTTACCCTTATCATATTTGAATATATTCAAATTCGGGTCCAAATTCTTCGATAATAAATTTGTCATATAACAAAATTTCAAGTATTTATAAGCATTCCACCCTCCTCACTTATTAAAGGAAACCCATCTATCCTCTCTTATATACATGATTTGGTCCACTAAGATCGATGAATACCTACCCAAAAAAACATCCCAACATCCCTCCCCAAGAATTAGAGGTTATAGTTTAATCTAAGGACCACATTAATAAGGGTTATGGTGTAAGGTAAATATTGTTACTAAAAAAAGATGTATTTTTAATTACATTGGTTTTTCAAGATCAATAATTCTAAATCAAACTAAAAAGATTAAATAACATTATTAATATAATTAAATATGTATATTCACCACATTTATATGTTTTTATGCTAATGGTAAGCCCATATTATATCTCTTTTCCATTATAAGAAAAATTAATACAACACTCATGGATATGTATAACCTACCCTCTCTATGTAGAGCTGTAATTCATTTTCTCTAATGGAGTTACCTAGATGGGTTTTAATAATTAAATATTAATATATATAATATTTATGAAATAATTATGATTCAGAAAATAAATTTTAACATATAACTTATTATCCATTATCTTTTTGGAGGATGATATTTTTGTTAATCAATATAAACATTATTATTGAAAAACCAACATATTAAATTGAAATACTTACCCTAATAAATATTTATAATCATAAACCATATTGAGTAATAAGGAAAATGGTAATGTAATAGTATATCCACTGTCAATCTGATACTAAAACACCCAAATAAATAATAATAATGGTATCATTAAAACATATACCCAGTGGATCATAATTTTAATAATGGTTTTTTATTTGGATTAATAGAAATTCCTTATTGAGACAATTGAAACAAAATTCTAAATAACAATATCTCACATTTGAAAATCACCTTTTAAAAATTAAACGTTCGAAAAAAATTATGAAAATAGTTTCATTTTACTGTAACTTTTTTGAAATTATAATAAAGTATTTAAAACATTGAGTGGTCATGGTGTTGAAAAAAATCCTTTCATCACATTCACAATAAAGCAAATATTCTATTCACATTTTTTGGTAAATAAAATTACCATTTTTTACAAAGGGAAATAATGATTATTTTCTAATAATGTTGTAATAATCCAATAAGTGGTAAAAATTTATTCAATTAAAAAATTATATAATGTTAAAAACATCTTTATTATGAATGGATTTGGATGAAAAAATGATTTTTAACTACTGAGAGGAATAATTTAGAATTTTTTACAGAACATTGTTTACATCATTTTTTGTAAAAAAGATAATATAATGATACGGTTACATTAATAGTTGATTAATAACCATAAGAGGATACATTATATTAGTTTTAATAAAAAAACCAAATCATTGACCCATGAATAATGATGATATTTTGAAATAAACCACTATCACTTAGGTAACTTTTGAATCGTCAACCCAATTAATGAAATAACATAAAATAAAAAATTAAATACCATTAAGATAAATATATTCATTCTATAACATATCCTATAAGAATTTTATAACCTGTATAAAATAAATAAATAATTAATATGGCATATGCCTCACGTAAGTAAAAGTGAGATGAGAAACATTTACATTAGGTTTTACCTCCTTGTTATGTGTTTAAAAAACTTATATATTAAATATTGTTTTATTTAAAATATATTAAAGAACCATAATAATATAACTCATATCATATATTATTTAATTATAGTATTTTATCTCCCATATATTATCAATTCATTGTTATCATTTCTGTTTCAGGTGATAATTTCTTTTTTCCCTGTATGTTTTGGTTCTGTAGTTTCCTTCCTTTACATTGATCATTATTATATAATATATTGAATATTAAAAATGATATAAATATCATATATATTAATTATATTTGAATTTATTTTAATCTAAAAGTGTAGTTTATAGAAAATGTATTACACCGTTTATAGTGACGATCAACCATATGTACGCATGGACATTGTTTTCATTTTTATCAAAAAATGGAATGAAAGAAAGGAAAATAATATTTAACAATTATACATTCATTATTATTTAAAAAATATAACTAAAATTATAAAAAATCTTTATTATATTCCACATAATTTTTAGTGAGAAATGGGTGACATAACATTATGGGGCAGTAGTCTACCATACAAAATAAAAACATTATCGTATCCCCCATAGAACTGAATAAAAGAAGGTATATGTGATATAATAATTATAATGGTATTATTAAAATAAAAATATCATATATATTAATTTAATATATCTATATTACCAATAATCATAAAATTAAATTAAAAAAACACTTTATATAGGTTTGTGGTGTGGTAGTCTGTCATACACATGTGCAACATTATTGTTTTCCAACAGGTTAGAATGTAAGAATTTATATGTGATATTATATTTATAGAAGTATATTAATTTCAAAACTATCATATAAATATATTATATGCATCAATATAACTAACAGTGATATGTGATTATGGAAATTAAATTATATCAATTCATGAGGTTGTAGTCCAACGTAAACATGATCAATAGTTTATTTTCCAAATTAACGGGAAATGATATGTATTTATGTATTTATATAAACGTATTAAAATCTATGTATATATAGTATTATGATGTTATTAGATAATATTGGTTTAAAAATATTTGATGGAGATGGATGAAATAAACATTATAAAAACACTTGTTTAAGAACAATACCTCTTCATTGGAAAACCATTTTGCGTTCACATAAAAATAATTCCTATGCTATTTTTTCAACATAATTCATCAAGGATGTTGGTATAGATGTGTGGATTATATTTTTATAGGTCTTGTATGAAAAATAATTTCTTATCAAGATTGAATACGATGTTAGAGGGGATTCTATTATATAAGTTGTGGAGAGGACACTCCTAGAAATTTGGAGAACAATAAGGTGTACCCATGTTTTTCACAAGACACATGTCTAAAAAATCGTTTATTATAAAACATTATATGTTATATTATATATATATTTCCATAAAAATTGATTTTACCATTTTTTAATATAAATTTTTACACTTACCCTCTCAGTTTAATCCCTTGCCCAACCCTTTTTGACCATAATCGTTATAATTTTTTTTTCACTATTAATTATGTTAATATATTAATTTGAGATTATTATATAATAAAAAATATTATTATTAAAAATATTTAATACAGTTTTTTAAATTCAATTCATATATTTGGTGAAATTGAACATTATATTAAAAATGATGACGTGTCGAAAAAATGGCTACTGCAAAGAAAAATAAACAAAATTTTAAATCGTTTTAATACATTAATTAAATATGTAATCAATTAAACTGATAAATATTTGTTCAATATTAATATAATTTCACTACTATTTCCTTAAAACCAATTTATGTAAAATTTTTAATTTTAAAAAAATTAAATGAAATTTCTGTTTTCAATAAAAATCTTTATTTTAACTATTCATCAATAAATTAATCTATTAGAAAAGTTCTAAAAATTCCAAACAAAGATAAATTTGAGATGTAGATTTTAAAAAATGCAGTTCAATTTTTCAAATAAATTTTATAAATGTTAAAAAATTTAATATTATATTATGAGTACAAATGATGACTAAACACCTTTTTGAAAAATACATTTTTTTAGAAAAAAAATCTTTTTTTGAAAATGATTCTTTTTTATTTCAAATAAATATATAGAAAATGCATTTATTTTATAATTGTGTAAAACATATAACTGTAATAATTTATATAGTCATATTCCTTTCCATATAGTTAAAGGATAGGTTATAATGATCAAGATTTAAATAAAATTATTTTAAGAGAGTATCATATTTGTTTAAACCCGGTGTTGTGTGAAAAAGAAGATATCAATGATATTGAATTTATATGTATATATATATCACAATATTTCTAGGTGTTACATTATCTTCTATTATTTGTTTTACATGTTATATATTCTATGGAAAATGATATTACACTTTTTAAATATCTGGGTGTTATATTATACCCCCATAAATAAATCATGTCCTTGCAATTTAATATTGATATTGGTAAAAAAGGGTATGAAATATAAAAAGAACCTTTTTGGACACCCAAATTTTAAAAAGGGTTTTAAAAACATCAGATTTAAATGATAGAAAATTAATTTTGGAGGTCATCTCGAATAACACTTTACCAGGTTTCTATGTAGAACTTTAGTGGGAAATGAAAAAAGTACATAAAACTGAATACTAACTAACAAGGATTATCAGAAAGTGTTATATAACATGTTATTGAAGAATTTATCCATAGCAAAACCATAAATTTTCAATGAGTTAAATTACTATTAATTTAAAAAATAAGAATAGAAAAACATTTTTTGTCTCATGAATCTTGTCTTAAATTTGAGGGGAACATTTTCCATAAACATAGAGAACTCAATAAAATATAGTAACTTGATTAATTCCTATTTCATAAATAAAATATCTTCATTTTCTCTACATAGATTAATTTCCACTTCACCCCTCTTTCATGGAAATTTATATGATTTTTTTTACACCTGAATAACTAATAGATTATAAGATCCATAAAATATTATCATTTCACTACTTCAATATATGAAAAATTTTAAAAAAAATACTTAGTAAAAGTAGTTCTATAACACCATTTTTTCAAATGAAAAATATTTATAAATTTTTATTCTTAATATTAATTGAAAATATTTCATACCAATTTCAATATCTAAAAATTTTATTAGTTAAGTCACTATATTACCAAAATCAAAATAATATTATATTCCCCAAAAAATAATTTATCTCTTAATGTCACATAAGAAATATATTAATACCTTGATCAATATAAAACCATAATGAAAACATGCATGATTCAAAAAATCAAATCCCACATTGTCAAATATATTCCCTAAATCCAAAAATGCAGTCAACTCTAACAGATATTAGAAAAAATCAAAACACAAAAAAATTTCTTTGTGACCAATACTATATTATAACATATTATTATCATTATTATCTCAAAATAAAGAATATATAAAGGGTAAGCTTCCCACAATCATGTGTTTTCAAAAACAATATGCTTGACACTTAATTAATTTTCATGGTTTCATTCGAAATGTGTATTCAAATATTTATAAAAAATCACTCATGTATATCACATATATGTTTTATGATTATTATAAATATAATATCATTGAGAAAATACATCTATAATAAATATGTTGAATTAAAATACACATAATTATTAATAATTAAACTTAATTCTTAAAAAATTAACCATGATCCACCATCTTCTTCCTTAATACCTCATTCCTTTATTTTGTAATTTATAGTCTCCTTATCATTTATAGTATAATTTTTACAAGTACATCCCTTATAATACTTTTAATGAGTTTCCCCCTAGGAAATCGATTTTCATAAATCCTATATTTTATACAATTAATATAATCAACCATCTGTGGACCTCAAAGAGACTATTATTCTCAACCTTTGGGTTAATTGAAACTTTTTATTTTCCATAATAAATTACTTATTTTTTGTCTTTATTTTACATAACCATAACATATTATGTTTCCTATAATACATTCATTTGGGTATTGTTTGAAAAATACTACACATATAAAAAAATATTTTTTCTCTATGGTCTCCACCACTTGAGGTCAAAGCAAACTTTAACCGTATCTTCTTTGGTGAGTCCAATAGTTAGTTAAGGTGAAAGTGATTAATTATATATTCTGATAACTAATTAGGAATAATCTAAATATCCTTCACCCAAGAAATCATTCCATTTATCTTCCCCTAAAAACATTTTCAAGCGAATTCAATTCTAACATAGTTCCTTATTTTTTCTAGCATTAAATAAAACTAATAATATTTACATAATCAATTATAATAAAAGTGGGAAACCACATGATCTTGAAATAT
This sequence comes from Viscum album, assembly GCA_963277665.1. Taxonomy (NCBI): domain Eukaryota; kingdom Viridiplantae; phylum Streptophyta; class Magnoliopsida; order Santalales; family Viscaceae; genus Viscum; species Viscum album. The sequence goes on from OY728146.1 coordinate 1,655,301,441, forward strand.
CATTAATAGGATGACTAAATCCTAAAAACATATTTTAAATATGTGACATAATATGTTTAATTATAGCGTATTCATGGTCAATACATTTTCAAATCCTTCATAATAATTTAAAAATAAAATTTTAATTAACCAAAGAATACCCCCTAGTAGTATAAATATAGGTGTGTAATAAGGCTCATTTTTAGGTACTTGGTTACAGTCATGTCAATCCTGATACACCACATTCAGAATTATTAACCCTTGGTAAATCTATTCCCGATCTAAGTCCAATTATGGTGTCTAGGTAGATACGTATAATTGGGAAAACATCATAATCACAAAATTACCAAAACTATAGCATGTTATCCTACATAAATACTTATCCATAATGTAAGTCATATGGTTATATTCTATGTTCTATGTTTTCCTAAGTCTGGTTCATAAAAGTTGTTTTAAAATGTCATTATTAACAACTATAATGATCAAGAACCTAGTAGCTCAGAGCTGGTTGTTAATTTACATCATTTGAAATTGATACATGAATCTTTATATCGAATTACTAAATAGTTTAATCATCTTGGTAAAATAGATTATACTTTAAATTCAAATTAAAATTTTAATCTAAAAATACACAAAGTAATTACTTTGAGAACAAAATTGTCCCCCTTTGATATCCCCTATATATCAGTCATAAAACACATCCTGGTATTCTAGGGAAATTAAAACATAAAAAGGGTGTAATATTATATACTCAATAGGGGTAAGAATAAAATGGAATATATAATGAATAAATAAACACAATCAATAGGGGAGGTGATATAACTAAAACACATTCCATATAAAATAACACGAGCCTAATGTCGGGGGAATCAATTGAGATCAAATAAATTTATATAAATAATTACAAATCTTGAAACATATCCAATGATATTCTAACTAATTGAGAACTTGAATGTGCATGAATAACACATCTCATAACGAGGGAATGTATAATGTCATACTTCTAAAATATATGATCATAACCATTCATGTAATACCCTAAGATTTTGTGGAATATATATATTTCAAATAAAATTAATCTTTTCATTGTTTTTAATTCAAAAAACCACTGAGTTTATCTTTCATTACATGAAAAACAAAGTTTATCTTGTGTCCCACGTAACACATAGTGTAACATGCATCACACACAACATGGTGTTTAAGCGAAATTAGACATACAATTCAAATGTTATTATTTAATATGATTGTTATCACCTATAAATTTTAAAGGATGTAACTAAAAGGATTCTCTAAATTATGAAAATATATTGTTTAAAATGTATATATAAAAAATTATATGGTTACTAATTAACTAGAAGTTAGAATAAAAACATATGAAAATAAAAGAATTATTTTTAAAAAAAACTATTTTTATGCACACAAAAGCATTTTCCCAATATAAATTAAAAAATCACAATTTAGGAATGATTTTAATTAAATATAAATATTATAGGTTGAATAAAATGCTTATAAATTATGTTATTTTTTTCTTGAAAAGTCATAACAATCATCCAATTTTATGCTTAAAAAATATATTTTAAAAAAAAGTATTGTTTCATTTTATGGATTTATTTTAAAATTATTTTATGACACTATAATAAAATTAATTTATAAAAATTATGATTATTTTTTAAAACATGGTGTAGATATTATCAATTAGTGAATTTATTATAATTTTTTTGGAATGTATATTTTCTAATGAATATAGAAAAATACTGCATTTTATTAAAAAACTGCTTTCATTCCAAATAATTATAAGATAAATGTTATTTAAATATTTTTTTAACAATAAAATTACTAAAATATATATATATATTTCAAATTTATTTCATTTAAACTTATTTTTGATTTAATTTTGATATATATTTATTAAAACATTCTAAAACCATTGTTTAAAAAGTTCAATATAATTTTAAATCATCTATTTCCAATTATATGAATTGAATTATGAAAAATATATCCCATATATATCATCAGGATAATCTATATTGTTTAAAATGTTCAATATAATTTTTTACCATTGTGAATAGTAGTATTAGTAAAAACATAATTGCCACAGTTAATGTAAAAATGGGTTTACTATGGTGCTAAAATAAAAAGATAAGGGGTAAAATGACCAAGAAAACTATAAAACACATATTTTATGGACATTTTTCAGATGTATCACTATAAATTTTTTATATAGGTTCATTTTTTATCCTTTCTAATGTGATAAATTTGGGAATTCCTTTTTCTATTCAAATATTTCAAGTGTACCACTCACCTCACTTATGTAAGAGGAAACTATATCTTATCATATCAATACATATAAAACCATTGTTCTTCAAATTACGAACCAAATAAATTCATTAATTACCAAATATCATCATATATTACTTATGTTTTCATATATCTAACATAATTATATACCAAAAGAAGTTTCCCGATATAGAGGTATTGTCCCAAACTGAGCATTTTATTTTATTTATTCCTCCCCATCATTAAATGATTATTAAAAATGATGATATAATAACTGTAAAGTATATTTTATACTGATAAGTTTTAATTTCAATGGAATTCCCTAAATCCTGTTGACCTCCCATCAAAAGGGATATGATGCCATCATTCTTGTATGTGGAAGAATTTGACCACACTAATGAATGATATTTTTTTCCATCCTCATCTATAATGTATGGTTATAATGGTGGTTATAATGTTTATAAATGATATTTATGATATTATTATACCTCTATAATTTTAATACAACATATACATTCTTACCACCCAATTCGTTGTAAAAATAACAATAGTGCTCATGTTTAAGGTAGACTACCACCTCGAAACCATTATGATGTTTTTTTCATTTATGTATTTTGTGGATTTTAATAAATATAGATTAAATGAATATATTTTATATTATTAAAATACTTTTTCTTGTGTTTTAATGATACAATATATACCTTTCTAAATTCTATTTCATGTAGGATATGATAATGTCCTTGTGCACGGTGAACAACAGCCTCACGAAGCGATTTTATTCAATTTTCACTAATGGATTGAATGGAAGATAACTTGTGAAAAAATAATGAATATATGTTATATAAGACATAAAAATGTATCTTTTAATGATAATAGTTAATCTATCTTTCTTTCATTTCATCATTCGAGAAAATTGAATGAGCGTTCTCGCATACGTTCGTCGTATCGTCTCTTTGAATGATGGACTTCATTCTATATCTATATAATTCATGAATTACCATAAATAAACATATAATGAATATATTATATATATATAATGGTTAAAATTATTAATATTATAGAACCATTATCAAATAAAGTGGATAAAATTACAAAAAAAACGCATATGTAAAAATACTTCTTTATTTCCTAGAAGGTAATTTTTATAAGAAATTATAAATAAAAAATTAATAAATGATCATAAGTAAATCATATGTTGTATTATATATATAATATTTATTATATAAATTGTGTATAATAAAATTCTATATGTTATATAGAATTTAAGAGAGTGTATGAATTTATTTGAGACTTACGGTGATGGATTTATAGTCTCTCTTTTATTTCTAGGATACTTGTGCTATATCCACCACTCTTTTATTGTTGTGTCGTACATATATCCCATTTGAAATTTTAAATAATTAATAAACTTATTATAATTATATTTAATGTTTCATCTTATGTTTTTAATTTATATTGTGATTTTCGAGATTATAAAATCAGTAAGTGATTTTTGCCTTAATTTCCCATCATTGAGACATATGTTGAATTATGAACATATGTTCATTTATGAGGTGCATATACTAAATCTTTGAAATGTTATATCATGAATTTATTTATTTTAATGATATTTTATTTTTTATTTATGGTTATTTTTAATTACCTAGTATTTTCAAACATTGATATTACATATTTTTATATGGATATTCAATACTTATAAGAAACAGACACCTGAGGACCATTAGAGTTATGTGTCTTTAGATACGAGGTACAGAATGTTATAATTTGGTTAAATATCTTCAATATTCACTAAAAATATATTCCATTTTAGTTATATTAACAATAATAACCTACTTTAAAACAATATTGAAAACATAGAGAAAGGAAACATAAGAAAGTGAGAGCTTATATTCAATGAAAGGGTTAACAACGGAGATACATTATCATAACATGAACATAATGGGGTATGGATAACATTTAAAAACCATAACATTCATATCAAATTTCATTGGGGATAAATATTAGTGTCTAATAATACATGAATCCAAAGGGAATCAATGAACATGACCCATGAGAGCATAATATTATAAAAAGGCATAAAATTGTGTCATACACATAAGAATAGAAAATAATTATCATAGTAGTCAAGGGCCAATGAAAATTATATCAAAGATGAGTTGGATCACCCCCCCCCAAATTATCATAGTAGTTAAGGTTCACTCTCATGTCCATCATAAGAGATAAATTATGTTAATTAACATAGTTTACTCCTCATTACACTCAATTAGATCTCATGTGATATAAATCATTACCCAATACATTGGTGGGAGATGTTGGTTCCACCCCTGACATAATGAAAATCACTCATATATTAACCCCAATATCATAACAGATTCATCATATCATAACCCATGGAATGAAATGGGATTCAAAAAATTTTCAACATATTATAAAATGTGGAAAAGTGAAATGTTTCATAATCATTTTTTCATTTCATCATAGAAAAATCCTTTGAAAAAGAAGAAAATTTCATAAAACTTTTATCATTATATAACATGTGGAAGAGAAACAGCTTTTATAAAATTATTTTTATCATAAATCATTCATTGTAAAAATAATAATTGTATCCTAGGTTTGTATACCTAGAAATAAAAAAGTTACATCAAGTGATTTTATCTTAGTTAGAGAATTATTTTTGAAGATAAATATGTTAGAATAATTTTTTTGGAAGAAATGTTTTTTTGAAATTAAATTTTTAAAAGTAAATAATCAAAAAACATTTTAAAAACACCTTTCGTAGAAAAAAAACATAAAAACAAAAAAGGAATCATTAAATATCATTTAAAACATTTATTTTGGAAATTGGGTTTCCACTTTGAATAACTCTTTTTTATATACATTCAATATCCCATCATAATTTGAAATAATTTATTTAAAATCTAAATATTTCCAAAATATATAAGAAAATGTTTTATTTGAAATGAACATTTTAAACCTATAATGGATGATTGAAATATTTTTTTGATCATAACCATGAGAAATACTATTTGTTCCATGAAAATTACATAAAAGGATTATTTCCACATTTTTAGTAAAATCCAAATGGGGATTGGTTGGAAAAAACATGAATATTCTTTCAATTTTTTTAATAAAAAATTCAACATGGGTTACTATATATTTCATTAACTATTATACAAATGTTAAAAAATATTTTTTTTATAAAATTAGGTTTATGTTTTAAAAGGTTTGGTGATTGAAAGGAAAAATTATGATTATTTCTATAAACAACATTATTTTGAGCTCTTGCCTATATAAAGATAAGAAAATTCAGTGAGACCATTTATTGAAATGAAAAAAATAAAAGATAAGAAAATTCATGCTTTTTTTAGAGATAGGTCTTATGATTTCATCATTGGATTCATAATTATAAATAATATTAATAAATTATGTGATTGGAACATTGAACTTTTACAACATTTTGGACATTGGATCATAATCTCCATGACAAAATATCATTAAATGAGACATATAATAACATTAATTAAATAATATTCCTAATGTAACATGTCATATATAATATATATGCATCTCCTAAAGTATGATAGGTTTATAATATAAAATATTTCTCAAAGAAGAAAAATTGATAAAAAATTAACTTTCCACATTGGTATATTTTGAATCGTAACCCCCATGAGGGATAAATAAAAAATGGATTTCTAAATTCGGATAATTTTATGAATAATAATTATAAAATTAATTAATGAGAATCATATACTCCATATAAATTACATACGTGGTGAGTATGGAATGTGTATCATAGAAATAATAATTGACATTTAAATACCTTACCACTTTTTAAGTCATTTGAAATGTAACCCCAAATAAAGAATGGCATCAAATGAATGGTTAATAGATATGCTATAAATCCCTTACATTAAGTCTTGAATTCCTTCATACATGTTCAAACTATTGGTATATTTAATATATGTTTATTATAAATATATTACAGAATCATAAATATATATATCATAACATATATTATTTACTTATGGAATTTTATTTCATGTATACTAATATTTCTATATTAAAGTCACATGTAAGGAAAAAACATTGTTTTTTGTGTTTTTATTTTTTATATTTCATCCCATTAATTTGATAATGGTTCCATCATATCATGAATAATAATAATGATATAAATAAAATATTTATACATAAATTATACTTTAAATATGGATCATGAATTATTGTTTTGCTAAATTATGTTATGTTGCAATCATGGAGATGGTAGGTTGTATGTACAAATGGGTAACATTTAAATTTTTTAATAATAATTATAGAATAAAGTTATGTAATATATTATAAATAAATAATGAAATTAATATAAAATATAACATATTATTACATTAAATATAATTATAAATGAAATCCATTTGGTTTTGTGATAAAAAGATTGAATCCATTCACTTCGTGATAGTGGTAGTCCACAAGTACACGAATGATGTTATCATAGTTTAGTAAGTTAAAATATAGGAAATAAAATTATATATAATATTTTATCAAAGATAAATATTAAATTAATATAATAATTATGTCATTTATATCATATATTTTCATTGACTTCATCCTTATTATCTTCCATGTAAAGTGTTTGTGAAATCGAATCACATTGCCTCACGTGGCTGTATTAATCTGTACACACATGCTATGTTATCATATCCTCTATAAAATGAAAAGTAAAAATATCTTTTATATAATTAAAATATGTATAAATATGTAATAAATATCACATATATATATATATACATTATATCGATAATCATTCCAAACCATGAGAGGTGGTAATGGAAAAATGCAAGACATCGGTTCAAAAGGTGGTTGTCCCCCATAAACTAGAATGACGATTTTTAAAACATTTGATGGAAGTGGAAATGGTTTAAGGTGATGAAATAAAAATAAATACGTCACATTATATTTAAAATACTGATGTTATTATTTCTTAATTGTTTAATAACAATTTATGTGGATGGATAAAGAAATAAAACACAAATTGTCGATCAAGAACACTACCTATTTCTCGGGTAACCTCCTCAGGTTTACACCGAATGAATTACAATGATGGATTTATAAAACTAAAATTTAATATTATATTAAATGAGTTAGTGTTTTAATTTATTTTGTTATATCTTGGAAACAATGGTTTTCTTTGAATTAGAGATGATAGGGGTAGACTTTTATATGTGAGGTGAGTGCTACACATACAATTTATTGGAAAGGAAAAGGTGTGAGGAAATTTTTATCATGATAAAATGATCCAAAATGAATTATTATAGATACTTAAACTTTAATGGTTATATATATTATAATAAAATAAATTATAAAAAAATTTATTTTATTGTAATACCCAATTTTTTAGTTTAAATCCTTGTAAACCCATTTTACCTTAACTGTGAATAATAATGTTTACTATTTTTACTTTGTATTATGATCATAGATTAAGATTAATATAATATATAGTATATATTATTATGATCCTAAATATTTAATCAATTTTTATAAATCTCATTCACAGAAGGGAAAAAAATTAAATTTAAATCAATCATGCAGATGCAATGAAGAAGATGACTTTAAAAGTGATTTTTTTCAAATTTTTACAGGGTTTTTATATAAAAATTAACTATGAAAATGATTAAAATTGCTAAATTTTATTAATATATGTTTAATTTAACTATATTAAATTTGAAACCAACATAAACTATAATTCATCTTTTTAAATAATTTAAATGAAAATGTACTTTCAATTAAAATTCAATATTTTTCATTATTCATCAAAAAATAATTATTTTATAAAAAGATCAAAAATTAACCTTATGATAATTTTCACATGATTATCTCCAAAATAAATTTTATATGTTTAGTTAAATTTTCTAAAATTGTCAAAAAAAATGTAAAATAAGTGCTAAATAAGGCATTAAAACTATATTTTTTTTTTCAAAAATACAATTTTTAGAATAAAAGTAGATTTATTTTTATCTATCGTAATATAAACACATGAGGTGAAGGATAAATAGTTTATTAAGTATATAATATATAAATTTCATTTAAAATTTTACCAAATGTTTTTTGTTTAATTTATCCTTGAAAAACTTGTTTTTTTATAAATATAGTTTTTCAGAATAATATTTATTTTATTATCAGACAGTTTTATTTTCATTTTTAATTAATCGGTCACCAAAGAATTCATCTTATACACATGTTTAAAAATAATATTTTTATAATTTTTTTAATCATATTCATACACACCATTATAATGGCTAGGTGATAACTATTATTTTATAATATTTTAATTATATGATATGTTTCATTTAAACCCGCTAGCTAAAATCAATTTTATGTTAAACACAAAAACTCAAAAATATTATAAAAATATGAAAAAATATTTCTCAATATCTTTGGGTGTCACATTTTACCCCCCTTAAAATTATTTTCCTTTAAATATCTTACTCCTTCATTAATAGTTTATCATTTGAAAATTACTTCAAAGAAATCAACATTATAAAATGGGTTAATAAAAAATCCTATTTAAAAAGAGATATTCATGTGTGAAAATCATTTAGAATAATGGATACTCGGTTTTCAAATATAATAACATATATGGGAAGTGACAACATGTCTACAGAATATAAAAAATAACACCCAAATACTAATCGAGAGTGATGTATAACATGGTCTGGGGAAATTTCATGACTATAAATCTCAAAACAAAAGAGGTGTGAAAATATTATTGAATTCATAAAAAATGTTTATAATATGAAAATATTTTATTTCACGATCCTTTTTAATTATTTTTGGAATACCATTTTCCATATAGTTTAACAAGATATGGAAATTTACTTACGTGATATCTAGTTATTTCATATGAACAATTTCAATATTTGGTTGTTCCTTGATCAAAATCAATTTTAAATATTACACTAAGAGATGATTTTTATTGTATAAAGTTGTAAATAAAAAATATAATATAAATATTTGCCTTTCCTTTAATCTATAGTTTTAAAAATATTATAACAGGTTATCCAATATAGACAAAGATTCATATAGATAAGTAATATTTTTTATATCTAAAACATCATAAAAATTTAATGTTAAACCATTTCATAAATAATTAACCTTATAACCACTGCCAAAATTAATAATTTTTAAAAAATTACCTTAAATTTCGTAAAATATTAATAGCATTTCTCCCTATATATCATGAATTAGCTCTTGACAGTCATATACCAATCATGTGAATACCTTCATCACGAATTCTCTTATAACATGGAAATACCGTAAATTACTAAAAAAACATGTTAAGAAAATTCATGAATCTTCATTCCTTACATTAAACACATATTATTGGATATATGTTGTAAAATACATTAATTCTAGCACAAACCACCATATAAAAAAATAATTAATCAGTACCAAGGTCATCAATACCATCCAATTTACTTCATTCATACCCAACATATCATTATCCCAACATCATTATCTCAAAATCTAATTCTTATTATTGTTTATATTATCATAATCATGTGTTTTATATTATGTATTACAATTACATTGAATCAATTTTATACGTCATTAGTACCATTACAAAAATTATTGAAAATACTAAATGAAAAACTTATACAAATTGTCTTTATATATATTATGATTTATATATAATAATTATGGAATTCCATGATATAATAACTTTAATTATGTCACATCATTCTAAATCCAATAACTAGGATTCATCATCAGATTCCTTAATACCGATTTTCTTTCATACGTTATTTGTAGTCTCCATACTATAAAAAAAATCATTACATGTACAACCATTCTTATTATATTTTTGATCTTTATTTTTATGACATTTATTTCCATAATTCCTATATCATCCACATTTAAAACATTTTACAGTCGATAAAACCTTAAAGAGACCATTATTCACATCCATTATGTTAACTGGACTATTCATTTTTCTATTGTAGTTACATTATTTTTTTCATTATTTTCCACACCCAAAATATATTATTGTCTCTATGATACATTCCCTTGAGTACTTAGTCCAAAAGTATTATCATATAGGAAACATTGAATTCATTCTTCTAGGGTCTCTACAACCCAAAATCTCATTGAACTATATCATTATCTTCGTTGGTGAGTCCAAGGGTATATTAAGGTGTACATTTTTAACTATGTTCCATTATAAATTATTAAGAATAAGTTCAACATCTGTTTAAACTATTTTTCATCAAATATCACACTGAATGATTTTTTCATGTATATTTATAGAGCATGGAAAACCCTAGGTCATCTCCCAAATAGTGTTTGGGGTTTAATGTGTGTATTTTTTATAATAACTAAAAAAATTTGGGGGGAGGAATAACTATTTTAATAATAAAATGACATAATTAAAGAGATTAATAATTGATAAAGAAAGGTAGTGTTTTTAGAATTATTAGAGAAGGAGTTCATTTCATGTTCACTACACATCCTGGTTATTTCATCATTCTATAAAAATATTGTTTAATTGAATCCTCTGGTTGGTGGTTGTTAATATATTGATTCCCATGTTGCATCCTGAAACGACGTATAAAAAAACAAACCATGACACAACAATCCTGTTGTCATGTTTTGGGCCTCAAGAATAGTGTTAGGGATACCAAAGCATACTGATATCTCATTTATTTTTTAGAGAAAGAGGATTATTATCTTTTCTAATTAATATCCCTGATATTTCCACATAAATATAATTCTAATCAACATTCAAATAGAATATAATTCACTTTATTATAACAAATAAAAAAACTCATTGGTGAATCATGTCATAATAAAACATAAGTGAATTATTTAAAACAAGAATTACATAATCTCAGTAGATGTAAAATTTTTGATCTCTACTCCATGTGTATATTGGTTCCTCAAAATTATCTTCCACCATTTAACTAACCATCAAGAGGAGGAGGAGGAGGATCAAGTTAAACTTCTCCATTGTCATGGATCCACACATGTGGATAGGGGCTCTATAACTTATTGGATTAGGATAGTAATCCTTTGGGTCTCCCAAATGGAAGATATTTACCCCTTATTTGAGCTTTTAATTAGAATTCCAAAGATTCCAATTTCAAAGAAATGCATTAGGTTGTTTTGGGCACCAAAATTTTGAGAAATCAATTAGTCCATCGTTTTGGATGGATAGACATAATTATGTCTCTTTAAAAAACTAAAATAGTGTTACTCCATCTCATTAATATCTCCTTTCCCATTATAGAATCTATTTAATGTATAAAATCTATTGTATTTCCAGAATACATAACCAAAACTATGTCTTTGGGATGATTCTTTTTCTTTGACAGATCTATTTAGTTGTCCCCAATAATGGACGAATTGGGGTTGGTTTTCTTTAGGATTTTTGTATCCCATAAACTTTTTGATCAACCTACAAATGTTTGGTCTAGTTGGATCCATATATTAGCTTTAGTGTGTTTTTCATTCCTCATATATGTGTGGATTCCTATGTAGTTTTCCTTATTTTTTCGAATTCCATCATGGGATTTCAATATCACATCCACCTATAATAAAATCTTCACAAAAAGTAAAAATAATCTTTTTACCATTGATAAATACAAAACAATTTAGTCAACATGAATTGAATTATTTTAAATTTTTTATTTTTAAATATAATTTTTTTAGTTAAATGGTATAACGGTAAAATAAATAAAATTAATTATAGTGTGATAACACCTGCACACCAAAATGTTTTCACTCCTAAAAAATCACTTTTCCAAATCTGTTTCATGGAGATATTCCCAAATTCATTAATATTTAATATTAAGATAATATTTAGTTCATGATAGAAATGTGATCATGGAACAAACCTCAAAAGTAACTACTCATAGTCATCATGGAAAAAGATTTATTATAAATTCTATCTGAACAAAATTCAAGGAAATATAGGTTAATTTTACAAGATAGAAAATACACAAGTAAAATATTCCAATAAAATCCTAGTCATGTCTGTGAAAACCATCCTAGGTTATTCTATTCACCTTATATCTGTTAAAGACATGTTATATTAAAATTTTTATGCTCACCTAATTCTTTTCCTCAAATTATCCCAACCTCCATTGCAATAATATTTCAAGACCCACACACTTAATAATTATTTGAAGCCAAAGAATAATCTCCAGACCGAGATATACTCATATTTTTTAAATTTAATTAATCCAATCATTATTTATTTGGGTAGTTTTTTGTTAGTTTAAAGGTGAAAAATGGTCAGATAACAGTTACACATGTGTATGTTAATATGGCATAGTAATCAAAAAGATCAGATATGGAAATAACATATGAAAAAAACCCGTTTTATAAATCTATGAAATATTAACCTAACATATACTTATCTTTTTCTATGAATGAAGTATTCACACACCATGGTTGGGTACAAATATGTGTAGAGACTTTAAGTGATATTATTAACCCAAAAACTACTCACAAATAGGGTATTAAAAATCTCAAATGTTTCATAAATATAAAACAATTTATATCATCAAAAAACAACCAATATAAAAAACACCTTAATACTAAATTCCTTGTCAAACTCACATACCACCTATAAAATAATTCTTTACAAATGTTAAAACAACATAAAATAAAGAAATTCACTTTGATTTTTCAATTATTTGCTTAATTAGGGGCAGGGATCAAGGTTGAGTATTGTGGCCCAAAAATAAAAAGGGAGGTGTAGGAGGTTATAATACCAATTTAAAAGAGAAGATAGAAAAAGATAAAGGATGATGAAAATCATAAATAATTTATGATATGAGTAAAAGTAAAATTTTTATGCAGTAAGGGAAAAGAGAAAAAAAATTTGATAACAAATCCTAACTAACTTAGGAATGTATCCAATCCCCCACACCAAGAGTGTGCAGTTTCTTTACTTTTGGAAATGAGAATGTGTAAAAGAAGGATTAAACCTCGTAGGTATTATTCGTTGAATTCCTCTTAAATGTAAATTTCATCTCTAGGGGACTCAAGGATGGTTTCATGATAGTTCTCCAACTATTTTTCAATTACTATGAATGTTTGTTTTTGTTTTCATTAATGATGTTTAACAAAAAATGTAAAAGAATTAGTAATAGTGTATGATCCCATCCACTTGGAAAAGTGTCTACCTGGGTGTAACATCAGCCTTGAATTACAAAGGAAGTCCTTTTTCCAAATGTTTAAATGATGATGAAGGATGAAGCGGTCATGGGAATCCTTTTTCATCTCTTTATTGACGTGAGAGTTCTCATGTATGTTTCTTTGACTTTTTTCTTTATCATAAATCAGAAACATCCTTTTCTCACTTACTTCATAGAGGATCATATTAAATTGTTTAATATCATAATATTCATAGTTATATACATCTATATGGAGGTGAAATACCTATCCCACATAATCCAATATAGTCATATTCCAATTAGGGTTTTAAATGCTAAACGATATGCCCAAATTGAGTCATTTGAGTATAAAATGTAATCTTTCTTACAAGGATAGGCTGTTTGTTCTATTTTTTTATTAAACATGTGATAAAAAAAATTCATATCCTTTAGTTTGGGGGTGATATGAAGTAGAGAATTTAGGTAAAACCCTATAATTATGGAGAAGGTTTTTCATGTTTTAATAAAAAATTGATATCCTTGATTAGAAAAGATGAATCCATGAAAACTAGACCTACAAAAAATGAGATCTCACAAAAACAACAACCACTCAAGAGTCTTTGGTAATATAAAATTTTATTTCAACCATTTAGAGGCATATTCAGTATACAATATGATGTACAAAAATAAAATTTAATTTTTTAAAAGGACCCATGAAGTCGATTCCCCCTGCATTTAGGTTCTAAAGAAACATGGGATATTGTGTCATTTCATTTCTCCTAGAGATATTCCCTACAAACTGACATCATGTTCAAGACTTACAAAACCAATGGGAATATTTATTCAATATTATCCTATAAAATCATGACTAAAGGACCTTTTTTGTTTTAAGTTGAGTACCAAAGTGTTCCCACATGCCAATGTGTTGAAGAAGATCATAAATGAGGTGAACTCATGGTCTATGAAAAACGTACGAAATTCGGGTCACTAAAACTTCTCTACAAGTACATTTCTTCCCAAATGTACCATCGTGACTCATACTAAAGCCTTTTGGATTGTGATGTGATAAAATATGTGGGGAATCTATATGTTTCAAAATATTTCACAATGTCCCCGTACTAAGGGTTAAGGCCCACTACATCACATAGGTTCTCATTGGGGACTAATTTTTCAATGGGGAGGGATGGAACAACATGGTGGTACAATGGTGTAGTAATGATACTAATGTGATCATAAACCATATTCTTGGATCCTTTTTATCCCAAATTTCATGATTAAATTCCTGATATAGGAGAATATAGAAAATAATATGTGGTTTGTCATATGGTTTCTTAAGGTAGTACCAAAAGGCTTTTTGGACTAAAAAAATTGTTCCCTAAAAGGTATGAAATAAATTTTTCCGAGGAAAAGAAAATGTAATTAAATTATTTTTCAATTTTGTGGATGTTTTTTTGGGTACAGTCTTGTGTGTGGGAGGCACATGTTATGACATGTCAAGATCAATTGACCTGTTGTGATAAAACTTCCCCAACTGCGTAGTTATAAGCATCACTCATGAGCTTAGATGGTAAATCCCAGGTAGGTGGTTGGATTATCGATGGTGATGTGAAACTCCATTTTATATTTCTAGAGTCATCCTCATAGTATTTATCAAAATAATCTATTTGAGTAAGAGAAATATGGGTATATCAATCTAAATAATATCATGAATGCGAAGATGATAAAATAGAGGATGACCTAAGAAAGAACAAATTTTCTCAACATTTTTATTGAATTGTAGCGATGAAATGATGTCTAATTTTTATATATCTAATTGAAGACCAACAACATAGATGGGAAGTCCATGTACTATAAATTTTCACACCATAAAAGAGAATTTCTCATAATTTAATTAAATATTATTTTCAATACAGTGACATATGAAAAAACGACGACTAATTGAAAACAAATCAAATGAACATCCATATTTTTTGAAATCATCCAAGAAAACAGCAATTCAATTCTATAGGTAATTTGAAAAAAATACTAACCATGTATCCTAATTTAGTAAATTGATAATTAAGTAGAAAAAATGGAATCCTTAATATAAAAATGTGTCAAATGGGAAAGTAATGATTTCCTTTTTCTTGATCCTAAAGGGTAATATTGATCTGAATGTGTCCAGAATACCCATAAATAATTAAATAGTGAGACATCCTTGTTAGTACATCTATCATTTTTTCAATGTATAGTAATGGAAAAAGGTTAATACTACAGTACCGATTTAGTTTATGATATTATATATAGATACAATAATTGTTCTTCACATGGTTTGAAGTTAATTAATTTTTTTCATTTTTATTAACGTTATATTAGTTTTTATGAACTACCTCAATTAAACTAGCCTGTTGGATTTCATATATGTGGTAAATGATTTCATATGAAAAAAATTTGGTTACCACCTTTTTAATAAAATCAAACAGGATTGGGTTCAGTCGGCATTGTACCTACATCACCGTTTTAGCCTCATCGATTAATAATATATGAAGCTTCCAAATTAATGGGCTAATACATGGAATTACGAAATGTATACTTCCTAATTCTTTTTTATTCTCCCTCAAAATTCATATCAATTAAAATTCATGTTCTGTAGTGATTGAATAAGAAATTATGAAAAAAAACTTGTTTTCGATCTCAAGATATAAATATTTCATGTTTTCAAGTAGTTGTTCAAGTTCAAATTCATGAGGATTTTGGATTGATGATACTTAATGTGCAAGTGGGAGGCCAATGATTTCATCTTACAACATAATGGAAACATCACCAATTAAATAATAAGATTTTATAAGCTGATCAATACCATTGAATGTCTTATGGTCCTTAGTTCTAAATAAATCATCAATTAAAACACATTATTAACACTCTTCCAAACCCTCACAACACTCAAAATAAGATTTAAAATACAAATAATCAAAGAGTACATAATATGAAAAAATAATAGTATGGGTCGAGGAGATATTTTCTGTTTGTGGGTCATTAGAGAGAAATTCCGTCGAATATATAGGATGAGTGGAGTTCTCTTTAATAGGGAATTCTATTGTATCAATGATATTGAAACATACCTTTTCTACACCAAACTCCATATACTATGTAAATTTATTAATTTTGACTTTTTTTTCTATTTTATATAAAGGAATTCCATGTATGAAAGGATAATTCCATTTTCATGGATATATTCGTTATCAAGAATGTTGAATCTTGTAGGGAAAATGTGATTCATTACTCGTATGAGAAAGTCCTCGATCTCTGTTGTTGGGTGTGTTGTGCTCTGATTATTATGTTTGATGATGATACATACTGTTTGGATGTATCAAAAGAGTATAGATGTATTAAATTTTTGAGGAATCATATTAATCTATGAACATAAATCAAGTATTTCATTATAACATAATGTATTTATTATTGTTCAATGTATTGTATAAGTTACAAGCAACATCCAGGCCCTAGAATCCACTCAACAGTGTCCTGAGTCTTTTTGGACACATGAAATCAAACACATCTCCCAAAATGCTAGAGGATATAAAATAATAGTGATGTCCTAGGTTTGTCCATGAGGTGACTATGACCTCATCATCAGTTTTTATCACAAGGGAGATAGAATAATATAATAGTAGTGGATAAAGTACAATAAATAGATGAGAAGTAAATAGTGGAAGACTTATAAATAAACAATGCCATAAGTCATCTCGTATACATAATGAAGATACACTTCATGTGAATCCCCAAATAATCCAAAATAGGAATGTGAGGAAGACATAGAATACATGTAATGAAATTACAAAAAGGACAAAAGTGTCCCAACTAGAATCTCGAGCCTTAGCTATGTCCTATTCTCCTCTACTACTAGGCTGCAATCAAGATCCTGTAGTAGGTTTATTTCCCTTATCAATACCTCCAATCTTATAATCTCATTGGGTTTCCAAAGTGGCCTAAATAGGGTGTGAGACATAATACTAACAGGAAACCATCTATGGTCTATTCCTTCCATTCATTGAATATATATGACAACATTGTGAGGGAACAATATAAAAATTAATGTGAGTCCTCAAAACTAAGAATCCTAAATGTTGATGTTCTCATTTCATAAATTATACATTTAATCTGTTTCATTTACGATGTATTCTTTAAAATAATATCCATGCATGTGTATTTATAATCAACATCATTCATCCCTTCAATCCCATTCAATTAATATTTATATAGATTTGAAATGTATCCCAACATACCCCTTAGTAATAAACTCATGGATTTTTAAATAGGTCATCCATATAGTGTATGGTAATACGAAACCCAATATTATGATTTGGCTTGGAAGATGAGTCATATAATCATTTTTTTCATTTATCGATTAATATCTTCTTCCCATCCCTAGAATTTCTAATTATAATTCTGTTAACACTCTAAGTATAATATAAACTGAATCCCAATAAGACCATCCAGGGATAACCTCTCAAGAAACCACATATCTCTCTATCTTTGTTATAACTTCACTTCTATTTGAGTCTATCCTCGGTGTTCCACTAAGGGAGCCCACATATCAATCATGGAATATATAATAAATACCCCTTGAGTACAACCTCTTTAATTCCAATATGAATCCATGTTTCAGTAGACATATAATTTGCAAGTTTCAGAGTTCATTCTTTGATGTCCTCTATGAATTCTAAGAATCATTCAAACATAAGAAATGTAAAATCCAAATGATTCCATCCATGGAATTATCATATTAAACCACATTCCACCCAAGGAATAAAAGATTTTACCCAATTGAAAACCATTTTAGAAATTCATATAATCATGTCAAGGTCAACACCACGAACA
Organism: Viscum album; assembly: GCA_963277665.1. Classification (NCBI taxonomy): domain Eukaryota; kingdom Viridiplantae; phylum Streptophyta; class Magnoliopsida; order Santalales; family Viscaceae; genus Viscum; species Viscum album. Next base: position 1,655,319,707 of record OY728146.1, read on the forward strand.
ATTAATTTCAAATTCACCAAAAAAGGGGAGACAATGATTTGGATATGATTATAAAGAATTCCTTTAATTTAAATCAGATAGGCAATTCAAATTAAAATAAATTTATGATTATTAAATATACACATGGAAAAACCCAAGGTTCAGAGATATCCATCCCTTTTCATTAAATACTTCAATTAAAATTACATTTCACCATTCAATTATAATTTGAAAATCCATTTAGTAACATACCATGGGAAGGATTAAATGACACACTATCAAGGTATCCAATTAAATTTCCACCCATGGTGGTCCAATTAAATTATAAAACACACCTAGAGGGGTGGTTTCATTTTAAGGTGATCAATCCTATAACCATCCTCTAATAGGACTCTTCAATTTAGTTTTTTATACCTATCAACTTTTATCATGGATGAAAATCCATTTCAAGAAGTCTCCTAAGAATTGGGTTCAAAATATAATGGAATATATAAACAATTACAATTCAAAAAAAGGCATGATACCACTTACATTAGGTCCATAGAAGATATATGATCTTGTATCAACTACTAATTTGACTCAGATCGAGAGAAAATCGAAGAATAAGCAGAGAACATATTAACATAGAAAACTAGATTTCACCTAAATAACATCATCAATAAAAATAAATATTAAAAATGGATAAAAAGGAATTGATTAGTCACAAAAGATGATCAAATGAGAAGTTTGGTGATTGAATCCATGTTTGTAGGGAGGAGTTTCCTGAAATCCCACAATTGGTGTCAAGAGGATCTCCAAAATATCCAGGCTTCTGGGTGGGAGAGGAAGAAAAAAATATGGTTTGAACTAATGTTTTAGTGGGAGTAAAATGGTAAATACACCTATTATATAGGGTAATACTGTATAGGATCATGGCTCCCAATCTTTAATCCATTCCTTCCCAGTAAGCAATAATGATGGGGCACCCCACGTGGTATCCTCACACAATTTGATTATCTTTTAAAAAACTATTAAAAATTCCACTGTCAAAATAGCATACATGGACACACGGTCATGTATCAAAAATCACACATATTGGTCTAACTGTATGACCTTCCCCTTCTCTCTGTCTGGCCTCACACAGTTTTATCTAACCATACGGCATACCCCAAACAGTTTGAACTGACCATAAGCCAAGCTTATTTCAAAACTAAACATGGGTTCTGATCTCAAAACATGCCCCAAACAACCCTAATACCTTCATAACCTCAAAGGTAATTCAAAAAACCACACCATTAAAAATTTAAACTAAGGATTGATAGAATGTAAAGGATTTATACATTAAAGAAGATTCATATTCTTACAAATATCCCCCATTAATGTAATTCTACACTGAATTTCCCTTACAAGGGTGGTGAAGCATGATATGTGAATAACTATGAAATCCTTCTCCTAGGTCTCATTACTTACTCATCCATGATACCATAACATCCATACTAATTGAATGGATAGACCTTAGAGAACCATTGTGCTATGATTCACAATTTGTATCAGAATCTCCTCAAAGGATGCATCTACCGATGACCCAATTTCCTCAGGATGAAAGGCATGACATAAATCTAAATAATAATTTCATAGTTGAGAAACATGGAATAAATCATGCATGGCTTAGTTCCAATGATGTTATTTATACTAATAGTCTACTGACCCAATAGTTTCTAGAATCAAGAATAGTCTGACATACCATGGTGAAAGCTTACAATGTCTGCAAATTATCAAATATCCCAGCCCCAATGAAACAAATAGGAAACCCCATTATCTAATCTCAAACTCTTGAGGTTGTCTATAGAGACCATTTTATCATTTTAGATGAAGTTGTGCAGTATCCATCAATTTTTTAATCAACTTCACATGATCTGTGCTCTCCTAAAAAAGATGAGGTCCAAGAAAAGCTACTTCTATTGCCTCTAACCATTATAATGGTGATCGGAAAGGCCTACCATACAATGCCTCATTAGGTTCCATATTATTGCATCCAAAAATATATTTCTTTTGGAAATCTAATTTTGGGGTATATTACTTTTCCAAGATCCCCCAAAATCTAAAACGTGTACTCACAACATGTTTGTAAGTACCTAAATCATGCGATCTGAATATACATCTATCTGGGGAAGGTTTGATATGCTCAAAAGGACATATTTACCTAATTATATCTATTTATCCTTAAATAATAATTATGGATATTTATAATCCCTATCTGAAAAGATTGTATTTGGGACCACATGATGTCATACTGTGTCACGAATATACGACCTTCCCAGCTCATCAAAAAGAGACATTTCCTTGATCGAAAGAAAACGTGAAACCTTTTTAATTATATCAACAAAAATCCATAAAAAATCATTACAATGTGGTGACAAAGATAAAACTGTCACGTCATCCATCATGAAATGATTCCATTTCTACTCGGGAATGTGTAGCTGTTGTAAAAGTCAGGTTGGTCGTTAGTGTTCTAGCTTCAACTGCGGGCTGGTGGGACATCTCATGATGAAAACAGATACATCTCTTTTCATTCCTATCCACCTTTACTAGCAATGTAAATACTAATACATCTTGTTGACACTAGATCGAAAAACCCATGATGAAGCATGAAATTCTCACATCATCTACTCATGAATCTTGGTTGAAACACATATGTGACCATGTACACACATCATATCTTCCACGACTATGGTTCAACATGGTTTAGAGTCCTCACCTGCAAAAATCTTTAATTAAAGATGCACTTCTGAGTCTGATAGAATTGTCATAATCAATCTATTAGTTAAGGTAGAGGTCATAGCTAAAGACGATAGAAAACTCTTCACTTGACTGTCATGAACCACAAATTTCATCTCAGAGAAGAAATCCATCAACATCCACTCACTACTAGCCTGCTGCACATTCTAAACATGATGCTTGATGCATAGTGAATTGGACACTGTATTCTCTTTACCAGGAGTGTATGCAAGCTCCATGTCAAAATATGGTTGGTACTCAAACCACCTTCACAGTCTCAAATTCTGATCACAGATTTTAAATTGGTACTTGAGGTTTCTGTTGTCTGCGTACACCAAAAAATTCTCCCACAATAAATAATATCTCAAACAGTGTAAAAAATTAACAACTACATATAACTCGAGATCATTCATAAGTTAATTATTCTCATGTGACATCAAATGATAAACCCATACACCATGAATTTATCCAATATATTTAAACTTATCCTAGCCCAACACATGATGCATCGTAGTACACATTGTAACTCTTATAAGACTCTATAAATATTAGTATTATTACTAATATTAATCTACCTTTTAGTTTTGAGAATGCCATCTCGATGTAATATGACCTTTAAAACATTAAACTGTTATAAGTCATGCCATTAAATAGCACCGCTAAGTGTGATAATTCTTATATAGAACACCATTAATATTCATCAATCCCCAAGAAACATTGTATCTCAAAGATTTTTTATGTATTCTCACTGAAAACCAAATACCACATCATTTATGGGATTAAATATACTACAGTCTCTAAAATTATGTGACATAGGAAGTGAATATGATTCATCCAAAAGTGGAACATTGTGAGATTATTGTATAACTGATTCTCTCTCAATAAATTCAATATAATATCATGACTTTTTTCAATGTTCATGTCAATTATAAGAATTCAACAAGATATAATAATAGAAAACCACTAGAAATGAATCTTGATATGGATTGAAAAATTTGTTCATCAGTTCCATTAATACTGTTAGATAATTCTTAAGGCCAAACTACATAACCAAATACTCATGGATACCATACATAATAGAATATTTTCTATGAGGTACATATAATGGTCTAACACACACCTGATTATAATCAAATATCAAATCAATCTATGAGAAGACCTAGTATCCTCAATGCCGGTCAAAGATATCATCTATCCATGAATGTGGAAATCTATTATTAACCATTACATGGTTCAATTTCATATAATCAACAAAAATCCTATGAGTTCTATGTAATATTTTCACATAATTTACAAGAAAACCCCATATAGATTTACAAGTATATATGAAACCCTTTGCCTTCAAACACTACAGCTTCATCTTAATCTCATACATCAAATTACTAGGAATCCTGTAAGCGGAAATAGATATGGGTGTAGATATAGAAACTAGATTAGTAGAGAAGTCTACCTATCTTACCAGAGTAAATCGTAAAAAAAATACAAGAATACATCCCTATAATGATCAACCACAAGTGGGAAATCAGGGTGATTCATTCCCAGATCATATAGATATAAACTCACAATTTTGGATTTCGTCCTGCCCATCCCATGATGTTCCGGTCCAAGTTGACCCTCATAGAAATCTCAGTCACCTTTCTGAATAAACTCTCCACCCTCTAGTGATGTTAAGTTCGCACTACATCGATATAAATCAATGAATGTATGAATGGGACCAACTAGTATATCATGATAATGATATCAAATCCTACCATCATAAGGAAAATGAGGTCTTGGGCGTTGTGACACCCACCAGTGTCAAGGGGGATCTCCCTTCACTAACATATATCCTCCATTATAATATCCAATGATGTTTCAATCATTATGGAATATGAATAAGTATAAACACTGAGCCTAAGGATCTTTATAACAAGCATATATAAAGATATGTGAAGAACTTATATCAAAAATTAAAGAAGCGATCTAAACTACATTATGATATTACCTAATATAGTATATGTTCTAGGATCCTACCTCTCAAGGGATTGTTGAACTATGTATATCTAGCCTGATCCACAACCATTTATACATCTTAGCTATCCGGATCAGATCTTCTCGACAAGAAATATAATATTTTGGTCTAACTACCTTGACCACAACCACTACCACATCCTGATTGGCCAACTATACTCTTGCTCCCTCTCTAATGATAAGTTGTTGACCATAATCTGTAATGTAGAGTCAGTTCAGAACTTCTCTCACTAGATTCCATATGAAATGTTCTAAAAATGTTCTATAGATTAATTATCTTGTCGCATGGTTGTCACTCGACAAGATCCCTCATACATTGTATCCATATATATATTTGGGCCTAAAAAACTCATAAAACTCACCTTGCTACTTAATTAAATGATTTGACTACAAATTTCACCATGTGAAAGCTTTAGATGATGCTTCATTCTATCTGTTAATGAAGTACCAAATCGCGATGTCGAACTGCCATAGATATCATCTCTATCCTCTCTCATGTTACAGTGTGTGATGAGTGCCTGATTCAAAATTCTAGAAATGGTAGATAGCTGATAAACATTCACAGTTGATTAGATGTTTTACTTGATACAATCATCAGATCACCTGGATTTAGACACCATGAAACCCATCAGAATAGTGTTGAATCACTAGAGCATAGTAAAACATGCTGAATATTCCATAAATGATAATGTTCCCTACTCTAGGTGCATGAAATCTTAGGATATATCAGCCCTCAATGTATCAGGATATATGTAGTAACATATGGATGTATGAAAATTTCTCTAGTCCATCCCTTGATGATGTATAATCTTTGTAATGACATCCAACCATCTCTTGGTGGAATCACACATCATATACATAGTGCGATTTTCCCTCCACTCAAGAGGCATCTCAGGATTCTTAAGGATTGAAAATATGGCATCTATATATGACCTTTTATCCTTCGATCATTTGTTTCATTAAAACATGTGTGAATTATACTAATAGAACTCCCACATCAACTCTAACATAGTCAGGGCATGTTGCGGTGCTCCTGGAATGGTCTATAAGAAACACATAAAACCAACCCATAATTTTTACTCATCTCACGTATCTAGTACATCTACCAGTGCTATAGTAGACATGACTCAAATTTACAATGGTATCCCATGGACCACCATCGTCAGAGTGTGGTCATCACCAACCTCCCAGTACAAGTCTAGAGGATGTCATTACGTTATACCTCTAAAAATTCCAAGAAATTTTTTCACATGCAGATAATTTTCAATGTTCTCAGTTGGAAATCAAAGATATTTAAGCAGTATAAGAATAATATTTACTAGAAAAAATACAGAACTATACCTACATTAATATGTAAGACTAGGAATCATACGTATCATATATATGTAATAGATAGTATCTACTTACCACTACTAAGGTCGGGTATGAGTGAAGTTCTCTACGTTAACTGTATTTTGTTCCAAAATCATTTTCAGTTGAATTCACATATTCAATTTCATTTCAGATCACTCCCATTTTATATTTACATCGTAGTTCATTTTGTAATGGTAGAACTTATGGTTCTAAAAATTCCAATCCAGGAGGGTCCATATGTAACATCCCAAGTAAGTAATGAATAATAGATATTTTTATCTATGTCTTTTAATGATTAATATAGTGTTTTAGAGGCTTAAAATGAAAATAAATACAATCTTATGCATGGAATAAACTAATATTCTTAAAAGATTGTTTTACTGCCTTTTGATGGCAAACCATTTTTGAATCTATATTTTAACAATTTTATAAACTATGTTTGTCAAACTAAACTTATCCTTTATGATTGGGACATCAAAATTTACCTTGTGTGAATTTTTGGTATTTTTCTGACAATGTTCATTTTTTAATGAATAGTGAAAAATACTGCATTTTACATCAAAACTGCTTTTTAATCTAATTTATTTATATGATTAGATTATGTTTTGAATTGGTTTTGAAGTGAAATTAGAATATATTTTTACCATTTTATCCAATGGTGGTCATTGGAATCAATTTCACTTTGAAATTAGACTTAAACTGGTGTCAATCTTTTGATACTTATTGTTTTGTAAAAACACGCTATTTGCTCTGGCAGCGGGAATTAATTATTAAATTAATTAATGTGACGTATATGATTTGAATTTTGTAAAATAGACTGAATTTTTGAATTCGGAATATCAAATATAGCTTAGGGTGAATTTTTGGTAATTTTCTGAAAAACATCAATTTTTGATGAATAGTGAAACCACTAAGTGGTAATCAAGCAAACTGATTTTTCAGTTAAATGAAAGTTTACCACTAATGTGTATTGAATTTTGAAAATCCGACATACATGGTTGTCATTAAGAAGTAAAATGTGGTTCAATGAGATTAAAATAATTTTTTGGTGAATAGTAACTTATTAAGTTTTTAATCGCGATTAGTGGTAATTAGTGTAGATTAAGGTAAAAATAATGCTTTAATAATATGAAATGACCTAGACACATGTCCCAAACTTATTGGTTGTGTCATGGCCGACCAAGACAAGCCATTGGTCAACTTGGGGACCCCATGGAGACACTTTGGTTTGGAAATGACATAAATAACTTTTTATTAAATGTTAAAGTAAAAATGACACAAACAAGAAGGGTTTTACGAAAACAATTTTTACATGGGGTTATAAAGATCAGATTTTTGATTATAAATAGTCATTGGAAAGCTAAAAAGATTTCCTACATCATAGTATTTTTTTATGATTTTTAGACATTAAATAAATTAAATTATTTATGACATAATAATGATGCAGCGATGACATCATTATTTGACGATTTAAATAAAATGGAAAGATAATATAATATCTATAAACTACACATGTCAAAAACCAATTGGATGAGTGGATTTAGAACCCTTATCACCTTATCCACGAATTATATCAATGTGGGACCTTTTGAAACCGAAACACATTTTCAAATAAAGTAATATTTCTTTACTTTCCAAAAGTGCCCCTCCTCTCCTCTTATAAAAGGCCCCCACCTCTACCTCATTTCACACACTCCTCAAGCCTTTGGATCGGCCAACCCCTGCCCATTTACTCTCTCCACATCCCTCTCCTCATCCTAGAGGATTCCCTTTGGGCATAATCCTTTCAAAGGAAGCCTTTAGACTCAAATCAAAAGGAGTTACACTTTTAAAGGTAATTCATTCTCTCATGTTCATTTGTTTTATTTTGCTTCTCCAACCCCCTAAACTCTTTTTATTTACCTCTTTTGTAACAACACTAGTATCTTAAATATACTAGGATGTTGTTATAATATTTATTTGAGCGACACTCTCACACAACTACATCAAATGGTTAAAGAACATACGGTGTCCGTGGATGGCGAAATTCTGCCTCCCGAAAGGATGATTGTTCAACACTCATTTAACACCTTCAAAGGTGGCCATTATGATGTCACTATTTTTATATATGATATATAATATGTTTATGTTTTCCTTAAGCTTCTGTTTTTTTCATTTTTGGCATTCCTTTATGGTTTCCATTATGGGTAAACACGATATCTTCATTTTAGGAAGTGCGGACTACCGCCCCCTCAAAGTGATTTGATTCGTTAAATACCATATGTGGGACATATAAAGGATGGAACTATGATATTATATATGATATTATACTGGAATTATAATATACCTTTGTATCATTATGATTCCATTCCAGAAAATATGAAATAGAAATGGAAGTAGCGTTCATGCGTACGTACGGCTTACCGTTTCCATGAACGGTGCATTTCATTTCTTACCTCTAAATGATTATGTAATATTATAAATGCATGAATGTACTGGATATATATGGCATAAATGATATCTATATCATGAATACCATTCTGGATATAATGAACCTTTGACCAAATTAACAACATGTAAGTGTAAGAAGTCTATTTTTGACTTAAGAACCAAATACCGACAAAATGAACATTATTAACTTAACTGATTACATGATGTTCATAACATGGTATAAAAGGAATAATGAAAGTGAAAAAGATTCATAAGCAAGTAGAGATTAACTCATGTTTATTATTCAGTAGATTAAAGAACGGTCGGGTCAAGTCGGATACGAGGTATGGGACTTCGTCTCAATCTCCTTTCGTTGAGGCATATTTTATTTTATACACAACTTTCTTTTATACGGTGTATAAACCCCTTTGACTTTTAAGTTTATTCAAAAGGAATCTTTTTTTATACGAAGCGTTTACTAAATGACAAAAGGGAATGTTTTTGTCGTACGTATGCGGCGACAATGACTTCTTCGCCGTCGTGGCCGTTATTTGAGTTTCGGCTTCCTCTACAAGCCATACCTTCTTTTTTAAAAGAAAAATAAATAACATGTTTTACTTTTCTTTTATTTTGGTATTGAAAATGGTTTTCATAATGTTTTTATATAAATGTGTTGTATTGATATCTCGTGATTGAAATGTGGAAATTTTATGTTTCCTTTATGCATGTTTTATGTGATATGATTATGTTATGGTTCTTGGGCATTATTATGAAGACGGGTGGTTCCGTGATAAACTAAGGGCGGGTGAGCCCGTTATAGCTCTCCAATGCATTGGGTAACGCGAAGGAGTGAAACGTTAAGGTTTCTCCGAAGATATTTTAGGGAATATACTGTGATGGGTATTCCAAACGTAACCAATAGGGTTACTCCCTACGTAAGAATTTTATGAATGCCTCAAGTTACCTTTATGTCTTATGATTTCTATGATTTATTCATGATTTTATGAGGTATGTTAAAGTGCCTATGTTTTATGGGTAAAGTATGATTTCATTCTTATGTATATATGAACTCATGTTTCCTTTCCATGTTTTTTTTAACCCATACTGAGTTTTTATGCTCATCCCAAGTTTTTGAAATGTTTTTCACAGGTCAAGGGAAAGGTACATGATAAGATGATAGAGTCAAGGATGTGTCAGTAAATAATCCATGTTTTATTTTAAATGTGTTTCCATTGATGGGAATGAAGAATACTATCTTTATGTAACCACTTTGTTTATATGTGGAATGTAATGCAAGTTTTATGATCTAATTCTATAAAACTCTAAACCCGAAAAGATCCTCAATGTGTAATCTTGTAATAACTCAAGATTAAGTAAGGTTTAAGGCTGGGGCCTTATAGTTGGTATCAGAGGTCGGTTTAGATAACATTAGGAGTTAGAATTCTATTAAATGATTATCCAAAAATATTTTTTTTTCAAAATGATATAGCATTTAAAGATTACCATGTTGCTTCATCTAAGACATGTTTGTTCAGAATGGTTTTCCACAGAGGAAACAGGGAAGCAGTGCTAGGAAGGCATATAGAAGGAAATAAACTTCCGAATCAGCATCCAGAAATGGTCGGAAATGGAACTGAACAATTTGTTGCAGTAATTGCGCAGTTGACTCAAGTGATAAATTTCGGTGGTATCCTTGCACGAGATCAGCCAGATCAACCGCAGAGGAACATGTCAGTGGTGGAACATTTCATGAGGCAACATCCACCATCATTCAGAGGATCATCTGACCCTGTGCTAGCTGAAGGGTGGATTAAAGCACTGGAGAAGATTTTTGATGTCATGGGGTGTTCAGACAATCAAAAGGTTAGTCTCGCTATTTACCGTTTGGAGGGTGAAGAAGATCAGTGGTGGTCTATGGTTAAAAATATCAGGGACGCCGATGAGATTGATGCTCTTGACTGGGATGAATTCAAAGGTATGTTTCTTGAGAAGTATTTTCCTAAGGATGTTCGACTTAGGATGGAAAAGCAATTCTTGGAATTGAGGCAAGAGGAAGACTCAGTGGCTGCTTATGAAGAAAGGTTCACTCGATTGGCAAGGTATGCTCCAAATTTTATCCGGGACCTTGATAGTAAAAGCAATCGTTTTTACTCAGGATTAAAGCCAAAGTATCGAAGGGCATTAGATTCTCGTGAGTTTAAAAGTTATGAAAAGCTTGTTCGATGTGCTGAGAAGGTGGAAATGGAGTTTTCCGATGACCAAGTTTTCTATAACAACCAGCAGAAGAAGAGACCGAGGTGGCAGGAGAAAGGTAAGAATTCTTCAAAAAAGTCTGATGGTAAGAGAACTAAGTTTCCAGTTTGTGATAAATGTGGCAAAAGGCATGCTGGGGAATGTCTTCTGAATTCTGGGAAGTGCTACCGATGTGGTAAGATGGGACATAAGGCTCGTGATTGCACTAAAAAGGATCAAAGTGAAGGTAAGAACAAATTTGATTTACAGTTAGTGAAATGTTATAAGTGCAATGAGATGGGTCACTATGCAAACGAGTGTCCGACAAGGAGCTTGAGTGATGGGAAGCAGTTAGACTACAAGCAGAAAGGGGTGGTGAAATCCTTTGCAACTACTTCAGCAGATGTCGGTCCATCAAATGAAGTGGTATCAGGTACTTTGTTTGTTTTTTCAGATTATGCCAGTGTGTTGTTTGATTCGGGGTCTACACATTCTTTCATCTCTGAAACCTTTTCTAGTAAAATGGGAATACCATCTCAAGAAATGACTCCTGAACTTTTGGTAAAAACACCTGGGGGGAATGTTGAGGCAAAAAGAATTTATAAGAATCTTCCTATCCTTATCTGTGGAAAGAACCTACTTGCAAACCTTATTGTTCTACCTCTAGTAGAGTTTGATGTTATCATGGGTATGGATTGGCTCTCTATCTACCATGCTAAGATTGACTGTAGAGCTAAAGAAGTTTCTTTTCAGAAAGACTTTCGGTTTGTTTACAAGAATGAACCCTTACTTTTGATAACATATCAAGAGGCCGAGAGAACTTGTAAAAGATGGAAATGAATGTTACCTTGCACACGTCGTTGAAAATAAAGGAACTGTTCAGATTAATGACGTGCCAGTGGTAAATGAGTATCCTGATGTATTTCCTGATGAGTTGCCTGGAATAATACCAGATCGGGAAGTTGAGTTTACTGTTGACTTAGTTCCTGAGGCTAAGACAATTTCAAAACCCCCTTATCGAATGGCACAAATTGAACTTTTAGAGTTGAAGGAGAAATTGCAAGATTTATTAGAGAAAGGTTTCATTAGACCTAGCACATCACCATGGGGTGCTCCTATTTTATTTGTTAAAAAGAAAGATGGTTCTATGAGACTTTGCATTGATTATAGAGCCTTGAATAATATCACTGTTAAGAACAAATATCCTTTGCCTCATATCGATGATTTGTTTGATCAGCTCCGGGGAGCTCAGTTTTTTTCAAAGATTGACTTGAGATCGGGGTACCATCAGCTGAAGGTAAAGGAGGCAGATATTCCTAGGACCGCATTCCGTACGAGATATGGCCATTATGAATTTGTAGTAATGCCTTTTGGGCTAACCAATGCACCTGCTGTATTCATGGACTTAATGAATAGAATTTTCCATGAGTTCTTGGATAAGTTTGTGGTGGTTTTCATTGATGATATTTTGGTGTTTTCTAAAAGTAAAGAGGAGCATGAAAAACATTTAAGGGTTATCTTGCAAACCTTAAAAGAAAAGAAATTGTATGGGAAATTCAGAAAGTTTGAGTTTTGGTTGCAACAAATTTCTTTCCTTGGTCAAATTGTTTCTAAAGATAGAATAACTGTTGATCCTGCAAAAAAAAAAGTTGTGGAAGAATGGCCAGGACCAAAAAATGTAACCAAGATTCGTAGCTTCCTTGGTTTGGCGGGCTATTACCGAAGGTTTGTTAGAAACTTTTCACGGTTATCTAGTCCAATGACTAAGCTAACTCGGAAGGGTGTTAAGTTTATCTGGACAAAAGAATGTGATGATTGTTTTCAGGAATTGAAAAGAAGATTGGTGAATGCTCTAGTTTTGGCACTACCTTCCAGGAATGGTGAGTTTGTTATATACAGTGATGCTTCATTGAAAGGACTTGGTTGCGTCCTAATGCAGAATGATCAGGTAATTGATTATGCTTCACGACAGTTGAAAACTCATGAGGTAAATTAACCTACACATGATTTGGAACTAGCTGCTGTTGTTTTTTCTTTAAAAATTTGGAGGCATCATTTGTATGGAGTAAAGTGTGAAATATATACCGATCACAAAAGTTTAAAGTATATATTCACTCAGAAAGAGTTAAACATGAGACAAAGGAGATGGCTGGAATTAATCAAGGATTATGATTGTACAATTCATTACCATCCGAGAAAAGAAAATAAAGTGGCTGATGCTTTGAGTCGAAAAAGTAATGCTTCATTAACAATGTTGCGTTTGGAACGTGATCCTTTGGTTAAGGATTTGATGAACTTTGGCATAGAAGTTGTTGGCGCAGGAAGTCCTTCTGTTTTGTTTCAGGTATCAGTGAGATCATCTCTATCAGATAGAATCAAGCAAGCACAGAAGCAAGACAGTGAGTTGCGGAAAAGGGTAGAGCTGGTTCAGAAAGGTAAGTTTCCTGAATTAAACATTGATAATGATTGTGTTTTGAGATTTGGGAAGAGATTGTGTGTGCCTTGTGATTCACAGTTGAAGAGAGAGTTGTTATGTGAAGCTCATAGTTCTCCGTTTTCAGTTCATCCGGGCAGTACTAAGATGTATAGAGATCTGCGGGAGTATTACTGGTGGGATGGAATGAAAAGAGATATTGCGGATTTTACTGTGAAGTGTTTGACTTGTCAGCAGGTTAAAGCAGAGCGGCAGTTACCAAAAGGGATGCTTCAGCCTTTACCAGTGCCAGAGTGGAAATGGGAGAATATATCCATGGACTTTGTTGTTGGATTACTGAATACATCTCGAGATAATAATGCAATCTGGGTTATTGTTGATCGCTTGACCAAATCTGCTCATTTCCTTGCTATACGAGATACTTTCTCTCTTGATCAACTTTCCCGTCTGTATCTTAAAGAGATAGTCAGGTTACATGGAGTTCCTCTCTCCATTGTATCGGATCGTGATCCCAGGTTTACTTCTAACTTTTGGAAAGGCCTTCAGAAGTCGTTGGGTACTGAATTAAATTTTAGTACAGCTTTTCATCCTCAATCAGATGGGAAGTCAGAACGAACAATTCAAACCTTGGAGGATATGCTACGAGCTTGTTCTATGGATTATCAGGGAAGTTGGGACCAACATCTTTCTTTGGTTGAGTTTTCATATAATAACAGTTTTCATTCCAGTATACAGATGGCACCATTTCAGGCATTATATGGGAAGCGGTGTCGAACTCCAGCTTTCTGGGATGAAGTGGGTGAAAGGAAGTTGATGTGACCAGAATTGGTAGAAGAGATGGTAGAAAAAGTTCAGCTGATTCAGAAACACATGAGAACAGCTCAGAGCAGGCAGAAGAGTTATGCGGATAACCAGAGGAAGGATCTATCTTTCGAGGTAGGTGATCATGTTTTTCTCAAGGTTTCTCCTTGGAAAAGTGTGATGAGATTTGGTAAGAAAGGAAAGCTGAGTGCATGGTTTATTGGACCATATGAAATTCTAGAGAGAGTTGGATCAGTTGCATACCGAGTGGCTTTACCTCCGAGTTTATCTCAGGTACACAATGTTTTTCACGTTTCGATGTTGAGAAAGTATATGCCAGATCCATCTCATGTTTTGAGTCCAGAGGTAGTTCAGCTGGAAGAGAACCTATCTTATGAGGAACAACAGGTCCAGATACTTGACCACAGGGAGAAAGTGTTATGGAATAAGGTGATTCATCAGGTAAAGGTTTTTTGGAAAAACCACATGATTGAAGAGGCAACATGGGAATCTGAAAATTCAATGAGGGATAAGTACCCCCATTTATTCGATAAGTAAATAAATTGCGGGGATGCAATTTTCTAAAGGGGGGAAGGATGTAACATCCCAAGTAAGTAATGAATAATAAATATTTTTTTCTATGTCTTTTAATGATTAAGATAGTGTTTTATAGGCTTAAAATGAAAATAAATACAATCTTATGCATGGAATAAACTAATATTCTTAAAAGATTGTTTTACTGCCTTTTGATGGCAAACCATTTTTGAATCTATATTTTGACAATTTTATAAACTATGTTTGTCAAAATAAACTTATCCTTTATTATTGGGACATCAAAATTTACCTTGTGTGAATTTTTGGTATTTTTCTGACAATGTTCATTTTTTAATGAATAGTGAAAAATACTGCATTTTACATCAAAACTGCTTTTTAATCTAATTTATTTATATGATTAGATTATGTTTTGAATTGGTTTTGAAGTGAAATTCGAATATATTTTTACCATTTTATCCAATGGTGGTCATTGGAATCAATTTCACTTTGAAATTAGACTTAAACTGGTGTCAATCTTTTGATACTTATTGTTTTGTAAAAACACGCTATTTGCTCTGGCAGCGGGAATTAATTATTAAATTAATTAATGTGACTTATATGATTTTAATTTTGTAAAATAGACTTCATTTTTGAATTCGGAATATCAAATATAGCTTAGGGTGAATTTTTGGTAATTTTCTGAAAAACATCAATTTTTGATGAATAGTGAAACCACTAAGTGGTAATCAAGCAAACTGATTTTTCAGTTAAATGAAAGTTTACCACTAATGTGTATTGAATTTTGAAAATCCGACATACATGGTTGTCATTAAGAAGTAAAATGTGGTTCAATGAGATTAAAATAATTTTTTGGTGAATAGTAACTTATTAAATTTTTAATCGCGATTAGTGGTAATTAGTGTAGTTTAAGGTATAAATAATGCTTTAATAATATGAAATGACCTAGATACATGTCCCAACCTTATTTTTTGTGTCATGGCCGACCAAGACAAGCCATGGGTAAACTTGGGGACCCCATGGAGACACTTTGGTTTGGAAATGACATAAATAACTTTTTATTAAATGTTAAAGTAAAAATGACACAAACAAGAGATGTTTTACGAAAACAATTTTTACATAGGGTTATAAAGATCAGATTTTTGATTATAAATAGTAATTGGAAAGATAAAAATATTTCCTACATCATAGTATTTTTTTTATGATTTTTAGACATTAAATAAATTAAATTATTTATGACATAATAATGACGCAGCGATGACATCATTATTTGACGATTTAAATAAAATGGAAAGATAATATAATATCTATGAACTACACATGTCAAAAACCAATTGGATGAGTGGATTTCGAACCCTTATCACTTTATCCACGAATTATATCAATGTGGGACCTTTTGAAACCGAAACACATTTTCAAATAAAGTAATATTTCTTTACTTTCCAAAAGTGCCCCTCCTCTCCTCTTATAAAAGGCCCCCACCTCTACCTCATTTCACACACTCCTCAAGCCTTTGGCTCGGCCAACCCCTGCCCATTTACTCTCTACAAATCCCTCTCCTCATCCTAGAGGATTCCCTTTGGGCATAATCCTTTCAAAGGAAGCCTTTAGACTCAAATCAAAAGGAGTTACACTTTTAAAGGTAATTCATTCTCTCATGTTCATTTGTTTTATTTTGCTTCTCCAACCCCCTAAACTCTTTTTATTTACTTCTTTTGTAACAACACCAGTATCTTCAATATACTAGGATGTTGTTATAAGATTTATTTGAGCTACACTCTCACACAACTACATCAAATGGTTAAAGAACATACGGTGTCCGTGGATGGCGAAATTCTGCCTCCCGAAACGATGATTGTTCAACACTCATTTAACACCTTCAAAGGTGGCCATTATGATGTCACTATTTTTATATATGATATATGATATGTTTATGTTTTCCTCAAGCTTCTTTTTTTTTCATTTTTGGCATACCTTTATGGTTTCCATTATGGGTAAACACGATATCTTCATTTTAGGAAGTGCAGACTACCGCCCCCTCAAAGTGATTTGATTCGTTAAATACCATATGTGGGACATATAAAGGATGGAACTATGATATTATATATCATATTATACTGGAATTATAATATACCTTTATATCATTATGATTCCATTCTAGAAAATATGAAATAGAAATGGAAGTAGCGTTCATGCGTACGTACGGATTACCGTCTCCATGAACGGTGCATTTCATTTCTTACCTCTAAATGATTATGTAATATTATAAATGCATGAATGTACTGGATATATATGACATATTTGATATCTACATCATGAATACCTTTCTGGATATAATGAACCTTTGACCAAATTAACAACATGTAAGTGTAAGAAGTCTATTTTTGACTTAAGAACCAAATACCGACAAAATGAACATTATTAACTTAACTGATTACATGATGTTCATAACATGGTATAAAAGGAATAATGAACTTGAAAAAGATTCATAAGAAAGTAGAGATTAACTCATGTTTATTATTTAGGAGATTAAAGAACGGTCGGGTCAAGTCGGATACGAGGTATGGGACTTCGTCTCAATCTCCTTTCGTTGAGGCATATTTTATTTTATACACAACTTTCTTTTATACGGTGTATAAACCCCTTTGACTTTTAAGTTTATTGAAAAGGAATATTTTTTTATAAGAAGCGTTTACTAAATGAAAAAAGGGAATGTTTTCGTCGTACGTATGCGGTGACAATGACTTCTCCGACGTCGTGGCCGTTATTTGAGTTTCGGCTTCCTCTACAAGCCATACCTTCTTTTTTAAAAGAAAAATAAATACCATGTTTTACTTTTCATTTATTTTGGTATTGAAAATGGTTTTCATAATGTTTTTATATAAATGTGTTGTATTGATATCTCGTGATTGAAATGTGGAAATTTTATGTTTCCTTTATGCATGTTTTATGTGATATGATTATGTTATGGTTCTTGGGCATTATTATGAAGACGGGTGGTTCCGTGATAAACTAAGGGCAGGTGAGCCCGTTATAGCTCTCCAATGCATTGGGTAACGCGAAGGAGTGAAACGTTAAGGTTTCTCCGAAGAGATTTTAGGGAATATACTGTGATGGGTATTCCAAACGTAACCAAGAGGGTTACTCCATACGTAAGAATGTTATGAATGCCTCAAGTTACCTTTATGTCTTATGATTTCTATGATTTATTCATGATTTTATGAGGTATGTTAAAGTGCCTATGTTTTATGGGTAAAGTATGATTTCATTCTTATGTATATATGAACTCATGTTTCCTTTCCATGTTTTTTTTAACCCATACTGAGTTTTTATGCTCATCCCAAGTTTTTGAAATGTTTTTCACAGGTCAAGGGAAAGGTACATGATAAGATGATAGAGTCAAGGATGTGTCAAGAAATAATCCATGTTTTATTTTAAATCTGTTTCCATTGATGGGAATGAAGAATACTATCTTTATGTAACCACTTTGTTTATATGTGGAATGTAATGCAAGTTTTATGATCTAATTTTTTTAAAACTCTAAACCCGAAAAGATCCTCAATGTGCAATCTTGTAATAACTCAAGATTAAGTAAGGTTTAAGGCTGGGGCCTTATACCATACTCCTCAGTGAAAAATGTGTGATGCCCACTTAAATCATACCACAACACATCTCAGAATACATATCACAACAATGTGTATAAATATCATGAATCCTATCCTAATAGCATCTAACAAGTAATGCATCCTAAATGGCATGTCACAATTCATGGTGTGTGATTCTTATAATGTTTATAAATTAAGCATGATATGGAATAACCTCATCTCATCAGGTTTAATAATATTGAACCTATAATCATATCAACAATAACATCACAAATCAATTGCATCACCCAACGATAGAATTGAATCAACTATAATAGACAAAATCTAGAAAATAGAAATTTCATGTGAGGATATGTGGATTTCTCTTGTATCCTAGTAGCTACACCAGGGAACTTCTCATTACCAAAAACTATTTCAATCCTATCTCACTCTATTGCCACCAAAACATAAATAAAAACATTAATTAATCAATTTGAAATAAATTTGTAATGTCCAAGTCTTGGATTCGACTCTATAGTTCCCCAAGACCATTTTTCCACACAGCCTGAAAAAGATATCCCCAAATTCCAGAGGCTACAAACTAGCATCGAGGGCCTAGGTTTGTCCATGGGGAGAATATTATTTAATCACTAAAGTATATAATTGTAGATATACAATAAAAAACAACTATAGGAAGCATTATATAAGAAATGAAGAATTAAATAGTAGAATAATAATAAATAAACCTCTCCATAAGTCATGTAATATAGAAAATGATGATACATTTCATATGATTCAACATATTATCCAAAATAGGTATAAAAGGAAGACATATAATACCTATAATAAATCTATTAAAAGGGAAAAAAGTGTACTTGAAAGCATTATGAACCTCATCATGATCACATGCACCTATTCCCCTAGGCATCAATGATGAACCCGTAGTAGGGAAATATCATTTATCAATACCTGAAATCTTAAAATATTTTAGGGTAACAAAGGTGGCCTAAATAGGTTGTGATACATAATCCCAAAAGGCTACCACCCAAGTTCTATTCCATATAGTTAGTGAATATATATAAAAAAGTGTGAAGTAATAATATAACAAGTAAATTAAGTACACAAAAGTAAGCATCCTATAAGTCTAGTATCAAATTTAAAACCAATTCAATTAATCAATTTTATTTAAGGATTATGTATCTAAATAAACATTCATGGATTTGTATTTATAAAAAATGTCATTTAATTATGAATTCTCATTCATTTAATAAGTCTCTAGACCCATTACATATATCGATATACCTAATATAAATGTAATAAAGGATGCCTAAACAGACCATCCATAAAGTTTAATAAAATAAGGAAATAAAATGTTTTTTTTAGCTTGGAAGACGTGTCATATAATCAATTTCATTAATTTTTCAATTCAAAACATCATCCCATCCATGGAAGTCCTATGTTAGAATCATACAATCACTCTAGTTAAAATATTAAAGAACACCCTATAATCCCATCCTTGGAGAACCTCTTAAGAACCCATGTATTTCTCTAGGTGTGGTATAACATCACTACCATTTTCAATCCATCCTTAGCGGTCCACTGTGGGAGCCCAAGTATCACCCGTGGAATATATAATAAATTTCCATTGAGTCTATCCTTGGCATTCCATATTGAATCAATGTGTCATCTAGTATAAAATAGTCTATCCTCTATGTCCATCCTTGGTAGTCCACTTGGTATTCAATGTATTACTCAATAATAAACATGGTAAAATCCAAATTCGTCCATCCATGGAATTCTCAAATGAATCCATATGTCACGTAATACATACAAGAATTTAAACAATTGAAAACCATTTAATAAAATCCTATAAAAATTACAAGGTCAAAACCAAGAACAATTCATTTCAAACTCACCTAAAGAGGTGAGACACATATTTATCCATGCTTAGATGGCTTACCTTTAATTGAAATCACTTAGGGAATTGATTATTATGAAATTAAATATTTTCTAGCATAGACATGGCCTAAACCAATATTGATGGTCATACATCCCATTTCATTAAACAAATAAATTTTAATTACATTTAAAAATTCAATTAAAATTTAACAATCCATTTATTATCATCATATGGAATGGGATAAATAGTACACCCTTAGGATATCAGTTTAAATTAAAACCCATGGTGGCCCAATTAACATATAAATCACAGCCAATGGGATTGTTTCATTTCAAGGATAACAATCTTATAACCATCCTCTAATGAGTCTCTTTTATTTATTAGGCTATACCTAGAAATTTATATCAAGGATAAAAATTAATTTCAAAGTTTCACCTGAGAATTAGGTTAATAAAACAATTACATATATAAGAATTTCTACATTTAATGAAATACATGAGACAACCTACCATAGGTCAATTGTTTATTGTTGTCCACTATCACCTCCCCATTTTATTGTGATCAAGAGACAATCAAAGAGTATATGAAGAAACTACTAATATAGAAAATTAGTTTTCAACTAAAAAGAATGTTTGATACTATAAAAAAAATAATTAGTAAAAATGAATCGATTACTCTCTAATGCAGATCCAACTAGACATGAATCCATTGAATCTGAGATCAGAGATAGGAGTGTCCTCAAATCCAACATTAGGTTTCAAGCAGAGATCCAAAATCTCAAGGATAATGTGGAAAAAATGAATATGAAAAATAGGGTTAGATATAAGGATTATGTGGTTGTAAAATGTTAAATTCACCCTATATATATGGTCTCACTATTTGAAAGGGTGGTTTCCAAATTGTGTTCCAACTGTGCCTAGTTAGATATAGAAAAGGGGAACCATGCATGATTTCCTCACATAGTTTGACTAATTGTGTACAAATCATAAAAAATATCACTATAAAAAAGCGTAGACATGGACACATGACCATGTGTCCAAAATCCCAAGGATTGATCTAATTGTGTGGCCTTACCATACACATTTCCTAACCTCACACAGTTTTATATAACTGTGTGGAATGCACTGCATGGATTAAAATAATCTTGCACTGGGCTTTTTTCAACCTTAAACATTTGTTCTGGGATCTGAACTGGCCCCAGGCACCACCGATACCCCCATAAAATCAAATAGAATTCACAAAAGACAAAATTAAAACATTTAAATTGAGGTTTTATAGAAAGTAAAAGAGTCGTACCTTATAGAAGAACCAGGTTATTACTTACAAGATCCTTTCATTTATTTGGAATCAATAGTTGTATCAAGGATATGATATTCTTTCCAATGTTGACACTCTCATTCATCTTCAATGGTTATTTATGCGAGGAAGGTTCTTTAATAAATGTAGCAAATTAAAAAAAATGTAACTGCATTAAATAGATGAATGTTAAATTATACCATTTTAAATGTATTCACAATATCATTATCAATTTCATTCTTAATAAATTTCTTGTATTTAAAGGGTATTTGGGGAAAGTGAACAGGAATGGGTTGCTCATAAGAATCATCATTGATATCTATTTTACAGTTTTTGTTTTATCGTTATCCACTTGATTATTAAAAGTGTTGAGAAATAATGATTTTAGAATGATGAAATAACTAATGTGTTGAGTCACTGAAAGAATAATTTTCTTAACCTTTTTCATTGGGATTAGTGATAGGTTGGGATGATATTAATCTGGACCCTTGACCTTGGATATCACCCACTGAGTTGGAATGTTGGCATAATTGCTTTTAACTCTTTTATTACTGATTGGTTTCTTTTTTGAATTAGAGTTTATTTTAAACCATTTGATTCATCATGTCCTATAGGTTTAGTGAAGGTTTTTGATGCAATTTTGGAAAGAAATTCACAATGTTTAAGGATTTATGGGTGGTGTTTGTGGTTGACTACCCATCCCTTAGTTATTAAAAAACATTTTAGGATGTATATAATAATCTCATCACTATGGGATTGGTTATCCTTCATTCATTATTTTTATGGATAATATGGTTCATTCCTAATAGGTTAGTTGGTGCAGTGATCAGGGAAGATTTCCTCACAACTCTAAGAAGAATATATTAATTGGTGGTACTAGTTATAATAGTGGGTGTCAGTGGTTCAGTTACCATAATGAATTAGAGTTTGGAATTTCCCTTCAGGAAGAGAAATTTGTGTGAGCATGGTAATTAACATTTCGAACATTCTTTCCACCTTCATCATAAATTCAGAAATTTGATCCTCTTGGACACCTCAAATTGGTACAATGAATCTTCTATTGATTTATGTTCCATTTTTATGAAATTACATACAAAAATTTGGGTTTTTTCCACTTGGGGACCACCTATGGTATTACCAATCATGTTATGATAAATTGGAATTAATCTTCCAAAAAAGTCTATTTTAATTGTTTCTTACTGATTTAATAGTATGTATATCTTAATTATATACTTTTAAGTTTTTTAAATTATTGATTAAGTGTTTCCCCATGTGATATTCCAATTCCACAAATTTCTTTCCCTATTATTTCAGTTCAATATGTTGGGTAATATTTTTCATGGAAAAATTGTTTCATTTCTACTTGACCTCTAATTAAGGAGGTAACATAGTATAACCTGTATTTTATTGTTTCTTATAAAGAGAATAAAAATTAGATAATCCTAACTAATTCTTCATCCACATTAGTTGATTTTAACAACGAAATCATTGTAGGAAATTATTTTATGTTCTTAAGAGGGTCTCTTCAAGAAAGTCCATAGAATTTTTGAAATAATGGAATTTAAGAAAATTTTATTTTGTTATTTGGTGATGCTCCCTATGCTTTAATATATTTAAGCTGGATATAAAGAATATTAAATGGGAGTTCTTTTTTTATGTTTGTTTATTTGTTTTCACATTTATACACATTAATTTCAATTCCTAGTTTAGTTCTAAAAGAAAAGGGGTCTAAAAGTGTCTAAAGGTGAGTTGTGTCCTCTTTCAAGGGATTAACCTATGTGCTACGTGTGGATTACATAGGATCCTCTTTAGTTTGGGGATTAAATGAGTATATATACTAGTACATAATACACCATTCACAAAATTTAGAATAGAAATAACTTAGAAAAAAATATAAATGTATAGTTATAAAAAAAAATTTAAAAAATATTCACAAAATTAAGAAATATTTTATGAAAAATAAATACTAAAAACCAAATTACATTTTTGAAATGATGTTAACATTTTACCATAATTTCATGAATCACAAAATTGGTTGAGTTTTTAATGTTTCTTTATAACATAGGCCATTTCCTAGGTTGTCTCTCAACGAGTGTTGAAGGTTTAATGTTTAAATTTTTTTAAAAATAATTACTTAAATTTGGGATAGTTTAGAAAATTGGTTTGAAAATAAAATGACTTAATTAAATAGTTTAATAGTTGATAATAAAATGTTATACTTTAGGATTATGAGAGTAGGATGTCTTTTAAATTTCACTACACATCTTGGTTTGTTGTTCATTATAAAAGATACATATTATTTAATTGAGTATGTTGGTTAAGGGTTGTCCATATCTCAATTCCCCTATTTCATATTCAGTTGATGCATAATGAACCATCCCTTGATAAAAAAATTTGTTTTCATTGATTGGACCTCAATCATAGTGTGAGGGATAACAAATAATACTAAAATGTTATTTATGTGTGAGAGAAAGAGGATTTTTGTCTTTTTCAACCATAACTAACCACGATTCCCACTTTAGTATGAACACAATCTGTATTGAAATGAAAAATATTTCAAAAGATTACACTAAAGAAACACATTTAGAGGTTAATCATGTTAACATAAAATATAAGTGAAATATTTCTCCCAAAAATTAAACAAAACCAATGGAATAAAAAATCATGATACTCTCCCCCATTTTTATGTTTCTTTCTCAATATGATTGTCTAATGTTTATATCAACATATAAGGGAGGAGGAGTCTTTTGTGGAACTTCACCATCATATATGACCCTCTCCCCTATTAGGGTAGGGGCCTCTATAACAACTAGGATGTTAAAAGGGCTCCTTTGTGTCACCCAAATGATAAATATTCTCCCCTTGGTTGAGCTAACAAATAGGGTTCCCAAGATAAACATTTATAGGAAAATAAAAGATGGTTTTGGTGACCTAGATTTATATAATCCAATTTCACAATCAATTTAGGTGTATAGAATGACTTATTTAGATTTTCAAAAAACAATAATGTTGTTTCCCCGTCTATTTAATCTCCCACCATCAATTTTGGAATCCATTTAATTTATTAAATTGGACATATTTGTAAAATGTAGAACCTAACATTTAACATCACAAAAATTTTGTTTCTTGGATAGATTTGTTATTTTCAGCCACATAACTGATTAATTAGTCAAGGGTGTCTTAAAAATATTTTTAAACCAATAAATTTTGGATCAAAACACAAAATTGAATCCTAATGGGATGGAAATATTATCTATAGAGTGATGTTGATTCTGCATGTATTGATGGAATCCCAAGCAGTATGGCCCACTATACATGAATTATTTCAGGGGATCTACAAATCACCTCCACCTATAATGAAATCATCACAAAATATAGAATTAAAAGTTTTACCATTTATAAAAACCAAAAAAAATTAATCATAATTAAATTATAGTTTTTTTTAAATTTTAATTTACAATTTTTTTTAGAATAGTGGTATAAGAATGAAATAAAATAATGGATCAAATTTCAATAACTAAAACTCATTTAATCATTCCACATGGTGGATAATCCGAAAATATTCCATCATATTCAATTTTTTCTCAGTTCCTTCTAGTTCATATCATTACCTAAATCCAAAAATCATAGTGTGAGTAACACTATTCAATGTGTAAAACCAAATAATCTCGAAAAATCACTTATATGATATATAAATCATTACACATTATTTTAAATATATAAAACCAAAGGTATAACCATGATCATCCATTATCATCATCTATTTAAATTCATAATGATGGTTCGTAGGTAGTATATAAATTTTTAAATCCTATAACATGGGAGTGTTAATCTAGGTGTGTAGAAAGGCCCCTTATAAGGCCCCATGTGATTTTCAATTATAGATCAATGTGACCATTTTAAATTAATTACCCCTAGGTACCTCTACGCTATAGTAACATCTACTTGTAGAATCTATAAAAAGATTAAATTTCCAAAAAAAAACCACTTGTATTATCCTTTACCAAAATTTTAGGACGTTTTTTGTACTTTCACTCATCCTTAGACATATCCTTATAGACATCCCCAACAATACCCCTAGAAAAATACACAAGTATCTATCTAAATTTATCTAATCTATATTTCCAAAGGATAAAAAATCCGATTATATGATACTGACTATAACAGCCCATGTTTTTCATATATATATATATTACATAATTTTAGATGAATATTTTATTCATAATATAAATACACACCTAGGAACCGTAAATATTTACTGTCTGAAGAGACTAGGTACACAATATTCTAATTTGATGAGTGATATTAAATATATCTCACCGAGATATTATTATTTGGCAATCTTTAGAAACATACCCTACTTTAAACCATTATGTATAAACTATGGAACAGATACATAAGAAAGGGTGAGATTAGGTGCTCAGTAAGGGTACAAAAGGTAGATAAATAAGAATTACATAAACATAAGGGTCTGATCCTATCATTATAAGACCATACCTACCTTAAAAATAGAATAATGGAATAAATATGGGAAGATAATAAGACATGAATTATAAGGGAATCAAAGGAAATTAGCAATGAGACCATAATATTGGAATATGGAATAGAATTGTGGCATAAAAATGGTCATAGAAAATCATTTCAAAATTAGTCAAGGATCACTACAAAGGATATGATAGTGGAACGTGATCACTCCCCAAACCTTCATAGTACTCATGGTTCACCCCATGTCCAATATAGTGGATGGATTCCCTTACTAAACCTGGATCACTTCACATTCTAGTCTTTTCTATCTCACGAGATATAAAAGTTTACCCAATACATTGGAGGGAGATTTATGTCCCACCCGTGATGTAATGAAAATCATACATATTTGTTCCAAAAGATCATAAAACATTAATCATATCATAACCCGTGAAAATAAATGATTTCATAAACATTTCATCATAATGTAACCTATGAAAAAGTTAATGGTTTCATAATCATTCGTTTCATCATATCATAACCCCAGGAAAATTTAGGTGGTTTAATAATAATTATATCATGGTATAACCCATTGAAGAGAAACAGGTTTCATAAAAATTCTGACACCAAAAAAATTTAGAGAAAGAACATGAATGGTATCCTTGGTTTGTTTACCCAGAAAAATATAAATTAAATTAATGGATTAGTTCATATATGAAGAATAATTATAAAATATAAATTAGCTAGATTGATTATTAAGAAAAATAAATTTTCATTAAAAATACAATTTTTAATCTAAAAATTTATAAATTTTTTGAAAATAATTTTATTTTAAAATAACCAATAAAAGTATAAAGTTAGGATTTAATAATCATTTAAAACATTTATTAAGAAAAATAGTCTTTCCACTTTTAAAAATTTATCTTTAAACGATTTAAAAATGAATTTCATACATTGAAATAATTTATTTGAAATATAAAAAACCCCCAAATATTAAGGAAAATTTATTCCTCAATATTAACTTTGAAATATTTTAAGTGTAGCGTTAAATACTTTTGCATTCATGAATGTGAGAAGTACTATTCATTTTTCATGTTAGAAACAAATATTCTTTTCAAATTTTGTGTAATAGCCAACAAACATTTTTTTGAAAATCACAAGAAGATCCTATTTAATTATTTTAAAAGTAAAAAATGTGTAAAAATATATTTAATAAATCATTATAAAAATAAATAAAAACATTTTTTAAAACATTTCTAGAAAACGCGGCTTTTGAAGAAAACATATATTCAATCAAAGAGATAAATAATGATAATTTAAGGTAAAAAGATTATTTTAAACTCTTCAATACATAAAGTAAAGAAAATAAATACAAAAAAATTAATATAATTTAATAACAAAATAAGATTACAATTCATGAGTTTCATTAGAGAATGATCATAATATTTCATCACTAGGAGAATAATTATAAACATGCCTAATAAATGTGGAGATTGTAACATAAAACTCTCACCACATTGGTATATTTGATCATAATCCCCATGAAATAATAATATAAAATGAAACATATAATTTCTTGAAAAGAAATAAATTCGCGATATACCGTGTCAAATGGGATTTATATAAACCTCATAAAATATAATATATGTTCAAAACACAACATGTGACTCAAGGAAGGGAAATTCAGATAAAACTCCCTTACCACATTGGTAACATTTGAACTATATAGTCCATAAAAGATAGACCCTAAAGTGGATATATGAATCCCCATAATTTTATGTATAATAATCATAAACTAATTTATAGGTAGTATATAAAACACATAAAAGAAAATGTGGTGGGTATGACATGTGTATCGTAGAATAAAAAAGTGATATGGAAATCCATTACCACATTTGTAATTTTTGAATCATAATCACAAAAAATAACATAAAAGAAAACATTAAATATAATTTATATTTTTATATTAATTATATAAAATTTAAAATTTTTGTAATATACACCACATAAATTAAAGATTATATTAGTATTCATGTGTCTCCATGAAATAAATGAGAGACTATAAATCTCTTACCTTATGTCTTTACATCTTTCATACATGTTCATAAATCCTATATACTTACATTGTGTTTACAGTAAATATACTAAATATCCTAAATTATGTATATCAGGCAACATTTTTTTTCATTTATGGCCTTTTATGACCTTTTTATTAACAACTCCATGTTAATGTCACGTTTTGTGCAATATTCGCTTTATTTTTCATATTTATTTTGATTTATTATTTTAATGCCAATTATTTTATCATTGTTCCATAATTTAAAGAATAATGATGAAATATTTATCATATTAATAATTCTATTACACATTTATGTCTAATTACGAATGAAAATTTTGATAAATGTAGTATATAATGATCATGGAGACGGTGGGTCATATGTACGCATGAGTAATGATTCTGATTATCATTCTAAAAAAGTGGATAGAAATATTTTATATCTAAAAATTGATAATAATGACATATATAAAATATTATTCCTTTAAATACTATTATACATAACATTTATTTGGTTTGGTGGTGAAAATATTTTGTCACATTGCTTAATAAAGGAGGCAGTGCACATGTACATAGACTACACTATCATCTTTCAGTGAGTGATTAGGTAATATATAAAATGATATATTATCATTTTACAATGATAAATATTTCAATAATAAAATAATTATTTCATTAATATCACATTTATTTATTAAATGTTTCCATATATACATCCATGAAAATCCTTAGTGAAAAGAAACCACATCGCATCGTGAGGTAGTTGTCCGATGTACAGACGAGAAATGTTATCGTATCCCTTATTTAATGAATTGTTAAAAAATTATATACCATATAATGAATACAAAGGATTAATAATTTTATAACTACCATATATATATATATCCATAATCATACCAAATAATGAGAGGTGGTAATTGAAAAACAAATGACATCCCTTCAAAAGGTAGTAGTTCACTTTACACACGAATGATGATATCA
The DNA here is from genome assembly GCA_963277665.1 of Viscum album. Lineage (NCBI taxonomy): Eukaryota > Viridiplantae > Streptophyta > Magnoliopsida > Santalales > Viscaceae > Viscum > Viscum album. The sequence goes on from OY728146.1 coordinate 1,655,348,515, forward strand.
TAACCAATTTGATGGGAGTGGGTATGTTTGATTGTAACAAAAAGAAGAGAAAAACATATAATTATTTTTGAGATACTAAAGTTATTATATCATCTTATTTTAGTAATTATTTAAGTGGTTGGGGGAAGAAAAAAAAAATTCTCGATGATGAACGTTACTAATTCCTTGGGTAGCTTCCTCTAGTTTTCACGAAACTCAATCCGTGGTTGGACATATGAACAAAATAAGGATTCTAGGGTAAAATTATGTATTTCTAGTAGTATTTATGGATTTTCGTAACCAATATTATTTGGAACATGTTAGGAATAGAGGATAGGGGGTATGATTTTATAAGTGAGGTGAGTGACACACATATAATTATTTAAAAAGAAAAAAAAATTCCTCATTTATCTCATGAAAAGAGGCTCTATAATTGATTATTATTGATAATTATACAAGATAATGTCTAAATATTCCCATAAAATTTATTTTAAATTACTTATCAAGTTATTTAAATATATATCCTTTTAGTTTAACCCCTGGTATACCCATTTTTTCCTTAACAATGGAAATATTTTTTACTATTTTTAAAATTAATTATTATATAAAATTACTTTTAATATATTAGATAATATATATTTTTATTTAATAAATTGGAATTAATTTTTTAAAATATTATTCAAATATGTGGAAAAAAATAATTTAAAATTAATCACAACGATGTGATGATAAAGTGGGGTTTCAATGAGAAAATTGTCAAATGTTTACATGGTATTTATATTAAAAAACGTTATAACAATAATTAAAATGACCTAAATTTGATTATTAGATATATAATTGAAATAATTTATTTTTCAAGAGTTTCAATTATAAATTAACTCAAAAAATAATATAAGAGAAATAGATGCTTTCAATTAAAATTCAGTATTTTTTATTTTTATTTATAATTTAATATTTTTTGAAAATATTCAAACATTCACTCTAAGATAATTTAAAAATGATTATTTAAAGAAATAATTTAATTTTTTTTAAATAAATTTCATCAAAATTTCAATATTATTTTTAAAATATGTTCGTAAAATGTGAAAAATAGATTTTTATGAAAATATAATTTTATGTGTAAAATTGGATTAATTTTTATCTCTTAGATAGAAAACACATCAACTGAATTTTAAAAAGTTAATTGAATATAAAATATCTAAATATCATTTAAATAAATCAATAAATGTGGTTTTTTAAATTTATTTAAGTAAAAAGTGATTTTTTATTTAATATTGTCTTTGAAAAAAAAATCAATTTTTTTCAAATAGAATTCATATTCATTTTGAATTAATTGGTCCCAAATAAGTGATTATATATATCTGGGTAAAACATATATTATTATATTTTATTAATTCCTATTCTTTACCAGCATTCAAAATAATTTGTTACAAATATCATATAATAATATTTCAATAATATTACATGGTTCATTTTAAACTCCCAAGCTAATCATAGTATTAAAATAACGAAAAATATTAAATAGATAAAATTAATTTGAAAAAACATATTTTATAAAATATTGGCTAATAAATTTTACCCCCCCATAAATTTATTTTTCCCTTGAAATTCATCTTGGTCATCAAGGATTTATCATTAAAAAATTCCTTCATAGAAACCAACATCATAATTAGTGTGAACAAAACATCTGATTGGAAAATAGAATGGGAAGTGTGAATGTACTCTAGAATAACACATATAAGGTTTCAAAATAGGGGAATATAGGTGGTAAGTGAAAAAATCGGTATAAAAGTGGAATATAATTCCCAAATACTGATTGAGAGTGATAAAGAACAAGGTCAGGTTCAAGCTAATTACCACAAATATATAAACCAATGAAGTGTGAAAATGGTAAATTC